>OZ024854.1:55433940-55613940 GCA_964017155.1 Oasisia sp. SBJ-2009
CATAATGTCTTGTACATACAGTAAAGTAATACAGTAAAGTAATAAGTTCATGTTTAAGTACATTTTACAATGTAACAATTGGAATTAAGCAACAGTGCTTGTTTTCCTTATTCATGTATTTTAACAATTTCGCAACAATTATAATTCGTGAACACAAACACAAACACCTATGGCTATGCAGCAGCATCATAATAGTGCAACAAGTTAATTACAATAATGAAATAGTGAATTACAAGTGTACCACAAAATTAAATACGTCGATGCACGCGTGTGACAAGTAAAATTGTATTTAAATAATTGTTTAATATAATTATAGAAAAAACAACGTATAATAACAATACATTCAGAACAGAAACAACCTATTACTGAGTGGCCGCGCCCTTCCCGCTTAGAGGTGTGCCCCTAATAAACCCTAATTAAAGCAGCTGTGCCTGGCTCCGTTTACTTTATAAAGAAGACACAAACACCTAGTGAAGGTTACATGGCAATCCCAACAGTTTAATAATAAAGGATTGCCTGGCGCTCGCCAGTTGCGAGCGCGCGGCTGATTGACGTATACTATGTAATACAATATAACATAAAGCATGTAAACATAACTAAATTCTACCGTACAATCAGCTACTTGAATATAATATTGACTACAATAATAAGAACGTAAGGGGGGGGAACAAAAACCCAACCCCCCTACAACAATAATAACGTAACTAACGGCTGGGGTACTCAATCCCCCCAGCAAAGTAATGTACAACACAAAAATGGGCTAAGCCCCTAACACGTAGAAACTAAACAGGGAAGACACCCATCAGTGGGTGAAAAACTGAACACCTACAATAAGAAAACATGTGTAATGCGACTAACGTGCAAAAACAGTAGGCTGAGTACAGAAACGTGAAAATAACCCTGTGCAAAAACCAAGGTAAAGGAAAGCGGAAACGCCAACATGTAGCGGGAATAAACATATTAACAAAATAGTTAGAAACGTCAAAAAGGGTGACACACCATCAAAAGCGGGGTGGGCGGGCGGAAAACGTTAAGCTGCTATCGCAGAGTCAAAATCCGTGGTGTCCAGTCAAGACAGACAGCGGGACTGGCCGGTTAAGGTCACCGGACCCAATTTAAGAAGGAAGCCTGATCTTGGCCAGATGCCCCGTAAGCTGTCGGGCAAGCGCTGTCCTTAGAATGCCTAAATACACTCCGTGTGACGCACAATCTAACTCAGGGCTGCCCTCAAAATTGTATTGCATCCCGCTGGACACAATACTGTTTTTGAGTGGCCGCGCCCTTCCCGCTTAGAGGTGTGCCCCTAATAAACCCTAATTAAAGCAGCTGTGCCTGGCTCCGTTTACCTTATAAAGAAGACACAAACACCTAGTGAAGGTTACATGGCAATCCCAACAGTTTAATAATAAAGGATTGCCTGGCGCTCACCAGTTGCGAGCGCGCGGCTGATTGACGTATACTATGTAATACAATATAACATAAAGCATGTAAACATAACTAAATTCTACCGTACAATCAGCTACTTGAATATAATATTGACTACAATAATAAGAACGTAAAGGGGGGGGGGGAACAAAAACCCCACCCTCCACTGGTACAGTGGAGCCAATCCCCCCCCCCCCCCAGGCACAGCACTATAAACAGACAAATAGACGCTTCACTGAGTGACAGCCACCGAAGCCGGCAACGCGAGAGCCCGATGGCAAAGGGGACGTGGTCTGTACCGGTGATCATCGACCTAGCTGCCCATCGTGTAACGTGATGCGTCGCCCGCGGGCTGGCCCGGTAGGACGCCTCGAGAAGGCGTCACGCCGCCTGACGTGCTGGCCAACCTAGGCCGATCGCGGCGACCACTTCTAACGAGTGTGTTAAGCGGGGCTGCCAGTGAAACCGAGACGTTGTATCAGGTGACGCGTCTCAGCTGCAACAAACAAACAAACAAACAAACAGCCGAGCAGGGACCAAGGAATGCGGATCACCGTGGAGATTTGCAATTAACCACCCGAATGTATGACATGTATGCGTTAGACCGCCAGCGTCCAAAAACTTTAATCTGTTCAGCGGTATACCCCTTAATTGCTGCACGCGTCGCCGCACCAATACGGAAGCTGTGCGGTGTAATACGCCCGGGGAGGTGAGCGTGTGTAACCGCTGATTTCAGGACTGTCGCGAAATACCCACGGGAAACAGGTTTCTCGTCGGCATAGTGAAACAACGGACCCGGAGCGGACCCGCGCAGCTGAAGATAACGAGTTAACAATTTGCGAGGACATGAGCGAGAGATCATGGCAGGCACTTCTAACCTATAAGGCTTAACATGACTATGCTTGTAAGAATGAAATGTAAGTTTAACACAAGCTGAAGTGACCGTGCATTGGTTATATTGGAGATTGTGACGATGCTTGGTAACTTCACTGATACGCAAGAAACCAAAGAACATTAGGACGAACATGGCGCGAAATAAAGACAAATTGTAGGACGAACAGCCCACATGACGAAGAGCGTGTAGGAGCGACGTCAGATCCTGTTCAGACAGCGGGTCCCGGTCATCAACGGAGCCGTGGGCTAAAACGAGGCCTTTGATGAGTCTTCGAGTCAAGTAATGAGCAGTGGGATCAGGAAAACCTGCCGCTTTATGGACGCCCGCAATGGAGGTCAGGTAGCCACGTATTGTACTGGGCGCCCTGCCCTGGGTACTCAACGCTTGACAGAAGCAACGTACCAGGTACGGAGACGCAGGTAGAAAGGTAGCTTTACCTTCAACCAGGTGAGCCGCAAACAAAACGAACTCATCCCAATAACGCTGATACATCGGCTGCCCTTTGTGGGAAATTGCTCCAACGATCGTATTCATTGCACGGGCTCCCAGGGTAGCCAGTGAGTAGGAAACGTTGTGGGTTCGGCATCTAGGCTGGGGCGAAGCCCACGGGCGCTGTCCATCTGCAAGCGAGAAATCATGTCCGCCAGTTGGTTATGTTTACCCGGAATATGTGTAGCACGGAAAGCAATGTTAAACTGCAGACAAGTCACTACCAACTGGCGAACCAGAAGCATGAGAGGGGGGTGTTTAGACGTCTGTTTGTTGATGACTTCGACCACGGCTGTGTTGTCGGTGAAGAAAAGGATACGCGAATCACGGAGAAGATGACTCCACACGCGTACCGCCAGTACAATGGGAAGCAGTTCCTTCACCGAAATATGATCATCGTGCTGAGTATCGGGGAAAATGCCCTGCAACCAGGCGTCCCGGAAGACTGCACTAAAAGCAAACCCGCTGGCATCGGAAAACAAGTTGAGAACATCTGAGGATGTCCAGTCCACCGGAAGGAAGGACAACGTGCCATTGAAAACATGGAAGAATTCAAGCCATGCAGTTAAATCATTGCGTGCTTCCCGAGTGAGGCGAACTTTGTGGTTAGGATTGGAAATACCACATGTGAGGTCGTGTAAACGACGTAAGAAGGCACGACCCGGGGCAATGGCACGACACGCAAGCGTCAAGGAGCCGATAACCGATAAGAGATCACGCAAGCAAACTTTTTTCCGCCGAGACAAGACGTGTAAGCGTTGTACCAGGGGGGTCAGCTTGTCCGTAGGCAGGGTTAATGTCTGTGCACAGGTATCTACTACAATGCCATGGAGTGTAGGAGCGGAAGTCGGCAGCACAGTCTTGGCGTGTTTCACCGGAAGTTTGAGAGAACGACAGAGGGTAAAGAAAGCGTCGAGGTTAAACTGACACTGCCCAGAATGGGGAGGGCCGAAGAAAATGAAATCGTCAAGAATGTGACTCATGCTGGAAACTCGGAATTTGTTGATACAAATCCACTGAAGTGCACAAGACAGCGCTTCGAAGATTTGACAAGAGACGCTGCATCCCATAGGGAGACACATGTCAAAATAGAACTGATTTTGAAATGTGAAACCTAACAAATGGTAGTCAAGCGGACAGACCGGGATAATGCGAAACGCGTCCTTCAAATCTGCTTTAGCAACCTGACACCCCACCCCGATCTCCAGAATACGTTCAATGCATGTATCTAGCAGCTCAAATTGAACCGTAGTGAAATCCCGCGGTATATGCGAATTGACGGAGTTGTGTTTGTGGAAGCTGAGATCGTGAAGGAGGCGAAATTCTCCAGGATCCCGTTTAGGGACAATAGCTAATGGCGACAGAATAAGGTTATGGAAGGGGGGAGAGAGAAAAGGGCCAGCAATGCGGCCGAAACCCCTTTCAGCAACAAGCTTATCGCGGACGGCGGAGGGATTATCAGAGACCGATTTGTGATTCTGATAGCTTCCCTTGGCAGGGTCAGAAAGCAGGGAGGAGGGAATGCGAAAACCCCGTGTGAAGCCAACAAGTAGGAAATAATACAAGTGTGCATAGTAGCCAGCTAAATGACGACGGAGAGCAGACACATCCATTGGCGTGGGCAACACATGACGACGACGTGGCGAGAGTGGGACGTCATGTAAGGCAACGCCCGAGTTACTTGACGTGGGTAGCGGGGATCGCTTTGTCGGCGGCGCGACATGTAGACGCACCGAGATTCGTCCGCCGACAAATCGAACAGCGGTGGCTGTAAGGACAGGAACGCTTAGTACACCCACCTCTCTTGTTAAAGCGGAAGCAGGGACGCGTGAAGGCACCTAAACCGGTGCCGCCGGCACGAAAAGGGCGAGTGCCGCGTTGGTGGCGGAGGTGGTCTTCCACCTCGAATAGAATGTCGCCGCGGAAAATCTCCCAAGGCAGTGAACGTTCCGCCCACTGTATGCGGAATTGACCATCATATTCTGCAGCCGTAGGAAAACCTGCACGGTCGGCGATTCGGAGAATGTGTGACATGTAAGTGGTCATACCATAGCCCTCCTGCGGGAAAGCCTGTAGACGAATGGCTTGGTAGAGCAGGAACAGCTGAGTCCATTCCTGCAAAGTGGTGACAGGAACAACATCCTTGGAGCTGTCTTTAGGAGGAGTGCGGGGTCAAAATTGATATCGATAGAGTGATTACGACGCAACCAACGAAGGGAAATATAATTTCCGGCAACAATTTTCTCCTTCAAAGAGTGACACACCCCCTGGCCCAACAAGCCGTATCCGGAGGAGAACGTCTCACCTGGAGAGCAGCCGGCCGATACCTGCGCGCGATCCTCAAAAGCACGCTCGTGGTGATCCCCGCCGACATCGTCGACCAACGCACGTGACGAGCAGGTGGAGCTGGCCGACAACGAGCGATGTCTCGCGACGGGCCTAGGCGCTGAGCGTTTGGTGGTCTTGCTGCTCGGGGACATCGACCTGCCCGGCGACGGCGATGGCGACCTCTTACGGGAAGGCCTGCTGCCCCGTTGACGTGGAGATGCCGACCTGGACGAGGGAGGCGCCAGAGAAGCGGCAGCCTGTACGGAAGCGGCGTTGGCAGCAACGGTATCGATGGCTTGACGTAACAGATGATCACGTGCGTCAAGGCGCTTGTCAACAGCAGTGGACACAGCCTCCACCAAGGTATGTAGGAGACCGGGGTCGATCGGCACAGCGTGATCAGGGACCCGCGTAGCAGCTCGGGTAGTTGTCGAACCGAGACGTGCCTTCGCCGATCTCGTGGTCGCACGGGTGGCGTAGAGCGAATTCATGCTGTAAAAAACGAAACAGGGTGTTTTACACTGACACCTGGCATATATAAAACGGCCAACTTAGTTGGCGCCAGGTGTGTAAATGCATACCCGCTGCATACAGCTGAAACACCGGCAATTAACCTCACCGATAAGAAATGCAACACCGCTTTCATGACTGTCATGTTACGGCCAGAGTTACGGATAACTCGGCACCAGAAAGTACAACGGTGTAATATGACGGCAAAACTGTATAGATGGCGTGTTACGGCCGATTTTCTCGGCGCCATGTGGAACAGCCGTAAAACAATGCCGGTAAAATCTGTACAGCTGAAAAAAAAACCACACGGGCTTGGCGCCAGTAGAATCCTCAGTGAAGTGAACAATAACTGAAAACAAAAAGAGAGGGCCCAAAATTGGTGCCCACTAACCGCAGAGGGAACGCGCAAGGAAGAGATATAGCCCTGACAAGCCGCCGGCGTAACCTAAGCTGTGTAACTGGCCACCTCTTGGTGACGCACAAAATGGGATAAAACGAAAATACGTACAAAAGAATGGGTGCGTGTACACCGACATAACCAGGTAGTGACAAATGCTGACGGGCGTGTTCACACGTGTACACACATATATACGTATATGCATACATACACTCACACATGTATATATACGTAACACATGCATATACACACATACAAACATACGCGTATACACACACATAAACAGAACCGCACATATACACACATGGAAACACATACGTACATACTTACAAATACACACAGTCAGAAATACAAACATTTATCAAAGGGATGCAAAACGGGAAACCTGCCAATTGCCGCTGTAATGAAAACAGAAGACCTGTAACACAGCATGGGACAGCCACACACCAAAACCAGGGTGCCCCGTGCGTCGCAGCCTGTGGCAGGTGACGTTACCACCCGCCAGGATTAATCCAACCAGAACTCTAAGGCAGCCACCCGCGGCCATCTTCCTGGTGGTAATTACCCATCGTAAAATAGGGGCGGAGACCCTCAGTCAATAAGCCGTACGACAGACAGCAGCGATCGCCGGCGGCCGTCTGACCAGCCGGCAGCTGACCGGGGCATACCGCACCTCAGCCTGGAAGCCACAGTGAGTGAACGCGCCCATGAGACGATGCAAAAAACCAACGTGCAGACAGCCTAATACTTTCAGAGTGACTTGAGTAAATGAAAGTATCACTTCCGTAACATCTCACCGGCACGAAGGCAACAAGCAAACAACACATCTTGTACCGACTCACCCCAAGCCAAGGTCAGCCGAAAAAGTGCAGAGAGCTATCGCAATTAACAAACACCAAAAGGCGTCAAAACATGCGACCAAGAATATAGCGTGTGTGACATACCACTACACGTGGAATATGTTGCAAGAAGAAAGAAAACTCACCTGACGTGGAGGGAGGCCCGCAGAATTGTGTCCAACTAACACCACGTATCTCGATGCCGGAAAACGTTAAGCTGCTATCGCAGAGTCAAAATCCGTGGTGTCCAGTCAAGACAGACAGCGGGACTGGCCGGTTAAGGTCACCGGACCCAATTTAAGAAGGAAGCCTGATCTTGGCCAGATGCCCCGTAAGCTGTCGGGCAAGCGCTGTCCTTAGAATGCCTAAATACACTCCGTGTGACGCACAATCTAACTCAGGGCTGCCCTCAAAATTGTATTGAATCCCGCTGGACACAATACTGTTATTACTGATTTTTCATAAGTGGCAGAATATTGTAGACAGTTGTCTAAGATAAGGGTGTTCCATATTTTTGGTTCGACATACGCCAAGGATAATTGTCTGCACTTTGTTCTGCAGAACGGTATTTTATATGCGAATTTCTGCCTTGTGCAATATTTATGTGTCATGGGTGACAATACAAATACGTCATTAAATAAGGTAGGTAACATAGCCTTATTATGCTTGAACATTAATATGCAGCACATATATTTGTTTATCTGATAGATATTCATTATCTGCAATGTTGAAAATAAAGGCTGTGTGTGGTCAAAAAATCCTACATGACTAATTATGCGCACAATTGTTTTTTGCAATATATATGTTTTATCTAGATATACATTCGGGGCCCATCCCCAAATAGTATTGCAGTAAGTTAGATACGGGTAGATAAGCATATAATACAGATTTAGCAATAATCTTTTTTCTAGTTTATTCTTCACCTTTTTCATAATGCCAATATTCTTAGATATTTTACTACATATATATTTAATGTGAGCACTCCAGTTACATTTGTTATTTATAATTAAACCCAAATTGTTTATCTTGTTTACAGTGTCAATTTTTATGTCGTCTATATAAATGTCATTTGTTCTCTCTCTTATACTTTTCGTATTACTGAACGTGTATGTGCGTGTGTGTATGTGTGTGGGTACGTATGTGTGTGTGTAGGTGGGTGGGTGCGTGTGTGTGTTAGTGCGTGTGTATGTATATGTGTGTTTGTGTGTTTGTGTGTGTATGTATTTGTGTGAGCGTGTGCGTGTATATATGTATGTGCGTGTGTATATGCGTGTGTATGTGTACTTCTCTGTGCGTGTAATGAGCGTATGTGAGCCTGTGTGTGCGCGTGTATGAGTGCGTGTATGTGAGCGTGTATGTGTGTGCGTGTTTATGTGTGTGTGTGTGTGTGTGTGTGTGTGTGTGTGTGTGTGTGTGTGTGTGTGTTCTTGAATGTGTTTGTGTGTATGTGTGCGTTTATGTGAACATATATGCGTGTGTGCGTGTATGTGAGCCTGCATGTGGATGTGTATGTGCGTGTACGTCTGAGTGTGTGTATATGTATGTGCGTATCTGTATGTCTGTATATGTGTTTGTGTGAGCGTGTGCGTGTGTATATGTATGTGCGTGTGTGTATGTGTGTATGTGTGTACGTGTGTTCGGGTGTGCGTGTATGCGTGTGTGTATGTGTGTATATGTGTTTGTGTGAGCGTGTGCGTGTGTATATGTAGGTGCGTGTGTTTATGTGTGTATATGTGTACGTGTGTACGTGTGTTCGGATGTGTATGTGTGTGTGCGTGTGTATATGTGTGTGAGAGCGTGTGTGTGAGCGTGTGTGCGCGTGTATGTGTGTGGGTACGTATGAGTGTGGGTTGCGTGTGTGTGTGCGTGGGTGCGTGAGTGTGTTAGTGCGTGTGTGTATATGTGTCTTTGTGTGTATGTGTGTGTATGTGTGTAGTTGTGTTTGTGTGTTTGTGTGTGCGTGTGTATATGTATGTGCGTGTGTATGTGGGTGTGTGTTTGTGTACTTGTGTGTGCGCGTGTAAGTGAGCGTAAGTGAGCGTGTATGTGTGTATTCGTATATGTGTACATGTAGGTGAGCATGTATGTGTGTGTGTATTTGTCTGTGTGTGAGTGTTTGTGTGTATGTATGTGTGTGTGTGTGTGTGTGTGTGTGTGTGTGTGTGTGTGTGTGTGTGTGTGTGAGCGTGTATGTTTGTGTGAGTGCGTTTGTATGTGTGTATGTGTGGGCGTGTATGTGTGCGTGTATGTGAGCGGGTTTGTGCCTGTGTATGTGTCTGCGTGTGTATGTATGTGTTTGCGTATGTGTATGTGTGTATGTGCATGTGTGTGCGTGTGTGTGCGTGTGCGTGTGTGGGTGAGTGTACGTGTGTATGTGTGTGTGCGTGGGTAAGGGTGTGTGTATATGTGCGTGTGTATGTGTAGATGCGTGTGCGGGTGTGTGTGCGAGTGTGCGAGTATTTGGTACGTTTTTGATAGTGGCATGTGTGTGTGCGTGTGTGCGTGTGTGCGTGTGTGCGTGCGTTTGTATGTTTATGTGTGCGCGTGTGTGATTGTGTGTATGTGTGTGGATACGTGTGTGTTTGGATACGTGTGTGTGCGTGTTTGAGTGTGTGAGTGTATGTATGTGTATGCGTGTGCATGTACATGTGTGTTTGTAAGTGTGTTTTTGTGCATGTCTTTGTGAGAGATTGTGCATTTGCGTGTGTATATGTATTTGCGTGTGTATGTGTGTGTGTGCATGTGTTATGTATGTATGTGCGTGTGTAAGTGTGTGTGTGTGCGCGCGGGTATGTATGTGTGTGTTTGCGTGTGCGTATGTGTGTGTATGTATGTGCATATATGTGTTTGTGTGTTTGTGTGTGTATGTATGTATGTGTGTGTCCGTGTATGTGTACGTGAACGTGAGCGTGTATGTGTGTGTGTGTGTGTGTGTGTGTGTGTGTGTGTGTGTGTGTGTGTGTGTGTTTGTATGTGTGTGTTTGTGTGAGCGTGTGCTTGTGTAAATTCATTTGCGAGTGTACGTGTGTGCAAGTGTGTGTATGTGCGTTACTGTGTATGTGTGTGTGTGTGCGCGCGTGTATGTGCGTGTGTGTATGTGTGTGGGTACGTATGTGTGTGTATGTGTGTGCGTGGGTGCGTGTGTGTTAGTGCGTGTGCATGTATATGTGTGTTTGTGTGTATGTGTTTGTGTGAGCGTGTGCGTGTGTTTATGTATGTGCGTGTGTATGGGTGTGTGTTTGTGTACTTGTCTGTGCGTGTAAGTGAGCGTATATGAGCGTGTGTGTGCGGGCACACGACGTCGTATCGACGTAGACAATTGGTTGTATTTACGTCGCGGCGTCGGTCAACGTATATACAACGTCTTTACAACGTCGAATTGTCGACGTCGTAATGACGGCGCAACTTGATGTCGTTACGACGTTGATATGACGTCAACAACCAAATCCGACGTCTTTACAACGTCGGATCATCGACGTTGTTTGAACGTCGAAACACGACGTCTTTGATATGATGTCTACAACCAAATCAGACGTCTATATAACGTCGGGTTATCGACGTTGTAAAGACGTCGAAACCCGACGTCGTCGCGTCGTTGATATGACGTCGACAACCAATTCCGACGTCTTTAAGACGTCTTGTCTTCGACGTTGTTTGAACGTCGAAACACGACGTCTTTGATATGATGTCTACAACCAAATCAGACGTCTATATAACGTCGGGTTATCGACGTTGTATAGACGTCGAAACCCGACGTCGTCACGTTGTTGATATGACGTCGACAACCAATTCCGACGTCTTTACTACGTCGGGTCATCGACGTCGTTTGAACGTCGAAACACGACGTCTTTGATATGATGTCTACAACCAAATCAGACATCTATACAACGTCGGGTTATCGACGTTGTAAAGACGTCGAAACCCGACGTCGTCACGTCGTTGATATGACGTCGACAACCAATTCCGACGTCTTTACTATGTCGGGTCATCGACGTTGTGTAGACGTCTAAATGCGACGTCGTCACGACGTTGATATAACGTGGACAACCAAACCCGCTGTGTTTACAATGTCGGGTTATCGACGTTGCATTGACGTCGAACCCCATGTTGTTACGACGTTGATATGACGTCGACAAGCAAAACCGACGTCTTTACAATGTCGGGTCATCGATGTTGTATAGCCGTCAAAATGCGACGTCGTCGCGGCGTTGAAGTGACGTCGACACCCAAATCCGACGTCTTTATAACGTCGGGTTATCGACGTTGCATAGATGCAAAAAGTCGACGTCGTCAAAACCCCGTGCGTGTGCGTGTGCGTGTGCGTGTGCGTGTGCGTGTGCGTGTGCGTGTGCGTGTGCGTGTGCGTGTGCGTGTGCGTGTGCGTGTGCGTGTGCGTGTGCGTGTGCGTGTGCGTGTGCGTGTGCGTGTGCGTGTGCGTGTGCGTGTGCGTGTGCGTGTGCGTGTGCGTGTGCGTGTGCGTGTGCGTGTGCGTGTGCGTGTGCGTGTGCGTGTGCGTGTGCGTGTGCGTGTGCGTGTGCGTGTGCGTGTGCGTGTGCGTGTGCGTGTGCGTGTGCGTGTGCGTGTGCGTGTGCGTGTGCGTGTGCGTGTGCGTGTGCGTGTGCGTGTGCGTGTGCGTGTGCGTGTGCGTGTGCGTGTGCGTGTGCGTGTGCGTGTGCGTGTGCGTGTGCGTGTGCGTGTGCGTGTGCGTGTGCGTGTGCGTGTGCGTGTGCGTGTGCGTGTGCGTGTGCGTGTGCGTGTGCGTGTGCGTGTGCGTGTGCGTGTGCGTGTGCGTGTGCGTGTGCGTGTGCGTGTGCGTGTGCGTGTGCGTGTGCGTGTGCGTGTGCGTGTGCGTGTGCGTGTGCGTGTGCGTGTGCGTGTGCGTGTGCGTGTGCGTGTGCGTGTGCGTGTGCGTGTGCGTGTGCGTGTGCGTGTGCGTGTGCGTGTGCGTGTGCGTGTGCGTGTGCGTGTGCGTGTGCGTGTGCGTGTGCGTGTGCGTGTGCGTGTGCGTGTGCGTGTGCGTGTGCGTGTGCGTGTGCGTGTGCGTGTGCGTGTGCGTGGGCGTGGGCGTGGGCGTGGGCGTGGGCGTGGGCGTGGGCGTGGGCGTGGGCGTGTACGTATACGTATACGTATACGTATACGTATACGTATACGTATACACACATATATATATATATATATATATATATATATATATATATATATATATATATATATATATACACCGCATGTGAAGTATTATCCCGGTCAGACATAACAATGTAGTCTGAATTTGCTTCCAGATCATTTTTGTAACACAGTCAAATAGGTAGTTCTATAAATACAAATTAGCTGTTTTATGGGTTATACTGTATTAAATAAGTATATTGGTCCAGTCGATCGATCCTGACTGCTGAGACTAGGCATATTACCAAATTATTTCACAACACCAAAATGCTGACTTAATGCAATACCAGCATGCCATGCGAGTGGCGAGACATACTGATGCGTTGAACTTGCATACCGAGGAAGTCAGATCACAAAGAACTTCCAAGTTATCGAGAAATATCTGCTGGTAAGTAAACCATCCGTTTTACTAGGTTCACTATTTTGTTTACTCAGGTGCTTAGAACAGTCATAATTGAAACACATTCTCTGTCATAATTGTATTTGGCGTACTTTAGACGGTTTTAAGCTGAACAGATATGTGTGTGGTGTGGTAAGCTTTGTTTGGTTCAGCCCTCGAAATCTTAAATTCTCAATCGTCGTATTATTCATACTTCATCCACATGTTCAGTTAAGTACGGCAGTTAGTGTCATGTTGGCAACTTACAAGCTTTTCTTTATGCAACAGTGCGAAAGAACACAATTTATAAAATAAATTGCAACACCGCATTGCAAAATATCGCAAGAGCACGTGGTTTGTGCATCGATCGAATCCGAAAAGACATCGGTTTTGTACGTAATAACTACATGCGTCGTCATAAAAGATGTGATACCTCATATAGTTAATTATACTGCTATCCTGATCAGCCGTATTTAAGTTACCAAATATTAGCGTAGTTTTGACGTAAATGTTACAAGTGTAATTCCACAGGCAAAACCTATGTACAAGTGACCTAGTTACAGACGTGGGCTAAGCACTGGTTCTGCGTGCAGTGCACACGGAGCGGTGTGCCAATGAGGTCAAGCTCCCTCTCATACAAAGGCTAGAAGTTAATTGCAGGCTTGTGCAAACAAATCCGTTCCCCCGCTAACGCCAACAAGATATAAGGTCTGACTGGTCATGCTGGTATCCCGCTGGCCTGGCTTCGAATGTAGCCTCAGTTAGCAGACTATTCTCTCTGTTAGCCGAATCTGTTTGGAGCCTGCCTTATCTGACCTTTTGAAATATGCTTTTCTCAGCTAATAAATTGGTAAATTTGTAGTGTAGGATTTTTTTATAATACAGGTCACTAATGTTGTACATTTGTGTTTAATTTCATTCAGAACTATTTTCATAATTCATTTGTTTAAAGAGTAATCATTATATTTCAGATTCAGTCCCTTAAATCGGAACTACACGTTGTTTCTTTTTTTATTGTTTTACTTTGTACAAAAATGATAGTGTTTATTCTGCTGAAGGTGTGTCATTTGGGTGGTGCTGTCAAAGGTTTTGTCAATGAATTAATTTACTTGACTTCAATTTATTGACACTTGAAAAGAAAAATTGACTGAGTAGCAATATGATTAAAGATAAATATGATAGGAATTGCTAACATCTTCAATGCCGCAATAGTGGCCTGCCGTATTCACTTGTCACACACTCTACATATGCAAAGGGCCTGTAATTCTGAAATGGATTAATTGGTTTTCCTGACGATACATATCAGTATTGATCATTACATTAAATGTTTCAGATTGTGAAACTATCAAAGATTGGTGGTATGAAGATCAGGGAAGCGGATGCCACGCGGAGAGTCATGCAAATGTATACATTAGTGAGCATAATTATATTAGTGAACCATATGTATGTGTTTCTTGATCTTTTTCTCATTGTAGCTCAGCACTCTGTAATAGCCACGTATGTACGTGGCTAGAGTATTGTCGAGCTTGGTCGGTTGCAAA
Organism: Oasisia sp. SBJ-2009; assembly: GCA_964017155.1. NCBI lineage: Eukaryota > Metazoa > Annelida > Polychaeta > Sabellida > Siboglinidae > Oasisia > Oasisia sp. SBJ-2009. The sequence goes on from OZ024854.1 coordinate 55,447,907, forward strand.
TAGTGGGTGGTGTTGCGCGGTGGGGGGAGGGCATAATAAGACATAAATATGTACTTATGTAGGCATTGACTGCAAAAGCCTTCTAAATGAATTAAGTGATTGTTTGCTAACTAATTGTTGTGTGCATTTGTTCCATGATTTGATGGTGCTCGGGAAGAAGGAGTGTTTGTAGGCTTCGATGCGGGTGAATGGTTTAAAGTAGCGGTGTGTGTTGCGTGTAGGGGCGGCTGTGAGTGCGGATGTTGTTACGTCCACTAAGTTGTTTGTAATGCGATACAACATTACAAGCTTGGCTTCCGCCCGCCTGCTCGCAAGAGACACCCAGTTCAAGGTTTCGAGCATGGCGGTCACACTGCTGCGTCAACGGTAGTCGCTCTTCGGGAAGCGTGCAGCCTGTCGCTGCACGTTCTCCATCGATTTGATATTTTCTCTGTGGACGGGACCCATACCGTCGATGCATACTCCACGATTGGCTTGACAAACGTTTGATAGCATTGCATTGCTGTCTTTAAAATGTATCATTTAATATTATACAGTTGTACTAGTTACATGATTATTTTGCTGATAGCTACGTTAACACAGCAATGTTGGTGCCAGACTTGAGATGTTATACTGATAGTTGTTACTGTAATATAATTTAATAAATTGTTTCTTTTGAATCGATAACATTTCTTTTTACAAATAATATTAATAGATCATTGATTAGTAGACAACATTCAATATTCAAGCACCAGGGAAATATCAGTGGACATATAAGTTGTAACTGTTCAATAAAACAATGTTAGCTAAGTCAAATACTAATTGTTGAAATGAGATACGTCTACCATTGTTGAAACCTAAATGACTATTTGTTTCTTTTCATGATCTGGCAGACTTCTCACGAATGACGCTATGTCATTGATGAACATGAATGATCATCATGGCAAAACTCCATTCGCGGGTACAGAGATGCCGAAACTAGTAAAAGATAATTTCATTTTTCCTTGCTAATGAAAGTATTATTTTTCACTCCACTGAACGAAAATGTGTGGAACATTACAATTGCGTCTTAAGAAGAAAGTCAAAGCAATTAAAGCAAGAATATGTCCATGTTATGGGTCCAATAAACGTGATTTAAGGAAAACGTGGAATGAGGAGTAGAGATAATTTGCCTGAATTAATGGAACATGCAGAATGGTGAATCAAAGCATAATTTATTAATTTCTAGTCTATCCAAATTACGTTTTCCCCAAAAACCACATTGTTTCATTATAACTGGATATAGTATAATCTGCCTATATTTAAAGGGTGCTATTTTCAAATGTACGGTGTTTCAGTCATGTGATGAATATCATGTTTCAGCGAGTGTCCTGAAAAAGTCATGGCGGAACGGAGACGGAGATCACCGTAGCTGTCTCTGGATGCCTGAAGTACGCTGCAGACCGAACTGGAGGAAGTGGCCGAAAGGCACGAAATTTGAGAGAACGCAGTCTTGTAGTGGCGTTAGTAGTGTATATAAGTGAAATAAAACGATGTGAGTTGTACCATGATATAATGCATATCTGTTTTAATTATATAGATATACTGACAATATTAAGAGGAGACACCACTTGATAAGTTTAATTTATTTTTATAGTACAATGTTACCACCTATATTTTTTCACGAAATAACAGTAATAAATATTAACACTTGTCTTTAGACTTCATAAGTGTACGTTTTATTCCTCAAGCAGTATATTGTCAACATTTGGGAGTGGTGTCTCCGGGGGCCCCTTCAGTTCATTGCAATCCCCAAAATCGGTATATGACATCGAAACAACGTCGACACCCGACTTCGAAACAACGTCGTTACCCGACGTCCATACAATCTTCATATACAACGTGTTTCCAACGTTGTTTCGACGTCGATATGTGGCGAAAAAACAACGTCGTTACTCGACGTCGGCAAACCGTTGACAACCGCAACGTGTCTTCGGCGTTGTTTCGACGTCGATATATGACGCCGAAACAACGTCGTTACTCGACGTTGATAAATGACGTCGATACAACTTTCATAGACACCGTGTTTTCGACGTTGTTTCGACGTCGATATATGACGCCGAAACAACGTCGTTACTCGACGTTGAAAAAACGTTGACAAATGATGTCGACACAACTTTCATAGTCACCGTGTTTTCGACGTTGTTTCGACGTCGAAATATGACGCCGAAACAACGTCGTTACTCGACGTTGAAAAAACGTTGACAAATGACGTCGATACAACTTTCATAGTCACCGTGTTTTCGACGTTGTTTCGACGTCGATATATGACGCCGAAACAACGTCGTTACTCGACGTTGAAAAAACGTTGACAAATGACGTCGATACAACTTTCATAATCACCGTGTTTTCGACGTTGTTTCAACGTCGAAATATGACATCTAAACAACGTCGTTACTCGACGTCGAAAAAACGTTGACAAAAGACGTCGATACAACTTTCATAGTAACCATGATTTCGACGTTGGATCGACGTCGGCACCGACGTCGAAACAACGTCGCTACAACGTCATTTTGCCCGCTGGGTGCGTGATTGTGTGTGTGTGTGATTGTGTGTGTGTGTGTGTGTGTGTGTGTGTGTGTGTGTGTGTGTGTGTGTGTGTGTGTGTGTGTTCTTGAATGTGCTTGTGTGTATGTGTGCGTTTATGTGAACATGTATGTGTGTGTGCTTTATGTGAGCCTGCATGTGGATGTGTATGTGCGTGTACGTCTGAGTGTGTGTATATGTATATGCGTGTGTATGTGTGTGCGTGTGTGTATGTGTGTATATGTGTATATGTGTTTGTGTTAGCGTGTTCGTGTGTATATGTATGTGCCTGTGTGTATGTGTGTATGTGTGTATGTGTGTATGTGTGTGCGTGTGTGTATGTTTGTGCGTGTGTATATGTGTGTGAGAGCGTGTGTGTGCATGTGTACGTGTATGTGCGTATGTGTGTACGTGTGTGTGTCTGCGTGTGTATGTGTGTGTTTGTGTGCGTTTGTATGTGTGTATGTGTGTGTGTTTTGTGTGTATGTTTGTGTGTGTGTTTGTATGTGTGTGTTTATGTATGTGTGTGTGTATTTGTGAGTATGTGTCTGTCCATGTGTATGTGTGTATGTGTGTGTGTATGTGTGTGCATGTGTGTGTGCGTGTGTGTATGTACGAATTTGTGTGTATGTATGTGTGTGTGTGTGTGTGTGTGTGTGTGTGTGTGTGTGTGTGTGTGTGTGCATGTAAGTGTGTATGTATGTGTGTGTTTGTGTGTGTGTATGTTTGTGCGTATGTGTGTGCATGTGTGTGCATGTGTGTATATGTGTGTGTGTGCATGTGAGTGTGTATGTATTTATGTGTGTGTGCATGTGTGTGTGTGTGTGTGTGTGTGTGTGTATTATTTGCGTTTAAATACACACTCATACACACATTATATTTATTCGTTATCATATAAATGTCAATAATTATTGTCTTACACGTACTCACCGCTGATGAGCTGACCGTATATGTAAGGGTTCTTCTTTCCTTTTCTTCTTTTTTGAAATCTATCATAAAACCTGTACTCTCCTGCGTCATCCCATGCCAACCTGTTGTAAAACGCAGACAGAATGATACAGTATACATGGGGAATGATATCATCAAATAACCTGTCGATATTTTCAGGGGTTTTCCATTAAACAAAAAAATCAAAAGAACACCACCCCCTAATGTAATGTATGCCGTTACTCGTGTGCCTTAAACAGTGAAATTGGTTCTGTTTATAATGCAATCAGATACCTTATTATACGAATATTAGGGGAGACCGGGGCTATATTCAGTCGGTAAATGCCATCAAATTGAATCTTGTTATATTGTTGGGTATAATCTTGGCAAATGCTTTTAGATTCATATATATATATATATATATATAATAGTTAGAACATGAAATATCTTGTTGCCATTTTATTATTTCTGGTCCGAAAGTGATTTTTGAACAAAAGTGTGAAACAAATATTATAACATTTAATTTATTTTGGGGTTGTCAGATGTTTGGCATATGCATTACAATTCAACTATATTATTTTGTAATGTATAAAAAAACAAATATTGTAGATTTTTATATAGGTAGTTTGTGCCATTACAGTCAAGATATTGTTTATTCTTGTTTTTTAACATGCAATACAGTAATTGATACACCCACTTAGAAAACAATGTTTTATATATACTTTATGTATCATATATTAGATGGCAGCACTCCCAAAATGCAAACTCTGCCGTTGACGGTCCCAAGCCCGGCTGGGAAATGAACGCTTTCCCGTAAAAACACATTCTGTTACGAAAACATCGACCAAAAGACACTCTACTGAACTTGAGAGAGGGAGGGCCTCCTGGGGAGAGTATGACGCCATGCAGTGAAAGCCATAAGGAAGCTACATCGCTGATACCCATCTTATCTTCCAAGAAAATATATTTAAAAAATCGGAACATGGAACGTAAGAACCATGTTCAAAGCAAACAAAGCAGCCGAAATAGCAAGAGAACGACGGGCCTACAACATCACAGTACTAGGGCTATGTGAAACGATGCAGCCTCATACCACCATCTAGTGCTGGCCAGAATGAAGATGAAGCGAAAGAAGAGAGAAGTCAAGAGGAGCACCATAACGCAGTATAATGTGAACTTCCTAAAGGACAGGGTGACAACAGAGACCTTCAGACTTACAGTCAGAAACAAATACGAAACCCTACAAGATGTTCTTGACGACGGAAACATGGACATAGACACACAATGGCAACAGATCAAGGAGATGTGGAACAGCACATGCAGCGAACTTCTGGGAAAGAAGAAATACCAACAAAAAGACTGGATTTCTACAGACACTGTCAACAAAGTGCAAATGAGAAAGGAAAAGAAAGGTGCAGTTAACAAAAGCCGAACGAGAGCAGCAAAAGCAGCAGCACAGGAAGAGTATACAGAGGCAAACAGAGCAGTCAAGAACTGCGTAAAAACAGACAAGGCAAACTTCACTGAATACCTAGCCATAGAATCAGAGGATGCATCAGCCTATGGAAACATGAAACAACTGTATGATATAACAACAACATTAGCAGGAAAGTACAAGCACACAGACAGCTCCATCAAAGATACGAATGGCAATGTACTTTCCAGTGATGAACACCAGCTGAAGAGATGGGGGGATCATTTTGAAGAACTGCTAAACCGGCCACCATCTCAGAACCCTCCAGACATCGCATCAGCTGAAGAAGTACTACAGATAAACTGCGAAAGCCCCAGTAAGGCAGAGATTGAGAGAGTCATCCATCACATGAAGAGAGGGAAAGCCTCCGGCCCAGACAAAATTCCTGCAGAGGCAATCAAGGCTGACATAGAGACCTCCACAGAGATACTGCATGATCTATTCGGGAAGATATGGGAACAAGAAGAAATACCAACTGAATGGAAAGAAGGATACCTCGTGAAGCTCCCAAAGAAAGGAGATATGCAAGAAAGTAATATCTACAGAGGGACAATGGTCCTATTAGTACCCGGAAAGGTCCTCAACAGAGTAATCTTAGACAGACTGAAGACAGGAGTAGATGCCAAGCTCAGAGACCACCATGCTTGCTCCGTAAAGACAGATCATGCACCGACCAAATAGCAACACTGCAAATCATTGTTGAACAATCCATAGAATAGGACTCATCCCTGTACACAAACTTTGTAGACTGCGAGAAGGCATTTGATAGCCTCGACATAGATACGCTGGGGAAGCTTCTACAGCACTACGGGATACCGGAGAAATTTATATCTCTGATAAGAAATAGTTACGAAGATATGGCATGCCGGGTCGTTCACGCAGGACAACTTACAGACTCCTTCATGGTGAAGACAGGAGTGCGGCAAGGATGTCGTCTGTCATCGTTCCTGTTCCTGCTCGCCATAGACTGGATCATGAGGCTAACAAATATAGAAGAAATGGGGTGCAGTGGACACCATGGTGCCAGTTGGAGGACCTGGACTTTGCGGATGACATCGCTCTCCTCTCACACAGCCATCAACAGATGCAGGAAAAATAGAGCTGCTCAACACAGTTTTAACACAGCTAGGACTCAACGTCAACAGAAGCAAAGCAAAGATTATGAAAGCCAACACAAAGAACAACAGGGCAGTACAATCAACAACAATGAAATCACAGAAGAAGAGGTCAAATCAAGGATACAGAAAGCAAGAGTGGCATTCGTCATGTTGAGAAAAATCAGGAGAGCAAAACAAATCTAAATTAAAACCAAACTGAGAATATTAATTTCAAATGTCAAGGCTGTTTTACTCTATGGACCGGAGACATGGCGAAATACACAGAAGACACTAAAGAGAATACAGACCTTCGTCAACAAATGTCTGCGCAGAATATTATACCTGAAGTGGACAGACAAGGTACCCAACACTACACTCTGGAAAATGACCAAGCAACTACCCATAGAAAATGAAATAAAAAAGAGAAAATGGAGGTGGGATACACCAGGAGAGAAATGGAGAATATTGCCACTGACAGGAAACGGTGGCGTTCCTTAGTCGATGGCCTATGCTCCCAGCGAGCGAAAAGGCATAAGTAAGTAAGTAACTCCCAATTAGTTGTTACTGCCATCTAGAGGATTGCTATTGTATTAGGGATTTCATACTGCCCTAAACCTTCAGTTGTAATGTGACACCTTTCGCCAAAATGTTCAAATAAATACAAGCTGTATGCATTATATAAATTAATTGTTAAATGTATTTAATCATAAATATAACAGTAATATAATAACAAATAATGAAAGTCAATAATAATGACACAACGGTAATAAATATTCCATAAAATCATCAGCATTTGTATATTTTGTGGTACAATTTATTTTGAACGACTTATGATAAATACATTATATGCATGCAGTAAACCTGAATAAACATTTATTTTATTATTTTTAGTCAGTTGAATGCATCCCAGCTATGACTTCATTGTTGTTGCAAGTCAAGCCAAGCATCTGCCACTTTCGCACAAAACAAGAAAACAATGGCCACCTCTGCCGCATTTGAAGAACCGTCTAAAAAGAAACAATCAATTATTGACTTCAACCTCTGCCTTAAATACCAATCCAATGAAAACAGTGGGTGAACCTTAGAACAAAAAAGAGGGAGCTGGAATCGCTGACGTTTCCCAAGCCTGAAACCTATCAGAAATTCCTTGACTACGTAAATAAAATATCTATATTTTGGAATCCTGACTTCATTGATTTTCGTAAACGGCTGAATGATTTGTCAGCAGAAGACTTGCAAGAAAAACATGCAGTATGGCGTAGGTCGTGCTATAGGCAGTTAATTCACAAAGGTCACGGAGAGAGATACTAAACTCGGGATGATAAAGCATTGTCTGCGAAAAATTCAAGTGTTTTGAAAACAGAAAAAGGTCGACCTATAAGTACTTCCACTACGCATGATGGCAGTGAATGTGCTGACTCGATATAAAATATCATTTACACGATCTCAAGTCAGTCCGTTCAACCGAGAACAATGGTTCTACTGTCAGGATATCAAACCCGACAAGAAACATGCCAGGTCAGGGCACTAATCCGGCAGTGATCATGGGCACCGGGGAGCGCCGTCACAGAGTCATGCTGAGACCAATATATGACCAACTCGCAAAGAAAAAGAGATCCTTAGCAGCATTCCTTGCATCAAACTCCAATGTATTTGTCGCACAGGCAGCTGGTCTTGGAGAAGGGGTAGAACCGTTTGCTGAAGTGATCGAAGGTTGTGAAGAATTCCTGTGCGCACTGGCATGTCCAAGACGACACCACGTCACCCAGGCAAATGACCTCAGGTGGCACTGAACCCTGATCAAGGAGTGGACAAACTCCCACCTACCCATGGTGCCTGGTTGCAACACATACGAAGAGCATATGAATAGGCGAATATGTGATTACAGGATACACACCCCTCTGGAGCTTGGATGGCAGCGGCAAGTGGCATAATGAAATATATGAGGTATCCTAAAATGTTATAAGTTACATCGGTACGAGGCTAGTTGAAACAACAAATAACACATTTCAGGATTGTGGGTGAGTTTCTTAACCGGTCGAAATAGGTGGCACAATGAGTTATATATATAAGGGTTACAAGTTATCCCGGTACGGTAATACATATCTTTTCATTTAAAGTGGCTTAACTTTACGGCGTCTCGACGGATTGACGTGATATTACATATGATATGCTCAAATTTATGAATGAACATGCCGACGTCTTGCAGAATAATTTGCATTACCAGTTTGGTCTTCCAGCCCTCTGTTACAACTTACCCGTCTCTCCTACAATACGTGCAAGAAGTGAAAACCGAAAATTGCGGGGTTGGGCCCTTTTAGAACTCACCTATTGAAATAACAAAACTAACTCTCGCAAAAGCGCCACATCATCTGCGACGGCTACACGTAGGCAGCGATTACCGTAACAATGTTATTTTATCGCTCTAACTGTAAACCTTAACCCTACTCTGCTAGCAATCGACGCCTCAGCACAATGCTGATTTTACGCTAACCAAAGAGCTACGCGTAGCCGCCTCGGTGACTTTTTATTTGATTCAGTAATGTAAGTGTGTGAATGTATACAATACATGTGAGGGGATGTTTGACTGCAGTAGGGTGTCGTCTTCATTGGTAACTATGGAAGTATGAATGGTTATTAATATATCAATACAAGGAAGCAAAATAATACTTGCCCGGTTACCAGATTAACGCACGTTGCACATATATAAATTTTCCACTGGGTAATTGGAGCGTCGTATCTTTAATATATAAATACATTTTACAAAGCAGCAAAGTTATACATTGTGAGCTTGCTGGGTGAATGCTAGCCCAGCATCTTCCATGTTAATAAGAATGTTTAAATTACTGTTCCATCAGGGTAACTGAATATGTGTTGGTATTTGCCATGTTCCCTGTCTGTATGTTTGGGAGATATAGCGTGAGGAATATATTGGCCGGTTTTAGGACAATAAAACAAATTATTATGCACGGACTTGGGATCGGGTCTCTTCAGTATTTTATCATGTCCTCTTAGTTTCTTAGTTTGATGGCTTCTATGTATATTTTTTGTTGAACAGGCTGTTGCGTTGCATTAGTCAGTAAACTTGGTTGGATTGTCGTTAATCATTTTAAACTTGCATATCTAACTACGAAAACGACAACCAAACCATCCAAACATATCCTCACATGTCTTTTACGCGTACACACCCTAGGTTGTTTCAAGTTCTCAATATCATGTTTGATGTTGATTTTATAATCCTTCTTAATGGAAACTGAAGGCATGTTAATATTTTATGTGGGGCGATAAATGCACACTCAAATTATGCTGAGATCATTGATATTGTAATTGACCGAAAATAAGAAAACCAGTTGTTAACTAATGTGAAATGGTCAATCATATTTCCTCAATATTTTATATAATTAACATAATTTACGAGTCGCTTAGGAATCAGAATATTTCACCGAAATACCGGTTTCTCAAAATACAGATACAAATTGCATTTCTTGTGGAAAATAACTTTAAACTATAAATTGTTAAGGCACATCTTGTCTACAAATCGTTTTGACTGAATGTTATGAGACTGTTGATAAGCTAAGCACATCTCTGAGCCCCAAGCTGTCTCAGCTATCATCATAGTTGGGAACAAAAGGTTTGGAATAATTTGAAAGCAGCAGGCCTAGCCAGACATAATTAATTTGGACCCTCTGTAAGAATCCAGAAGTCGCAAACGAGCAATGAATAGCATCGAAGTTCTGACATTAAACGAGATTGTCAAGGAGATCATGAACTCTGAATGTGACGCATAGAAGCATCCAGTAAAACAGAATAATTCAACATGCCAGGTGTTCTGTCCGGGACATCACTATGAACCGGTACAAGTTCCATAAATAGAAAACGTGTAGGTAGATAGTCAAGATCTACACAACCTTTCTGGTCAGCGCAATAACAACTGCTACAGGCGTCACCAAGCAAGCCTTTAACTCTCTCAGTCGAGTCATGACTAATGACATTGTCCATAGGCCAAGCGATTAATCAAATAAATTTGACTTCCACATAGCCCCACAACAAAATAAGAATGTTAGTTTGAATGATGCACGTAAGACAATGGCAGGCACACATCGGCTGATGCAAATATTATGTGTACTTTGCACCAACATACATATATAAGGGAAATTAAGTAGAACGTCCCTACATGGGGTTCGCCATACCCCTAACACAGACTTTTTCTACCAAAAACGAGTTACATGTTTCACAATTTAAAGGGCTACTGGAGGCCCAGATCTATTCTTATGTGGTCAATTTGCTACCGCATTTTCACAATGTAACAATATAACTCTGAGTGCAGCAGTCACTCTGGATTAATTTTGCCAGATCATTAACGTAAGGTACTGTACACACACACACACACACACACACACATATATATATATATATATATATATATATATATATATATATATATATATATATATTGTCAGATGGTAACCATTGTTAATGTTTACTGCAGTAATGTATCGCTGATATGTCTACACCGTGCTTATTATATACAACTTTATGTCTGTACCAGATTACCAATAATTGAAATGTGTTATGCTAATTTCCTGAGTTACTATAATAATGTTGATATAATTTGTAATGGGTATGTACTTTGACTCTCTGAGTGCGGATTAACATCGACCAGATTACGAATGACGGCTATTTCCCACTCAGAAAGATCAGATCCATATTTTGGAGGGGTACCTATACATGTTTTCTCTAACACCACCCCCCAATTATGTGTTGTATTTAAGAAGGGCCAAACTGTATTTAAGAAGGGCCCAACTCCAGCAATTGGGCCCTATTAAAATGAACATTTGCCCCAAATATTGCCAGCCAACATAGATTAGATAACTGATAAATCTATATGTACAGCAGCAGCTATCTGCGCTGTGTTGGCTGGCAATATTTGGCGCGATTTTGAATGGGCCACCGCAGTACGGCCAAAAGGAAAGATAACTGAAGTAAAGTGGAAAAACAGAACAACAGAAAACAAGAAAGAACAACAGAAAACGAACGAAAGCAGACAGGTTCGCTTGTTGGGGAATGCCGGAAGTGCTCCAAAGCGGCAACGGACAACGGGTCGTAATATACGAGTGTGAAATATGTCTGCAGAGACATGGTATTGAACAATGTCGCAGTGCGTCGGCCTGCTCAACAACCTGGTTACCAAAACCACCAATGGCCCAGACGTAACAAACGTCCATTGCGATATGTTCAAGTCAATCGCACTAACTAGTGACCATTTCTTGTGACATTAGTCAGCTGTTACTTTAGCACGTGATATTAACCTTTAGTTACTACATTGGTAATTTGAATGGTTTATGTGCATCTCTAAAATTATTTGTTCTATTACGGAACCGTAATCTTTCGAGATAGGTGGAAATGTGTTTTCTCTGTTACTCTTTAACTTTAGTCCACCGATTCAGCAGACGTCGGCCTCGTTCTGAGACTACAACCTGACTCCGCCGTCGTCATTAATGGTCACATTTACGAGAGTATGTTTTTGTTGTTGATTTCCCAATTATCGACATAACATAATTTTGAGAGTTTGTTACTTGTTTGCTTCATCTTGTTTTAATAGTTATGCCGTATAATTTTAAACCATGATCGTCGTTGAAGTGAGCTTGAGCGTCAACTGACTGGGTTAGCAATAGCGCATCCGGTAGGCTTAAGGTAAAGCATAGGCCTACTGGTGGGAGCACATATCGTGTACTCTAATGCTTTTCTCGTTTTACAACAGCAGAACAGATTATCAAAATGCAAATGTCGTAGACCTTTGTAAGTAATCAAATATGTGAAGAACGTGAACAAATATTAGCTCACCGACAAGTTCATCTACATCAGTACTGCTACTAAAACAGCAAGACACTGCGCCGTCATCTCGTTAAATAATTAAAAAAAAACTGTTATCTACCGGGTCGCACTGTGAGCACTGAAAGATGATATGTTGATTTATTTGTCAACGTTTCTCTGCGTGTTTGCTGAAAGTAAATAAACAGAGTATCACAGCTGCATGAGTGACATATGTGAACGTTTGAAGTATTCTCATAGACACAACTTACGGAAACACCAGGCATCTGCAGTTTTCACATCAGCACATTGTATTGCGGGCACATGCTTTCAGTATATTTGATCTTACAATGGTAAATTAGAGTGCCCATTTTGAGAAAAAATAGTTGCCTTCAAAATAACATGTGTGCATGTATCGTACATGTATAATTATGTGTGTGCTGTTTCAGTGAAACTATGCAATATTGTTGAAAAGAGTGCATCGTTATCCTACACAGCCGACGGGTGCGCCACTGATTGCGTTTGCTTCATTTATCGACCGTTATGTGTCATGTAATGAGTGGTGCAACTGCTGTCTATTCGTTATGATAACACTTACGGTATATATTGGTTCTCTAGATACAATAATGTTCACACTGACGTCAATCACGTGGCGTTATCCATGACGAAAACGTTCGTAGTAGTGGGTTATATCGCCCAATATCCGTAACAAACCATGGCCTGTTCCTAGTTTGTTCCTACCTAAATTGGTGGTATATGTCCAAAGGATTAAAAATATGTTTTCCAGACAACGTTATACGTTTGGGAAATGTGCATAGCTGTATTACAATGATCACACCTATTGATGTGATTACGTTTATATGATCTAAATAGTTACTTTAAAATGGTGCGTTTCTTAACTGTATCCCTAAATCAAGGGCATGCATATTCGTAATGGATATCCTTATCGAGGGTAAGGGTAGTTGACTTTCGGATGTTCATACGAATTTTTGGAATGGAAGGTGGATGGGATGAATGCACAGGTCTCTGGAGGTTTGTAAATGTTTAATTTGACATATGCATTTAACTTATGTCAGACATAAATTAAGACGTGCATGGAGTAACGAAATATAAGCATGCCTTTCAATGTGCAAGTAGGTTCTATTTTTGCTGAGGTGACTGATATAGCGGTTTTTTCGTGGACTTTCGATGACTTTGTTTCCACGAATGATCACGACGCCTTTCCTATCAGTGATGAACTCCTTCCACATCGACGAGCTCGCAAGTGGGTCTTTAACGATAACCTTTATACCCGAGTCTTTGTTCAGAACCCCGTGAGTACATTTCGTTTCGCAATATCCTATAACAAAAATAGATTCGCTACAACCCACACATAGATAGGAGGATGACATATGTGTTATTATGTTGAGTGACAGGAACGTTCCGGGATACGGTCACTAAGGATGCAACGTTTTCGTCGTCGTCGTCACCGTAATTATTTACTCAGATACAATGACATGCCGCACATACAGTTACACATATGCTCGAATACAGTCACATCAGTCCGCAATACTTACGCAAAGTGGTCGCAAAAACAACCACAACTACTTGTATTGTGATAAGAACCATAGCTACATTGATCTGCTTAACACTGCCTTAAAACAATGGGCGGCAAGACACAACTAAAACGACACGTTAAACGCAATATGATGTGACGCACGTAATGACGCATAATATGATGTGAAGCGAAGCGAAATAATATGTGTCTCTACTGGTTTATATAGATATTGTGTCGTTTTTATATATCCATTATTAGTTTTGCCTAGTGGAATGTTGCAAAGACATACACACAGACGTAACATATCAGTCTGCAGTATGATTTTTGTATGATGCCCGTTATTTTCTGGATCAAATTAAGTACATGCCTCTACCAAAATAACCAATTGCTTTCGTGTATCACAACAGACAATGACATATTTGTGAAGCGTGAGCCCAGTTGATAACCGTATATGGGATTTTTCACCATAATTGGGCTATTCCAGATGTTGCGTACATTTCAGGAGATTGATATATGTATTATTGTATTTTATACATTTATCCATACAAATATGATATGCCAAAACAATTATGTCAGTGCTGTTACGGGCAAAAGGCAGTTCTCTTCTCCAAACATTCGATCTACTTCAACGCCAATTAACTGAAACGTCAGCGTTAAATTCGTACTTTTATTATTTGTAAATTAAGTGACATTTTCTCGTGGATGGATATATACTTGGGGGTTGACACTGACAAATCGAGAATGCTGCGTAACATAGGTCTGACGCGAAATGTAAATGAGCGATATAGAATTGATCGATAATAGTGTAGTCCACAATCGCAAAATGATAAAATACTCATAATAGTATATAACACTTGCACAATTGTTTGCGAATCTACTGATTTATATTTCCCAATATAAATAGATTTCCTCTAGTGTAACAACAGTGACACATAATTTTAACGTGTAACAGAATTGGCATTTTGCATTTGTTGTGTAAGCATAATATGGAACTCAAAATAAACTAATATGACCAACTAAGCGAATACTGTGTATTTATGTCGTCCCCGAGAAGAAGCTGAGAAACATTGCGAAGTTCTTCCACTGTGTTTATTGTGAAGTTGTGTCATCACTGAATAAATTAAACCGTGCTATCCATTGGATCACACTTTGAAAGTAGCACCAGCTCACAAGGGGGGTTGTATTGTCGGTAATCTGATATGGTGCGAAATGGAAATGTATTACATCCGCAGGATTTGTCGTAGATGTCGGAGATGCACTTTGGAAAGTTGTCTAAAATGGCCACGATAGAGAGTGCATGTCTCAGCCGAATACAGTAGTGTTGGAAGCACAATTGCCTTGTACACATTGCACTTTGTGGAGACTGAAATACCATGTTGTGACCATACTCGCTTCCACAGTCCTCCAAACGCTCCAGAGGCAGCTTGAATACGGTTGTTAATTTCCACATCAATGGTGTTGTCAGATGCAACAGTGCTACCCGGTTATGTGAAGTTCTTAACTGATTTTAGTGGCGTGCCATAGATTTCAACACGTGGATCGATTGAGGTTTGGCAGGATGGTTGTTGGCAGAGCGTCACAGTGTTCTTTGTGTTGATTGTAAGTCCATACAGGATTGCCGCTTTTTCAAACTGCTTGCATATTTCTCTGATGTCTTCTAGTGTATGGGCAACGATAGCAGCATCATCTGCAAATAGTAGTTCACGAATGCAGAGTTCTCGAGTTTTTGTGCTTGCCTTTAGTCTAGCCAAATTGAATAATTTTCCATCGGATCTAATGCGGATGAAAACTCCTGTACTAGGTGCTCGGACATTGTAGACAGTAGTGCTGCCAGAAAGAGAGTGAACAATGTAGGTGCTAAGACATATCCTTGCTTTAGTCCATGGCTAATTTCAAAAGGATCAGTAGTTGATCCACAGACACTGCTCCAGCCATACCATCGTAGAATTCTTGAGTTATCTTGACAAAAGTCTCGGGACATCCATATCTCTTTAGTAAAGTCTACAAGGTTGACCTGTCCACAGTGTCAAAAGCTTTCGACAGGTCAATGAAGACCATGTAGAGGCTTTGCTGTTGTTCAACTACTTTTTCTTGTAGCCGTCGTAAGGTGAATATCATGTCGATTGTAGAGCGTGAGCGACGAAATCCACATAGTCTTTCTGGGAGGATCACCTCTGCAATGTTCTGTAGTCTTTTCAGAAGGAATTTTGCCAGAATATTCCCCGCAGTTGAGATTAGCGAAATGCCTCGATAGTGTCCACAGTCACTACGGTCACCCTTCGTTTTGTATATTGCAATGATCAAGGCATCTTTAAATTGTTGTGGTAGTTCTTTAGGTGTCCAACAAATGCGGTAGAATTTCAGCAGTTGAGCATAAAGAGCTGTACCTCCATATTTATGTATTTCAGCAGGTATGCCATCTAGTCCTGGTGTTTTTCCTGATTTTATAGATTTGATGGCAGCTAAGATTTCTTCTAATGTTGGTGGGTTTTCCATGTCTTCCTGGATTGGGTATTGATCTACTGACACAAGTTCTTCTTCTCTAGCAGTTGCTGGGCAATTCAGTAGGTCGCTGAAATATTCCCTCCACCTAGACACAATTGCTGGTTTCTCTGTGAGCATTTTTTAATCTTCCGCATCTCTAATTGGCGCAACAGCAGTTTTCTGTGGACCATAGACCTGTTTGATTGCAGCGAAGAATCCTTTTGAAGAATTTTCGTCAGCTGACTGTTGTAGTTCATCAGCTTTCTTGTCCCACCAGGCATTTTGTATTGTTCGTAGCTTTTTTGTAGTTTAGATTTTGCTTGTGTATAGCGCAGTTTTCGGTTTTTTTCTGGTGGGACAAAAATGCATCATGTGCCCTACGCCTTTCCTCTAGCAGTGATGAAATCTCAGCATCATTTTCATCAAACCAACCCTGGTGTTTCCTGGTTGTGTGCCCCACAGTGGCAACAGATGTTTCGTACAGTTTCTCACAAAAAGTCTCCCACTGATTACTAATCGTGCTATTGTACGAAAGGTTCATCATGTTGGTTTCCATATGCGCCATTAATATTTTCTGCATCTCAGAATCTGCCAGTTTACCGACAATTATTTATTTCACCGGTTTTGGTCCAATTTTCCTTCGATGTGGCTTGATATGGAGTTTGCACAACGATCGAATTAGGTAGTGATCAGTAGAACAGTCAGCACCACGCATCGCACGCGTACTTCATATGTCAGCTAAGTCTACTCTTTGTGTTATTACATAGTCTAGTAAGTGACAGCGTTTTGAACGGGGGTGTTGCCAAGAGTATTACCAGTGATCAGGCATTTTGAAAAAGGTGTTTGTGATCGTTAAGTTGAACTGTGTGCATATAGAAAGCAGTTGTTCACCATTTGAGTTTGACTTGTCCCTTCCAAATGTTCTCAGGGATATTGGCCAAGATGTATAGTCGTCTCCAACTTCTTGCATTGAAATACTCTATCAGTAGGTGGACTCTTTTCGAGCGTTTGACCCAGTAGTTCATAGTTGGTTCATAAGCACTGATAATTGTGGCATAGCGGGTTTTACCTGTTGATATTCTGAGAGTGATGAGACGTTCTGATACACCAGTTGGTAGCATACGTAGTTGTTTAACAAGCTTATTGGTAATCGTAAATCCTACTCCAGCCTCTCTCCTTATCCCAGGCTCTTTCCATGTCCAGAAGAAAGTGAAGTTGTTTTCTTGTAGCGAACCCTGTCCTTCGAGACGAACTTCTTGGAGGGCAGCTATGTCTATGTTATAGCGATCAAGTTCCCGGGCAACTAGCGCCGTTTGCCTTTGTGACCTTTCCGCATCCTTCAAATCCAGTAAGGTTCTCATATTCCATGTGGCTAACGATAGCTTCTTCTTCATTTGTTTCGCCCCGCTGGTATTGGAGTCCCACCAGCCGCGGTGTGCTGATAAGGAGTCAAAGTGAACAAGCTTTGTTTACCCCACCTTTTCTAGGGGTGTCCCCGGATTGGGGCAGGCAGTGCATCCCTAGATAAGGCTGCCTGGTCACCTGGATTGCTGCCTTGTATTGCTGTTGTTCTACAACAAGACACAACCATCATACCCAAGTCGCCTATGTGTAGAGTTTCAGCTAACAGCTTCCAGTTACTCAAACCTGCCTTCGTGGCTTTCACCCCATCGCCATAGGACTTGCCCTACATCTTCGCTTGCGCTCATGTTTTAGGTTTCAAGGCTGTCGCGCATCAGCATCAACACCCTCTGGACCAGGGAGACTTTAATCCAATGGAACACTATGTGCGACAACTGGAAGTCTAGCTGGTTGCCCCGTAGTGGAGAGAAGTTGCCTTCAAACCTCAATTATAATGCCACCGTTGGTCAACTTTAGTTAACTCCTCCGCCAACACTAGATACAAGCACTGCTGCTGCCCAACGCTGACTATTTACCCATAGTTGGCCTACACCAGGGATCAAGGCTAAGCCCATTCCTGTTTATTGTAGTACAATATGTCAACAGCGAAGATTTCAGATACGGGCTGCCATGTGAACTGCTGTTTGCTGATGGTACAGGTACACCGCCTACATCACCTTAGTTGGGTGATGTAGGAGGTGCACCTGTGGCAGCCAAAACTGCCGCACTTCATATTTTCCTTGTTTACCTGATTGCTGGCATCCCGTCCGTTACTCGTTCTGTGATGTTCTTTTCTTGGTCTGATTGATTTTTAATTAGATTTCTCTGTCCAGGTCTTTTCAGTGTGCTTAGTTTGCAGATACTCTCTTTCTTCTCTTCTCTTCTCTTCTCTTCTCTTCTCTTCTCTTCTCTTCTCTTCTCTTCTCTTCTCTTCTCTTCTCTTCTCTTCTCTTCTCTTCTCTTCTCTTCTCTTCTCTTCTCTTCTCTTCTCTTCTCTTCTCTTCTCTTCTCTTCTCTTCTCTTCTCTTCTCTTCTCTTCTCTTCTCTTCTCTTCTCTTCTCTTCTCTTCTCTTCTCTTCTCTTCTCTTCTCTTCTCTTCTCTTCTCTTCTCTTCTCTTCTCTTCTCTTCTCTTCTCTTCTCTTCTCTTCTCTTCTCTTCTCTTCTCTTCTCTTCTCTTCTCTTCTCTTCTCTTCTCTTCTCTTCTCTTCTCTTCTCTTCTCTTCTCTTCTCTTCTCTTCTCTTCTCTTCTCTTCTCTTCTCTTCTCTTCTCTTCTCTTCTCTTCTATTCTCTTCTCTTCTCTTCTCTTCTCTTCTCTTCTCTTCTCTTCTCTTCTCTTCTCTTCTATTCTCTTCTCTTCTCTTCTCTTCTCTTCTCTTCTCTTCTCTTCTCTTCTCTTCTCTTCTCTTCTCTTCTCTTCTCTTCTCTTCTCTTCTCTTCTCTTCTCTTCTCTTCTCTTCTCTTCTCTTCTCTTCTCTTCTCTTCTCTTCTCTTCTCTTCTCTTCTCTTCTCTTCTCTTCTCTTCTCTTCTCTTCTAGATGAATCAGCATCTCGCGGCTGCTGTTACAGCTGCTGGCGTTCAGAATTTGTTTTTCTTATTATCTTCCAGAACACGGAACTACGTAAAATGTACACATATAAGACATCTTGTTCATATTATAATCCTAATTGAGCCCCTTCTAGTAACCGCTAGAAATGGTAGGTATATAAATGTCAGTACGGTTACATACTCAGTATAACAGGACTGACCATAAACGTGGGTTAAATGCAAAGTCTAAGTAAAACTATATCCGTGTTATCACTCACATGGTGATCTTTTTATAGGGTATATTACTGTTATTAATTGCACAAAAGACTGGGTCGGTAGGATTTGTTGACACTGAGTTAAATAAGTAACAGGACTGACCATGAATAAACCTAACTATCGACACAAAATTAATTGTAATAGGAACATTTTAGATATTTTAGTAGATTATATATAAGTATTTCCTGAACAGAGTTTTTAACTGTAAATCATGCAAATGGTGAACATATAATGCAAAGAAAATCCAACCACCCCTCGAAGGACAGCAGACATTTCCCGATATGACTTGCCATTTGGCTAATATAGACGATATCCTTGAGTTATCACGGTGAGTTATTACTTATTATAATTGCATATTGGCAGATAAAACAACGCATGAAAGTAGAATGTAAGTTTATGCTATTTTCGCCAAATTACAGCTCAGTATATGTTGGGAACATTGAGTTGAACCAAAAATCTTGGGTAATCCAATTCCTGACAGAATTCTTCAAGGACTGATAAGAATGCAACTTATGAGAGGAGGAAGAGTGTTAACATGAATTGCTTAGTACTGATAGTTTTTATTTTATTGTTCTTTATACCCTAACATCAATACCAGTATTTGAACTAGGATTTTTCTCAAGCTGCAACTTCTAGTGTTAGACTGTGCTACATTAGTCGCTGCTCTTACCAGTACTCAGCCAGTACTTAGTCAATACTGTGCAAATATGGGCAACTACATATACTACCACTGTTCATGGTATTACTAGACTACAAAAAGGGTGGACATATTAATGTGTGGTCTCAACAGATAATTTCACACTAATGTGTTATTTCATCGATTCAGAATAGTGACATTCAAAAACATAGTAGATTTGAAGATCCTGTCAATAATAGTTAAAGTCTTTAACAAAATGTCAGTACCTGCCAATGTGGAAAACCTGTTTACCAAAAATACCATCATATATTCTTCCAGATTAGAATGTCAATTTGTAACTTAACAAAACTGTCAAATATCTGTTCATTTGTTGATCATTTAAAAATCAACATTAGCAAATATGAAATAGTTGTATGATATATTGGTATAGTTGATTACATTCACAGACAGCTCCTCTAAACAATAATGTGTTGTGAACTTATTCAATATGGTTACTAAATATTCTACTGTTGAACAGTATAGCAAAATTAACTTATGTTATAATTTATTCGTTAATAGTTATAATTGCAAAGATGCTACAACACTAAAAAAAGCTATGAAACAATGTCCTAGCGGCATACAAATCCCTAAGATAATGTATTCAGTATACCCCTTTTTCTAACATTTTATAAATAAAAATATTGAAAGTATTGCTGAATTTTGCCGTCATTACAAATATACCTATACAACCTTGCATGTCCACCGATTGATTAAAAGGAAAATGTCAACGTTTTGGTACCATACACATATAATAGAATTAATACAAGGTAATAGTTTTCAACTACGTTCATGTTGGCCTAAGACAGGAGAACACCTTGAGTCCAACGTTGTATATCATGATGGAACTGATAAGCAGAAAGGTTGGTACGAAATATGTAGTCCAGAAACTATTGAACGCAGATGCCCTGCACAAAAATTCTCGGCGTCTAGACAGCTGTTTCGAACCAAACTGCCGCTTGGCTTTCCCGTGTCTTCCAGACATCATCAGTAAAATACAGTAATACGACGCGGTGTGAACAAAACCTGCAATGGCGAGTCGGAACTTCATTTGACTTGTAATGGATATCCTGGCCAACAGCCAGTAAGGCGTGACACTCTACACATCTGGGATTTAGGCAATGCACATGGTTAAGGTAGCTAGACAGATTTGAATTGTTGTCGGGATTTGAGATTTTGAATCGTATAATCAAGGTTGAGTGAAGTTGAATGATCCTAAAACGGAAGTAATCGTATTCGGTTCAGCTCAACAGCTGAAGAAAATCACGCTGCAAGCTTGTTGATATCTGTATCTGTATCTGTATATGTTACTGGCAATCAATCTGCGCATCACGCCGCATGGTGGGTCGTTTGGATTAGTTGTTTATATGTTGGATTAATTTTTTTTAATGAGTTTAGTGATTTACTTGAGACAGTGTTTGGGGGCAGAGAATTCCATTCTTTAATTGTGGTTAGGAATGAGCTGTTTCCAAATCTGTTTGCAGAGTGTCTAATTTGCAAGAACTGACTGTCATGTTTACGTGAGGATCTAGTGTTGTGTTGGATATAGTGATTTAGCGGGATATCTATAAGGTTATGTATCTTGTATATAATGCTAAGTCTTTTAATTGTTCTTCTTGTTTGAAGGGTGTCCCATTGGAGGTCTTTAAGAAGTTGGGTTACTGTTCCTGGCTCTCTAGAGTAGTTTTGTGTGCAAAATCTGGCAGCTTGTCTTTGGATTCTTTCTTATTGTTGCTAGCCTACTTGGTAACATATGTAATGTTGAGAGTTTTTTTAAGATTGTAGATCAACGGGGAACACCGTTCATTTCGGCCAAGCCAGGTGGGTTGGTAGAGTGTCAGATCGGTAGGCGCCCGATGAGATGGAATGCCCCTACGCTAGTTATTTAA
Organism: Oasisia sp. SBJ-2009; assembly: GCA_964017155.1. NCBI lineage: Eukaryota > Metazoa > Annelida > Polychaeta > Sabellida > Siboglinidae > Oasisia > Oasisia sp. SBJ-2009. The sequence continues at coordinate 55,469,547 of OZ024854.1, forward strand.
TTAAAAAAACAATACTGTAGTCATTTATAAAGGCTAATCTGAAATTGTAGCATTACAATGCGACATTGTTATTCATAGATTACTATGCAGCATTAGTAATGTAATATTACTATATGGCACTATACATCTTATATTAGCATAAGCCACTACACATGTTCTAATCAACTGTATGAAGATGTTCCTTGAAATCAAATATACATTTGAGCACAACTATGCTGGGATTATGTTAAAGTTTCGTAGCCAAACACTATCAGAGGGGGAGAGAGGGGCAGACAGACAGACAGACAGACAGACAGACAGACAGACAGACAGACAGACATACAGACAGACAGACAGACAGATATACAGACATACAGACAGACATATAGACAGAGAGAGAGGAGAGAGAGAGAGAGAGCTAACCGGATTCAGGTAAACAAAAAACCAAGGTCATAGATGTGTCTGAAGAAATCGGAAAACGGATTTGGGCCTGGGGCGGCCACTTCTGTATAATACAACATAACCGATTGGCAGCACCACCGGCTGAAGGGAAACGATATAGAAGGAGAACAGCGAAACGATAGGGAGACCTAGACTACACCAGCATGTAGCATGCACTCGCTTACGTCGACGGTTTGCTATTTTCATTCATTGTCCGGTGCCCAACTTGAACGAGCTATATACAATGGCGTAGCCAAAGGGAGGCCAGGGGCCATGACCCCCTATCCCGGAGAAAAATTTGGATGGTGGGGAACGGAGTACCAATAACTGGCTGCCTGGTTCAATACCTGGCTGTCTGGTTAATAGATTTACAAAGTATGCCTGTGTAAGATTTTCTTTTCCAGTCGTACCATTTCACACACACATTTTTATAATTCAAATAGGATTAAGTTATGAATTATCCACTTCTGTTGCTGGCTGCAGCATAAGAATTGACAGAGCAATTACAATGTCATTGTTTTCAATCTGCATGATGGCTAATGGCTATTAAGGATTCAAAATAATAGTTGTCCGGTTGCTAGACTAGGGTCAAATAGCATTTTGTTGTTATTATTCTCTTTGCATCACTTGAGTTGATCATGATTTCCTTTTCTATTGTCTTTTATATTCCTTTCACTTTTCTCTGACTACATTCGCTGTCAGCAGTCTCCAGTTCCTTCTATCTAAAATTGTTTACGTTCTTCTCTCACTCACTCTATGTCACTTTCAGTGCAATCCCCGACACAATATCACTCTTCTTCACATCCATGTCCCCTCCAATTTATGGATATCTGCTCATATTGCCAGTTTTTCATCTGCCATTGTTCTACATGACCGGCGATTGTGCTCCTCAACAATTTCCTCTTAGAACTTTCTTTCACTCCAACCTCCACTCTCATTTCATCCATTTTCTTTTGTCAGCTCTCTTAACTCCCACGACTATTCTTACCAGGTTGTTTTTTGCAAATTTGGATCATCTCCTGTTGTTTCTCTGTTAGTGCTTTCGTCTCTAATGCATTCATATATGCCGGCGATACACACGATCTGAGCACATTACCTTTACGTTTAAGTGATATACGTCTATCTCACATCACCCCTTCGACTGTCCTTCAAGCGTTTGCCCAGTTTGAAATCCTCATTGTAACCAAACCAATTAATCTAGTGTATTTAGCACTAGGAAAATGCCACTTCCTATCAAGAATTTATAAATTGTAATACGCAATGTTACATGCTGTGAAGTTACTGGTTGAACGCCAACGCCACATCATCTATGTTAAGGTAGGATATATAATTATTGTCATGGTCTTTGTCAGTACTTTACGCCACTGGCTATGTATTATTTCGCACGCGTAACTGCCACAATAGAAACCTTCGTTGTAAGTTATATGGTTTACACACAATAACAGCTAATTACTTTTATTATTTTCAAACTATTTGTGTGTTTTAGTAATGTCCACTTTCTATTGCGTTTGCGAACAATGAGACTGGGACCAGTTGTGTATGGTCTCATTAATTGTCGCTTAGAACAGATCGGAAATTAGAACCATTTGCATACATTTTTAAAAGTAGAAAACATACATATAGTGATACCATAGAGTCGGAATATGTTTTAAGTTTGTTTGCAAACAACGATGGATACATGTAATTGTGCCAGCATGACCGGGTAATGTACATTACCTAACATGTGTCAGCACAATGACACAATTATAATCACCAAAAATTGTTTTGCTGAACATTAGATCTCTCTGCAACAACAGTATATGTTGTGAGTGTAATGCTACTAGATGTTGATGCTGACATATCGTTCTTCACAGAGATTGGCTGCGAGATGAGCATCAAGATATCGTGAACCATCTAACACCGCCGGGGTTCGAGTTCAAGAAACTCACCCGTAGTCAGGGGGCTTAATCGTCAAAAACACCTTAATTGTTCAAATCGGCCTACAAGCACCAATTTTGGACCAGGGGTAGATATGACCATAACATGCCAATTTCTCGAGGGAGCCAAGCTGGGCTCCCGCTGTGGCGGCCATATTGGACAAATCCAAGATGGCCCCCTTCGGAGTAGGCCGCTGTCATAACTTGAGAACCAAAAGTAGTACAACCATGAATGACACTTTTTAGGTTTTCTTTAGTATGGGGAGTCCATTTCTGGTGTTATTTTGATGTTTTGAAGTGAATTGCATGTGATAAGGTCGCATTTAAGGACATTTTTGTAACAAAAATGTATCAAAAACGTATGTTTTTCATCCATACGATCACTGATTACACATACAGGGTCATGTTTATGATATCCAAACTTATTCATGACCAATATTTTGCATTAATAACCAAAAACGACACACTTCACATAAAAACTGATTCCTTATTATATATATTAGGTTGACTGTTTTTTTTTAATCGCAGCAATACTACATAGTCAATATATAAATAATAAATAATAAAATACAATATTTATAGAGCGTCATAATCACACGGTGCTCTATGGCGCTTTACAGTACAATCATAACAATAATAAATCTACTGAGAAATTAAAACATTACTGTATTTAGTTAAATCATTTAAATTCTAAACAACAAATAGTCGTAAATTGAATTAAAGAGTAAAAATACAATTCTATATAAGGATAGTAAACCAAAAAGGTATAGGTGCAATAAATAATTAAGTAATATATTACATAAAAACTATCAAATAATAATAATAAACAAATACATATATATAATAAAGGGGCATACAAATAGTAAGATTACGGATAAAATGTACCTTCATGGCATTAAAATAAATGAACTAGTAAGAATAAATGTCAAGTGCTATTAAAACGGTTGATAAGTCGATTTGTTGTATACGTATTGCTGCCGGAACAGAAATGTCTTTAGTTGCCTTTGAAATTTGATGCCGCTGTCACTATTTCTGATGTTAACAGGCAAACTGTTCCATAGCATCGCCGCTGCTTTTGTTTCTGTCTCCATATGTTACAGTTCGGGTTCGTGGCACGGTCAAGTTGATTCTGACGGTAAAGAGCGTGTAGGTCTGTAGACGTATAGTAGATCACTCAGGTAGACTGGCGATTGGTGGTGTATAGCACGAAGGGTGTGTGACAAGATTTTATACTGTATTCGGCGGTGGACTGTAAGCCAGGGAACTTCTTTTAGAACAGGAGTGATGTGTGAGCGGCGACCGGTTCTTGTGATGACACGCGCGCAAGCATTCTGTAGACGTTGCATCTTCGCAAGATGATTCGCTGGCAAACCGTAAAGTAGCGAGTTACAGTAATCTTATATTGAGGTCACCAAGGCATGTACCAATGTCTTTGTTGCATCTTGAGTGAGATATTATTGTTATTATTATTTTATTTATTATTATTATTTTTAGTCAATATAAGAATGTAACAGTTGTTCTTTTCTGTTCAGGTAACGACACCTCTGGAGAATATTTCTAGAGAAAGCAATGACAAGCCAGCAGACAAAGTTGTGATTTTCGTAGTATAATGACACTACGAACATGTCTTCCACAGAGAGTAGTAATATAGATTGGACACTCTGCTATCTTTGTTATTCGCAGTAAAACGAGGCGTCATTGAATGCGACACAACAGGGATTGTCAACGCTTGAAATAAAGCTGAAAGAATTGATATAGCTCAATGCTCTGCCTTCCAGTATCAAGCTTAGTCGGCTAGATGATGGCTCGGGAATTGCAGCAACCCTTCACTCACATGGTGCTGTGTACCATAAGTCTTGTAGAAGTTCTTGTAACAGTTATAGGGTCAAACGTGTGCGTGACAGCTTGGACAAGCAGAGACAACAGCCAGATGGGATAAGTCCTAAAAAACTCAGGTCCACTTTTGGCCCTCGTCCGGGCCCTAACATTTTGCATTGTATCGTTTGTGAGGGTGAAGATCAGAATGAATTGCGCAAAGCATCCACTGATAAAGTCGATGAACACCTGAAGGAATGGGCAGCAACAACTAAGAATTGGATTTTATATTCTCGCTTGACTGCATGTTCTGATACCCACGCAATGAATGCTTATTATCACACCCAATGGTATTTGCGGCTTCGTAGTTCAGCTCGTGCAGTAGAGAGCCGATCTTCATATGATGGATCCACTGCTACCCCGTTCAATTCTATGGTCATTGCCCAGTTGATTGCGTTTGTTGATGGTTCTCGTACTGAGATCTTCAAGTTATCTGCATTACGAGAACTATACAAGACAATGATGTCAGACATAGGACGTCCATGTTCCGGTAGAGAACCGCATTCGACTAGATTCAAAGATCATTTGCTCCGTCATCTTCCTGAGTGGACTGAGTTTGCCCAAGGGAGGGATGTATTCATCAGTCACAAGGTGATGGTGGGCACCGTGCTAGCACAAACACATCAATCCTCACATATCGACCAAGATGAAGCTCTCTTATTGATCCGGGCTGCTATGGCTCTAAGAAAGCGAACCCTCAAGAAACAAGAGCCATTTTGTGGTTCCTTCTCTCCCGATTGCCTCAGTTCGCCTGTAGAAGAAACAGTTTTGAGTTTCGTGAATGTGGTTCTTCAGGGTCCTAAGGCCACTATAGATCATTCTAGTCGAGTTCAATCTGGCAGTGATGCTGCACTGGGTACTAGAGCAAAGATCGCATGCACTCTTTCCCAACTATTGATTTTCAACACAGTGAAGTATGCATATTCCTCAGACAACACCGTAATCCGCAACAGCAAGGATCGTGAAACACCATTTCCACTATACCATGGTATCAAACTGCATGGACACGCCAGACTCAAGCACCAAATAGAGAATGCGCATCACCTTGGGTTGTCTGTCTCATATGACCGAGTGATGGATATCAAAGTACTGGTAGCTCACGCCGTCTGCAAGCGGCATGCGGAGGATGGCGTGATTCTACCGACGAATGTGCGGCGTTCTGTCTTCACCACACATGATGTTGACAATCTGGACAGCAACAAGACGGGCAACTTGTCACGTGGTGATTTCCATGGGACATGCATTACTGTGACTAATCACCTCTCAAAGGAGAATTCTGGCATTCGGCGACCACCAATCGTACTTGATCACAATACCAAGTCAAAACCCAATCTACCTGATAGATACATGATTGTTCCTCCTGTTGTAATAAAGAATGATGATATCTTTGTTCCCAGAAGTGGCAATGGACATGTCCGACCAACAAGCAATCTAGTCCACAGTGCTAAAGTCAAAGATGAAGCGTGGGTATCACATGTTGCAGAAGTGATGCAGAAGGGTGAACTGATGAAGGGCGATGTGATCACGTGGGCCGGGTTCAACTCACAGATCAGATCTGATGAGTCCATCAAGCCCCGAGCAGAGATTGGTATCCTCCCCTTATTTCCAGATAAGGCTGCCTCTCCATCTATGATGAAGCATACCATGGAGATAGTCAAAGAAAATACAGAGTTCATCAACGCTGGTCAGACCCCAGTCTGCAGTGGCAGTTTCCTGAAAGCCTGGGCGAGGATAAGTTTGTTATGCAGCTGGGAGCGTTGCATATCGAGGATAAGTGGCAGCAAATGTTGGGAACGATGCTACGAGGGTCTGGTTTGGACACTGCTCTTGCTCATGCAGACGTCCTCTCATATGGCCGTGCTCAGTCTGCACTGAATTACCACCACATCAAGCGTACACGCTATGCACGTCAATTATCTCTCGTCTCTCTGTCTGTGCTGAAGAGAAATGCTTATTCGCAGTACTCGTCCAATGTGAAGGGGCCTCCAGAGTCTTTTGAGATGTGGAACAAACGGCAATCTTCTGATGTTCACATGTTCAAGTATTGGTCGTTAGTGATTGAGCTTGAGCAGCTGATGTGCCGCTTTGTGCGCTCTTTGAGAGACGGTGACTTCCTTCTCTATGTCCAGGTGTGTGACGAGCTTTGTGCATGGTTCTTTGTTTTGGACCACACCAACTACGCCCGGTGGTTGCCAATTCACGTCAGAGACATGGTCGAGCTCGCTGTGAAGCATCCAGCAGTGTACGAAGAGTACCTCAAGGGGAACTTCGTTGTCCAAAAATCCTGTCGTAAATTCAGCTTAATTGCAAAAGATCAATCCCACGAGCAGATGAACAAAGTACTCCAAGGAAATGGCGGAGCGTCTGACCTGTATGACGATACATATGCCATAGCATTGTACATGTTAGCTGGTCCAGACTGCGTGAGAATGATTGAAGAGTTTGAGAGGGTTAACAAGCTACCACTGGAATCAAATCAACTGGTCACCACGAAGAGGCACACAGTCTACAGTGTAAATTTTTAAATGATGTTCAGTCTTTCACGAAGGTGGTGAATGGGATGGGCAACCCCTTTCTAGCTACAGGTCACGAGCTGGTTACGCTTGATACACGTGCCGTGATGGACGATGCTTTAGCTGTGTCCCTTTCCAAAATTCATGAAGTTGGCCAAGCCCTTCGCAAAGAATACGTGAATACCAGGCTAGACAAGGTAACTGTTCCACTGTCAGACGCAATCAAGAGAAACAACATGTTCACATTCGCCAACCGACTTGATCCCCGAAAGAAGAAAAGCAAAGTCGGGATACTGAAACACAATACCACGCTCATCGTGCAACTCTCCCTTTCTCTTCAATCCCGTCCAGACGCGGATATGCTAGAATTCTTCAAATTCGAGAACCAACGGGAGCCTCCTGCTCTATCCGATCGAAGTTCACTAAGAGCTGGGACCAAATCGGACATCCTTAAGTGTATCCATGCGCCAACAGGCCACGCCATTCCAGCAACACAAGCAACAGTTCAAGTCGTTGACATGGTTGCCATCATTCATATGGTGCCTCCGACCAGATCATTAACATTCAGTGAGTATGTACCATTGCACATTGTGCCTTTCTTGAAAGCTGAGATGACTACCACGGTTCAACGTATCGATGCAGTCTGGGACACCTACCCTGAACAAAATCTGAAATCACAGATACAGCAGCGGCGTGGATCGAGTACACGTACTCGGCTCGAACCAGATGGAGACGGCAGCACTCCAATCCCCAAACGGGACTGGCAATCGTACCTGAAAAATGTTGAAAACAAGAAAGAGTTATTCTCATTTGTCAGTAAAGAGCTGGTCAAAACTGACATGGATGGAATACTTCTCATTAGCACCGAGTCTGAGAAAGTGCTCTCCAACAAGCCATTTGATGTGTCAGCACTCCAGCACTGCAACCATGCAGAAGCAGATACGCGTATCATCCTGCATCTAGCTCATGCATCGTCTCAAGGACATGATAAAGCATTTGTGCGTACTGTCGATAGTGACATCGTTGTTCTTGCTATCGCTTTCTACAAACAGCTTGGCCTTTCAGAGCTTTGGATTGGCTTCGGCAGTGAGAAAAGCTACCGAGATATCCCGGTCCACAGCATCCATGCACAGCTCGGTCCTTCAAAATCATTAGCTCTACCACTTTTTCATGCCCTCATAGGTTGTGATACGACGTCTCAGCTTCTTGGTTGTGGGAAGAAAACGGCGTGGACTGCATGGAACAGTATACCGGCTCTAACAGATACAATGATCACGCTGACTGAAGCTCCAGAATCTTTCACAATGGAATCTGTCCACATGCAGTGTATTGAGCGATTTGTTGTGCTGATGTACAGCAAGTCATGTGGTTCTGCAACTGTAAACGATGCTAGGCACCAACTATTTTCAAATGGCAGTCGTTCCCTTGACAGTATTCCGCCAACCCAGGCAGCACTCTTCGAACATGTTAAGAGGTCTTTGCTCCAAGCTAGTTTTATCTGGAAGCAGTCAATCACTTGTCACCAAGAAATCCCCGTCTTTGATAAATGGGGATGGGAACAGGATAAGCACAACAAGCAATGGCTCCCATTCTGGACCACCGAGGCTGACGCAAGCAAGGCTTCTTCCTTCCTCTTGCACTGTGGATGCACAAAATCATGCAGGGGGAATTGTAAATGCAGCAGGGCAGGCCCCTGACTACCGATCGCAGAAGCATGGCGGTGGTCTCACTGGTCTGGGTGTTGTTCAAAGACGTTCACTGAATTTGGTTGTGTGTAGATCTGCAGTGACACCGACCCGGTTCGAAGTTTTACAACCATCGTATTACGTTGTGATGATATACATGCCATCATCTTCCAATACATCCGACTTTCTGAACGGGTTCGATGATCTCGTAACATCACTTGCGATCATCCCCGGACGACTATTGATAAAATGGGGCAATTTCAAATTTCATTTCGACAACGCACTACCGCTGGAAATAAGTCAACTAACAAACAATCTGCCTCGCGACAGGACTCATCCAGCATGTGACTGGAACCACGCACCGTTCCAGGCACAGTTGGATGTAGTTATCTCTCAGAAAGAAGACGGTATCGTCACATCTCCTGTTGCTATCCTAGCGAACACGTTTTCAGATCATCATACAATAACAGGCCTTGCCTTTTGAGGAGCGCGATCGCGCTCGCGCTCCATCGCGCTCCTTCTTTCGCCTTTGGGAGGGCGATTTTCCGCGCACCGGGCGTTGGAATTTTTTTAAGTCGAAATTCCTTTTTCGCTTGAACACCACACACTTTATGCTGCATAACACAATAACTGTTGCAGTTACTTTATAAAGTTCTGTGTGGGAAATGTAGCTGTGTTTGTTACATTTAATTTACAATATCCTGCATATTCATCAACGCCAATGCGTTCAGCGATATCATTCGGCTTCGGTCAGTCCATGGGCGCCGCCATCTTGGGAATTTTCGAAGATCGTAAACACGAAATGAAATTCGTCTTTCCAACGAAATCCGCTCCAATAACGCGTTAAACAGTTAATAAATATGTGCAGACACAAACTATAGCAATATCAAACTAAACTAAAAACTAATCGAACTACTAAAACAACTAAAATCAAACTTCCAAATACAAATCCGTTAACTTTCAAAATACTATAACGTAGAACGATCTTCCGAGTTACAAAAAAAAATGCAACTTACACTTGGGTAATCAGGACACTACTTGGTGAACGTATAAATAAGTATGTTAGCAAAAACATCGTAGTAAAATCTAAAAATGGACCGAGTGACCCAAAACACTTTTAAGACGCCTTTACGGGCAAATACGCCTAGCCACTTCCGACTGGTTTTCCTTGACCGCCACACACACACATACACACACACATACACACACACACACACACACACACACACACACACACAAACACACACACACACACACACAAACACACACACAAACACACACACACACACACACACACACACACAAACACACACACACACACACACACACATATATATATATATATATATATATATATATATATATATATATATATATATATATATATATATATATATATATATAATGTATATTAGCATAAGCAGTTCCCCCAATCCTAAATTTAGTAGTCATTTCTCCCTTCCGACAAGATAGTTATAACATTTATGTGTGGTATGAAATGTTGCTGGATGTCTGGATGTATATAATATATCTGAGAAGAGCCTATAACATATTATAACACAATTGCTGCCTCTAGGGAAGACTTCTTCCTGCGGCACACTGTGTACTTTTGTCACTGCACTCACTCTATGTGACTGTTGTATTGTAGGGTGAAGGCTAGGCATACTCTCACTCTATGTGACTGTTGTATTGTAGAGTGAAGGCTAGGCATGCTCTCACTCTATGTGACTGTTGTATTGTAGGGTGAAGGCTAGGCATGCTCTCACTCTATGTGACTGTTGTATTGTAGGGTGAAGGCTAGGCATGCTCTCACTCTATGTGACTGTTGTTTTGTAGGGTAAAGGCTAGGCATGCTCTCACTCTATGTGACTGTTGTATTGTAGGGTAAAGGCTAGGCATGCTCTCACTCTATGTGACTGTTGTTTTGTAGGGTGAAGGCTAGGCATGCTCTCACTCTATGTGACTGTTGTATTGCAGGGTGAAGGCTAGGCATGCACTCACCCTATAATAGTATGTGAACATGATATAATATGTGTATATATGCTTGTATAAATGTACTGTACGAAATTGATGTACTTTCTATACCTACTTGGGGTCAATAAATGTTATGGTTATGGTTATGGTTATGGTTATGTGACTGTTGTATTGCAGGGTGAAGGCTCGGCAATAATATCAATAGCTCTCCTGGGCCATTTTAGGAGGGCGATTTTTAGGAGACACGTCGGGTCTATCAACCAACAAGTGGCGAGGGCGTGACTACCGTCATGTGAACCAGGATTTATTCAAAGCTGACTTTCATGCTACACTAACCTCACGCGACTACTGGATCCACGATTGGGTCGACGATCTTCTACAACAGCTCAAGCATTCCGTGTGTGTTATATTCGACATCCATGCCCCAGTTGTGTCGCGAACTAGACGGTCCAAGAAAAACCAGCCACGGTTCGTTGACCTTGTATTTGAGGCGAAATCACTCGAAAGAATGGTGCCTATTCAGATTAGACATCGACTAGCAGATGTATAACGTCAAACAATATAATATTAATAATGACTTCTTATGCGTGAATATCCTCGAAGATAGAGCTCAGTGGTGAGACAAAACATGGCCATTATGAAATGCCATCAGCCTACAGACAACATCATTCTACTGATACAGTTTTGATGAAAGTACAACCATGATTCAGGACATGGTGTTATGTTAATTCAACTTGACACGAGTACAGCATTCGATTCAAATTACATTGACATATTGTTGAACACTCTCGCTTTATGAATCATCATACTTGACTGGCCGATCTCAGTGTGTCATGATTGGTTCGTCATCTTCAAACGCAACTCATATCTACCATGGTGTACATGAAGGCACAATGCTAGGACCAGTGATGTTCACTCGCACATCGCTTCGCGTCGCGTCTCGTCGCGTCGCGTCGCGTCGCGTCGCGTCGCGTCGCGTCGCGTCGCGTCGCGTCGCGTCGCGTCGCGTCTCGTCGCGTCGCGTCGCGTCGCGTCGCGTCGCGTCGCGTCGCGTCGCGTCGCGTCGCGTCGCGTCGCGTCGCTTCGCGTCGCGTCTCGTCGCGTCGCGTCGCGTCGCGTCGCGTCGCGTCGCGTCGCGTCGCGTCGCGTCGCGTCGCGTCGCGTCGCGTCGCGTCGCGTCGCGTCGCGTCGTGTCGCGCATCTCACATCCAACATTCCGCATCGCCCATCGCCCATCGCCCATCGCCCATCGCCCATCGCCCATCGCCCATCGGACGGACGGACGGACGGACGGACGGACGGACGGGCGGGCGGGCGGGCGGGCGGGCGGGCGGGCGGGCGGGCGGGCGGGCGGGCGGGCGGGCGGGCGGGCGGGCGGGCGGGCGGGCGGGCGGGCGGGCGGGCGGGCGGGCGGGCGGACGGACGGACGGACGGACGGACGGACGGACGGACGGACGGACGGACGGACGGACGGACGGACGGACGGACGGACGGACGGACGGACGGACGGACGGACGGACGGACGGACGGACGGACGGACGGACGGACGGACGGACGGACGGACGGACGGACGGACGGACGGACGGACGGACGGACGGACGGACGGACGGACGGACGGACGGACGGACGGACGGACGGACGGACGGACGGACGGACGGACGGACGGACGGACGGACGGACGGACGGACGGACGGACGGACGGACGGACGGACGGACGGACGGACGGACGGACGGACGGACGGACGGACGGACGGACGGACGGACGGACGGACGGACGGACGGACGGACGGACGGACGGACGGACGGACGGACGGACGGACGGACGGACGGACGGACGGACGAGCCTCTGGTTTTCTGGCAAGCCTCTGGTTTTCTACCTGTAGGTATCCACGTTCCCAGCTTCCGTCAGTCATATACAGCACGTCGCATTGTGTTGCATTATATTGGATTTTACGGCATTGCAGCTCACTAAAAATTAAATGACTTGCAATTGTGAAACCCCGTCGACAAGTATGTGGTGTCAGAAGTACGAGAGAATTATGGCACAATGCCGCGGTTTTCGTCCTCCTCCTCTGCAGCTCGTTGTTCTACCAATAACCTACTATCTTCTTCTTCAGCCGTAGCCTCTTCCTCCTCTTTACGTTTGCGTCTGCAATAAAACATAATACATATTAACCAGCACCACGTTCACAGAGGTTTCTTTTATTTGCCAGTAATAACTAACTGAACCGTGTCTAGAAATCATTTTGATTTGGAGTGTCTCATATTTTAGGTGTATACGTTTGTTTGCTTGCTTGCTTGCTTGCTTGCTTGTTTGCTTGTTTGCTTGTTTGTTCGTGTGTGTGTGTGTGTGTGTGCGTGTGCGTGTGCGTGTGCGTGTGCGTGTGCGTGTGCGTGTGCGTGTGCGTGTGCGTGTGCGTGTGCGTGTGCGTGTGCGTGTGCGTGTGCGTGTGCGTGTGCGTGTGCGTGTGCGTGTGCGTGTGCGTGTGCGTGTGCGTGTGCGTGTGCGTGTGCGTGTGCGTGTGCGTGTGCGTGTGCGTGTGCGTGTGCGTGTGCGTGTGCGTGTGCGTGTGCGTGTGCGTGTGCGTGTGCGTGTGCGTGTGCGTGTGCGTGTGCGTGTGCGTGTGCGTGTGCGTGTGCGTGTGCGTGTGCGTGTGCGTGTGCGTGTGCGTGTGCGTGTGCGTGTGCGTGTGCGTGTGCGTGTGCGTGTGCGTGTGCGTGTGCGTGTGCGTGTGCGTGTGCGTGTGCGTGTGCGTGTGCGTGTGCGTGTGCGTGTGCGTGTGCGTGTGCGTGTGCGTGTGCGTGTGCGTGTGCGTGTGCGTGTGCGTGTGCGTGTGCGTGTGCGTGTGCGTGTGCGTGTGCGTGTGCGTGTGCGTGTGCGTGTGCGTGTGCGTGTGCGTGTGCGTGTGCGTGTGCGTGTGCGTGTGCGTGTGCGTGTGCGTGTGCGTGTGCGTGTGCGTGTGCGTGTGCGTGTGCTTTGCGTGTGCTTTGCGTGTGCTTTGCGTGTGCTTTGCGTGTGCGTGTGCGTGTGCGTGTGCGTGTGCGTGTGCGTGTGCGTGTGCGTGTGCGTGTGCGTGTGCGTGTGCGTGTGCGTGTGCGTGTGCGTGTGCGTGTGCGTGTGCGTGTGCGTGTGCGTGTGCGTGTGCGTGTGCGTGTGCGTGTGCGTGTGCGTGTGCGTGTGCGTGTGCGTGTGCGTGTGCGTGTGCGTGTGCGTGTGCGTGTGCGTGTGCGTGTGCGTGTGCGTGTGCGTGTGCGTGTGCGTGTGCGTGTGCGTGTGCGTGTGCGTGTGCGTGTGCGTGTGCGTGTGCGTGTGCGTGTGCGTGTGCGTGTGCGTGTGCGTGTGCGTGTGCGTGTGCGTGTGCGTGTGCGTGTGCGTGTGCGTGTGCGTGTGCGTGTGCGTGTGCGTGTGCGTGTGCGTGTGCGTGTGCGTGTGCGTGTGCGTGTGCGTGTGCGTGTGCGTGTGCGTGTGCGTGTGCGTGTGCGTGTGCGTGTGCGTGTGCGTGTGCGTGTGCGTGTGCGTGTGCGTGTGCGTGTGCGTGTGCGTGTGCGTGTGCGTGTGCGTGTGCGTGTGCGTGTGCGTGTGCGTGTGCGTGTGCGTGTGCGTGTGCGTGTGCGTGTGCGTGTGCGTGTGCGTGTGCGTGTGCGTGTGCGTGTGCGTGTGCGTGTGCGTGTGCGTGTGCGTGTGCGTGTGCGTGTGCGTGTGCGTGTGCGTGTGCGTGTGCGTGTGCGTGTGCGTGTGCGTGTGCGTGTGCGTGTGCGTGTGCGTGTGCGTGTGCGTGTGCGTGTGCGTGTGCGTGTGCGTGTGCGTGTGCGTGTGCGTGTGCGTGTGCGTGTGCGTGTGCGTGTGCGTGTGCGTGTGCGTGTGCGTGTGCGTGTGCGTGTGCGTGTGCGTGTGCGTGTGCGTGTGCGTGTGCGTGTGCGTGTGCGTGTGCGTGTGCGTGTGCGTGTGCGTGTGCGTGTGCGTGTGCGTGTGCGTGTGCGTGTGCGTGTGCGTGTGCGTGTGCGTGTGCGTGTGCGTGTGCGTGTGCGTGTGCGTGTGCGTGTGCGTGTGCGTGTGCGTGTGCGTGTGCGTGTGCGTGTGCGTGTGCGTGTGCGTGTGCGTGTGCGTGTGCGTGTGCGTGTGCGTGTGCGTGTGCGTGTGCGTGTGCGTGTGCGTGTGCGTGTGCGTGTGCGTGTGCGTGTGCGTGTGCGTGTGCGTGTGCGTGTGCGTGTGCGTGTGCGTGTGCGTGTGCGTGTGCGTGTGCGTGTGCGTGTGCGTGTGCGTGTGCGTGTGCGTGTGCGTGTGCGTGTGCGTGTGCGTGTGCGTGTGCGTGTGCGTGTGCGTGTGCGTGCGCGTGCGCGTGCGCGTGCGCGTGCGCGTGCGCGTGCGCGTGCGTGTGTGTGTGTTCTAGATAAAGATCGTGTGGATCCGTTGCAATGAACAAATATGGAACAATGTCAAAGAACCGATTTAACGTGGAGACACAGCTGCTTTGTAATATCATTACTAATAAAGCGAATGCGCTCACGACGGATACGGTTATTTGATGAGTACCTTTTCGTGTACATGAAACACGCGGCCGAGCCGCCGACTAAAGGAATCAGAAGAAAAGGCAGGTACAAATAGTTGAAACCTCCTGTCTGCGCCGCGGTCTTTGGGACAGCTGCAAGTGGTATACACCGTTCTCGTTATTACGGTATAATAATATAACATTGCGAAAACCTACTATGTCTAACAGAACAAATAAAGAACACATATGCTGACTCAGATCATTATTAAGTGCAGCACATTCAGCAGGTATGTATATAATAATTTAAGTAAGTATTAAACAGCAAGATACAAGTATTAGTCTTACGATTTGTAATCAGCTTGTACTTATTCAAACGGTTCTGGCCCAAATTTCAGTACTACGGTCAATAAACTAGCTTCATAGTATACATTTTATTGGGTAGAGTATGCTGGTTTATCCTTGAGACCATTATATGACATTTGATTTTAAGCTATTCCATTACATATGATCTATCTTGTTTTGTAATTATTATTTTGTTATTATTGTGTTCCTCTTGATTCCCTATATCTTCTTCAGTTTTAATTTTCTTCCTCTTCTTGTTATCCTTTATCATGACCTACCTTCTCTACTAGTCATTTTGTTTACACGTTGTCTGTTGCTCTCGTTCTACACTTATATATCAGTCCTTCCAAATCATTACGCTATCCTCTCGTCGCAATCCAGCTTTACTCGTCTTGGTTGCTTCCACTTCCTGGTCAGCGGCTTATTTTGGCAGATTCTTGTAGATTCTCTACACGTGTGCCGCCAACGGCCAATTCCTCAATATTTCTTCTTAACTCTTTCTTTTACATCTCCTTTGGGTGTACGCGATTATGCCTGTCTTCCATCACAGCTTTACATTTACCACACTTCGGGGATTATTCCTTTTTTGTAGGTGTTTCTGTCTAAAGTCCAATTCATTCAGCCACCGCATGCATTTGTTGTAGTTCATGTAGTATATTAGCGCACATGAGTATGTTGCGGCGAAGCGAAGATAACTCAGATATTTGCCGTCTGTCTTCAAGCCTCTGGTTTTCCAAGTCCTTCGTCGGGACATACTTTCGATTGTTACTGTAAACAGTTTCGGCGATATGGTATATCCCTGCTGTACTCCTTTTCTGACGTGGATCTTGTTGCTTTATTTGTATGGGTGGGCTGTCATCGAGTTCGATGTACACATCCTCTACGCCCTGTTCTTAAAGAGAGGTCAACACTGCTTGAATTTTCACCGAGTCGAAGGCTTTCTCCTAGTCGACGAATGCGATGCGGAGTCGGATATTATATTATTGGCACTTCTCCTTCATAGTGTAGGAGATAGCAGAACAATCGTGCAAATGATGATACAAGCATAACATTTGGCAAACTTGTTCTCCAAATGATACTAATCAATTGGCCAATTGGATGGCGGCCATTTTTCAAGATGGCCGCTAAATTACCCGCCCGACGTTGACGTTTTGCTTAGAAGTATATGTAGTTGTCCGATTTGCATGATCTAGGTGTGAATTCCTATGTTTTCAAGCCTGCTGAAGTAGATTTTCCTGTTTATATAGCACACTGACACATATTTGTATCACTTCGCACATTTGTTTATGATCTTCACACGTTTGCATGGCTATGGGGTGTAGGGGTGTAGTGTTAGAGGTAGTATCTTTGTTTCAACAGTGAGCCACATCCATTGGATGGACTACTGGCACTGGTCCTCACCACTAGCCCAACTCTCATCTATGGCTCCAAGAAGATGCTAGTGCACGGCATCGGCCACACCCTGGTAAACCGCGTTGGCCCGCGGGCTAAACTAGATAAGGGTAGCACACAGAAGGTCTCTGCGTGTGATGGAATGTGGAAGATGGAGTAATCTGTCCCCCAGTCTTGAGAAAGCAGTTGTTCACAACTGCAGCAGTGGACAACATAGATCATAATCCGACTGCGACCACAGCTCAAACATACAAGTGTGTCCATATTCCAACATCCAAGCACTGAAAATGCTGGCGATGAACGTGAGCCGCTCAAACTAGAGTCAGAAATGAAGGTTAAGAAAGTTCCAGAGCTTCCAGAAGCATACACCAATATTCGACCAGCATACATCACGATAAACCCAAATCCTCCTCCAGTAGCAAGCCAATCCATACCAGCACCCGAGTCGATCTGGTCACACTTGAAAGAAGAATATTCTTGGTTGGAGGAAGTCTTCCTCACTGAGGATGTGGCTGATGCAGTCAGCAACATCACATGGTCAGCCCACCATGCAACGCAGAAAAGGAGCCATCCATTTGAAGTGAGCATTTCAGCAATGATGCCTCTGTGGCGAGACCAGGCTCACTCTGTTGCAACGATCAAGCATGCCATGGCGAAGGTCCGTGATACAGTGGCTTTCCTGAACCCAGGGCAGACACCTGTCATTGCTGCTGACCAACCTTTGTATGGTCTGGCAAAACAAATACAATGGAAGTGGCCCGAATATGGAGAGGACAAGTTCGTGATCATGTTCGGTGGACTTCATATAGAAATGGCTGCACTGAGATCGATAGGAACATTACTACGGGACAGTGGCTGGACCAGTGCCATTGTGGAAGCAGAGGTGGCCTCATCTGGTACAACAGACAGTGCCACCAGGACAAGACAAGCACACCAGATCACTGCATGCAGCTTGTACAAACTGATGAAGAAGGCATACCATGATTACCGCTCTGAAGAGTCTAGCATATCAGATATAACCTTTGAGGATTGGTGTGAACAACGGAGGAAAGAGAGTCAGCAGTTCCAGTTCTGGAGTATGGTGCTGGAAATGGAGCTCACCATATTCACCCTGATCAGCTCATTCAGAGAAGGAGACTTCAACTTGAACCGTGAAGCACTTTCAGAACTGGTGCCTTACTTCTTTGCGAATAACAATGTCAACTATGCGCGATGGATCCCAATTCACCTCCGAGATATGATGTCACTTGAGCAACAACATCCAGATGTGGCCAGGGAGTTTCACAAAGGGAACGTCGCCATCCACAAGTCAAGAAAATTATTCTCTGCCCTGGCGATCGACCAAGCACACGAGCACAATAATGCAGTGATCAAAGGTGACTGAGTAGCAATTAGGTTGACAGAAGACCCGTCAGCACTTCGTAGGTGGATGGTCGCTGGACCCGAAGTTAGTCTTCTAGTAGCTGGATACGAGGCCATATCTGGTATGAAAGATGCCACCTACAGCAGCAGACACCATGAGCAGACACTTAGTGCCCAGAAATATTTCTTTGAAAACGTGAAATCACTATCTGCAGTGATGCAGGAGATGGGCAACCCATTCCAAGAAGAATCAGCCGACCTGCTGGTGCTAGACACGAAGAACATTGCAGACCCAACTCTAGCTGAAATGGTAGCTACACATCACCGGCAGGGAAAAGAGCAGTTCCAATCATTCATGGAGGGGCTAGATGATGAAGGTGAAAGTCCTTTCTATCATCCAATCAAGAAAAACCTTGTTTCCTTCTTCAAACAAGAGCAGGCTGAGGGAATGTCTAAGGTGAAAGTCCTGAAAGACGACTGTTAGTTATTCTCGCGACTGTTCATCTCGTGCCAGAACAGGCAGTGTGAATTCTTCAAAAACGAGAATCAGTCACACCATGCATCTCTCAGTGACAGCGGCATGCTTCATACGTGGCAGAAGTCACAGCTGGTTGAAATTATTGACGCGCAAGTGAACATCCCAGACAGAGAACCAAAGGGAGATGCAATCATCATTGATGGCTCAGCACTTATCAATGCCTTACCTCCACGTACTTCAAAGACATTTGATGACTAAGCTAAAGAAGACATCATCCCAAAGGTGGAATCCTATGGTGCCAGGTACGAGCGGGTGGACGTAGTCTTTGATGCGTAGAAGAAGTCAAGTCTGAAATCTGAGACGAGGTCGAAAAGGGGGCAAGGAATCAGAAGAAGAGTGACAGGAACGAGTAAGACACCAGGTAACTGGCAAAGCTTCCTTCGTGACGCCAGCAACAAGACTGAGCTGTTTCACTTCCTTGCGGAAAAGATGTGTGAAGCAGAGAAGACAAGCACAGTCATCGTCACAAAAGGAGAAGATGCCATTAGCAACACAAGGAAGTCTCTGGATGCTGTGTCCCCATGTTGTCATGAAGAAGCTGGCAGTCGAATATTTGTACACGCCAGGGATGCAACGACTGATGGGAGCAAGTCTATTATCATTAAGGATAATGACATGGACGTGCTAGTAATAACAATATATGTGCTGCCATCCTTACAGGAACTAGGTCTTAAGAAAATGTGGATTGCCTTTGGCCAAGGAGCCAAGATGCGATGGATTCCAGTCCATGAGGTAGATTCTCCAATAGAGCTTGAGAAAGCTGGAGGGATCCCATACTTTCATGCGTTCACTGGATGTGACATCGTGTCTGCCTTCCGTGCGAAAGCGAAGAAATCTGCATGGCAGACTTGGAACGTATTTGATGATGTTTCTGAAACATTCACTAATCTCAGCCAGCATCTAACATTGATTCGTGATCTTGACCTGCAGTCAAGATCACGAATCAATGTTAGATGCTGGCTGAGTTAGTGAATGTTTCAGAAACATCATCAAATACGCTTCCCAGTTGCCATGCAGATTTCTTCGCTTTCGCCACGGAAGGCAGACACGATGTCACATCCAGTGAAGCATGAAAGTATGGGATCCCTCCAGCTTTCTCAAGCTCTATTGGAGAATCACCTCATGGATGAATCATCGCATCTGGCTCTTGGCCAAAGGCAATCCAATCTTCTTAAGACCTAGTTCCCTTGAATGGGGGTAAAGAAAGAGAGACATAATTGTTCTACTTGCACGTATGTCGGGAACTGACGAAATGTTCCTGTAAAGTTAAAATTGCTCCATCAGTCAGAGCTCCCCTGCACATCACTCTGCAGCTGCATATGTGAACAGTAGCAGCTGGAGGACCAGTGTCATGGTATGCATAACTTTGAACATTTACTAGCCGGGGCAAAGCTTACGTAATGAAAACAGACAATCTGGGTGGCCATCTTGAAAAATAGGTGTCACTGTGCAGGAAAATCTACTTCAGCAGACTTGAAAACATAGGAATCCACACCTAGATCATGCAAATCGGACAACTACAAATACTTCTAGGCAAAACGTCAACTTCGGGCGGCTAATTTGGCGGCCATCTTGAAAAAGGCCGCCATCTTGGATTTTCAATTTGCCAATCGGGCAGATTTGATTAGTATAACTTGGAGAACAAGTGTGCCAAATGTGATGCTTGTATCATCATTTGCACGATTCCTCTCAAAAATTGCTGTTATCTGCCCCAATATCAGTTGGTTTAAGACTTGGATGTGGCCTGTCGTTGGGTACCTGCATCTGAATTCAGCTGCTGTGATATTCGTCTTCCTGATAAGCATTTAGTGTACGGCTTAGAAAGTGTCTTCGAGATGTGTCAATGTCAATTCCTCAAGAGAGCACGCACAACTAAGAGACAACATCCCGTGTAGCTGGAGCTAATTTGAGTATATTCACTTGAACCACAAAAAAACCAATGCAGTAAGCTTACCTAAAGACAGTACAGGTAAAGCTAGTGGGCCAACGTCCAGAAAAAAAGTATAATTGGGTTTAACCAGGGTAAACGATATATGTTGTATTCTGACTAATTAAGTTTTGTTTTCACATAGTGTATATATTCAGGCATATGTCCCATAAACGCCTCAGTGTAATATGCGATACTTGTGTTATTAATTAGCTGGACCTTCGAGGATGTTGGCGCAAAAAAAGTCGTTATTATTATTATTATTATGGCATTGCAGTGGGGCAGTGGCAGTGGCAGTGGCAGTGGCAGTGGCAGTGGCAGTGGCAGTGGCAGTGGCAGTGGCAGTGGCAGTGGCAGTGGCAGTGGCAGTGGCAGTGGCAGTGGCAGTGGCAGTGGCAGTGGCAGTGGCAGTGGCAGTGGCAGTGGCAGTGGCAGTGGCAGTAGCAAGTGGCATATATATATATATATATATATATATATATATATATATATATATATATACTCGTTGAATGTCAATAATGTGAAATTACACAATAGTCCCAAAATAAAGTATTGTCGACAGCATATCGTTCCTACATACATATTATTTTACAGTTAAAACTGATGTTTCTGGACACTCTGCGAGGACTTTGGACAAGCAGACTACTGTTAGATAAACAAAATTAGTATTACTCATCATGAATAACAAAACATACATAGAACAAAATTTGAACGTGCAAGATTTATATGTAATAATGTATTATATGAAATCTGCGTTGTCAACTGCTGTGTAAAAATGGATGCTTACCAGAGAAGCCGAGACGGGGTTTGATTGAATAGGTTTGCCAGTGAAGTAAAGTGTAAAACGCTTTTAGCAGTTCTGAGGAGTGGATACTGCGTTACATAACAACATTTCTTTACTTTACGTACATGTTCAGGATTTTTTTTATAACAAACTGAATAACCACATATTTGATTGATAGTAAACAGTGAGCAATTGCTACGTAATATTGTCGTCAACTTCTCTCACCCAGTTGGACATAAGTTGCCATGTCCTGCGCCGAACACATGGCGCTGGACACCATTAGCACTGTCCCGAGGAGCTTTATGTGTTCTTGTCAGCGAATCAAGGTAAATGATGATGGTGCACATGGCAGTGTAACTTCACGAATGCGTGTAACGACAGCCATTCTAAGCACTACCGGAATGGAGCCAGATTCTTTGGGCACGAATGGAACTTGGCACAAACTTGTGACGGGCCTTCATGCAGCACATGATATTTCCCGAACGACTAGCTGCATGTTTGCCTTCCTCATGATTGAGTGGACAAACATGAGGTCTCTGTAAGGTAAGAACGTGTCTACGAGTCTGCGATCTTATCGCGAGCATAGTGTACGCCCTATGTCATGTTTGCTGACAAAGTCGCGGTGGATGACACATTTGGCTATGTGTTTCCTAGTGAAGAACTCCTGTGGGCATGTGATCTTGTAACCTCGTTTCATGGCGTCGTCAGCACTCCTTTTAGCATTGCCACCGACTACATCGCAGGGTCCTTTTCCGTTGCCACAGTCGAAATGCTGCCAAATGGCTAATAGCTCGAACAACCTGATGTAGTGCTCAACAAGGTGGAGTATCGTGCGGTTGTAATACTGTGTTCACCTCTTCTATATGTGGAAGTGGCAGCACAGTTTTGATTAAGGCATACGTGGCAACGCTGTAGTGACTTCGGTCGTCCGATACAATTAGGTATGTGTTTCAATTTATGCGTGTCCGGATACGTTCAATGCATTACCATCGAATCGAGTCTTACCTGGTGGCGGTCAAAGTAGGCACTTTTCATCTCCCCGTTCATACAGCAGACATAGTTTTCCGAAAATTCCATTTGAATTGTTGCAGGCCTACTTGGCACGATCTCCTTTAACTTGCGGATATCTGCTGATATTGCGTAGTCACGCGTCTCACCTGCTCTCGGAATATAACCATCTCCTCCTTGAATAATGTGCATAATTGTTATGTCGGGATTTCATCATGGATTTGCCGTATCCGAGTGGATAAATTTATTTCAATTTCAATTCGTCGCCACTCTTCAATCTTAACTGTACTAGCTTCTAGAGTAATTTGACTCTACTTGCTTCTAGCTATTCCGCTCCGGTGCGGAGATGTGTTTCTATGTGACTTGTTCGTAGTGGCTCCTGTGCGGAAAATAATTAAATATATGTCACGTTTCCTTGTTCACAGTGATTCTTCTGTGCGGGGATATGGAAGATATATGTGTTCCTTCTTTCATATATCTTCATTGTAGGAACACATGCGTTTGTCAACCACCTATCCACCCACCCTCACAGCCTAAGTAGAAAATGCACTGACACAATATGGAGCGACCATGATCCAGTGATGGTGCCGTTTTGAAAAATGCGTGGACACAAGGTAGCTTCCCAGAATCTTGGTGATCAGTTCACATATCTGTTAAGGAGCTATTACATATTATCTTAGCTGTGCGCAGCTTGGGCCGCTTTTGCGAATCACCGAATTACGTTCCTTGATGGATCTGGTTCGAGAGCTATTCGTTTTGTGTATGTCGCACAACATTTGCTTTCGAGCGAAACATATCCCATGTATGACTAACGTGGTAGCATATCATAGTTTCCCTGTATTAAATTGGTGCACAAGGTTTTGCACTAGGTTTTTTTCTCCAATGAAAGTTCAGTAGTATACGCATGGATATTAGCACGGATACCTTTTAAAAGTACATTTGCATAGCAGTTTTATCCCTGCCTCTCCATCTGATGTGTTAGTAGTATTTGCTGTTGATGTTTATATAGTACATTTTAATATGGATTATGATACCATTAATTTATTATGGTTTGTTAACTGATGTTGAGTTGATTAGCTCATCAGGTCATGTATCGGAAGTTGGTGTCTATGTCATATGTGCATATACAGCAACAATATTTCATTAGGTGTTGGGGTGCCGTAGCCATTTAAATACTGTTAGTAGACCATTGTCAGGGGTTTAGTACAATGTTTACATTGTACAATAGTTTGTTGGATGGTCGTGTGTCCTAACCTTTCGGTTTGTACATGTATGTGTATAGCTAATCAACTTTGTAAGTACTCCCGTGTTATGGCACTCATAGTCAGTTGCAATTGTCACTCCCATATATTCCATGCCACTTCAGTAACTTGAAAGACAAACCTGATGTGCTTGAAGACTTCGTAGAGGTGACGCCGTTGCCCGTGGTTGCTGTAACATACATATTCTACTCAGGTTTTGCTGTGGTATTGCAACTGCTAGAACTTCTGACTAACACCCGAACTAGACGCTACCGGATCTATACAAAAATGCCATACATCGAGCAGGAACAAATACACTGTTATGTTTTACACCCATTAATAATAAATGAATATAACAATTCAAAACAACAGCGAATTATTTGACGAAAGCACAGCAGAAACATACATAGACAAATCAAACCGAAGCATAATGCGGCGTTTGCAGAGATAAATCAACCATCGACATACACTTCTCCTGCCACAAATGCAAAGAGCTGCCGTGTCATGCACTGCATTGTCTTTACTGATCGACAAAATCGTTTGATTTTGCTAAAAGGAGCGGCGTTATCAAACCTTTTGAAAAGACAATGTGTCCGCCGAAACTAGAGAACATGGCAACACCTTTCTTCGACAACATGGTAGCCATTGTATAGTAACAAGAAACAGCTTCGAAACCTTTCCCCGTCATGAGCAGGGTAGACAGGAATGACAGACTACTCAGTACACGAACACCTATGCTCTGAAACAACTCGGCCCAAGCCAAGATGTCTCGATACAACTCGGCCCCCTTGTGAATCATTTTTTCAAAGGTACTTTCGCACTTTCAGAGTATCTTTTCAATATGGACTCTACAGTACTGCCAGAAAGTAACTGGTACAATTACTTTGAAATTCAATTTTTACATTACTGTCTAGCTGTTAGGCAACAGCACTCCCAAATATAGCGTTCTGTAAGAAGCATGATACATGAATAACCATCTATAGGGCAACATATTTAATTTGATTAACAATTGGGAGCAATTGTATCAGCCAACCCTGTCTAAATAAATAAGATTGAGATCGCATATTTTTCAGTTGACCCTTCCTTTATGCTAACAATGATGCGCCTACATTTCACTCTTAAAAATCCTCCAGTAATGAGAGACATATGTGCTGTTGCCTAAAACAGGGTTAGCCACAAGCATTAAGGTAAACACAACTGCACCATACTATGTAACTAATGTTCTGTACAATGAGAAGTTATATACATGTCGTTTCCATGGCTTTGCCTCACGAAAGCGTATACACGGCAGGCAAGTTCTGCCATACTGGGGCTGGTGAAGGTCTGTTCCGTGGTTGGCGCAGACGGATCCTAGATATTCCGCCTTCTCGTGTTTTCTTCAATGCTGGCCTATGCCCGAAGTAGGAGGTGACTTTGTGGACCACCTTTTCACGCCACGCCTTTTCACGTTTGCCTTATCCACTGGTGGTAGTCGACATTGCTCGTGGTGAGGGAAGTTTTAAATGATTTTGTTCAGTGTCGTGGTAGGCATTCTCCGTATAATCCGCTAATTGGCAGTAATGGTTATGTGATTATTCTTCTTTTCAGGAGATGTGCCAGCGGGTCCAGGTCAACCAGCCGCCGGATATTTCGTTTTAATTCAGTGTGCTAAACTGATATGAAGGCATGCAGCCTCGAAACAAGCAACAGCTACCACACTCTGCACGTGGCACCATCAGCGGGTATGGAGGGAACCAGCGAGGAGAGCCTGAGCGTTGATTAGACGCAGAAGATAACGACAACGAAGGGATCGTTGGACCAGGGCATAATGTTTGCAGTCGACGTGTAGAAGTATGTAGAATTGAAGAGGATAAGTCGACGAAGCTGACGCAACATACTAAATTTACATGCTCTTGTTTTTTTGCCCAAAATAAATGAGTTCATCATTATAATTGTTATAAAATTATGGAAGTAAATCATACCTTTTGTGGTTGATGCAGCGGTAGACGTCGTAGCGAGCTCAGATAACACTGTAACACGGAAGACTGTTATGGAGCCTTACTGGCAATAACAGGTGAACACTCACATTTTGCTCTTTTCTTACAATTGCCATAATTATGACAAAGAACCGTACTATACGGCATCAACACTGCACACACAAGCCAGCCAATCAAAGATATTTACGGGTCGTATACTTAATAATAAATGACAAAAACATTAAACAATAATAACGAATCATTTGAAGAAAGAAGCCAGCAGCTTCATTAGCATCATTACACAATAAACTTCACCAATATATCAGGCACCGCAATAACTACAACAAATTAAATTACAAACAAAATATATTAATCTCTTACCTGCCAAAATGTACTAATTCTGTATTTGCGTGTTGTGCATATATATTTTTGTTATATCAGGAACCACCGGTAGGTGGCTTCATTTTAAGGTTGCCTGAAGATCTACGGTTAGACTCTATAGTTTTCCACAATACCACTGAGATAAAACATAAATAAAATATGCAGCATTCTATTAAGTAAGGTAATGTTATATTATGTGATTGGTCCCATGACTGACAAATGTATCAGTGTAATATAGTGTAGGGGACATATCATACATGATGAATATTAATGACAATAGCGTTGACCGTGTTTATGATAATAGGTACGACTGCAAACTGCAAAAGTACCGAAAAGCGAATAGTAGTATAGTAGGATCCTATCAAGGCATGCTTGCAGCGGAGCGTGGCGGGTGGAAGGTGGAATTCCTCCGGTCAAGTGGCGCCACCTGGCGGATAGGTCGTGTACCGGTGGTGCCCCCAGGTGGATAGGTCGTGTACTAGTTGCGCCCTCTTAAAGTCAAATCACGAACTAGTGGTGTTCAAATTCGTGCGTCTTATTTTTTAAAGGCGCCCTCTGGCGGATATGTCGTGTATTAGTGTCGCCCCCGTACGGACAAGTCACGAACTTGTACTGTCGAAATTCGTGTGTCTTATTTTTTAAAGGCCGATAGATCGTGCACTAGTGGCGCCCCATTACGTCACAATGATGTTACGGGTCATGTAGCACCCCCTCGCGGATAGATGGCGAACTACAAACTAGGTGAAAGAACAGGTGGAGTCATCTGACGGATACGTATTCGACTAATCGGTCACGTAACTTAATATTACAGCCGGCAACTCTGTGTGTGTGTGTGTGTGTGTGTGTGTGTTTGTGTTTGTGTTTGTGTTTGTGTTTGTGTTTGTGTTTGTGTTTGTGTTTGTGTTTGTGTTTGTGTTTGTGTTTGTGTTTGTGTTTGTGTTTGTGTTTGTGTTTGTGTTTGTGTTTGTGTTTGTGTTTGTGTGTGTGTTTGTGTGTGTGTGTGTGTGTGTGTGTGTGAGAGAGAGAGAGTGTGTGTGTGTGTGTATGTGTATGTGTATGTGTATGTGTGTTTGTGTGTGTGAGAGGGAGAGAATGTGTGTGTGTGAGTGTCCGTGTGTATTCGCGTGTGTCCGTATATGTTCGCATGTGTTCGCACGTTTCCGTAAGTGTGTGTTCGCGTGTGTCCGTGTGTGCTAATTTCGTTTCATTTCACCGCCATGACTTTGTCAAGTTTTTTCATATTTTACTAAGCCGGTGCACCAACTTTGTATCATTTCACAACTTTTTCAGCGTTTCACCGCCATCACTTTGTCAATTTCACTTATTTTTAGGGTTTACATGCCATAACTTTGTCAAGTTTGTCATATTTTACTCACACGGTGCGCCAACTTTGTACCATTTCACATATTTTTAGGGTTTCACCGCCATGACTTTGTCAATTTCATGTATTTTTAGTGTTTACATACTATGACTTGTCTTTGCGCAATCCATACACACGAGACTAGGACAGTTTTATGTCACGCGCAGACCATAACTTCCGTTAAAATGACGCTTCCTACCACGTGCAAAACACAACTTCCGTAAAAATGTCGGGTCACATCAGGACCATAACACAGTTTCTTGCCAAATTACACATTCAATCATAGTGATAACGTTAAAAACTAGTGCCATTTAAAGTGTCCACGCTATAACCTGCCAACTTTTCTTTTTTCACTGAGCCAGTGTGCTCACCTCGTTCCATTTCGTAACGTTTCACCGTTTCAAATTTAACTAAGTTATTCTTGTAACTTGTAGTAAAATAGTATATTTTTCTATTCTACGCCATAACTTTGTCATGTTTTTCATATTTTACTAACTCGGTGTGCCAACTGTGTACCATTTTACAACTTATTTTCATCGTTTCACTGCCATCACTTTGTCAATTTTCGTGTTTTTAGTGTTTACATGCCATAACTTTATGTTTATAAGACAAGTTATGTTAAAAAACAAAATACAAAACAAAAGTTTACAAACACGTTATGTTTACAAAACAAAACTAAAGGTTACATACAAGTTATGTTTATAAAACAAGTTATGCTCCACTGCAATCATGCCTTGATAGGATCCTACTTTACTACTGCGAATATATACAATAATTTTTTTTTACGCGCATATATTATATATATATATATATATATATATATATATATATATATATATATATATATATATATATATATATATATATATATATATATATATGAAAGTCATTCTACTTCGACGTTGCTATGTTTCACCCGGATAAGCTCGATACATTTGTGTACCTTTTGTAACTGCCATTGAAGCTATCGTCATCGTATTTGTTTAAACGATCGTGATGACTAATACTCACATTTTACTATTAGGGTTCCTGTCTGGAAAGTGAACGTCGGATCAGCATCCCATCCACACAGATATGCCTTTCGTGTCGTATCGTTGAGTTTGAAAGTCGCCAGTATTGTTACGGAATAGATGGCTGACCCTGAAAAAGACATGAGTTAGTGAACGACTGATCGACCGACATCAATGCAACGAATGAACTGCCACAAACCTCGACTCTAAAAGGATCGACATTTCTCACGAGGGAGACAATTTAGTTTTGATGCAAACGTTGCTGTACAAGAAACGTTAGGGCGTCATATTATTGATACCGATGCTGGAAAGGGAGACTCGTAAAATGTGTAGTTCCCAATATATTCGCGAGGCGGCGAGACGGGGCTCGCGGTTCACCTGTGTTCCAATTTTCAGCGCAGCGTTGTCGGTGATCGTGAGATTTGCTTCCAAAAGGGTGCATGTAGAAAGGTTTATTTATTTAGCAAAAACGTACACAATTTTGAGTTCTCCCTTAAATACTTCTGAAACGATGCTTGCATCAGAGATCATTTTCATTCGTTTTATGTTGTGTAGTTTTAGCTCTGGTATCGTGCACAAATATGCTTGAATACATATGTTAAATGTTGTTGTTTTACTGTCTATTATTATTATCATCCCCTTTTTTGAAAATTTGAACAATGTTTCCTGAGCAAACTCTGAAGAAAATGAGGCGGTATCATCATATATAGTCATGTTGTCAAACATAATCTTTCTTTTATTGTAAAGCGTCTCAGAACAGGGTTAATTTGTATCTGGTTTTGGTGCTACATAATTCTACAGTGTTTGTATTATAGTTCAGCCACGCAGTTGCCACTGCATGATTCAACATGTTCAGAATAATTTTCAAAGCAACACATAATACAATTATATTCTGGTCTGTTGGAATAGTTTGGTGACTGTTGTACTTCTACGACCATATTCAAAGACATATTTGTCTGTTCTTCTGTAATAAAACGTATCCAGCAATTCTTGTCTGAAATACTTGTTGTAGAAACTTGTTAGCTTTTCAAGCATTCCTTGAATGAACACATCATCCCTCTTCACTTCGATGAACTTAATATCCTCAAAAGTATATACAACAAAATGGCACAGTTTACGGTTACAACAAAACATTTGTCCCTGAACTTGATAATAATAGTCATTGTTTTGGTCGAGATACAATTCACCATTAACATATCCTAAATAAGGCACTTTTGCCTCAGAAATGCCTTTTTTACGACAAACATGAGGACATATAACTTCCAGTATAATATTGTCATCAACCACACGGTCTGGTGTGCTAGATATATAAGGCATTGAACTTGAAACAAAAGTACCTCAAGGACTGGATTTCACTTATTGTAACTCTTCATATTTATGAACAGCCACATGTTCATACTTGCAACCATGGCGCAGTGGAGCTGCGTCAATTTGTTTTTGGCTCAAATATGAACGGGCTGGTGCAACTGTGTCTGGGTGATCTGCCAAATAGTCGTGATCGTTTGCCACTGCATATATATTCGTAGGTGGAATAATGTGAAGTATTGGCATTGGCAGCCCAGCAGATGATGCACCATTGTTGGCTTGGTAATTTAAACATTGATTGTTAAATAATGAGGCATATGCTTGTTTCCTAACAAGATGTTGTGGCCGAGGATCGAAGTCCACAAAAGTACGCAGATCCCTGCCTCTCCTTGTCCCTCTCAGGCGTAACTGTGATGCTTTCAGGGAGGAACCTTTGTACGGCTTGCAGTGATGGAAGGTCAGTAGTTGTTGAGTACAAGTCTCCTTAGTGACAACTTCATGGATTTCCGCAAAACACACCAAGCCATACAAAACACACTGAACGTGCTTGCAGTGTGCGTCAGGCCCAGTGCCCACAGCACACTCGCACTGACACTCAAGTACAGCACCTTCCTTGTCCACTGCCACATCCACCACATACAGCACACTCTTCTTCATCTCAGCAGCACATTTGGCCAATTCAAAGTACCTGTCCCCATCAGATGTAGTCCGTATGTCCTGTATAGTGCCTTTATCTTGTCTTTGAGTGATGTTCCGAATGGTGCCAGATATCCATTTAAGGAGTCCATCGTTATCCGAGAAAACTGATAATAAAAAGAAAACAAATGAAGCATTAATCTTTATGTTCACAGCTACATGTAAGTGACAAATATTTACAGCTACAGATGTGGCAATATAAAAACTCATAATTTTACTTCATAAAATACAGATAATAAATACATATAATAATACAATCTTTATTTAGAGTCGGGTATGACAAACATATTAGGAACTTGTAGTATTCATAAGAATGATTTACACATAAATTGAACTGTTGTATGAAGTATATTTAGGTTATTAATAATATAGTGAATATAACTTACATCCGCTTCAAATACTGCGACAAGAGCATACTAATGGTTCCACTGGTAGGTGCATGCGTAAATGGGTATCTGTTAGATGACACAAATGTTATTTAGGGTAGGATAAGTGATGGAAAACCATAAACAGGATAAAGGTATATCTACCGTGTGAGTGACCTCCAAACTGCCAGTCTTAAATAAATATATTTATTTAAAACTACAAAATAACGGTTAAACTTCTTGATTAAAGTAACTCAGAACATGGTAAAATTAATGGTTCAAAGGAGTGCAGGAAATATGTGCGACAGATACACACCTCCGTGTCAGCATTCATGTCCTTGTAGTCAGCACGAGGCGGGGTGACAATCGTGTATGGGTTCTCGTCTTCTTGTGCTTCCATGCCAAAGTTGAGATTCCGGTCATAGTGCTCAAGCCTGGAAACAAATGTAAAAAAAACATTTAAAAAACAAACATACACTGAACTACAGAATCGAAGGTAAATTTTGACACTGTGGTATCAGTATACATATTCCAAGCACCCCTTCCCCGTTTTTGCCCCCCCCCCCCACCCTTTAAAGGGAATATGTTTTAACAGCAACAGGAAATAAAGTTCAATCCACTTGTCTGTAATCCCAGATCCAAACAATGCGCTTACGAGATGTACGTGTAAAGACAAAAGCTAAGTACTTAAAGTAGACTCTAATCTAGGCGTTGTTACAACAGTGGACCTATGTAAATCAACATTGAAATCATGTTTTAATTGTATTAAATTGAACACAGGAATATACAGATGCAACAATAAAACAGGCTGATTTAGCGTCCAGACGAAGTTTCTTCAAAGAGAACATGATCGAGTCTGAGTCTGAGACAACCGTCAACAAGGCCTATTAATCGCTCACTCACCTTTTCACAAGATCTGCCTTTTTCCCTGTTCTTTTCGCCTTCCGTGTTTGAAGTTCTATTTTCAAAGCCTTTAGTGTCCAAGAACCATAATCCTTTGAGGTTGCCATGTTTTAGATTTGACTACTGTCGCTGCGTAAAACAAAAAACACTTGAACACCTAAACAATTTAGCTCGCCGAAATATAAAAAGCACAGCTTGGACCGTGAGCCCTGTGCTGCCCCTCGCGAATGGTGGGTTTTGGGCTGCACGAGTCTCCCATTGTTGTGTTGCCGTTAGCAACGTGCCTTAGATGTACTCGATCACCTGACTTCAACATCATTCTGAGTCTAAAATATGTCTCCGCTGTGATGCTCAAATATTGTACGATAGTCTTGTGTCGTTCATAATATTTCCATGTTATCGACAAACGTAATTTGACAACGAAGATGGTAGTAGAAGTAAGTTTATTTCCCTCCCCCACGAAACAGTGATCTTCACTGTTATCTCAGTGAGAGGAGCAACGAAGCCATTTTATATGTGTGAACTGTTGCTGGCAGACACACTAGAGACTCTAGTAACGGTCATAAGGGCAAATGTGTCCATTTTCAGCGATTCCGTGTAGATGAAACCAGAGAAGATCTAACAGAGAAGGTTCACTTCGCAATTTATAGTGGGCCGCCAGTTTAGCGCGTGGAGCGCAGCGTGCCAAGCCGACGAATGTGCCGCTTCATTTGCTTGACATTAGACAATGGCAACACCACCGCCAAGTACATCGAAAAGTCGATCAACCGGCTCATTATGCGCGACCTACATGTGCAACGAGTGTAAACAAGTTTCAAGAAACAGACATTTCTTTCGATTTCCGTCAAATATTGAGAGGTGAGTTGTGATTATACAAGATTTTTATCGTTTCAGATTGACAATCTCCAATTATCGCCCAGCTGTTCAACCTGTTGAAAATAGATCAAGGCTACTATTCTAGGCCAGTCTAATGTCAGTTAATGTCAACTGCAGAGCGCAGTGGCTCAGGGGTAGAGCTTCGGACTCTCGACTACGAGAACCCGGGTTCGAATCCTGGCTGCGGTGTTAAAACCTTGGGCAGGTTTTTTCACTCTACATTGCACCAGTTCACTTAGCTGATTAAATGAGTACCTGGCTATAGACAGTGGTGGATATGTGTACGAGCGGCCTTCGCGCATTCATTGTAGCATATGGCTGGATGCTTCCCAGAGAAGCCGAGATGGTGTCTGAGTGAACAG
Source organism: Oasisia sp. SBJ-2009 (assembly GCA_964017155.1). Classification (NCBI taxonomy): domain Eukaryota; kingdom Metazoa; phylum Annelida; class Polychaeta; order Sabellida; family Siboglinidae; genus Oasisia; species Oasisia sp. SBJ-2009. The sequence continues at coordinate 55,502,227 of OZ024854.1, forward strand.
GTCTGCCAGGGAAGTAAAGTGTAAAGCGCTTTGAGCAGTCCTGAGGACTGGATACTGCGCTATATAAGAACTTGCCTTTACGTTAACACTCAATGACCCCCCGCCCTTTCCCATGCCCTCTGGTGTATGTAGAGCCGTTTATTCCGTTGTACAGTATATCACACAAATTACCAACAATCAATCAAGTTATATACATATGTACCACAGCTCAGAAGAGTCCATGGACAACATTTAATACATTGGTGAAAATTAATCTCAATCAGATTATGAAAGTACGCACATATGGTTGGTTATATTGTCAACGACATTGAGCTTTAATTGTGTAAATTATAAGAAATTGTTTTCAGTTTATTGGTTTATTCATAATTATCTTAATCTTGTGGAGAAATGAATAAATTAATGTGTTCAGTTTACAATCTTTAATAATAGACATATAATTTCATTAATTTGTTTTGCAGGTCAACCTTGCAGCCCAAGTCTGTTCACACACTATGTATGCTGGCATGCATACATTGGTGGCTTTGGGGAAATTGCCTCAACGCTCGGCACAGACAGCCAACTTCCTGAAGCAGGTAAACGACGTGTTCGACTTCCTGAACGTCCGGGGCTTCACGAAGGGGAAGAGCCCACTTAGAGGCGACGCTAGTGACATGGCGAAGATCGCCATTTTCCAGGTGTATGCGCAGCGCTGGGTGACGAAGGAAAAACGGCAACGCCAGCCATGTTTCCTTGCCCTCGTCCAGTGTCTGAACGCGATACAGACGATGAGCAACGATCTGGTCCAGAATGGCATCTTCTCGTTCCTGTTAACAGGACGCGTCAACCAGGACTGCCTGGAAAACTTGTTCTCTCAGGTTAGGGCGAAAGGAGGCCACCGTTTCAACCCGTCCGCCAAGGAATTTGTTTACGCCTACAGGGCTCTTGTCACGAATATACTCATGACCAGCATTCCATCAGCGAATTGTGCCAGCGATGGAGATGTGTTGCTAACATCCCTGAGCAATATGAGTTCAGCGGTCGGCAAAGCCAAGAGGAAGCTGCAACTCGAAGATGTGGACGATGCTACAGTGAACCCAAGTAAACGCCAGCGAACAGACATCGCTCAAGTCACCTCTACTGCAGCGGAGACATTTGACAACGAGAACATCAGTGACTTCGAGCTCACATGCACAGTGAAAAACGTAGTGTCTTATGTCGGTGGCTACATCGTCAGGAAGCTCAAGCTCAACGATTCTTGTTCAGGTTGTCTAGCTCTACTCACTGACAAGTCCTCATCAGTGACCGAGGAGAACTGTTCATTCATTTCAAAGTTCATCGACACAATGGCAATTCTGCCTTTGGTTCTCTACATGTACCATCATCTTCCTTTGAACAGAAAATTGCAAATTTTGCAACACAAATAGTAACTCTGAACTGTTGGACGTCTGGGCCCAAAACGTTTGTCATAAATTTGCCAACAGAATGGATAGTGTTATCTACTGTTATGGATAGGGACTGGATGGATAGTACCTCATGTTTTTGTCATTTGTAAATATCATCTAATTGTTTGAGTGGTGCGAGAGTAAATATTAAAAAAGGAGATGCCGTTGTATCAAATGTAACACATCTCGCTATAGCAGGAGTTGTGTGCCTGTGGCAATTAGAATGTTGAATGCTAAATAACTGAGATTGCTGTCAACCGGTTGAATTGTTCTTGTAGTGGATTCATCTGGAAATTAATTTGCATTTTGTTGTGACCATTCCATATGTTAGATGTGATCATGAGTTGCACAAAGCATATCCTTTTTAAGGACAATAAAGTGAATTTAATTGAATAATAGTGGTGCTTGACTGAATTAAATTACACTTTGCTAAAGCAACTCATGTCTCATCTCATGAGTTTGATTATTCAACTTGCATGATTGTGTTATCATTCAGAGCATTTGTACTAGTAAATATCAGTGAGGCTAATTTGTACTGCAGTTTCATCTGGCAGTCTGCTAACAAGGCACATTCGTCCGCTAGAGGCGCTACTGTCTCAAAATTCAAAATGGAACTGCCGTAGTGAACCTTCTCTATTAGAACTTCTCTAATGAAACATGTCCAAGCTTATCCCATGTGCATGCCTGACATAACGTTGTCAACATATGACGGCACGGAAATTACCTTGAATGGGATTGTTCATCTGCCAGTGACATCAAACTGGATCTAGTCTAATAATGGTCATAGACATGTTCAACCATTTAAGTTAGCTGACGTTGTTGCACGTTTTCCCTTGGTGTTTACCGGGTTATGGAAAGTCGCAAAGTGTGCACACTGCCTCCGAGACAATCCATATGTTAAACCGGTGCCAGAAAGTGTCCATGTTCATCCACTCTCAGTGCATGACGCAGTGTCGCATGAACTCAAACGTATGCAAGACACTGCCGTGATCGAACCAATCAACTCGTCACTCTGGATTTCAAATCTTGATACTCGTCGGATATGAGGTGAAATACGACTGTGTGTGTACACGAAACCTGTGAAGCAGGCCATAATTCTGGATAAGTATCCATTGCCGACAATGGAGAAACTGTCTGTCGAGTCTCGCCATTCTACAGTCTTTACAAATCTGGATATGAGACGATGCATGGTTGAAGACAGAAAGTAAAACATTCATCACATACAGGCATAATTCAGCACCAAGTGCCTTCCGGAAAATTGTGTCTTTTGTACTCAAGAGCACCAACCTTCGGAACTGCATTGCCATCCATGGACACACACAACAACAGCATGACACTCAACAACAATTGCCTTTAATTACCACTACACTCCAACGGGGGGAAACAACCGAGGATCTGCCAGATCCGACGAATGCAAAGGAATTTGCTTCATTTCTGGGCTCGTCAAATGTCTAACTGAAATTGTCCCACACTAATCCGAAACCGCAGGGCCTCTAAGTCGGCTACGCTGCAAACAAATACCCAGAGGGAATAGACAGACCAAGTCATCGGCGACTTCAAGCAGAAAATCGCGTATGCGCCATCATAGATGGTTATCGAACATCGTTTCAGTGCGCTGTACATCCCACATTGCAACGGAGTAGTGGAGAGACTGGATTGTATAATTAAAGAGAGTCTACCTACTCAAGTTGTTGACAGGAAAATGTTCGCAAATGTAGTACGAAGGTCATACAAACTTACCGATCGACCCCACGCACTTTGACACATGTATTGCAACATAGTTAATGCTATATATTAAACCATGGTCTCCTCTTGGAAAATCTGAAACCATCCCAGGCATGTCCACCAAACATTCAGTATTAGCTGACAGGATCGCATACCTTGACAACTTTGAAGTCGGAGGTCCGCCTGTTCACCAGTAACCACCACGGTACCATCTATACAACCTAGCGAACTAGTGAGCGTTTGTTATTCAGTTGTTAGGTTACCAACTATCTGTAAACTCTAGTGACTACATTGTTAATTTGAATGGTTTATATGCAATGTTTATTTCGGAAATAAAATCCATATGTATACATAAAATACACTTATTTAAAAAAATACAAGTACAATACATAAAATACAATTAAAGCAATTATGGGGTACAAGTAAAAGAATAAATAAGTGAGTAATGAAAACAATTGAATAAGTGATTAAAATAATAATTACAAATAAGGTAAAAATACAATAGAAATATCAAGTGAACAATTGGGATATCCAGTATATGTACATGGAGCTTCTAAAATGTATAGCAGTATGTCCGGGCTGAATTAACTTATATATCAACAGTGTGAGTCGATCATCGAAATGTCGATGGCCTCTCTTGATTCGGCGACAGTTCCTATTTAGTCACAGCCAGGTGTTATTCTCCAGGTTAGTGGGATTTGTATTGCACATGTCCGGCTTTAGGCGTCTTAGAAATGTACTGTGCCGTGCACTGGAAATGAGCGATAAATATATTTTGTTTATGTGAAGCGGGCCGTCTTTCACCCTCAAAATTGCGCATACGCACTATTTAAAACCTATAAATATACCTGGGGTGAGGTTAAATTATTGAATTAGCGCAATGAAGCATCAAATGTAGGTAAATATACAGTCACAATGGTAACACTGAGGGTAACATGTCCATGCCATGGGCCATGACTAAACTAAGGTCATGCATTTGTCCTTTAAAAATCCATTCCAGGAGTCGAGTTCCAAATTGTTTACAGCTGTGACAGTAAATGCATAATAATTGTTGTGTCCCGTATATATCCCATTATTGTATAAACAGTAACGACAGTGGCATGCTATTTTATCATACTATTACCTGTGTGGCTATGAACCAGATATGTGGCAGTATGAATTGTTCCTTTTAAAATGAATATGCATGGTATTTATAAGGAGGGTATGGAGCATAATTATGGATGGAGGGATAAATACAGAAAGTAATCATCAACGAAACCATGTTCCTGATGAAATGGAATTCATTCAGAATAAAAGAGATGGTTTTAGCTGAATTATATATATATATATATATATATATATATATATATATATATATAGTGGAACGATACTATTAAAAAATGTAATTGCGTATTCTATGTCTGGAATAGCCAGTGCTTCAAAATGTAATCACATTCGGTTAGACAACGGGCAGGTATATCCGCCATCAAACATGGAAGTATGTGCTCATATATTATAATGGCAGTGAAATGTGTTATAATACTAGTTATTGTAACATTTCTATAGCGCCTATGTCCTTAAAATAATTCAAGCTCAGAGGCGCAACAAATAAAATCATTTCTCAATTATACTGGTGATAGCCGTGGCGGTGGAGTCGGTGTACTTTTCCGAGCTACATACACTGTCGATCACTCAAAACTTTGGCCCGCTTCCTCATTTGAATGCCTCGACCTACAAATACATTCTCCAAGGGTCTCTTCCACACTACGACTGTTCGTCATATATCGACCGCCATCATCCATTCGCAACTCCCAGCCGTTCGCCACCTTCCTTACCGAGTTTCGAGAACTCGTCGAATGCGTCGGAACGAAGTCCGGCATCATCATCGTCGGCGATTTCAACGTACGGTACGGCGACGACAGTGATCCGCACGCAAGAGCTCTTCGCGACGCCCTGTCTGACGCCAACTTAAGGCAGAACGTTACAGATGCAACACACAACCGCGGAAATGTACTTGAACTCGTAATTACTGCCTCTTCCTCATCACTGGTTACAGGAGTATCTGTTAACAATCTTGTCACCGATCATTTTGCTGTTATTTGTGATCTTGCCACCACCAAGCCCCGCCTCGAAAGACAATAACGTACCGTCGATATGCGGCGATTGACAACTCCAGCTTCACGACAGATCTCAGTGAGTGTAATGTCATCACCCAACCTCTCGGTGATGTGTGCAGCCTTTATGATCAGTATTGTTCCGAGCTGTCGTGCCTTATCGATCACCATGCACCACTTGTGCAGCGTTCGGTAAACGAACGACCACACACTCCTTGGTGGTGTAGGAAACTCGATGACATGAAACGTCGGGTCCGTCTGTCTGAGCGCAAATGGCGCAAAAACAGAACCGACAACTACCGTAATTGTTACATCGAGTTGCGTGATCAATACTGCAGAACGCAGGCTTCAACTAAAGCCGCATTTTACAGTAAAGTGATTAAAACTGCCTCGAACGACACTAGAGCAATGTTTCGCATTACGAACCGCTTGCTTGGCCGAAAATGCGGAAACACTCTACCGAATGAGATTGGTGGCCCTGCTATTCTTGCCGATCGTTTCGCGAGTCCCTTCACTGACAAGGTCGACTCGATCCGCTGCCAAATCCCGATGCCATCAGCGAACGTCTATAACGCGCATGCACGCGTTATTTTGTCGCCACTGCTGTCGTTTCAGTCGGCTTCGCTCGAAGAAGTAACGTCACTTATTCAAAATGGCAAGATAAAGACGTCCAATATCGATCCACTGCCTTCCGCTATCCTGAAAGCTAATACCTCCATTTTGGCGCCGATTCTCAGGAGTATCATCAACCTATCTTAAGAGTCATCCACTGTTCCGGCAAGTATGAAACACGCTGTCATCACGCCTCTTCTAAAACGCTCAGGTCTTTCCGCCGACGACTACTCCAGCTACCGACCTATCTCTAACCTTCCTTATGCATCCAAATTACTCGAACGTCACGTCACCGCCCAACTACATCTGCAAAGCAACGACCTCGAAGATCCATTTCAGAGTGCCTCCCGCATTTATGTGCATTCAGGACGACATTTTGCGCTCTCTGGATATGCATAGGCACGTAGTACTTGTACTGCTGGACCTCAGCGCTGCGTTTGACACTATCGACCATGGCATACTGTTAATAGATCTACATCGAATCGGGGTACGAGGCGACGCACTGTGCTGGCTCGCATCGTATCTTACCGACCGCACACAATGCGTCAGTGTCGACGGTCACTCGTCTCACAGAACCCGACTGCGACACGGAGTTCCACAGGGCAGTGTGTTGGGCCCTCTACTTTTCTCTGTTTACTGCGCTGGCCTGTCATATATCTTCGAAACGCATGGTGTTCGTTACCATGTGTACGCTGACGACACACAACTCTATGTTGACTTTCCACCTAACGATTCGGCGTCTGCAGCCGACCAGATATCCCGGTGTGTCATCGACGTAAAAGCTTGGCTAGCGTCGCGCTACCTACTTTTGAACGAAGCAAAAACAGAGACAATTCTCTTTACCACACCGAACCACCGCACTCCGCAGCCTCGTCCTCTTGTCATCGACATCTGTGGACGCAACGTTCCCACTTCGGCCAGCATTCGCGACCTTGGCGTGCACCTCGATTCAACTTTGTCGATGACCGCACACGTAAGCCGTACCTGCCGGACTGCCTACGCCCAACTTCGTTGTATATCGCAAATACGATCTGCGCTAACTCTTCGAGCATGCAAGACACTTGTTCATGCGTTAGTCACGTCGCGACTTGATTTTGGTAATGCTGCCCTGTACGGCATTACTGGAACGCTGTTGTATAGACTTGAAATGGTCCAGCGTTCAGCAGCGCGCGTCATCCTACGTTTACATCACCGTGACCAACACAGCATGACGGAGGCTCTGCGAGAGTTGCACTGGCTACCCGTGACACAGCGTATTGATTTCAAACTGCTGACTTTTATGCACAGCGCCGTGCATGCTAACATTCCACGCTATCTGGCTGATCGAATCACGCCGTACGTTCCCCATCGCAGTCTGCGTTCGGCTGACCAGGCTCTCGTCTGCGTTCCAAGGGTCAACCTAAAACGTTTCGGGCGACGAGCCTTTTCATGTGCGGGACCTGCACTGTGGAACTCGCTTCCATTTTATCTCAGGAAACAACAAGATTCCGGACATGTTAAGAAAGACCTAAAAACGTTTTTCTTTAAACAGTCATCTTCGTAATTGATTCTAGACATTTTAGAAAGAACATGAACACTTTATATTTTAAATGAGCGTACATTTACTCTTTTACTTTTTGTGTGCATTATTTTATCAAAATGTGTACTTATAATTTGCTGAACTGTTGTAATGTATTTAATTTTAAAGCTATTTTACTTGTACACACCCCTGAATTTACTATGTAAAGAAATGAGGTGTTTAAATAAAATTATTATTGTTGTTGTTGTTGTTGTTGTTGTTGTTGTTGTTGTTGTTATTACTATTACTATTACTATTACTATTACTATTACTATTACTATTACTATTACTATTACTATTACTATTACTATTACTATTACTATTACTATTACTATTACTATTACTATTACTATTACTATTACTATTACTATTACTATTACTATTACTATTACTATTACTATTACTATTACTATTACTATTACTATTACTATTACTATTACTATTACTATTACTATTACTATTACTATTACTATTACTATTACTATTACTATTACTATTACTATTACTATTACTATTACTATTACTATTACTATTACTATTACTATTACTATTACTATTACTATTACTATTACTATTACTATTACTATTACTATTACTATTACTATTACTATTACTATTACTATTACTATTACTATTACTATTACTATTACTATTACTATTACTATTACTATTACTATTACTATTACTATTACTATTACTATTACTATTACTATTACTATTACTATTACTATTACTATTACTATTACTATTACTATTACTATTACTATTACTATTACTATTACTATTACTATTACTATTACTATTACTATTACTATTACTATTACTATTACTATTACTATTACTATTACTATTACTATTACTATTACTATTACTATTACTATTATTATTATTATTATTATTATTATTATTATTATTATTATTATTATTATTATTATTATTATTATTATTATTATTATTATTATTATTATTATTATTATTATTATTATTATTATTAGCCGATATCGCTGTCGTAGACAACACCTAAATCCAGAACGGTATCTGAAGAAGATGTATCATTACCAAGTATCTTAACTGGAAAGCTGGAATGTAGTAGACAATCATATCTTTTTTTCACCTATAATAATTAAATGAGCTTCATCGACATTAAGCTTCAATTTACTTAATTCCAACAACATTCGTAAGTTCATCAAGGCTATCACAGGAATTCCGAAAAACAGCCCAGTTCGTACAATCAAAACAACATTGTAGCACATGGGAGGGAGATATTCCAAAGATTTTCAGGCAAAACACCAATGCTAACCACAAAAAAATCTTGAAGCTGTGCAGACACTCTACAAATATTGGGACATAGGCCCCTCTATGAAGGTCCCAATGCCTGTGTAAGTACAACAGTTGTTACTATATTGTATTAGTTATTGTTTTTCCACATGGTTGTTAATTGATGTGTAATTTGACAGAACGAAACAGTTTTAATTATGCTGAAGTTATTTTCTAGCAGTAATACAGTTAATGTATCTGACAACGTTTTCATATTCACTGTCCCAATTGTAAATGTCATTGTGACACTGACAGGTAGTTTGCTATTTCAAATAATGGCTTATTTCTGTTTATGGCTGTTTCTAGATGTTCGGTATATTCAGTACTCTAATTAAGGTAGTGAATGTGTTGTATGACAATATACAGTAGTGGTGCAGTGGATAGAGCTTCAGACTCTTGATTCAGAGAACCCGCGTTCAAATACTGTGCTACCGTGTCAAACGGTGCGCAATGTTTTGCACCCTACATTGCACTAATTTACTCAGCTGTAAGAATAAGTAGCTAGCTATATATCCTAGTGGATGTGTATGAATAATCTTCATTCGTTAATTGTAGCTTGCATGATTGTCTCCCAGAGAAACCAAGACGGTGTTCTATTGAATTGATGGATATGTGTAAAATGCTTTGAGCAATCCTGGGGATGTGATACTGCACTACTGAACTTACTTTTTACACGATTGTATTCATATTGTATTATAATGTACATGTATTTATATCAAGATTTTATAAATGATTTATGTCACGAATAGGATTGCTTGCATTTATGTACATATACCCGGTATGCTGATTAGACTTTAGTAGTATAGTATGTGGTTATCAAGGCATGCTTGAAGCGGAGCGAAGGAATTCCTCCGGTCAAGTGGCGCCCTCTGGTGGATAGGTCGTGTAGTAGAGGCGCCATCTGGCGGATAGGTCATGCACTGGTGGCGCCCTCTTACGGACAAATCACGAACTAGTACTGTCCAAATTCGTGGGTCTTTTTTATTTTTAGTTTTAGTTTCACCGCCATGACAATTTCATGTATTTTTAGTGATTACATGCTATAACTTGTTGTTGCGCAATCCATACATACGAGATTCGGACAGTTTTATGTGAGGCGCAGAACATACCGTCCGTCAAAATGACGCTTCCTACCACGTGAAAAACACAACTTCCATAAAAATGTCGGGTCACATCAGGCCCATAACACAATTTCTTGCAAAATAATACATTCAATCATAGTGACAACGTTAAAAACTAGTCCCATTTAAAGTCTCCACGCAATAACCCTGCCAACTTTTCTTATTTCACTGAGCCAGTGTGAAAACCTCGTTCCATTTCGTAACGTTTCACCGTTTCATTGCGTTACACAGGTGATGTTTTCACAAATTTAACTAAGTTATTCTTGTAACTTGTAGTAAAATAGTATATTTTTCTATTCTACGCCACAATTTTGTCATGTTTTTCATATTTTACTAACTCGGTGTGCCACCTTTGTACCATTTTACAACTTTCTTCATTGTTTCACCGCCATCACTTTGTCAATTTTACGTGTTTTTAGTGTGTACATGCCATAACTTTGTCAAGTTCTTCATATTTTACTAACTCCATGTGCCAACTTTGTACCATTTCACAACTTTTTCAGCGTTTCACCGCCATCACTTTGTCAATTTTACGTGTTCTTAGTGTTTACATGCCATAGCTTTGTCAAGTTCTTCATGTTTTACTAACTCCATGTGCCAACTTTGTACCATTTCGCTCCTTTTTCACCGTTTCACCGCCATCACTTTGTCAATTTTACGTGTTTTTAGTGTTTAAGTGCCATAACTTTGTCAAGTTTTCCATATTTTGCCAACTCCATGATAACAACATAACGTACCATAAAGCAATATAATAAAATAAAATAACATAAAATAATATAACACAACATAATAAAATAAAATAACATAACATAAATAATTGTGATATAATATAACATAATGTAACTTAAAGCAACACAATAAAATTACATAAAATAAAACACAACATAATAAAATAAAATAATATCACATAACAAAAAGCAACACAATAAAATAAAATAATAAAAATTAAAGTAAAATAAAATAACATGAACATATTAAAATAAATTAATATAACAAAACATAAAATGAAATAATCCGAAATAATATAAAGTAATGTAACATAACAGAACATAACATAATGTAATATAACATAAAGAAACATAATAAAATAAAATAACATAAAATATAGAATATAACATACAGCATGATAATAAAATAAAATATGTAACAGAACAGAACACAACATAACATAACATAATATGATGCAACATAACATAACTTAAAATAAGGCAACATAATAATATTAAATAACGTAAAGTAATATAACACAAAATAAAATGAAATAAGGCGGAAAAAAATAAAATAAAATAATATAACAACAGAACATAATATAACATAATATAATATAACAAAATAAAGTAAAATACAGCAACATAATATAATAAAATAACATAAAATAATAAAATAACATAAAATAATATAACACAACATAATAAAATAACATAACATAACATAACATAAAGCAACATAATAAAATAATTTTACAAAACAAAATAAAAAAGAGAAAGTTTACAACACGTTATATTTACAAAACAAAACAAAAGTCTACAAACACGTTAGGTTTACAAAACAAAACAATTCAAAACAGAAAGTTTACAAACACGTTATATTTATAAAACAAAACAAAAAAATGTACAGACAAGTTATGTTTACAAAACAAAACTAATGTTTACAAATACGTTATGTTTACAAAACAAAATACAAAACAGAAAGTTTACAAACACGTTATGTTCATAAAACAAAAAATTTACATACAAGTTATGTTTTTTTATAAAACAAAACAAAACAAAATGTTTACAGACAAGGTATGTTTACAAAACAAACAAATGTTTACAAAACAAAAGTTTTACAAACACGTCATGTTTACAAAACAAACAAAAAATAAAATAAAAAAATGTACAGGCAAGTTATGTTTACAAAGAAAAAAGAAAAAGTTTACAAACACGCTATGTTTACAAAACAAAAATTTACTGACAAGTTATGTTTATAAAACAAAACAAAGGTTTACAAACACGTTATGTTTACAAAACAAAACAATACAAAACAGAAAGTTTACAAACAAGTTATATTTATAAAACAAAAATGTACAGACAAGTTATGTTTACAAAACAAAATTAAAGTTTACAAACACATTATGTTTACAAAACAAAACTAAAGTTTACAAACACGTTATTTTTACAAAACAAACGTTTTACAAACACGTTATGTATACAAAACAAAATACAAAACAAAAAGTGTACAAACACGTTATGTGTGTTGTAAGAAAAACCAACAAGGTTATCGGTTTATGATAGAAAGTGCCAATGTTTTCCCACAGAAAGTTATGAAAGTAACAAGATGACTTCGAAAAATACGTCAAAGTGACAAAGTCATGGCGGTGAAACGGAGAAAAGTTGTGAAATGGTACAAAGTTGGGACACCGACTAAGTAAAATATAAAAAACTTCACTAAGTTATCACGTCGAAACAGAACAAATATTCTATTTTACTACAGGTTACAAGAGTAACTTAGTTAAAATTGTGAAAACACCACCTCTCTACGCAATGAAGCGGTAAAACGTTACGAAATGCTACGAAGCTAGCACACAGACTTAGTAAAACACGAATATTTAATAAGGTTTTCATCCCAAAACTCTAGAAGTTACGCTATGACTGTGACCGAAGCCACCATTTTACAAGAATTTCTGTTATGGACAGAGTCGAAGCCATAGTTTTCTATGTCAAACCCAAATTAGTGGCTCTTTTGTCCGCTAGATGGGACTAGTGTCTAACGTAGTGTCAGAGTTATCTGCTAGGTGGCATTCGTTTATAAAGAAGTGACGTCGCAACCTAAGATTTTTCTAGATTGTTCACGTTGTATGATAGAAAGTGCCAAGGTTTTTCCACAGAAGGTTATGAAAGTACCAAGATGACTTAGAAAAATACGTCAAATTGATAAAGTCTTCGTGGTGATACGCTAAAAAGTAGTGAAATTGTACAAAGTTGGCACGCAGACATAGTAAAATATGAAAATATTCCATTTTACTACAAGTTACAAGAATAACTTAGTTAAATTTGCGAAAACGTCACCTGTCTAACGCAATGTATGGCGAAACGTTACGAAATGGAACGAGGTTAGCACACCGACTAAGTAAAATATGGAACAACTAGACAAAGTTATCGCATGTAATCACTAAAACTACATGAAATTGACAAAGTCATCTGTTTTGTTTTGTGAACATAACGTGTTTGTAAACTTTTGTTTTGTTTTGTAAACATAACGTGTTTGTAAAACATGTTTTGTAAACATTTGTTTGTTCTGTAAACAAAACTTTTCTGTACAATTTTTGTTTTGTTTTGTTTTGAAAACATAACTTGTATATAAACTTTTTGTTTAATAAACATAACGTGTTTGTAAACTTTCTGGTTTTGTATTTTGTTTTGTAAACATAACGTGTTTGTAAAACATTTGTTTTGTAAACTTAGCTTGTCTGTAATTCTTGTTTTCTTTTATAAATATAACGTGTTTATAAACTTTTTCTTTTGTGTTGTTTTGTTTTGTTAATATAACTTGTCTGTAAATTTTTGTTTTATAAACATAACGTGCTTGTAAACTTTTGTTTTGTAAAAATAACTTGTCTGTAAACGTTTTATTTTGTTTTTGTTTTGTAAACATAACTTGTTTGTAAACCTTTTGTTTTGTAAACATTTGTTTGTTTTGTAAAACATAACTTGTCTATAAACATTTTGTTTTGTTTTGTTTTCTAAACATAACTTGTATGTAAACATTTTGTTTTATAAACATAACGTGTTTGTAAACTTTCTGTTTTGTATTTTTTTGTAAACATAACCTGTCTGTAAATTTTTGTTTTATAAATATAACGTGTTTGTAAACTTTCTGTTTTGTATTGTTTTGTTTTGTAAACATAACGTGTTTCTAAACTTTTGTTTTGTTTTGTAAACACAACTTGCCTGTAAATGTTCTTATTTTGTTTTTTGTTTGTTTTGTTAACATAACGTGCTTGTAAAACTTTTGTTTTGTAAACATGTGTTTGTTTTGTAAATATAACTTGTCTGTAAACATTTTGTTTCGTTTCGTTTCGTTTCGTTTCGTTTCGTTTCGTTTCGTTTCGTTTCGTTTCGTTTCGTTTCGTTTCGTTTCGTTTCGTTTCGTTTCGTTTCGGTTCGTTTCGTTTCGTTTCGTTTCGTTTCGTTTCGTTTCGTTTCGTTTCGTTTCGTTTCGTTTCGTTTCGTTTCGTTTCGTTTCGTTTCGTTTCGTTTCGTTTCGTTTCGTTTCGTTTCGTTTCGTTTCGTTTCGTTTCGTTTCGTTTCGTTTCGTTTCGTTTCGTTTCGTTTCGTTTCGTTTCGTTTCGTTTCGTTTCGTTTCGTTTCGTTTCGTTTCGTTTCGTTTCGTTTCGTTTCGTTTCGTTTCGTTTCGTTTCGTTTCGTTTCGTTTCGTTTCGTTTCGTTTCGTTTCGTTTCGTTTCGTTTCGTTTCGTTTCGTTTCGTTTCGTTTCGTTTCGTTTCGTTTCGTTTCGTTTCGTTTCGTTTCGTTTCGTTTCGTTTCGTTTCGTTTCGTTTCGTTTCGTTTCGTTTCGTTTCGTTTCGTTTCGTTTCGTTTCGTTTCGTTTCGTTTCGTTTCGTTTCGTTTCGTTTCGTTTCGTTTCGTTTCGTTTCGTTTCGTTTCGTTTCGTTTCGTTTCGTTTCGTTTCGTTTCGTTTCGTTTCGTTTCGTTTCGTTTCGTTTCGTTTCGTTTCGTTTCGTTTCGTTTCGTTTCGTTTCGTTTCGTTTCGTTTCGTTTCGTTTCGTTTCGTTTCGTTTCGTTTCGTTTCGTTTCGTTTCGTTTCGTTTCGTTTCGTTTCGTTTCGTTTCGTTTCGTTTCGTTTCGTTTCGTTTCGTTTCGTTTCGTTTCGTTTCGTTTCGTTTCGTTTCGTTTCGTTTCGTTTCGTTTCGTTTCGTTTCGTTTCGTTTCGTTTCGTTTCGTTTCGTTTCGTTTCGTTTCGTTTCGTTTCGTTTCGTTTCGTTTCGTTTCGTTTCGTTTCGTTTCGTTTCGTTTCGTTTCGTTTCGTTTCGTTTCGTTTCGTTTCGTTTCGTTTCGTTTCGTTTCGTTTCGTTTCGTTTCGTTTCGTTTCGTTTCGTTTCGTTTCGTTTCGTTTCGTTTCGTTTCGTTTCGTTTCGTTTCGTTTCGTTTCGTTTCGTTTCGTTTCGTTTCGTTTCGTTTCGTTTCGTTTCGTTTTGTTAACATAACTAGTATGTAAACTTTAGTTTTGCTTTGTAAACATTTTTGTTATTAATATAACGTGTTTGTAAACTTTCTGTTTTGTATTGTTTTGTTTTGTAAACATAACGTGTTTATAAACTTTTGTTTTATTTTGTAAACATAACTTCTCTGTACATTTTTTTTGTAGGCATAACATGTGTGTAAACTTTTTGTTTTATAAACATAACGTGTTTGTAAACTTTCTTTTTTGTATTTTGTTATGTTATGTTATTTATGTTATTTTATTTTGTTATGTTGTGTTATATTATTTTATGTTATTTTATTATATTATGTTGCTTTATTTTACATGATTTTGTTATATTATATTATGTTATGTTATGTTCTGTTGTTATATTATTTTACTTTATTTTATTTCGCCTTATTTTATTTTTGTGTTATATTACTTTATGTTATTTAATATTATTATGTTGCCTTATTTTAAAGGCAAAAAAGTTAACTGTTTCGTGGCATACACCTAATAGAGTTAATATAAAGTAACAATTTCCACATATACTCATTTTGTAACGTCAGCGGTTTACTCAGAATGTGACTTTAAAGTCTAAAATTCTAATGAAATCCACGATGGTCTAGACGCCGTCATTAAGTGAAGGGTTAAATTGACTTGGCCATTCAGCGCGCGGCATTCTATGTCTGACCCTTAACCTGCGACGTTGTTAAGGGTCAACAACTTCGAGTCTTCGACAGTTCGTTCAGTTGGCGTGACATCTAGCAGCTGCTTGTAGACGTGTATCTAAATCTGTGGTTAAATCTATGGTAAACTTTAGTAATTATGCCTTACTGTTCGGCATACGGTTGCAATAATAGTTGAAACAACCGGTAGTATTGAAGAAATTGATTCATATTTGCGGGCGTACTGTTTGGAATCCCTCCAGTCCAAGTACAGTTCACTTTGCTCGGTCCATTTTTAGGAGAAATGCTTTGAAGTACACATGTAGTCATGTATCATCAGTTGATGGGATGATTTCAGCGATAACAATAATAGACAACTTTATATTTACCGTCATCAGCATGTTACGAGCGTTGCCGAGTTGCAGCCATTTCATGACAACAGCCAAACCCCATGCAGTGAATCTGCGAGGAGAGCGCCTCGATCACCGTCGTGACGTCATTCTTCGTCTAAGATGGAGTAGCGCGTAGTATTTGGATGGCTGGGTGTTAACAAATATTTTTCTGGTAAACCGCTGGCGTAAAAAAATTGAGTATATGTGGAAATTGTTACTTTATATTGAGTCTATTAGGTGTATGCCACGAAACAGTTAACTTTGTTTTGCCTTTAAGTTATGTTATGTTACATCATATTATGTTCTGTTCTGTTCTGTTCCGTTCCGTTCCGTTCCGTTCCGTTCCGTTCCGTTCCGTTCCGTTCCGTTCCGTTCCGTTCCGTTCCGTTCCGTTCCGTTCCGTTCCGTTCCGTTCCGTTCCGTTCCGTTCCGTTCCGTTCCGTTCCGTTCCGTTCCGTTCTATTCTGTTACATATTTTATGTTATTATCATGCTGTATGTTATGTTCTATACTTTATGTTATTTTATTTTATTATGTTTCATTATGTTATATTACATTATGTTATGTTCTGTTATGTTATATTACTTTATTTTCATTCGTCTTGTTTCATTTTATGTTTTGTTATATTAATTTATTTTGTTCATGTTATCTTATTTTATTTTATTACGTTGCTTTATGTTATTATTTTATTTTATTATGTTGTGTTATATTATTTTATATTATGTAATTTTATTGTGTTGCTTTATGTTACATTATGTTATAATAAATCACAATTATTTATGTTATGTTATTTTAATTTTATTATGTTGCCTTATGTTACGTTATGTTGTTATCATGGAGTTGGTAAAATATGGAAAACTTGACAAAGTTATGGCATGTAAACACTAAAAACACGTAAAATTGACAAAGTGATGGCGGTGAAACGCTGAAAAAGTCGCGAAATGGTACAAAGTTGGCACGTGGAGTTAGTAAAAAAAGATGAAAAACCTGACAAAGTTATGGCATGTAAACACTAAAACACGTAAAATTGACAAAGTGATGGCGGTGAAACGCTGAAAAAAATCGCGAAATGGTACAAAGTTGGCCCGTGGAGTTAATAAAATATGAAAAACTTGACATAGTTATGGCATGTAAACACTAAAAACACGTAAAATTGACAAAGTGATGGCGGTGAAACGATGAAAAATGTTGTAAAATGGTACAAAGTTGGCACACCGAGTTAGTAAAATATGAAAAACACCACAAAGTAAAATATGCTATTTTACTACAAGTTACAAGAATAACTTAGTTAAATTTGTGAAAACACCACCTGTGTAACGCAATGAAACGGTGAAACGTTACGAAATGGTACAAAGTTGGCACATGGAGTTAGTAAAATATGAAAAATTTGACAAAGTTATGGCATGTAAACACTAAAAACACGTAAAATTGACAAAGTGATAGCGGTGAGACGATGAAAAAAGTTGTAAAATGGTACAAAGTTGGCACATGGAGTTAGTAAAATATGAAAAACACGACAAAGTTATGGCGTAGAATAGAAAAATATACTATTTTACTACAAGTTACAAGAATAACTTAGTTAAATGTGTGAAAACACCACCTGTGTAACGCAATGAAACGGTGAAACGTTACGAAATGGTACAAAGTTGGCACATGGAGATAGTAAAATATGAAACATTTGACAAAGTTATGGCATGTAAACACTAAAAACACGTAAAATTGACAAAGTGATGGCGGTGAAACGATGAAAAAAGTTGTAAAATGGTACGAAGTTGGCACACCGAGTTAGTAAAATATGAAAAACATGAAAAAGTTATGGCATGTAAACACTAAAAACACGCAAAATTTACAACGTGATGGCGATGAAACGATGAAATAAATTGTAAACTGGTACAACGTTGGTACACCGAGTTAGTAAAATATGCAAAACATGACAAAGTTGTGGCGTAAAATAGAAAAATATACTATTGTACTACAAGTTACATGAATAACTTATTTACATTTGTGAAAACACCACCTGTGTAACGCAATGAAACGGTGAAACGTTACGAAATGGAACGAGGTTAGCACACTGGCACAGTGAAATAAGAAAAGTTGGCAAGGTTATTGCGTGGAGACTTTAAATGGCACTAGTTTTTAACGTTATCACTATGATTGAATGTGTAATTTTGCAAGAAATTGTGTTATGGTCCTGACGTGACCCGACATGTTTACGGAAATTGTGTTTTGCACGTGGTAGGAAGCGTCATTTTGACGGACGTTACGGTCTGCGCATGATATAAAACTGTCCTAGTCTCGTGTGTATGGATTGCGCAACGACAAGTTATAGCATATAATCACTAAGAATACATGAAATTGACAAAGTCATGGCGGTGAAACGCTAAACATATGTGAAATGGTACAAAGTTGGCGCACCGTGTGAGTAAAATATGACAAACTTGACAAAGTTGTGGCATATAAACCCGAAAAATAAGTTAAATTGACAAAGTGATGGCGGTGATACGCTGAAAAAGTTGTGAAATGATACAAAGTTGGTGCACCGGCTTTGTAAAATATGAAAAAACTTGACAAAGCCATGGCGGTGAAATGTAACGAAGTTAGCACACACGGACACACGCGAACACACACGAACACTTACGGAAACGTGCGAACAAATGCGAACGTATACGGACACACGCGAATACACACGGACACACACACACAAACACACATACACATACACACACACTCTCTCTCTCTCTCTCACACACACACACACACACACACACACACACACACACACACACACACACACACACACACACACACACACACACACACAGTTGACGGGTATAATATTAAGTTACGTGAACGATTAGCCGAATACGTATCTGTCAGGTGACTCCACCTGTTCTTTCACCTAGTTTGTAGTTCGTCATCTATCCGCGAGGGGTGCTACATGAACCCTAACGCCATTTTGATGTAATTTAAATATATAAAACGCACGAATTAGGACAGTACTAGTTGGTGATTTGTCCATAAGAGGGCGCCACTAGTACATGACATATCCGCCAGAGGGCGCCACTAGTACACTATCTGTCCGCCAGAGGGCGCCACTTGTCCACTCCGCTCCAAGCATTCCTTGATAACCACAAACCATACTACTGACTTTACTTTTTATATGTTTGCTTTGGTTATTCGGTTTACTGGGGTATTTATGTTGATTTCCGATAATCAATGTATTTGAATACAATTGTGATATAATAAAGTTATGAAGATCAGCATGAGCAACTCTATTAACGAGTATATCATACAGAATATTTCTACAATACCCTAAAGAAAATTGCGTATAGGATATTTCCTATGGTTTTATATATGAAATACTGTGAATTATATAGAACATTTTCTGTAAAATATTTACTTTAGGCAATATTCTATAGCAAACTATAAGAAATATTGTATTGTGTTGTATAGAATATTTTCTATTGTTTTCTAAGGAATTCTGTAGGAAATAACCTATGGTTTGATTTCTAATTATGTAGGAAATGTTCTGTAGAATATTTTCTATAGGACATATTATGTACAACACCAGGAAATATCCTATTGTTTTAAATATAATATTTACTGTAAGACATATCCTTTAGAAAAGTATAGGATGTTTCCTGCAGACAATATTTTATAGACAGTAATAGAATATTTCATATAACAATAGAAAATTATAGGATATTTCAAATATAAAATCTTTTATAGAAAGCTATAGGATGTTTCCTATAGAAAACGTTACGGAAACATCTTACAGAATTTCATAGGAAACTGTAAGCAAAAATCCTATAGAATATTCAATAGAATTCTAAATACAATTATATGCTAAAATTCTATAGAAATCTTTAGAAAACTATACGCAAAAATTCTATCGAGTATTCTATAGATAATCTATAGATATTTGCCAAGGGGACGGTAGCTGCTGTGTTGTCGACTGTTTAGTTATAATTTTCCAATTTTAGATCATATAACCTGTAAACCATTGACGTTAAATTTTCGATTACCGTTGTAAATTGTTAGTTTGCATTCACTTTGTTTGGTGCATAATATCAAAGTGTTCCCTTCTGTTTGCCATTAAATAGCATTAAAAAAACAATTACACATATTATATTAGTAACAGTTATGGAAGAATATTTAAATCAATCAATTGAAAATATACTGACGATGTTAATCGTTAAAAATAATTAATTTGGAATGCTATGATAAAGCTTGGTATCGGGCGTAACAAGAAAAATATGTCTTTTCGCAAATCAGGATTTGTTCGCATCACTAATCACGGAAGAGGACTATATTTTAATGTAGTTAGTTGTACCGTGACAATGGTAAATGTCCATCATTTTGTAAGTAAACAAATGATAAGCATATATTGGCGGGTTTTGGTTATTTAGCAGTAATTAGGATACCTTCGTTTATGTAGAATAGGACTGCCTAAACGAATTCGTCAAAACGAATCCAACGATACATTATATATATATATATATATATATATATATAACGATATATATATATATATATATATATATATATATATATATATATATATATATATCGTTATATATATGCATATATATATATATATATATATATATATATATAAGAAGAAAACCTACCAACCAGGTTTGCTGTACGAACTTACACATCCTGTACGGATATAATATATTATGCAAAAGACGCGGCTTACCTTCGTAACAATCAGGATTAACTTCTTGAGTTGATTGGTTAATTAGGTGATGCACGTTGTGGTTAGTTACACCAGGACCTTCCCACACCATCGGATCTACTCTCAGACCACGGTACTCGTAATGACAGGAGTACGTAACGAAAGTTCCGTTAGCAACCGTGTGATTGGCAGACTCGTTACACACATGGTTTCCTGGCGAACACAACTCCTTTTAAGGACATTTTATCATTCGCTGAGGTAAAGTATGGTTATGTTGTCACTGTTGTGTGTACACGTGTTACACTGCTGGACTCACGACTAGAGGGACCGGGATTCGAATCCCGGTGACAGTTGGTCGGTGGTTGGGTATTGATATTGCCACTGTGTAGAACCATGGTATATTTCCTGGCACGGTCGGCCAACAACAGTAGGCAAAGCACTTCAAAGCCAAGGCTCCCAGTTCCCAGGGCACCGAAAGAATGTATGGACAAGGCGGCTGCTCTGGTCAACTATGGTTATATACAGGGGGTGTTAAGAACATCTGGGTCAAGACGAGCCGCCGAAAGAGAGTAAGTAGACTAACGATAGCCATGTACAACGTTAGAACGCGACTAATATATGAACAGATACACGATTTCGAACACGAACTTAGGGAAAACAAGATGTAATCAGCATTGGAGAAGTAGGAAGACGATAGAAATGTTTCAAAACCTTACAAAGCGTTCACCTATTATATCATTCTAAGGCAAACAACGGCGAAACAGTAATAGGTTTTCTCATAAACAGGAAATGGACAGACCATATAGTGAGGTTAAGCAGCATTAGCCTCACAGTAGCAGATCTAGTTATGTACCTATATAGCGCTCGACACTGAAGATAGTGCAACTAACTGTATGCACAAACAACATCATATTCAGACGAATACTTAAATAGCTTCTACAACGACGTGGATGATATGAAAAACAGGACATCATGAGTAGATTCCACACAAATAAGATCAAAGGAGATCGAATTCCAACACGAATTGAGAATCCAATTCAGGACCCTACAATAACTAGACGGCATCGACACCATGGGCTAAACCATCACGTACATGATCCAACAAAGCGTGTCGAGAGTCGCTACAGCAATGAACAAGCCACAGAAATCGAGGATAACATCACCAACGCGACACCTAGTAACGAAACGACGAGAAACTGTAGAAAGCCACATAGATAGACAACAAATAGAGTACAAAGAGGACATCCGAAAATACAGCCAAGATATCACACGAGAAACGCCCATGGCATCACATCAAAGAGCATGAGGAAAGTCCGAAGAACACAGAAACTTCTCCAAGACAGACTGGTGACACTCCTAGATATGCAGGGTAGAGATAAATCCATGATCAATATAAGATCATAGAGCGAATAAATGAATTGCACACCGAGCTATGCGATAGTGAGTAGAGTACCATAATCAACACTGACCCGAAAGATGTAGCAGAGATAACACCATGGAAGGTGGAAGCAGCTAGAAAGAAAAATGTCAATAGCGAGGAAGAAGTGAAATAACAAAGACATCAATAATGACATACCGATATGTCTGCCATCAAACACCTGTACTTACGAAAGTACTAACAGAAAGGCAAGAGAACAGAAACGACGAAAACCAGCCAAGAGAGCAAGTTGGATTCAGGAGCAGATACTCCACGACAGACCATATAATATCCCACTCTGCATCGCATTCGTCAACTACGAGAAAACCATATATATATATAAATATATATATATATATGCATATATATAACGGAATTCATATATATATATATATATATATATATATATATATATATATATATATATATATATATATATATATATATATATATGCATATATATGTGAATATATATAAAGGAATTCACCTATATATATATATATATATATATATATATATATATAAGCGTGCGTGCGTGCGTGCGTGCGTGCGTGCGTGCGTGCGTGCGTGCGTGCGTGCGTGCGTGCGTGCGTGTGTAATATGTCAGCAATTATTGTCTTCCGCGTACTCACCGGTGATGATCATATCGCATCTTCTTACTCCGTATGATGGATCAGAATATGTGTAGTACCCCGCGTCGTTCATTTGTAGGCTGTTATAAAACGCCGAGTCAATTATGCAATCGACACGATTCGTGTCAGCATTAGCGTAGGGCAAGGCAAACTGCCCACGTTAAGCATTATGCTTCGTAACCACGCACTGCATAGCTGCAAATTAACGCTGACCTACCATTTCCCTTAGCAACGCACTTTTTAAAATCATGGTTACTAAGTGTTGACTTGAGAGAAATGGCAAAACTAAACGTAACTGCTAGTGGGCGTTTGCCTCTTTTTGCTGGGGAAAAACGCCCCTTAGCTGAGGGAAAATGCCCAATTGAAAAGATTACAAATTGTTTAGTCTTTTTTTAAATGGTTCTCTCTCTATATATCCGTACAAAACCCGACATGTCCTCCTGAGTTGCTACATTTAAAAAATCTACACTCAGTTAGTATAGTTTTCATGATTTTTAAAGGGTCTTGAAATATCTCGAAACATGACTTCATAGTAGACCTTTAGACTGCATATAGGCCTAGCCTAGTTGGAATCACCGGACGGCACGGCCACATCGGATTCACAGTTCTGATATAAAAAGTATCGTCTATCGTTGGTGCATTTTTCGCTTGCCCACGTTTTACACTGCAAACACTGCATCGAAGTCTCCCTCGACCTGGTGTTAGCTCCCCGCAGACTAGACGGGTTCAGTCCTCGTCACAGTCACTGCTCTTCGTGAGACTGGTTGAAGGTGTGGCTTAACTGTTGCCTTTCCCTTTGCGGTTGTTTTTATTAAACGTTTGCTTTCTCTTTGCGATCGTGATGCAACCTGCCGTTTGTATAACACTATGATGTGGACAAACCGCCCACTACGCCTTTTGCCGCCATCATTTGCAGGCGGTTTGCCCCAACAACGGATGCAGATATGTTGTGACTGATATCAAGTTGTAAGGTATTATCACCCACTGTGCATTACGATTAATCAACACCACATATTTTTTTTATTATACATGGGCCATGGTTACTAATTGCTCTAACTATTCCACACAACATACCATCGCATGGTTTTTGTTAGGGTTCGTCCAAATATGCAACTTTCTATTTGGGCCGTTAGAACTTCAATTGATCACGTCAATTGTTTTCGAGCATAGCATATTTGTTAAACCGCAGCATCCGTATTCCACAGCAGCCGATATTTTAAAACGGTAATAATTGTTAGGCTAGGCATTTTGGCTCATGTAAGCATTTTGCCCTGTCCTACACTACTCACGCACACTGATTGTGGTTAATCTTTCAATATGCTGTTTCCTTGAATATATACCTCGATAGAATTATTTATTCAGAATGTTACATACAACGGAAAGCATTCGAACCTAAAAGGTTTTCCCGTTTTGCCCAATCGCCAATCCTTTGCTTTTAGGTCCAGATATTTAAATAGGTCAAATAATAAGAGCAATCTGTTTAGTAAAAGAATGATAACTTCTTTTTAATCGCATCAAAAACTCCAATCGTCGTAAAGCTAGGTAGCAGATGAAAATCGATCGCGCTAGCAACAGTTAGCGCCATTTGTTTGTGCATAACCCGAGGCAAACCATCCAGACAAACATCAATACGGCAACAGCGAACTCGTGGTTTCGCGGTGGTTGTTCCAGTGGAATGTATGTGTAACATTAAAGTTGGCAACAAGAGCGCATATGGAATCTAGCAATGTATTAATTAATTAATCATGAATTAACCGATAATAGTAATCATGAGTTAAATGTACGACAGTATCAGTATCAAAGCATTTTGCCATCACTGCGTTTGCATATGACATGTCATGTGATGTGATGGGCGAACCTGACAGCGAGTCAGTGTCGCAGTCACTCGCAACAGAAACATCCAGGGCAACGGACCTCGTATTTGATACGTTTGTCTACGCTAGATAGCGACCAAAAGAAAGTATTTATTGTGAAACATATATCATACGCATAGTAAACGAAATGAAGCTGAAGGCACGTAATAATACGTAAAATTGGCGTACCGCGTGAAAATGAGGATTGATGGGCGTCTTTTTATTTTTACGGAGGGAACGTAGTTTTGGTTTCGCATAGTGACATAGTGTATATATAATGGTTTTTGATATGGCTTGCATCGTATTTGAATTAGGTAAAGCAATTAAAATGTCCTATGACTAGTAGGGATAGCCCTATGACTAATGTAATACATTGATATCCCTTTTAAATTTCAACAGCTACAGCCCAGCTATTATTATGTCATTCCACAAAT
Organism: Oasisia sp. SBJ-2009; assembly: GCA_964017155.1. Classification (NCBI taxonomy): domain Eukaryota; kingdom Metazoa; phylum Annelida; class Polychaeta; order Sabellida; family Siboglinidae; genus Oasisia; species Oasisia sp. SBJ-2009. The sequence goes on from OZ024854.1 coordinate 55,527,330, forward strand.
GACTGTATTGTTGAACTAAAATAAAATGTCCTTTTTGAATCACACAGTTCTAAAAAGATGTGTATGTCAATAGCTTTAAATAAATAAATAAATAAAATAAACTTATATAGCGCCAAATCTAGCTTAAAAACTATTCAGGGCGCTTTACATGTACATGATAACATGTTCTTAAAGGACAAACAAAGTTAACTTTTACGTGGCATACACCTAATAGAGTTAATATAAAGTAACAATTTCCACATATACTCAGTTTTTTAACGCCAGCGGTTTATTTGTTAACACCCAGCCATCCAAATTCTATGCGCTACCCCATCTTAGACGAAGAATGACGTCACGACGGTGATCGAGGCGCTCTCCACGTAGATTCGCTGCATAGGGTTTGGCTGTTGTCATGAAATGGCTGCAACTCGGCAACGCGCGTAACATGCTGATGACGGTAAATATAAAGTTGTCTATTATTGTTATCGCTGAAATCATCCCATCAATTGACGATACATGTCTACATCAAAGCATTTCTCCTCAAAATGGACCGAGCAAAGTGCCAAACACGAAACAGTACGCCCGCAAATCACCAACGTGAATCCATTGCTTCAATACTACCGGTTGTTTCAACTATTATTGCAACCTTATGCCGAACACGAAGGCATAATTACTAAAGTTTACCATAGATTTAACCACAGATTTAGATACACGTCTATAAGCAGCTGCTAGATGTCACGCCAACTGAACGAACTGTTGACCCTTAACAGCGTCGCCGGAAGCTGACCGAGATATAGAATGCCGCGCGCTAAATGGCCAAGCCAAATTAACCCTTCACCTGTGGCGGCGTCTAGACCATCGTGGATTTCGTTAGAATTTTAGACTTTAAAGTCACATTCTGAGTAAACCGCTGACCTTAAAAAATTGAGTATATGTGGAAATGGTTACTTTGTATAAACTCTATTAGGTGTATGACACGAAGCCGTAGCCTTTTTTTGTCCTTTAAAACTAATTACCCAAATGTATAACTAAAACAAAATTAACCGTATATTATATAAAAGTGCATAAAGACAGACTAATAAAAACATTCTAAATAAATAAATATAGAAAGGCTAAAAAAAATACACAAGGTCATTTAGGCAGAAGTAATGTTCTCTTCGATGCATTGTCTCTTCATTTAATTATTTCTGCATGAGCCAAAGTATTGTTTAAAATAGAGCATCTTTAAGGCATTCTTAAAAGAGTTCTCATTGCACAGTTCTCGTAATGAGAACGGTAGTCTCTTCCACGGGTCCGGAGCAGCTTCGGGGAAACTCGCATCTCCAGCTTTGCAATTTGTTTTAGGTCTTTTAAGCTGTTTGGTTCCCTCTGAGAGAAGTGCTCTGGTTGGCGTGTAGATGCAAATAAGGTCACGCAAGTACACTGGTCCACGACAGTTGACCGCTCTGTGGACGAGTAACATTATTTTGAAACAGACACGTTCCCGGACCGGCAGCCAATGGAGTTCCTTCAGCACAGGCGTGATGTATGTTGCTAGATGCCATCCCGCGGCAAATACGTGAGAGGAAGTCGAGGAAGAAACGGTGTCAGAGGGGGTGTCAGGCGCAGTCAACTCAATCATGCTGATACGTAGAGGATAAACACGCTGCAGGAAGCCCGTATTCGTTCAACACAAATTTCACACAGAAAAAATAACCACATAAGTCAACAACACATGTTTAATGTGCACATTACCAAATACCTTTTTGCAAACACAAATATCTAGTAAATTGGCAAACTACGTTGACTTACAAAAAACAGTCATCACATTTCAAGCATATTTTGTTTAATACAGAACAACAAAAACAGTCAACCACTGTGCAGCCGTTGCACACACATATGTGCAAGACCATGCGGTTATGTTTCTGTTACACTTACAATACTGGTCTGAAATAACCTGTTAATTTTGTACAAGAGCAATCCAAATATTATCATAGAATAATAAGTTCCCATCACTCAAATTAAGATACTTGTATACTCGATATGCATATGTTCATTAAACTAATGGAGTATCCTAACAGACATATTACTTTCAAACAATTTGGCATGGCAACATGTACAATCACAACAATATAAGGTTGAAAGTCCCGAAAATGTCGCCAGTCAGGTTTAGAAATGGAGAAAATATAATTGTTGTGTATTTGAAAATAATTACTTTCATGCGAAAGTACATACGTACAGCTTTTTGAAACAATACATTTTATCATCCAAGCTATCTATGGCTTATTGCACCAACTCGTCAAGCAGTGATAATATTTTCGCCATTATGTCCAATGTATCCTACGTTATCCACCACCTTGTCTTACTAAATATAATTGCATATACTTTACAACACGTTTTTTCATGAAAACTGTGCCTAATGCACGTTTATATCCTGGCTAAGGATTACACAACATTTATTAAGGTTCATATTATTATAAACCTGATAAATGTTTCTAAGAAATGTGACCTTGTTTAGAAGCGGTAAACACAAATTAAATTAGAAAGGACGTCCGTTTTCCAAAAGCCACAGTTATTGAATCAAGTAAGCCACATGATTGGTTTTGGTACGGTGTCTTGCATTGGGATCTTGTCGCCAAGTGTATACAAGGATCGTTGTCTCACCAAAATATGTGGCTGCTGGCATAGCTTTTCCCAAGGGATGTCTATGGATAACGTAGGATACAATCTTTTCTGATTTGCAGATGTATAGTTTATGCATAAAATAGACACATGTTCTATATGTAATAGAAAGAAACTTTAGAGGATTTGGTGGCTAGTTAATTAAGTGATACACTGATATGATTTTAATCAATCATATTGATACACTTATGTTAAGTAAGGCGTAATGCATGGAACAATATAAATAAATCGTGGCGGTGTGTTCCTCTAGTTTTATGTAATGAAAACATGCACCATGTGTTATATAACTTAACATTTATTATGACATCCGGAGCATTTGTGAAAACACTAACAACTGAAACGTCTTGATAAAGTAGTGTATGTATCGCGAAAAACAATTCGTTTACACACCCACATGCGGATAACGTAGAATACACATAATAGCAATCATTTTTTATTATTGATTTGTTGTAGGATGCCTTTAAGCATACGATTACTGGAACATATACTCGACTTGTTACAAATTACTCCAGCACATCTTTAAGAGCTCGTATGTAATATTCGTGGTTCCGAATAACACTCACCGTTAACGTAAAATACAATCGTTGTGCTATCTGGCCAAATGTTAACATTAATTACGGGTATAATTGTCATGGTATTACAGGTCCACAGTGCATTTGTATACAACAGAAGAAAATGTAATGGCCTGACCATTCGTTGCTTTGCAAAATTAGCTTAACTAACTTGAATAACGTTGGATACAAATAACGTAGAATACAACGCTTCCCTACCATTGATTAGTACAAGTGAGATGATCTCAGCATCTCTATGACATAGCCTGAATGCACGCTGTGACCTGCCTGTTGGAGCAGGTGGGGTCAAAGTTGCCAAGATGTCCTTGCCAACTATCCATAGTTCGTCAGGACGTGTGGGCCAGGGGTAACATCCCTCGACATTGCCAAAACTCTCCATGAAGGTTACATTGATCTCTTCTTCGTCAATTTCGGTGGTCTTCCCTACATAGACGTTTGTGCTGTACTTCACACCAATACATGTCCCGACACGAATTCCCTCTTCTTTAACAGCTGAACTTTCTGTTTCCTCGACTTGACTTTGTAGTTCTTCTGTTTGTTGAGTCGGAGGTTCCTGGATTTCTTGACTTACTTGTTCCGCGGTAGATTGACCTTGCAGTTGCTCATTTGGCGTTTCGTGTCCCGACTCGTGTCTCGTCTTCCTCTTAATCTACCCTGGGCATATGGGGTGGAAGTTGCCCAGCGACCAACAGCAGGACCTGAAACATGATGTCTCACGGATGTAGATGTGATCATTCATTGGCATCACGGCGTGTATCTTCATGGTACCATGAACTCGAACAGCTCCGAGGGATGGCAACTCTGTTGACGCTTTCTTGACCTCCTCCTTCGTGACAAATAGATACGTCACTTCTGACTGTGTCTCGGAAATACCCGATCGATCAGCTGCCCGTTTAACAGAACCTCCTACGCCATCGCATGGTCCCTTGCCATGATCGCTTTCACAGTACTGCCATGACGCAGATATGCCGAACTTGGCCTTGTGCAGTGACACTAGGTTGAAGATAGTACCGTTCTTGTACTGGCTTGTCGGTGAATCAGACAGATAATGGATCTATTGAATGTGCGCCAGATTTTGTTTGATCCAACCAACGATGGCCTTTAAGAATGCGAACACTATCGCGACAATGTGCGCCATTTAATCTCAACGTACCACGAGGCTCTTGTGATTAAGTTTTCCGTTTACACCCTTGTAGTGGATCACCGCCGGATGAACTGTCACCTGTTCCTTCGAGTAGAACGCATTGCTAATTTCTTCCAGATAGTGGCATACGTAATTCTCGGCCAAATCTACCTGCACGGTGCATTCAGTTTTTGTGAGTGTTTCCTTCAGAATGGCCAGATTCTCATACTGAGTGCGTACTCTTTCGGAGTGCTGTATGAAGGAGTCCAAGCTTTCCAAGAAATCTTCTATGAATTTTGATATCGGAAGTGTAGACTTCTTGATGGTAGTATCTTTGTAGGGGCGTACGACCTGTTTCCATACTTGCAAGGTGACCGTGTCGGTGCTTAATGCATCTATCTTCACAGCGAGAGATTCGCTCGTCTCTTTCTTGATGGAATGATCTGGAGACTGTGAACGCTGTACTCGTAGATGTAAGGCAAAATGCTGGTGGGTTTTACACAAACAGACTTTACGCGATGCATATGAGACAGGCAGAACATTCTTCGGTCGGCAGCGTTGGAACAATGTCAAGCTGATGTTTTGCTTGGGGTTTTCAAAGTTGTACTTTTTATATAGAGTATCCTTATGCTGTCGTTGAGAATGTACTTCTGTATACGCTTACCATCCACTTTCACAGAGTCCCATTTGCCAGGCAAGCAGGTTGCGTTTTCATCCTTTTTGAAGAAGCCAACCGATTTACGATTAATAGCAGCCGTTACTTTCCTCTTCGACTCTGCCTTTTCGTACGCCGACTTAGGCACCTTCCTTTGCATCTTGAGCGTGCCAGCCACAAGTCTTGCAGAAAAGGTCTTACTGACCGACTTTATTGCGAACCTACATGCCATCTTTCCAGATGTTCTAAGATCCTTCATCAAGGTGTGATGTAGGATAAGCGTCTTGCGTACTCGTGTTGCCTTGCGTGGTGTAATCCCAATGTCACGCAGCAGGACATCAGCATTCTTGGTAGGTGTTAAGACACGCATTTCAAGAGATGGCCTGCGTTGATCATGTTTGGCACTTCTAGCCTGTTTCTTTTGTAGCTGCCACACCTTGCGTTGCATGGCTTGCAAGTCCTTTCGCAATGTTTCATTCTTGCGTTTCATGATTGCGACTGCCCTAGTTATTCTCTTCCGGCTCTTCCTTCGCAATCGCTCTCTGGCAGCTTCCAATGGGAACTTCACTGTCAACCTGACATCAAATTTACATAGAACAAAATGTAAAAAGATGCAAGTCTGATTAGAAGGTCATAATTCATATACAGTGTACATCCATACACTCGCACAGGGACGCACATACAGACAGATACCAATATTTGTTACCTAACATATTATAATAATTCTTAATTAAAACAAACAAGTAGCCATTATTCACCGTACATGTAACAAATTACAAAAACACTTTGTCGAAATATTATAGGTGAAGGAAATCTCACTAGTACAATATCACATTTGTTTGTCATACATGCATTGCTAAATACAAGTTTACCTTTGGTCTTGCAAATTGGATGTCAGACCCGCAGCAAAACCACTTTCGTTTGGATCTGGCCCAAACGTTACCGTAAGAACGCCATGGAATATGTTATAATGCATCCTTCCCCGTGATAACGTAGAATACAGGATAACGTAAAATACATCATTTCATATTACTGAACCATATGTAATTAAATTAGGTATGTACATCATGCACAACTTTTATTTCACAAAATAAACAAGGTAATCTCATATAGTATACCTTGAATGTATACTTGGGAAAGAAAACATTATCATTATGAAGGGAATCTAGCTAATACAATGTCTTATTTGTTTGTCATGCATGCATTGCTAAATGCAAACTTATCTTTGGTTTTGCAAATTGTTTGTTAGACCCGCAGCAGAACCACTTTCCTGTTAATCTGGCCTAAACGTTGCCATAAGAACGCCATGAAAGGTGTTACAATGCTTCCTTCCCCGCGATAACGTAAAATACCGGATAACGTAAAATACATCATTTGGTATTATTGGACCATATGTAATAAAATTACGTATGTATATCATGCACAACTTTTATTTCATAACATAAATTAATAAGGTAATCTCGTATAGTATACCTTGAATATAAATTCTGAAAACAAAACTACTTCATTATGAATTAAATCTAGCTAGTACAATATTACATTTATTTGTCGTGCATGCATTGCTAAATATAAACTTATCTTTGGTTTTGCAAATTGTGCGTTAGACCCGCAGCAGAAACACTTTCGTTTGGATCTGGCGTAAACTTTGCCATAAGAACAGTATGGAATGTTTTATTATGCTTTCTTCCCCGCGATAACGTAGAATACCGGATAACGTAAAATACAACATTTGATATTATCGGACCATACGTGATTAAATTAGGTCTCTATATTATGCACAACTTGTATTTCACAAATGAAACAAGATACTTTCATGTATTATACCTTGATTGTATACTGGGGAAAGCACGTATATGATAAAAGTGGATAACGTTGAATACATTCTTAACGAGGACGCTGTTTTTCTGCCACGATCAAAAAAGTTGATCATGCTAATAGCTTATGTTTTTATGTGTCAACCCCATGTATATGTGTTAAGCAGATATACTTTCCAATCAGATACCACTTCATTGGTAAACAGTTATGATATATATTATGCGGATAGCGTAAAATACATTAATTTTGTGGACAATTTATATATTCGTGGGTAAGGTAAGGAAAATATATGCGAATATTTTAGGGAACACCATAAAATAATAGGTATGTATTCATAGAATGAACTAAAACAAAAAAAAAGCAGCTAACAGTTACTAAATATTACAATTATCATCCTTTTTAGTACTACCCTTTGCTGTGGACAAGCCAAAATGGGATTTTTCTGTGTTTCGTAGACACAAACTCATATAAATTATCATACCACCATATAAAGACGACTATTGCAAGAAAGAGCAAGCCGAGCTCCATTTAAATAAGCTATTTATATTCCTAGCAAAGCCATATCACTGATTTTATAGACCAAAGACACAATATTTGCTACTGGCGACGTTTTCGGGACTTTTAACCATAAAGGTACTTTCATGCCGTTATGTAGGAAAGAGTTAAAACATGAACAGTTCTGCCGCTGTCAGTTCTTTACCAGCATCCATGCGTCGTCTTTGATGCATTAGAAGCATTGGCAAATCAAGCCCCTTCCCCGGACCAGCTAGCCCCCACTGCATGTGCCGCGAAATAGTCACATACCTAAAATATCTATCTATCTATATTATGGCCTGCACAGCTGTATGTCACAACGACCTGTGTGTATCTGACAGTATATTAGCATAAAAACAAAAACTGTAGTTCCAATTAACACACAGCAATTGTGTAATCAGAATGCAAAATGTCTGTGTAAAGGGATTATGACCTTGACCTTATGTTTTGAACGTAATATCACTGAGCGTTTTTTTTTACAAAGGCAAACATTCTGTTTACTTTCATATATTCGACAAGGAGAATACTTTTAGAAACCCAACGTTCAAACATGAATCTGATTGGCGATGGGCAAACGAATTGACAGAGCAGCTTTAAGTCACACATAAATAATGATGGGCATACCTTCTCCAATGTATGAGGCTTCGCGTAGACGACTCATTGTGTTCACGAAAGTGACTCTTTCGTGGACCAACAAGTTTGTTTCCACGCATGAAGACTACACCTTTCTTGTCAGTGATGTACTCCTTCCACACCGACAGGGGTAGCCTTGTTGAGTACTGAGTTACTACTAATATACTTGCAGTCGATCCCACAGGGAGAGCTAATTCGAGGCAGTTGCAATTTCCTATAACACACAAACTAGATTCGCTACAACCCAAAAGAATAGACAGTAGGGTGGCATTTGTTTTACTATATCGAGTGACTGGAACGTTCTGGAATATGGTCATTAGGGCTAAAGATGCAACATCGTCATTGTAATTATTTCTTCAGATACAATGAAATGGCGCGTATGTAGGCACGCACGCACACGCACATACATATTCGCGTATCCTCCTGTCATACTTACGCAAAGTGGCCGAAATAACAAACAGAACTAGTTCTATTGTGAGAAGATCCATGGCTATGGTGAACTGCTCAACCCCTCCATAAAATAGTGGTCGACAATACAAAATAAAACGTTACGTTAAACGCAATATGACGCACCATATGACGTAGACCCATAGATATAAATAGAACACGCCAGTAGAACAAGATGGCTTGGTCGCTATCAGTTGACACATGATACTCTGAAGGCAACACGGCTGGTGACAGCCAGGCTACAGCACGGCAGAAAGGCCACTGCAGTCAATGTATATACATAGGACTGCACCAAATTGTCTACATAATTATCACGTTATTTATTTACTGACATCAGTTAGCCAGTGTTGTTTAATTGTGTACAATGTGTTCAAACAGTTGCCTCTCTGATATGCCAGTATGAAACAAATCAACAGGCTTATACTTAGTATACAGTGTCTCGCTGTGTGATGGGTGAGTACAGCTTAGTACTATTTAATTTGTTGTTCTACCAGATCCACAATTGTTGTGGTGTTTTACCAACAAAGTCATTTAAAAATCAACCAACTGAAGTCCGTACTGAAGTCCGTCCTCCAAAGACATTGGAGAGAACACCCACACCTATATAGTGGATGAGATAATAGGGAAAACAACAACAAAACAGAGCTGCCAACATTACTAACAACAACAGTAGTAGAAAATGTAGAAAAGTAGTAATATTAAGATAGTGTCAATAGTAATAATAATAAATAAATAAATAAATAAATAATTAGACAAACTACAACAAAACAGCACGGATGTCATGGTAACAGGTTTCCTTAAAATTACCGCAGTTTCCCTTTCACTTTGCTCGGCATTCAGGTCTTTTCTTTTCATCTGGGAATCTGCAGAAGGCAGTACCCATTATCAATAATTAGTAGTCATAAAATAGTACCATATTATAATTAGGCTATGAGATTAATATAAAATATGTCACTCACACTACGACTATGCACTGTAATATTATTAAAAATCGGTTTGGTACATAATTCACCCAACATGTATTATTGTTGATCAATTTTCATATGACTTTAATGTCTTAAAACTATTAATTTCCTAAATTAATGGCAGTGGAACATAAATATGTTCGTAGACTATAACCTAAGCTATATATTGTATAACTGAGATTCTCACCTGTGGAAAGAGACTCTGGATCCTGTTTTCTGTCGGTTGGTACAGTTGTACGCTACACAGGAAATAACCATACTTGCTAGTTCACAATGACTGTTGTAGCCAGCATGTCCCCAAATGGATTAATGTTGTTCACATCAGTGTCAACCACCGAACTGGCCAGAGACATAGTAGCCATCTGGGATATTGACCTCAGGTTAAACTCATTTCCAGCTCACAACCCTTCCCCTAATGACTATATAAGCTGGAGGCTACAATCCATCCCACTGGATGATTATTCACATAGCCGAGGAACCACAGTGACCAATATTTAGATCCCTACCCCAGTTCTATTCTATATCCTGCCAGTGAGTACGGCACTTTCTGCCGTGCTATGGCTGTGCTAGTGAATTATCGCCAGTGGTCCACAGCGGCTTCAGTGCAGCGGGCCAGCTTATCACTCTAGTCTATAGGGGAATGATTAATGATCTAACTCTGTGCGTAGACCCTATTGTATGATGCGAAGCGAAGTTGTATGTTCCTCTAATGTTTTGGTATAGAAATAGTGTCGTTTTATGATTTGTGCCTAATAGAATGTTGCAAAGATTCTACATAGACGCAACATGTCAACGTCTTCAGTATGATATTACGCCCACTAGTGTGTGGGTTTAAGCATAGGCTTCTATCAAAAATAAACTGCTACGATGTCTCACTCTTGACTGTGGCACATATGTGAAGCGTGAGCCAGGTTAATATCCACATATGGGATGTTCACCATGTGTATTGCGCGACATCCAATGCTGACAACCTTCTCTGGGAGAGTTAAGGCAGTTAAAGTTGCAACTTTTTGCGAGGAGGAATCGTAGTTACAATCACTGCTTACTACTGTAAGAAAACCTATCTAGTTCTGATTTAGTACAAGGACACGCCATGCGATAGTATCTGGAAGAATCGAAAGGTATGTGATCGTGCGATAAATGGAAGTTTCGCTTTGACGTTTGACTACTATGTCATGTGTTTGTGTGTGCGTGCGTGCGTGTGTGTTGTGTGTGTGTTGTGTGTGTTGTGTGTGTTGTGTGTGTTGTGTGTGTTGTGTGTGTGTGGTGTGTGATGTGTGTCTGTGTGTGTGCATGCGTGTGCGTTTGTGCATATGCGTTTGTGCATATGCGTGTGTGTGTGTGTGTGTGTGTGTGTGTGTGTGTGTGTGTGTGTGTGTGTGTGTGTGTGTGTGTGTGTGTGTGTGTGTGTGTGTGTGTGTGTGTGTATTTGGGATGTGTGTGGGGGTGTATGTCTGTGTGTGTGTGACTGATGTAGTGAGTGCCGTATTAATTTACTTGTTGGTTTAATGAGTTTTACGGTTTTTAATTACGTTGTTTGGTTATGCCAGCTATCCATCGAATTTCAAGAGTGGGCATTTTATTTACGCATATATGGAAGACGGGTAAGCAAGGTGATTGCCAGTATGACGTTAGTAATACAGTCGAATGATAGGTGTCAATGTTTCAATTTGGAATTATCATGAGGGTAACTAGAAGCCTGTCAGTGTGATGAAATTGGCACGATTTACAATAGCTTTTTACAAGAGTATATCAATAAAATGTATGTGTAATATCATTGCCATAAAGTGTAATTACATCCGATAAATTATTAAACTGTCTTGTCTACTTTGTTTATTTTAAAGACTGACGCTTATGATAGGAATTCCAATTTAAAACACAGCTGTGTGCAACGTGACCTTTATTACATAACTGTTGATCATATTATGTAATACATATAGATCTTAAGATTATAATAATTGTCTTTAGATTGTCATCACTTTAAATGGAACCAACATTGAGCAGGTGTCACATACAAAATTCCTTGGAGTAATCATTGATGAAAACGTAACAAAAAAAGCAAAGCCGTTTTGCATAAGATAGAGCATTTTCTTGTCTTTCAAGCATTACGTACGTTATACCAGTCACTTATTGAACCATACATGCATGTCTTATTGCTGTAAAATGTGGGGAACCATGTATCCATCTAGACTCAAACAAACTCACTGTTACAGAAAAAAAAATGTGAATTATCTTTAATCTTGAATACCATGGACATACATCTGTAAGTTTTCACCGCTCAGAAATTCTTAAACTTCAAGATTTAATTACAACTAAAGCTATTATTATGTTTTATAAAGCAAACAACCACTGTTTAGAAGGTCGTGTACAAGCGTTTTTTTAACCGCACACAACCCAACAACTACAATCTATGCATGTGCATTTTTCTATTTTGGAGAATTTAAATGATATGGTAAATGTGTATTATCTACACAATGTTGATGTCAAACATGTGTTTGTATTTGTGTGCACATAACATTTGCAAGCTTTGTGATGTGTTAATTGTCAAATGAACTGCAATTGAGAGTGGTAGAAAGGTGATTATAATGTATTCCCTTAAGCTTGTATGGCAGAAATGCTTTATGAGATTTACCGAGATTTGCCGTCCAGTATTTACCTGAATGGCGGAAACGTGCCAACCAACGCAGTGGCACTGTTAAAATGCACGATTGTAGTGACGGTGTAGCGAAACACCTGGCCATTAAAACATCGGGCACGAGCAGAGGTCGTACGCGCATGCGCGGAATAGAATGACCAGAGTTTTCGTTACTTACGCTCTGTGTAGCGAAACATCTGGCCGTTGAAAAATCGGACACAGTGGTCACGTGCAACCATAGATATAAATAGAACATGCCAGTAGAACAAGATCGCGCGGCCACTATCAGTTGACACACGATATTTTGAAGTCAACACGGGCTGGTGACAGCCATGCAACTGCACGGCAGAAACCCACTGCAGTCCCTGCATATACATAGGACTGCACCAAGTTTTCTACATAATGATCACGTTATTTATTTACTGACATCAGTTAGCCAGTGTTGTTTAATAGTGTACAATGTGTTCAAAAAGTTTCCTCTCTGATATGCCAGTATGAAACAAATCAACAGGCTTGTACTTAGTATACAGTGTCTCGCTGTGTGAGGGGTGAGTACAGCTTAGTACTATTTAATTTGTTGTTCTACCAGATCCACAATTATTGTGGTGGTTTACAATAAATGTCATTTAAAAATCAACCAACTGAAGTCCGTCCTCCACATTGAAGACATTGGAGAGAACACCCACACCTATATAATTAATTAAAATTTTGCAGATTAAGAAACAGACCATGCAAATGGATGAGAGAATAAGGAAAACAACAATAAAACAGAGCTGCCAACATTACTAACAACAACAGTAGTAGAAAAGGTAGAAAAGTAGTAATATTAAGATAGTGTCAATAGTAATAAAAATAAATAAATAAAATTAGACAAACTACAACAAAACAGCAGCGATGTCATAGTAACAGATTTCCTTGAAAATGACCACAGTTTCCCTTTCATGTCCCCCTAAACAGAATTAGTTTGGCCATTTCATGACGGGATGATGGCATATTCCCATGTACGATAATATAATAATGGATTCAGGAACAGTAGCAGTTTACATGACCTGCATGCTACCTTGGCAGCCATCCTCGTAACAAGGTAGCCACCGATGTTAAAGTTATATTTTATATATCCTGCCAGTGAGTACAGCACTTTCTGCCGTGCAAGTAAATGGCAGCCAGTGGTCCACACAGGCTTCAGTGCAGCGGGCCAGTTTGTCACTCTAGTCTACAGGGGAAAGATCTAACTCTGTAATGATCTAACTCTGTGCGTAGACCCTATTGTATGATGCGAAGCGAAGTTGTATGTTCCTCTAATGTTTTGGTATAGAAATAGTGTCGTTTTATGATTTGTGCCTAATAGAATGTTGCAAATATTCGTGCGTGCAACTTACCCAGCAAACTTCGCTGAAATATTCGGTCGTCGACGACCAGATTTATAGCAACAACGACACTACCTAGGATACGGGAAAGACTGCGTTTTGCTGTTACGTAGTTCATGTTCAATATAAAATATGTTGATAATTAACTGTAATTATATATTACTAGCATAGTTTTTATTATAATGTATTCAGATTTTTAGCCGGTTAAAACGGAAAATAAAATTGGCGCTTTGTTTAATAATTACCATGTCCATGATATAATAATTGTTTTATTTATGTCTTTATTGTTATCCACGGATATTTACACAACATAGTATTTTATTTATTTATTTTTATTTTACAACATATTTACAATTTATATTGTTGCTTTAGGAAAGTAATATATAAAGCGCTGTGAACGCTATATATATAATATGTATGTATGTATGTATGTGTATATATATATATATATATATATATATATATATATATATATATATATATATATATATATATATGTATATGTATATGTATATGTATATGTATATGTATATATATATATATATATATATATATATATATATATATATATATATATATATATATATATATATATATATATATATATATGAATTATAGAAAATAAAGACTTATTTGTAGTTCAATTAATTATGGGGAATCCAAATTAGCCATAATATTTAGTGAATCTAGGTGAAAAGACGAGGTGCAAGTTGGGTATTTATGTATTATGGTGCATATTTGCAAGGCAAAATTAACCTGACATATGATACCCATTAGTGACTGATGTTTATTTTTAGTTCCCTTGGGAGTTTCAGTTGCTATTGTGGTAGTCACCAGTCGGCAGCACTGCACTGCACATACCAACTACCCCTTTCACACACCACTGCACACATTTAACCCAGCCCACTATATAAACCCCCAACACACCAATACCAAGTGCGCCAAACCAGATCCAAGAGTACGAGAAGAACCATATTCCTCTGACTCTGGATCTATGGCAACACCCAAGTCTACACTGTCTACGCTGCCTACACTGTCTCATCAACATGCTGTCGGTCGCGAAGCGACAAAGACTGCTTCCATCACTTGACTGTTGCTCTCCGTTTATCTCTCTGCTGTGAGAGTGATGTCCATGAGTCGATCTTTATATCTCTCAGTTTCAGGTTTCTCTTGATGGTATCTTTGAACCGGAGACGAGGGCGCCCTCTCTTTCTGTGACCAGAAGACAGTTGGGAGTAGAGAAACTGCTTTGGTAGCCTGTCTGGTGACATCCTCATGAGGTGTCCAGTCCACCGGAGATTCTTTCTGATCAGATGATCTTCCATAGATGGCAGCCCTGTCCGTTCGAGTATTTCCTTGTTTGTCACTTTGTCCATGCAGGTTATCCTCATGATCGAACGCAGATGTCGCATCATGAAGGCATGCAGCTTTTTCACTTGTCGTCTGTACACTGTCCAGACCCCGGCTCCGCATAGGAGGGTGGACAGCACGATTGCACGGTATATCTTGCCTTTAACCCGCATGGACAAATGGTGTTTGTTCCAGAGACTCTGGCGTAGTCGGCCGAAAGATACATCTGTCAATGCACCCGTCACTTGATATAGTGCTTCCGAGGTAGGTGAATTCCAGAACAGAGTTCCGCCTGTTTCCATCAACCATGATATCCTCCTCTCGGGTTCTTGTAGAGTTTGGTTGGTACAGCACCTCGGTCTTCTTGATGTTAATCTTCAGGCCGTACTTCTTTGACGCACTTGAGAAAGCATCCACTATTTTCTGCATCTCTTCAGCAGAGTGTGCAACCAGTGCACTGTCATCTGCGAATAGCAGCACTCTCATCAGTATGCGAGTAGTATTAGTCTTCGCTCTGAAGTGTGCGACGTTGAATAGTTCAGCGCTCTGTCTGGACTGTATGTAGACGCTATCCCCATGTCTCGGAAAGCATCGTCGAGCATTGCTGATAGGAAGATGGAAAAGAACGTGGGGGTCAGTACACAACCTTGCTTGACCCCATTTGTGACCCTGAACGATTCCGAGACTACCCCTCCAACATTCGCCATCATTCCGGTATGTAGTACCTCGATCATTGTTGTGAACTTCTCTGGGCAGCCATGCTTCTTCAGTAGCTGCCACAGTCCAGTCCTCCCAACTGTGTCGAACGCCTTACTGAAGTCGACAAACACCATGTACCGTGGTCGGTCCTGCTCAATGCACTTTTCTTGTAGTTGTCGGAGATAAAATATCATATCTATGGTGCTCCGGTTACCTCTGAAGCCACATTGTGTCTCTGTCTCTGGTGTTATGTGGGTAGAGAGTCTGTTGAGGAGGATCTTGGCGAAGAGCTTGCCTGCTATGGAAAGAAGAGAGATTCCTCTGTAGTTCCCACAGTCTGTTCGATCACCTTTCTTATAGATGGTCATAGTGCTGGCATCCGTCCATGCTTGTGGTACAGAACCCATCTCCCAGGCATTGATGATTAGTTGGTGCAGTCTGCTGAACAGATTGTCTCCTCCATGCTTCCATACTTCTGCAGGAATTCCATCTCCTCCAGGTGCTTTGCCATATTTCAGGCCGGCGATTGCTCTAGCCATCTCATCCATAGTTGGAATCTCATCGAGGCTTGTCTTGGTAATGCGCTGCGGGACGTAGAAAGGGACATTAGCCCTATACTTAAGCTATACTTAGGAGCTGCGCATTCTCCTAGCTGGCCAGTAGCTGACCGGCCGGTGTGGGTATTATTATATGTCGACTAGACTAGTGTCCGAGCCTGTCCGAAGCATGGTTCACTATAAAAGGTAATGCATGCCTATAGCTAGGGTCTGCCTCGTGGCAGATGGAATAAATACCGTCGGAGGAAGACTGGACGGGAGCTGGGGAGAGGCAACGCAGGGAAGATGATTGTAGTATTGTGTTGAATGGAATAAATACGTGTTGTTACAAAACCGATCCTGGACTTCTGCTTGAAAAGATAATACACTTCGTGTGTGTTACGAGGTTTGCAACGGAGGACCGATCTGGAAGTAGATCCCGAGTTGTAAGTTCTCTGACATGCAGGTTAGTGTAATACATCATGACCAGTTACCTCTAGGGTGGAATCTTGCATAACACTCATTAGGGGAGTGGTCACGAAACATCATATCCATTTTATTTCTTACACCTCCATCACCCAACTAGTGATTTATCTACGGTAAATCACGTAAAAACCAAAAGAAGTAATTACTTGACATGAACTGTCGGTATAGCAAAGTAATCAAAAGTCCTCTATTTTAAAACCAACGTTTGAAATCAAACCACGCCATATGGTGCACTGTAGCTAACTAGGTTGACAAGTTCATAACCCTCTACAGGAACAATAACTGCACCACTCGTCTATGGGCGATCAAACCGTAGAAAGTCGGGTGGGCATTGTAAACTGTGAGCATTAAAAAACCGTCATGCAACATGGATACGTCCATGATAACAGCTAACAGTACTCATATATAAAATGTAAACCATCGGTAAGAAAATACCGCAATACAACATATCATATATAACTGCCTAAAAAGCAGTTTCACACTCAAGAAAACACAACATAATATCATACTATCTTATGCGACCACATCTGCTGTGAAGTATACAAATCACACACTGTTCCTCTGCCTATGTCGTAGAGAAACATAGCAACATGCGTGACAAAGCATCATAGTCAGACAATGCTATTCTTTTGCAGCATTTTCTGACGTAACCATAAGTATGTTACCTGTTCATTACAGGAAATAAAGAACCCGTCAACAATATAGCGGAAATGCTAATGACCTAAGTTACGATGTGGACCAACTACTTGTACGGGAAACGTAGTGGATTCGTACCATATCTCTTCAAATCAATCTATAAATCAACCTTATCTCTTCAAATCATCTATAAATCAACCTTATCTCTACTAATCATGATGTGGACCATACCTCTTCAACTCAGTGTTATTGCTGCTAAACCTATTGCATAAATCAAATGAGCTCAATTTACCTTTCGCAATAAACAGTGATTTAAGAGTTTATCCGACAAAAAAATACAAAATGCCAAAATCAGGATCCTATCAAAACCTCCGCGATAAATAGTGTTGCAATCACTAATGTTTATCCGGGCAAATTTAACAAATTCATCAATTGGGGATCAACCTCCGCGATAAACAGTGCTGCGCAGCCACTTAACGTTTATCCGGGAAACCTAATTAAGCGGACTTGCTAGTCAAGTAACTACCATTCCTAAGATGGATAGCTCATATACCATAACCCGTTCCTTTTGTGGATCCCAAAGACAGCCATTATGATACACACCGCACTACTCAACGCTAGTATGGCTTAGCGGACCTTCTTACGTAAGAACCTTGTACTTAAAAAACAACGGCAATTCGAACATTAGAATGCCTACATAACCTATGGAAGACATGAACTCCACTATGTTTCAGATTTTTTAAAAACCAGAGCTAGCTAATCATGCCGAATAAGGCAGCTTGCGCAATGGAGTACGTTAACATCTGAAACTATACAACAAAGTCATGTCAAAAAATTAAACTATTGACCTCTTATTAACCTGAACGCCATATAACATCCATTTGCCACTGATCATAAAAAATGCCATTACACCAACAACAAAACATCTCAAGTGTATACCTACACTGATGAATTCTTAAATCTGAACCATTGAAAATATATAGTTGAGTACTGTGGAGCTCCGGCGATATAAGAAATATCGTACGTCCTAAGGTAAACGGTCGTGTTCAGATATATGTATATATCACGATGAATTTACCCCGCAACACAAAATACATCACCAACATATTACAATGAAGTAATGAAGAATAAAAAGTCAGGGACTGACCTAAAACACAATATGATGACTGCATCCAATGAAACATCAAACCGATAACTGCAGCGTAAACATTATTAGTATGAAGTAGAATTAAATAACAATGCATCTTACCAAATGTTTCATGTTCCTAGAAGTCAAATAAAAGTCCCATTTATAAACATAAATGTTCGAAGTCAGTGTCACTGCTCATGAAAAACGTTGATAATGTGCAACGTGTGTGTCTTGTGAACTGGCAGGTGTCTCTATCTTTAGTTCGTATCGTCCTCCATGCAGGAAACAGGAAGATTCCATGGCTTGGCCTCAACAGGCTGACGTCATGACCAACGTACTGGTCAGTCGAAGCGGTCATTCCCCTTATGGACGCGGTAGCCTCCCGAACATTTATTTCTGTATAGAGCGACTGCACTGGGCCGAGTCGCAGCAGAGCGAACGTTTCTTGTAGTCAGCGGTAGCATATCGTTCCGTTGTCTATTTTCATAACTGGCTTGCGGGAGCGCTGACCTCCATCCAGTGACCAGTCCACTCGTGCCGGCCATGTTTAAAAATACTCTGCCTCTGTGCAAGCCCACCTTCGCCATGGTGAGTGCATGAGCACAGGGTAACAAGCATATAAGAATTGTCGCAATCACGCATGAACTAAGTGCACAGTTAGCGTCACTCAAATGTTTATTCAAAAGCGTTCGGTCACTACGAATTCTGTTGGCTGTCCAGCATCATGCCAACGCTTATCCGCGGTTGTAGAAGGCGGGAAGCAGGATGGTGGGTACTCACGGATACAGTCGTATGCGGCAGTGTATTTGTTGCGTGGAGCCGTCCACGCAGCCATGGCGGTTGTATATTCATCGTCGTCGTTGTCTCACCTCCCGATACGATTGTCTGCGGTCACTCTGGGCGCGTCGTTTTGCTCGCCAATCATCGATATGATAATTCATCTGCTCACCTCTGTAGTAGCTCGGGTTGTCGCTCAGTCGTTCTGCGCTGGCCGTTCGTCACTGTACTCGCCTATGTCTGTCGTAGACATAGTTTAGCCAACGTGCGTCTCCACTGTAGAAGTGTACATACCGTCTGTATTACATCAAGTTCAACTGGCTCGCGAAGCCACTGTAAGAATTGGCCGGTCTACTAATTTCCCTTCTTCGCATCTGCCTCAATCTTCTTATATATATTATAGTCGTAGACTCAGCGTTCTTATCTTGGGCACGTAACGCAATATTCCCCCTCCGTACTGACCCCCTAGACAGTTAGCCATGACCTATACAGTTCAGCCATAGTGTCACTGTCTATTAGAAACCAGATACTCACGGAGAGAGACTCTTAATTACTCAATCATTCGCAGAAGACTTTTCCAAGTGTTCGTTTCAAGAACTTTAATACAGACAGCATAATACAGAAGTTAATACAATTGTCTAACTGGTCTGGCTCCGTGGGCGCCAGACGTGTAGTTACATGGTGCGTGCGTGCTCTCCTCTCTCGTCTAACTGCCTGGGTTTAAATACTCTCTGCCAAGTGGCAGTCACTAACTAGACATTCATTTCCTTATATAGTTAGGCTCTCTGGCCAACGCTGGCTAAGCTTCGGACAACGCTCTAGTCGAGTCTCAGAGATAATAATAAGCTGGAATCTCCTATGCCTGGTCTATCCTTAGAGAACTCAGACAACTGGATATAACTGGTTTAACCAAGCTAAGCTTCTAGCTTGCCTATAGCATTAATATGACTTCATGTATAATAATTATAGTATTTCATGAAAAGTAATTACAAGGAATTTATGCAACCATAATTCCTTACACTATGTCGCCAGGGATGTTGAGTAGCTTCTGGAAGTGTTCACTCCATCTTGCCACAACTGTCACGGAAGGTCTCCATTCCATATGTTGATTTCAGTTGAACAAGTCCCTTCTTCGTGGGTCCCAACACTTCCTTCAGTCCACTGTAGAAGCTCTTCATGTCGTTTCTGTCAGCAGCTCTCTGCAGCTCCACTGCCTTCCTTTCCCACTAGTCCGACTTCAGTGCACGGGTGTGTTTTTGTAGCAGTCTGCAGGCATCTTTGTATGCTGCAGTGGTGGATCTAGTGCTCCTGGTTTGCAACACTCTTTGGTGGGCTTGGTCTCTTCTTCTCATAAGAATATGTAGCTCCTGGTCGTTGGGGTCGAACCAGTCCTGGGTTTTTTCTGTCTGGCTTGCCAAGATATGTCTTGGCTGTGTTGTACACGACGTACTGCAGAGCAGCCCATTCCTCGTCTGGTGTTGAGTTTTCCTTCTCCTCCCATGTGGCGAGAGCACTGTCCATCTCCTGCTCAAAACTCTCCCTATGGCTGATGGTACTTAGTTTTGCAGTGTTGAGCTTTGTCGACTTATTTGTCCCTTGCCTGTTGTGCTTTTGTCGTATTATGAAAGCCACTTTTGACCTCAGCATCTGGTGATCGGTCCAGCAGTTTGCTCCACGCATAGCTCGGGTGCTGTGGATGTCCATCTTATCCCGACACCTCGTGATAATGAAGTCGATCATATGCCAGTGTTTCGAACGAGGGTGGTCTTGCGTTCATCATTCTGCTTGAACATGGTGTTCGTCACTGTCAGTTCAAACTCAGAGCACAGAGCCAGTAGAAGCTCGCCATTGGAGTTGCGTTTCCCAATCCCATGTTTGCCCACAACCAAGGACCACTTGTCATTGTCTCTTCCTATCCTCGCATTGAAGTCTCCTATCAGCAATAGCTTATCTGTACGAGGGATGCCACTGAGCACAATTGCCAGCTGGTTGTAGATAGGCTCCTTGTTTTCATCTGGGTTTGTCATTGTCGGAGCATACACGCTGATAATTGTAGCAAAGTTGTCCTTGCTCAGAGGTAGTCTCATCGTCATGATTATGTCACTTACTGGCCGTGGCATTTCTGTCAGCTTCGTGATGATATCCTTTTTGATAGCAAAGCCCACTCCGGCCTCCCTTCTTTCTCCTTCGGGTTTGCCATTCCAAAAGAAAGAGTATTCCAAGTCGTTGAGACTACCAGACTCTGAGAACCTTGTTTCACATAGGGCGGCGATGTCGATGTTGTATTTGGCAAGTTCCATTGCTACTAGTGCTGTACGTCTTTCTGGTCGGCTAGCTCCTTCTCGGTCGAGGAGAGTCCTGACGTTCCATTGTCCAATTGTCAGTAGTTGTCTTCTTTGTCTTTTTCTTCCTAGCTGATTTTCCACTATCGACGGACGATGAGGTCGAGCAGCGCGGTCCTTGGTAACCCGGGCGACGGCCGATCCGGTATGGAGTTTCGTGCAGTTGTACATTTCATGGAAGCTGCTTGCAAAAAGTGTTGAAGTGACGCTGGCTTTTGCAAGTTACTAGCGACACTCTCTCGGGGAACAAATAGAGGTCTCACACAGGCAAGAACATGTCAAGACAGGCGCAAACTATTTTTCCCTGCAGTGGCTGGTCGAGAGATGTTGGGAGTTCCATACACCAACCGCCCTTGATGCTGCCACAGTGACATGGTTTTCTGGTTAGGGTTTGCTCCCTTAGCCTTCGGTTCTGACAAGAACCTATACCACAAGGCAGTGGTTTACAACTCTGCATGCCAGGGGCGTCAAACTCCCAGAGGTATTGCAATACCTGAGGTACTGCAATACCTGCATACCTACACTAGTCACGGTCCTCGTGTATCTAAAACTGGGTCCCGTGAGAATCACTTGCCAAAAGCGTTTTTTTTTTTTGAATGTTATCATTAGGGTATCAGTAAAAGGAAAAAGTTTGGTGGAAATTTTACTTTTGTGTTTTAAGGTTTTGGTGAGGTCTCAAACATACCCACCCAATAGACCCATAAAATAGCCTGAAACGAAAATCCAAAACATCATACTTTTATTTAAATTATTTCAAATTAACTAGAGCAGTAAAAAATCTGAAAAATTCCAGGAATGTTTAACTACCAAAGACGCATGTCTAACATACATATTTAGGTATTATCAGTAATATTTCTCTCTTTATTGACAATAATGTGACCTTTTTTGCAGCCGCGACTCGTCGGAAACCACGATGATAATTAGTCCTGGACCTGCCCTATAGGCCCGTAGACATTTCGTGCTTAAGAAAGTTTGACTGTTGATTTGAGTAATATATACACACGGCATTAACATTTTACTAGGTGGAAATTTCAAATACTGGGCATAACATGGCGACGGCCATTTTTCAAAATGGCTGCCAAATGTAATACCCCCTACCTTAATAAATACGGCATGCATAGCAATAATTGTGGTAGGCGAGAGTATGTTTTAGGGGACCCCGATTTCAGATATACAATTACTTGGCTCCTCCGGCATTTATTTCCGCCATTTTTAATGATGGCGGTCGTCAATACAAATGTCCCCATGTCTCAAATACTACGTCACCTAGAGCAATTGCATTGACGTTGTTGGATAGCGTGGTGGATAGCGATATTAAATATGTTATTTGTCACCTTCAATAACATAACAATTCGCGCCATTTTTAAAGATGGCATCTGTCAAAGCCCATTGTGTCCGTATTTAAGAAATACGGTATTTACATCCATATATCACCACATCTTAAATGCTTCGTGTCGTCGAAGGGTGTAGCTGATGTACAGTGAATACCTGTCTGATCCACTGTTGACATTAGTTATAAGTTTGAGACGAGTTCAACGCCGTATATGATATGTTCCCTATTATCGCTCGGTATACATGATATCATATGGCAAGACCATTAATCGATGTGTCATCGGTATTTAGCCAAATGCCAATATAAGTCTGAATTTCATGTATGTTTGAAAAGTGTCATCACCAGAACACATTATAGATGGAAAGATGCATGTGAAAACGTGTTGATATGTTAAAGGCTGCGTCATTCAGGCCAGGACTACCATAGATCTATATAGATTATCAGTTACTGAGCAGTCAAATGATGTTTTAAAACAGGTGGTAATTGCCTACGAGATATATCCCAACTGTCATGACTATCCCAAGCGAGAAGTATTAATGAGGTGTTTGTCCCAAAGTTGTCTCATTGATTGAAGACATTTCTATGATATACCAAAACACAAGTATATTACCCTAGCTATTATTATTTCAAACTTGTTTGTTTCTTGTTTTGCCATATTTTAGATGATTGAAAATAAACATGGCCATGGACAAAAATCCATAATAACTTATGATACTTCATCTTCGGATTTTCAAGTCTCCTTAACTTGAAGTATTATTTGTATATTGGGCAAGACAGACTTTATATGTTATACTGTTGTATAACGCAGGATCATAGTTCTCTGCTAAACTGGACACGAAATTCTAAATTCCAGTAACTGTCAAGCCATATATGTATGTATATATATATATATATATATATATATATATATATATATATATATATATATATATATATATATATATATATATATATATATATACATGTCAGCAAATCCAGAAAGTTCACACCACTTTCGTGCTTACAAAGTATGAACTTATCCCTCACTCTTTTCCTTTTTAGCCGAACCCTATCACTCCCACGTATGGTACAATCAATGTAGTACGGATAAACATGGATTCTGGTATATAAGAGCTTGTGCTGCATGTGTGAGGATTATGAATTGCTTCTGGTAGTTCGTTTATCTCAACAGTTACCTCGTGTTCCTCCAAAATTAATATGAGATTCTGTATATCAGTATATCGTTTATAACATGCAAACACATTGTAATACTTGAATGAACTGTCAAGTCCGAGAATCCCTAATACTGTATTAACAATGTCATCTCTGAGCTCAGCTACGTCACTGACACGTTTCCTGCTAGTCTCCCCACCATAAAGTGGCTCGATTGTCTTGCCCAATATGCAAATATTACTTTAAGTTAAGGAGAGGCAGGAGCAGACTTGAAAATCCGAAGATGAAGACTTGACTGTTCATATGGGTCTATTGGGTGGGTATGTTTGAGACCTCACCAAAACCTTAAAACCCAAAAGTAAAATTGCCACCAAACGTTTTCCTTTTACTGATACCCTAATGATAACATTCAAACAAATAAATCGCTTTTGGCAAGTGATTCTCACGGGATGACATCAGGACCCTGACTACACTGTCTACACAGTCACACTAGGACATACGTAAAGGTGCGTTTACACGGCGCAACAAGTTGCGCAACTTGTTGCATGCAACTTGTTGCGCAACATTGTCTCAACAAATAGCACGTAAAAACGTTGTTGAACGCAACATGCAACAAATTAGAACGTGTTCTATTTTGTTGAGCAACTATAAAGATGTTGAGCGCAAGAACCAATGAAAACGCGTTATCTAATCACGTTGCACGGCAACCATGGTACGTAAATTTAGGATTCTGTATTTATATGCACCAGAATAAATAAATACCCAATTTGCACATCGTCTTTTCACCTGGATACACTAAATATTATGGCAAATTTGGATTTTATAGATTTATTTCATTCATTTTCCTGTTTATGGGAAGTCACATCAAAAGAATATCACCGTCGGGAGATACGTCAGGCAGCAATGCAGAGTATTGCCGCATCTCTGCCCCAGGAGGGGGAAGTTTCAATGACAGGTGAGCGTTTTAAAATTCGAAGTGGAGAGTGGCCGTATTTATCGCCCATGCTTCTACGTTGTTTGTATAAAGTGTGTACGGAGCTCTGTTCCGTCTGCCCACTGTCACTGTGTTTATGTGGATCTATATGAATGAAAATGGAGTTTAACATTATGTTTATTTTGACAATGCGACTCTATCTATTGTCTGTAGACTGTGGACTGTACTGTACTGTACTGTACTGTAGAGCATAACCGTAGCCGTAGGCAACGCTAGGTCATTGATGACTGTCGATTGACAGTTGTCATGACATTGCCATTGGACAAATCGACTCCTTTTTATTCGGCCTGCCTAATCACAATAATCATAATCGTCACATCTCTATAACTATGTTCCAACGTTCGTTGCTCACAGCGCTGTACAGACTTTCACATGTTGGGTGGCTCTTTGCGTTTCAAAAGTGCGCATATAAGAACAAGAACAAGAACAAGATGTTTATTTCTGACCCCAAAACAATTACATTAAATAATAGCAATAATACGCACATGAACAAATGTCACCATAAGTAATTAAGAATACATATGAAATTGGGGTCAGTGACTCCTGCTAAGACTCAAAAGTCGCTATCACAGGAGCCACTCGGATTATTATACATTATTATATTTGTATTCATTCAATACGATGTTTGTCTCTATGTTATGTGTAAATCTATTTATAAGACATGTGTACAAATTGAAACAATGAAATGACAATACTGACAAATACATAAGAACATATAACATTTGTTTGCATCTATTCATTTATATGTAAATTTGAGTTCTAGTGATTTTGTAGACTTATCTGACATACATAACAATCAGATATTGTACATGCGTAGTGATATCTTTGCAAAATATATGTTTTTAAGTAATACGCAAACCCTTGTAAACTGTGGGTAATAATCTTTTCCAAAACTAATTCTGGAGTATCGTTTATAGTATGAGGCAAGTTGTGTTTAAGGGATTTTTTGGCAAATTCATGTCTTGTCATAGATGTGTGTATATTTGTTGCTTTGCGAGTATCATGACTGTGTATATTGTAATTGGGTATAATATTCCAATTTAATAAATAAACAGGCAAAATACCGTGCCTATATTTATAGAAATTTTTTAGTTCTTGCACTTTTAATAGATCATCTATTTTCAATATTTCGAGAGTTTTAAAAAGTGGTTCAGTATGTGAATTGTACCTGTTCAATGCTATTATTCGAACTGCCTTTTGGGGATTTTCAATATTCGGCTACCTTTGTATCCCCAAACTGTAATACAATAATTAATATGTGATAGGATTAGAGAATTATATAAAAGTTTTTTAATGTCTAGTGGTAGTACATGCTTTAGTTTGTTTAAAACGCCCGTAATCCTAGAACATTTATTTGCTATTTTATTTACGTGTTTTTTCCAAGTAAGATTTGTGTCCAGAGTTAATCCTAGAAAATTAAATTCATCCACCTGTTCGATGTTTATATTATCGATTTTAAGAGTAAGAGTTTGAATCTCTTTTTTAGGTACATGAAAAATCATATATTTAGATTTTTCTTTATTTAAGGACAATCTATTTATATTTAGCCATTCCATAACTTTACAGAGTTCGTAATTTATTAAAAATTCTACACTTTTGTTTTGATGTGTGCTATCAATAAATTGGTTTAATGTACTAGAGAGTGTTGTATCATCTGCGTACATAACGAAGTTAAATATATTACTGACTTCTGGAAAATCATTAATATAAATAGTAAACAATAAAGGTCCTAAGATTGAACCTTGTGGAACTCCGATATTTATTGGAAGGATTTCTGATTTCATTTCATCAATAACGACATACTGTCGTCGGTTACTTAAATAACTTTCAAACAAAAATACTGTCGAATGATCCAGGCCATAAAATCTTAATTTGTGTAATAAAATATTATGATCAATGGTATCAAAGGCCTTTGTCAAGTCAAGAAATATGTTAATTGGTACCTCGTATTTGTCCATGTGATTTATTATTCTGTCTACTAATTCAAGCGCAGCAAACTCAGTGCTGTGTTTCGGCCTAAATCCATATTGGTTATCGAAAAATAGCTTGGCTTCATTAAAGTATGAAGACAACTGGGTAAACATTATTTTCTCTAGTACTTTTGATATTGTTGGTAGCAGGGAAATTGGTCTATACTTTTTAAATAATGTGGGATCATCCTTTTTAAATATAGGAATTACTTTGGCAATTTTGAGTTTATCTGGAAATATTCCAGTACTTAGCACTTGATTTATGACCATAGTCAAGGATCTTAAAATTACAGGTTCAATTATTTGTAACAATTTGGAGCAGATACCATCGAAACCACAACTATGTTTTGTGGGTAGATTGTGTATTATTTTCTTTACAGCTTCTTCATCAACATTTTGTATTTTAAAAGTTGAATTTATTTGTCTATTTAGATAATAGGTAAAATCTTTGGTACCTTCATACTTTATATCATTTACAATTGTCTGAGCTATATTTGTAAAATAGTTATTAAAAGCATCAGCAATGTTTTGTTTGTTTGACATTTGATAGCCATTGTCTTCAAAATAAGTTGGGAAACTGTTGTTTGTATGTTTTTTTGAGAGACATTCATTTATGGTTTTCCATGTATTTCGTATGTCATTCCTAAAAAGTAAAAACCGAGATTCAAAGTAAACTTATTTAGCCGCCCGAATGTTTTTCTTTAATATGGTGTTATAGGTTTTTAGATTAATTTTAATAGTTTCGTAATAGCCTGAGGTGGGATTTGTTAATTTTAATTGTTTGTACATTTTGTCTCGATATCTGATTGATGTTAATATACCCTGTGTGATCCAAGCAGATTTCTTATGTTTGTATCTATTAAATTTCACTAATTTGTTTGGCATATGTTTAGTTTTAGCACGTGTAATTTCTTCATATATTATATCATAATTATAATTTGGGTCAGCATTTGGATTTGGATTTAATTTTTCATAAATGTTACCTAATTTTATTTCATTCATGACATTTATCATTGCATTCTCATTTAATGTATTTATTTTTACATATTTTGGCGGGGACTGCAATTTTACAGTATTATGCATAATCATAAAATATGGTTGGTGATCCGAAAAGCGCTTAGTTAATATCCCTGCGGTATGTATTGATTCATGAAGTCTACAAAATAAATTATCTATCAGGGTTCCGGTTGTTCTAGTAAATCTAGTGGGTAGGGTTATTTGAGGGTAAAAACTATGTGAGATCAGCATGTCGAAAAAGCTACTAAACATTTCGTTTTCATTTAGTTTAAGTAAGTTAATATTGAAATCCCCAGCAATAACGATATCATTATTACAGTTTTTTTCCAAACTTGATATAATCGGTGTAAATTCATCTATAAAAGCGCTTAGGTCTTCATTTCGCGTTCTCGGCGATCGATATATATTTCCAATAGTGACAGTCTTTGATAAATTACTCTGCACCTTTACTACCAGGCCTTCCCATTGTTGGTATGTATTGAGATTACATATTACTTTTGATTTATACTGGTCATCTATATATATTATCAACCCTCCTTTGCTGGTACATGTTTTACCTTGAGATATACAGTCATAGCCTTGTAAATGAAATGGTGATATGTCCTCACTTTCATCTATCCATGTTTCTTGAAGACCTATTACACTAAATTTAAAGTTTATCATATTAAGTTCTTCTACGAATGCCTCAAGTTCAGAAAACTTTGCATTTATTGACTGTATATTTGTACTTAAAATACTAAATGAATTTTTATTTTCCTTAGCTAACTTACTAAATTGATCGAGATCATGGTATGATGAGCGATGAATTAGTTGTTGTTCGTTTATGTCAGTTTCATTTTCATTGATATGTAATATATTTGTTAAGCAGTTGTTTAGCATGCCTCCTGAAAAGGAGAGGAAAGCTTCATCGGAAGTCATTTTCCTTGAATTGATATGATTTCATTATACTGTCATTAAAAATGCATCTATGTTTGAAGATATTTTGATAGACGTAATACATATAATACATACAATACATATAATACATACAGTTAATTGATGTGTACACTTCGAAACACATAGCAGTTCTTAGCAAAGTATTGCTATCGACTAAAACTTGTAATTGAATAGAGACAACCATCGCATAGTTTTCAGTACAAAAACATAACAAAAAGAAAAATGAAAAGCTTATTAGGCTTGGAGTGAATGACATCATGAAATGTTCACAGGGAGGATATAGTGAAATTAACATCTCTGTAATTGCAGTATTGATACTGCACCGTTTACACAGTTTAAGTAAACTCAGTCATTTTGGCAGTTGACATAACCACACAATGTGTCTACACTGTAAAATAAAACGAAATTATCATAAAATGTTCGCACTGCTAATAGAACCACATATAGAAGAAGAAAAATAAATGTACATCTACATATAATGGTAATACTGTAAACAAACTGCATCCACGTAGACAGTTTAACAGAACCATCCAAATATATTACATATAATTAAAGACGCAATAATTAAATATACCGGTAGCTCAGTCAACACCGTCTAAGTCAGCTTAATAATTACGCAGACACAACCACACATTTGTATACACTGTAAAAAAACAAAAAAAATTATGAACACGCATAAAAAGTTACCACAGTTAACAGAACCACATTTAGAAGTCAAAAAATATATATTACGTATGCTATAACTCATGGAGCTCCCAAAAAATAATAATAATAACTGAAATGTTGATATCAGATTCAGAGTTCGCTGGGTCAGTACCCAGATAGGTCAATGTCGGCCCGGATTTCTTTCACGGTTCCGTCTATGGTCTTTACTAGGACTTTTCCGTTGAATGTCCAACAGTCGGTGATTTTTTTTTCTTTCTTCAGTTCTCGAGTCTTCTTTGCCAGAGTCGCCCGGCGGCGTGTCAGATCTTCGTTCACGTACATGGTGGGCCCTCTGCCGCTTTCTCGCAAGCGGCGTCTCGCACGGATGACCACGTCGCGCACGTGCGTCGTGGCAAATTTGACGATCACTGGTCGTGGGCGTGCGTGGGCGTCTGCACCTGGCAGACGCCGTCCGAGCCGATGGCTTGTCACAACATCGGCGCTCACAATGGGAGGTGTGACTCCCATTGTTTCGTTAACAATGGAAAGCAACTTGCCAGTGGTGTCTTCTCCCCCGTCTGATTCCGAAATTCCGAAGAATCGCAGATTTGACCGACGCGAATATTGCTCGATCATTTTCCAGATATACCG
Organism: Oasisia sp. SBJ-2009; assembly: GCA_964017155.1. Classification (NCBI taxonomy): domain Eukaryota; kingdom Metazoa; phylum Annelida; class Polychaeta; order Sabellida; family Siboglinidae; genus Oasisia; species Oasisia sp. SBJ-2009. Next base: position 55,557,369 of record OZ024854.1, read on the forward strand.
TCCCCTCTTGACCATGGTTATCATGTTACAGAAGCGAGAAAACTGGAACCACTTTGGTTCGAGGGGGACGTCATTCCGATGGTTCTAGTTGATATCTTAGAAGAGAATTGAATTGACGAAGAAATCACAGATAAAATCCACACTGTTGATGATTATGACGAGGACGAGGACGAGAACGATGAGTACGATGACAATTAATCATCATCACTCTTCTACATCTGGATTTGAAGTGACATGGATGTACTCTGTTACTGGGTATCTGCATCTAAACACAGATTGCTCTCTTAGGTGGTTTTTGTCGAATGTCTTTTCAAGCCTTTTAGTTGCATTTTTAGACTACTTTATTGGTGTTTGATAATAATATGTGCAAAAGAAAGAAACGTTTATATAAGAAAGCAAAGATCCAGAAATCCAGAAGATTGGCAAGAGTTCTGTAACCTCATGAAAGACATGCACAAACACATTCGTTCTGCTAGATTGTCCTACATAAATCAATTCCTAACAACTGCAATAACCGACAAACCGAAAGCATTCTGGAGTTTCATTTCCAAACTTAGACAAGATAACCAGGGTATTGGGGACCTCAACATTGCGGGAAACATAATTAGCGATGACAAACAAAAAGCAGAAGCCATAGGCAATCAGTTTAAATGTGTCTTCACACATGAAGGAAATTCCAAATTACCAAATCTGAACGACAGCCCACATGGAAAAATACCCAAAATAACAATTTCACTTAAAGCAGTACATGACCAACTATCACAAATTAACACCTCTAAATCGCAAGGCCCAGATGGCATTCCACCATGGTTTCTAAATAGGTCCCACCTAACGCCAATAATACATGATATCTTCCAATCATCAGTTGACTCTGGTCAAGTCCCCAATGCCTGGAAAGACGCAAACATAACAGCAATTTTCAAGAAAGGAAGCAGGGCAGAAACCTTTAACTACAGACCAATATCCTTAACACATGTGATTTCTAAACTTTTTGAACACATAATTCATAGGCACATCATGAAACACCTTGAACAACATCACATCCTAACTGACCACCAACATGGGTTTCGTGCAAAAAGATCAACAGAAACTCAACTAATTCAAACTATCCATGACATAAGCAACTCCCTTGACGATAAGAAAACTGTAGACATGGCCATTCTAGACTTCACTAAAGCATTCGATAAAGTTCCACATAAAAGACTAATTCACAAACTAAAATACTATATGGCATCACAGGCACAATATCATCATGGATAGAAAGCTGCCTTACAGAAAGAACCTAACTGGGTGTAATAAATGGATCAGCATCCACACCCATTCAAGTCACCTCAGGGGTACCACAGGGAACCGTACTGGGGCCCCTCTATTTCCTACTATACATAAATGACCTACCCAATAATCTCACTTCGCCTTTTTGCAGATGACTGCCTACTATATCTACCAGTTAAATCCGACAATGACACTTCTCTCCTCCAAAATGATCTACTCAAACTCGAGGAATGACAAAACACTTGGCTTATGAAATTCAATCCCACCAAATGCTTCGCAATGACATTAGCCTCAAGAAAACCGACACCAAATCACTACACCTTCTGTGGCCAACAACTTAAATCTGTTCAATTTCACTGTTATCTTGAAGTACAAATATCAAATACTTTAAATTGGACAACATAATGCAACCCAGTCGCTAAGAAAGCACAACAGACACTAGGAGTCATTAGGAGAAATCTAAATAAATGCCCAACCCACATTAAATCTATAGCTTACACAACCCTTGTCCGACCAATACTTGAATATTCGTCAGCATCATGGGATCCACATTGCCTAAAACATATTAAAACCTTAGAAAGAATCCAAACACAAGCTGCCAGATTTTGCACACAAAACTATTCTAGAGAGCCAGGAACAGTAACCCAACTTCTTAAAGACCTCCAATGGGACACCCTTTAAACAAGACAAAAATGTAAAGACTTAGCATTATATACAAGATGGAATATAACCTTATAGATATCCCGCTAGATCACTATGTCCAACGCAACACTAGATCCTCACGGAAACATGACAGTCAGTTCTTGCAAATTAGACACTCTGCAAACATATTAATTTTGGAAACAGTTTCTTCCCAACCACAATTAAAGAATGGAATTCTCTGCCCCCAAACACTGTCTCAAATAAATCAATAAACTCATTTCAAAAAAATGTAATCCAACATTTTAACAACTAATCCAAACGACCCACCATGCGCACTGGCGTGATGTGTCCCCAGGACATTTTGCCAGTAACATATACAGATACAGAAGTGAAAATGAGTAAAAGAAATGGCGGACCTACTCGTTCTCGAGTCTCGCGCGCCAAAACGAGGCTGGGGACAATTGGGGGCAGGAAGTCCATATTCTCCATGTTTACGTGTAGGACTTCGTTTTGTGTTTGGTTGTAATAATCGAACTGTTCCAGTCTAACTATTTCAGTTATACTGTCCGAAGGATTATTACAAGCAGAAGCAGTGGAACACTTTGCCGGTAACAATGCTCACGGAAATCATGAATTTTAATCGAGTGTTATGGTGGTTGCCATGGGATCGCCGGCTTGTACTTGTGTTTGGCGATCTTGACTAATAATGAAAAGTGCCATTTTTTTCGCGCAGTACAACTTGTCTGGGGCAGACGTATACACGTGTTATGATTATGTGCATTTAGGCAACTTGTCAGATATAAGTGTGGGGCTAGACAATGCTGCCACCTCATGGATACTGGTTAATAAACAACTGTTAATTTGAATTGTTACTTACTTTTGTGTTAATATAAGTTCAATGTTGAATACTTTTCATATGATATCATTATCATGTAAAAATATATCGTTATTTTAATTTTTATTTCATAGTTGGCCTGAGATCCAATCAGCGTCTCTACCCTAATCTGGGGTAAGGCTACCAGGATGTAGAAACTTAAGACCCATTAATTCCCCAGACGAAGTTGAGGGGCTTGAAAGTGCTGCCACCTCACGGAGTCTGGGTAACCGAGGCTTGATATAGCCTCGGTTACCCTAACAGTAGGATTTTACGTCCAGTCTCGGGATAAAGTCAATCTCGAGATTGGACGTCCGCCATCTTTGCCCGTTTCGGAATTCCGAGATGGGACGGTCAATCTCGGAATATGCAATTAGATACTTATCACGTGATCAAGAAATTGTAAGTACTACTGTATATCGAAAACTTCTTACATATAAATAATGCGTTTTGCTATATGTAGGATGTAACAAAGATCCCGTTCGTTGGCGCCACTTTATTCGAAAGAAATGTAAATCTGGGGTAAAAACCACATTTGATAAAGCAATTGAATTACGACATAAAAATATTCACTATATTTAGCACGGCGTACTGTAGATGGCCTTACATATGTATGTTAGCTCCAAAATAATATCTTCCTAATTATAATATACCGCAGCCCAAACAATGAGTGTATGTATGTGTAATTATCTATAATTTCACGAAAACACGATGCCAGTTTATTAGAATGGCATGCATGTAGATTTGTGGTAAGACCATAACTTATTATATACCCAGAATGTACGAGTTTGAACAGAACTTATAATGTTAGCCTCGTTAAATTAGCCTAGCAATATGCATAAACAGGGGCCGAACGTAAAATCTTTATCCTCTGGCAACCTTGAAATGTTAGTCATCCCCTGACAAATTACTAGTCCCCATTTTTGTTGGACAAATTTAATAAACGTCAAATGGGTGTTGTATATATCCCCGTATTATATTACAATAACGTAGTATTGTTTGTGTGTATATATGTGTGTATATAATTGTGTGTGTGTGTGTGTGTGTGTGTGTGTTTGTGTGTGTGTGTGTGTGTGTGTGTGTGTGTGTGTGTGTGTGTGTGTGTGTGTGTGTGTGTGTTTGTGTGTGTGTGTGTGTGTGTGTGTGTGTGTGTGTGTGTGTGTGTGTGTGTGTGTGTAACTGTATCGTTTATTGAGCATACCTGTGAGCATGCATGCGCATGTTAAATGTGGATTTATGTTATGACATACGTGGATAAATTAATTATTTCAAGTTATGTTTATGCAGAATAATTACTTTTGTTTTCCATTATTAAATATTTGTGTGAATATATTCAGCAGCACTGTATACTTACTATTCAAGGTTGTTGTTGTAGGTTATTCTAAATGCCTGATGTACACTGAAATTATGTGTACGTGTAATTTTGATGTAATAAATGTAAACTCTTTATAATTCCTTTAAATCCTTTAAATCCTCATTTGGTCATGTCAACATATCTCGAGTCATTCCATGTGTAAGTCTATTAAAATGTACAAGTAGTTACCATATTTGGCTTCTTTTGACATATTTTATCCTATTCTAATTTTCTAGACGTGCAATATTAATGGTGGAGGCATCATTAATTGTCTTATATCATTATGAATATAAAGGAAAACAAAATCTCACACAGCCGATTGTTTTTAAGACTATGATCAATCATTCGCCTAAATTGCTATCCAAAGTTAAACTCCTAAAGATTGCATTTTGTAAGAATATGCAGACCTAACATAGCCCATTTAATGAAATAAAGAAGTTATACCAACTTACTTGTGTTTAGTTGCTATGAAAATGCCACATGTAGTGGTGTACATCTTCTCCCAGTACACATTTAAAGTACCGAGTCATTTTTGAATAAGTAGTAAGTGGTGTCACCTTCGATAAATTACACGAAAAAGGGTTGTGTTGCATGCAAGACAATTGAAATCCTTGGTAATAACATGTAAATATCATGTATTTGAAAAAATACATAATTCTTTTTTATTTTATTTAATGCACATGTAGTACCGCTGCCTAGATGAATTATAATTAGGCAACGGCAGAGTAAATATAGGGGATCAACTAAGAGGATAACTTACGTAGTACGGCGTAATATAATTATAAACCAACACCTTATATCAAACTCGTCAGGCGCAATCTTTATTATACAATCGAAATAATAAATGTAATAAAACAACAATAAAGTATAATTCAAACAAAAGTACAAATCACGTGCCACGTGGCTACGTACAAACTGTTTTCCTGAACCAACTCTCACAATCCAAGCCTCTCCATATCCACGTGTCGAACTATAATCGTTATGATACCATTTAAATTATCATAACCACGTGTCTACGTGTAAATTACATAGATTAATAATATTTTGATGTACGATCAATACTAAAAAGGGTGCGTACGTAGAACTAAAATCATTCATGTCAAATTTGTCGTATAACGCTGCCAGGGTTGGAAACAATCTTGATTTTTTCGAATAAATCGGATTTATTCGATTAAATCGGATTTTTTCGTTTAATTCGATTTATTCGATTTTTTCAACAGTTCCACAATCATAAGAAATAATTTGTAATTCGGAAAATAAATAAAAGTATGGAATATCATAATAATATACCTAATAGACTGAACATTTCATTCTTAGCATTTCTAAAGAATACAGTTAAATCAACTGGTAGTAGCACGCAACATAAGCATAAATTTAAGATAATCTGAAAAAAAATTCAATATCTTGATTTTTTCATGTTGATTAAATCAATGATTTAATCGATGATTTAATCAATTTAATTAAATCAACGCCAATCCTGAACGCTGCCCTTTACAGTCACACATTTTTGTGATAAATTAATGTATGTAGGATATTGTTGCTCTATTCAATATACATGTCATCTTGCACATACATAAATTTAATGTTGAGAACATAATATACAAGGATGAGGCAAGAACATGCACATATACTTGTGTCCAGTGTGGTCCTTGGATTGAGACATTTGAAAACCGACTTACATTACATTCATATTATGCCACTTATAAAGTAAAAATTACAAAATATATAAAACCTGTATGTAGATTACTCGGAACGAGAAACTATCGATGTTAAAATGACTGCCCCCAAACAGGGACCGAGTTGTCTAAAAATCGGGCCCGATGTATGTCTCGAACAGGACCGAGTTGACAGGTTGGCCGACATGGTCCGTGTATATACCATTTTTTCCTTTTTCGTTTTCAAATTTGCGAACGAAAAACGGATAACGAATTCGTTTTTCGTTTTCAAATTTGCGAACGAAAAACGAATTCCTTTTTCGTTTTTCGTTTTCAAAAGTGAAGTAAGAAAAACGAAAAACGAATTCGTTTTTCGTTTTCAAAAGTGAAGTAAGAAAAACGAAAAGCGTCGTTTTTGCATTTAGGATGCTTCGGTCGCACTTCCACTTCGGGTGGCCGGTAAGAATTGGTAGTTACGGCGGGATACTTCGGTCGCACTGGCAGCGTTTTGAAAATAAACTCGCAGAAATTGCATCGGCGAAGTGGTATGTCTAAGTACCTACACGTGAATATTGGTCGTTTCGGCGCTGTTTTTTATGTTTCGACAATTTAATAAACTTTACTCAACCTTATATATGATAGATCGAAAGATGGATAAATCGAGAGTAGATGTATTTATTTTGTAACTGCAACTATGTGATGCAATAGTTATTTTAAATTTAGTTTGTAAAATATTTGACTTAGGAGGCCCCTATTATGACTAATAAATAGTCGCTATCTTAGGGGCCACTTTGGGTTTTTAAATTACCAATTTTTTATGTAATTATTGAATTCCATTAACGGACCATTATGGATAGCCCAATTGTATTTAGGAGCATGTATATTCCTGAGTATTGTTTATTAACATTTGCTACTTTACGCATATTGTAAGTAGAGGATATGTGGTAAAAATATAATACATTAATGGCTTAATGTGTGAGTTAGTGTTAATTCATTATTATTTTGCATATGTAGTAATTTACAACAGTAGAAGTATGTTTGCATCTGTGTGTAAAATGCTGCTTTACATAATGTATCAGTCTTTTTAAAATTGTGATTGTATATGTTTTGATTAAACAAATATAGGTATTGTTTATTGTGTGAGGCATACTATTTGTAATATTCTTTTTTACAAATGTATATTATGTCCTGAATGCATGTGTTCTGCTGTGTGCTGGTGTGAAATGATTATGCATATTTCTGGTTTGTGTTTTCTGCCAATTTTGAAAGTATGCGGGTAATATTTTATGTTTATATTTATAATAAAATTACAATATAACTACAATAAGTCGGTATTTAACTTTTGCTTAAACATTAATTTTATGTGGAGCTATATTTATTTGAAAATATGATTCTTACAAGTTTTTTTGCAATTTGTTTATTTAATTAATTTTTTTGTGTCCCTAGATCAGTAGATGGTAATTAGTGTGAGGCAATATTATAGAATTATAGAGTGAATTTTTTATTCTAGTTTGAATAATATGCTTTAACCTAGTTATAGGTCCGATTGTTCGAGACATATTTTGCTATTTTATCAGTATGTTTAATCCAGTTTAAATGCGAGATTAATGTAAAGCCCAGAATGTTAAACTGGTTAAATCTCTCAATATCTACACTGTCAATTGTTAATGTTACTTCATCAACCTATTTATTAGGCATTTGAGAAAAAACTTTTGTTTTATTAATATTTTAATGATAATTTATAATAATAACACAAGTTTTATTGGCAATTCAACTGAGTTGGATTGACATTATACAATAAAATACAATTAACGCATCTGTACGCCTCGTTTTGTAGGTAAAGTATGTCATTGTACCTCTTCTTGTCTTACAGACTGCTTACAGTTAGTTGCATATTATTGTGTTAGGTGTATTGCTGTGAGCTCCATTCCAATGGCTCCTGGCTACCTCAGTGATCCGTTCACATTAAACAGTAGTGTATATGATTGTCACACTTGCAACTGCTCAAATATTCCTGTCAAGAAGTACAACTTGTCTTTAGGCCAGTGTAAATTTGCTTACAAGTTTGGAAAACTTTGGGACGCTATCCCAGATTGCATACAGAATGCAAGCAGTGCAGAGATATTTAAAACACACATTTTAACAGTTTCTCATGATAGATGTACACACTTGCAAACATTTCATGATAGATATGGCTGAGGGATTGTTTGCATTTGGCTGGTAGATTGTTTAGATTAATAAATATTTGTGTGGTGGTGGTAGTGGTAGTCATAGTAAGGACTTTATCTCAGACAATCAGATTTTTATTATTTTTATTACTATTATTGTTATGTAGAAGTGGATGAGTTTGAGTAGTTTGCCAGTCGAATGTGGACTGTCACTTAGTCATGCCTTTTGGGATGCCTATGAAGTGCACATAATCTTATGTCATTATAATTAAAGATTTAACAGTCTAATGATTTTTTTAATTATTTGTAATATTTTTTATTCATGTTTCCAATAGAATATGAAACAGTGCCACCTGACTGTTTATTAACAACTGAAATGGAGTATGTATGGAGTTGCAAGTGTGACAAACATGCATTCTATTTTTAACGCAAACCGATCAGTGAGATATCCAGGAGCCATTGGAATGGAGCTCACAGCAATAATATTCAACTAACTATAAGCAGTCTGTAAGATAGAAGAGGTACAATGATATAATTTACCTATAAAAAGAGGCATCCCCCAAGGATCAATTTTAGTGCCACTGACATTGTTATTTACTATAATGATATCAATGATTTCCAAAAGCCAGCATAACTATAACATAATTAGAGACCTCAGTGAACAAGTTCAGCAGTGGGCAACACGACTTGTGCCGGAAACAAAGGGACTACCATACAACAACAGACTAATAGAATTACGGCTTCCTACCTGGAACTTCAGAAGACAGAGAACAGACATAATCCAGACATTCAAAATTATCAAAATAATAGACTCGGTCAACCAGGATTGCAGATTTCCACAGTGCCCATCAAAGCTGATGTTAAAAAAAGCCAGTGGTACAACAAGAGGGCACAGCGAAAAACTCCAAACACAGAGTGCAGCTGACTACAGACACCACTTCTTCTCGAACAGAATGGTTAAAATGTGGAACTCCCTTTCAGAAGATACAGTTCAGGCCAGAACAGTAAACGAACTGAAGTCACACCTCCGAAGAGATTGGAGAGGTCACCCAGATCTGTATAACTACAATTTTTCAAATTGACCAGCTTTGACAAACCGGATATAAAAACAAAACATGAAAACAAATACATCAATAGAGAACTACAACAACAGAAAACAAATCTTGAGATGGTCTCAATGCTCAGTTTGGGCAACTACTGACCGGTCTTGAGGTAAGATCTTGAGGTATGATAACTTATGCTCATGATACTTGATGATACAAGTACAATTAAAACCTTCACAGATGAAAGAAACACAGTGAATATTGAATATCTGATTAATAAAGACCTATAATAAACATATAGCTAAAACTACATACAGATGCGTTAATTGTATTTTATTGTATAATGTCAATCCAACTCAGTTGAATTGCCAATAAAACTTGTGTTATTATTATACATTATCATTAAAATATTAATAAAACAAAAGTTTTTTCTCAAATGCCTAATAAATAGGTTGATGAAGTAACATTAACAATTGACAGTGAAGATATTGAGAGATTTAACCAGTTTAACATTATGGGCTTTACATTAATCTCGCATTTAAACTGGATTAAACATATTGATAAAATAGCAAACAGATGTCTCGAACAATTGGACCTATAACTAGGTTAAAGCATATTATTCAAACTAGAATAAATATTTCACTCTATAATTCTGTAATATTGCCTCACACTAATTACCATCTACTTATCTAGGGACACAAATGTAATTGAATAAACAAATTGCAAAAAAACTTGTAAGAATAATATTTTCAAATAAATATAGCTCCCACATAGAATTAATGTTTAAGCAAAAGTTGAATATCAACTTATTGTAGTTATATTATAATTTTATTATAAATATAAACATTAAACATAACCCGCATACTTTCAAAATTGGCAGGTAACACAAACCAGAAATATGCATAATCATTTCACGCCAGCACACAGCAGAACACATGCATTCAGGACATAATATACATTTGTAAAAAAGAATATCACAAATAGTATGCCTCACACAATAAACAATACCTATATTTGTTTAATCAAAACATATACAATCACAATTTTAAAAAGACTGATACATTATGTAAAGCAGCATTTTACACACAGATGCAAACATACTTCTACTGTTGTAAATTACTACATATGCAAAATAATAATGAATTAACACTAACTCACACATTAAGCCATTAATGTATTATATTTTTTACCACATATCCTCTACTTACAATATGCGTAAAGTAGCAAATGTTAATAAACAATACTCAGGAATATACATGCTCCTAAATACAATTGGGCTATCCGTAATGGTCCGTCAATGGAATTCAATAATTACATAACAAATTGCTAATTTAAAAACCCAAAGTGGCCCCTAAGATAGCGACTTTTTATTAGTCATAATAGCGGCCTCTTAAGTCAACTATTTTACAAACTAAATTTAAAATAACTATTGCATCACATAGTTGCAGTTACAAAATAAGTACATCTACTCTCGATTTATCCATCTTTTGATCGATCATATATAAGGTTGAGTAAAGTTTATTAAATTGTCGAAACATAAAAAACAGCGCCGAAACGACCAATATTCACCTGTAGGTACATACCACTTCGCCGATGCAATTTCTGCGAGTTTGTTTTCAAAACGCTGCCAGTGCGACCGAAGTATCCCGCCGAAACTACTATTTTTACCGGCCACCCGAAGTGGCAGTGCGACCGAAGCATCCTAAATGCAAAAACGAAAAACGAATTCGTTTTTCGTTTATCTTACTTCACTTTTGAAAACGAAAAACGAATTTGTTTTTCGTTTTTCTTACTTCACTTTTGAAAACGAAAAACGAAAAAGGAATTCGTTTTTCGTTTTTCGTTCACAAATTTGAAAACGAAAAACGAAAAACAAATTCGTTATCCGTTTTTCGTTCGCAAATTTGAAAACGAAAAAGGAAAAAACGGTATATACACGGACCCGACATGCCTGGCACTTGTCCGTCTGTCCCGGCCATGGTAACTGGTCAGTTACGGCCAATCATATGAAAGCTACCATGCTACGCAGTATTCCGAGATTGAAACGCACACGGCGGTTTGTTTGTAGGGCAGAAAGCGGCCGCTGCAGCAGGCGCTCACATGTAAACAGGGCGGTGTGTCGTTGTCCACAAGTTATTACTCGGTGGTCATGCCCATGAAAATGCAATTTTTCACTAGTTATACTTTATCAGAAAATGTAGATGGCCTGTCAGTGTGGATACTTTCCATATGCCGGAATATTGGGGCAGATAAGCCTAAGGGTCATTAATTGCGTGAAGTCGTTTGTGTCAACTAGGCAGCTATCCATCGTATGCCTTGCATGCATGCCCAAAGTCAAAGAGCACACCAGGATTTGTTGCATCGTTTCTGCACGTTTGTAATTTTAAGTTGTTATGTACAGTATATTTACACCACAACACATCCACACATAGTGATTTTAGTTTATTGTTTAGCTATGATAATGCAGTCATAATAGTGTTTTGATAATATAACTATATAGCGCTTTCATTATTCCCTTTGCAAAACAAAACTATTGATTTTTTATATAATATTTTATAGGATGTTTGCATTTAATTTTCCATAGAATTTTATAGAATAGTCTATAGGATTTTTACTATAAAAAACCATAGGATATTGCATATAGAAAATAATATTCTATAGAAAACCATAGGATATTTCGTAGTTTTCTATGAAATACTTCCTACAGGGAATATCCTACAGAACATTTCCTATAGAATTGTTAAAAAAAGTCTTTAGAAAACTATATAGAAAATATTATATTGACTGTCTATTGACGTTTAATTCTTCACATTGTCATGAACCAGAATATGTATCGGACATGTTGATTCATATAAACCACGCATGATTAAAATCACAGAATGATCTAACACTTATCATGACTTTGTGACTTTCGCTCTCAGTACAAAAGCAGGGCTCTATGATAATAATAATATTTATTATTTATTAATTTATGTGTTATAAAATAATAATAATAAATATAACCGTCAAAATTATGTTCAGATTAATAAGTATACACATTAAATTACTCATATTAAAACTTAATAATTTATTAAACTTAGTAAATAAGTAAAGTCGATGACTAGAAAAACCTAAAAATAATTATTACACTATTTACATGTGAAACACATACTAAACATTCGCACAAATAACTAAATACCGACAAAAACAATACATCATTTTTATGTAAAAAAATATGGCAAGGTAAGATATTTAGATCAATGTCTAGAAATGTTATGGGATATTTAAAATGTCAGCAGTAACATGTACGATACATGCACCACATGCATGCATGATACACCACAGTCTGCACATGTGTTGCGAGATACGGTGCGTACGAATCGTGACTTCTGAATGACTTCAGGGCTTCTGCAGTGTACATACCCGGAGTGTTTAATATGAACTATGTGTAAATGCATCCATAATCTACAGAGGGCTACTTTGACACATCATCTACCCATTCCGTCCTGTCAGTGCCAAGCCTCCAAGCTGTACGGATCTGGGACATCTATCCCAATAATGACAGTTTCTGCGCTATAGCGATTCAACGACACACTGTCAAGATGGTTTATTTGGTCAGCCAAGTGTGCCATTACTCACATATGTCCATGCACATAAAGATCAAATTAATAACAGTAATAACAGCCACAAAACGAACGACTAACCAACATAACACAGCACTCCCCGGCTTAGCGCCGCTGCTGTTTACGGCTTTCTTCCCTACGCGACCGTGCGCATGCGCGACCTACTTCGCTTTGTTGCCAAACACAGCAACCCCGAATTCCGAGACTGGACGTAACAGATAGGATACTGTTGGTGTAATCCGCAAGAGGTCGCCTCTCGCGTTATTATGGTCGAAAGGTAGCGACACTGCCGCAGAAACATAATCGCATCCCTAATATAGTACATTCCGAACTACCTTGTGTTGTAGCAACAAGACCGAGTGTAAAATGTATTAATACATGTACTGCCACAACAATTATATTTACGCATATGCCCAGTTTTACTAATGCTGTGAATACGCTAGATTGTGTTTATTTAACATGATGCTGAGCATTATTTGTTCAAAACGTAATTTTTTTTTTTAATGTAATCCGTAAGGAACTATTTTATATATCGCATCATGTTCCACGGTGTAGTTAGTCCGTCGATTTTCATTGATTCTCGGCAAGGTAAATATTACAAGAAACTTAAACAACAGATACAAACACGACAATGCGAGCGCATTAGCGGTTTACAGGCAAGTTTTACTAATCTGGCGTGGGTTCCAAAAGCGGAGCTGTCGTTGTTATAGGCGGGCTATTTTGCAGGTGGAATTTGTAACTTCTGAGTTAGTTGAGTTGGAAAGTGGTGGGTCATTCATGGTGAAGACTGAAGACTCCTGTGAAGTTGGTCTGGAGACAGGACCGCGACATGACTGAGGATAGACTGAGAGATAAAAAGAGCACGTCAAAGCGGAAAACTATGGACATAATTAAATAACTAGTGTATGTTACAAACTAATAGAGCGAATCTTAGATACCCTTCCTGGCTTCCACAAGAGCCTGAGGCATACTGAGAGGCATAATCCCAAGCCTTGGGCTTAGCCTTGGGCTTAGGCCTTAGCATATGGCTAATAAATACTCACTAACAGTCTCTGTCAGCCATCCATATGTCAGTCTTCGTCGCCATCCTCGACTCCAAATACTCTTGAGAGATTCAAGTACAAGTACAGTTAAAAATACTTTTAAAAGCAAAGGTATTTCGGTAATCTTAATTATACTTAACTGGCCTAAATTATTACGGCCTTTTAAACCCATTTTTTTATAATAATAATAATAAAGTAATATAATAATAATAATAAAGCTTTATTGCCATATTCAACGTGTAAAAATTACATGATAAATTGGAATGTAGTCTGGCGTTGACTTACGTAGTGCCTAAATATACAGTAAAATAGAATACGTCAAACAAATATAAAATATAGATATAAAATATACATTGTACATGATATGTTCTTTAAAATAAAAAATAAAATATTTTAATATAGTAAATAACTAAAGACAACATTAAAATAATAGATTATCTATTTAACAATAATTGTGGTGTAAATTAGTTAATAAAAAAAATAATTAAACAAATTCCTTTAAAAATAGACATACACTATAAGAGGACTAAAATATCATTTAAAATTATATTTACAATTACAATTGAATTACAATTGAATGCGTCCAATTTTGTTTAAAAATATATATTTATACAATTATTAAGTTAAGCTAACATTTCAGGAGAAGATAAGATTGTTGTTCAGCACCACCGATCCGCCACTGAGAATAGGTACACCCACACCCCACACGCGTACAGCTCAGCCACACCAACCAGCACCAGAAAAATAACAATTCCGCCAGAGAGGCGAAAACAGCCAAGTTTCCAGGGTCTTTACAGCTACGTTCTATATTTCATTCCTGATAAGGCTGCTACGGCACTCGGGTAAAAACTGTTTCTAAAGCGATTTGTTTTCGTACGGATGCATCTATAGCGTTTCCCTAACGGTAATAATTCGAACAGATGATGGGCGGGGTGAGTTTGGTCTGAGATCATTTTGCCTGCTCTTTTTTTTGATCTGTCTTTATATATGGCTGTTAGAGAGGTGAGTTCACTACCGACACTTTTGGAAGCTGTTTTCACCACTCTGTCAAGCCTGCCCCTCTGGCGCTGGCTGATGCCGCCGAACCATACACATATTGAGAATGTAAGAATACTCTCAATAGCAGAACGATAGAACTGAACAAGAATTTCTCTCCTCAACCCAAACTTCTTTAGTTGGCGCAGGAAGAACAGTCTTTGTTGGGCCTTTTTGACGACAGCATCTGTGTTGTTTTCCCAAGCTAAGTCATTTGATATTATCGTGCCTAGAAATTTAAAACAATCCACCCTTTCGAGTCACCGTTAACAATAATGGGAGCAAGTGGGTTTTTCTCTTCCTAAAATCTACGATCATCTCTCTAGTTTTGGACGCATTCAGTTGTAGGTTGTTAGTGTAACACCACGACCCCAGGCTGCTAACTTCATGGCGGTATTCAGACTCATCTGAGTCCGAAACCAGCCCTATTAATGTGGTGTCATCTGCAAATGTTAACAATGGTACAGAAGATGTGAAACACAGTCATTTGTAAACAGAGAATATAGCAGTGGGGAGAGGACACATCCCTGAGGAGTCCCTGTGTTCATGATAATAGTGCTGGAAACTATACTGTTCATCTTAACAACCTGTGATCGCTGTAGTAAAAAGTCCAGAAGCCAGTAACACATTGATGGGTCAATTGACAGCAAATGAAGTTTGTCATACAGCTGCTGAGGGATGACCGTATTGAAAGCAGAACTGTAGTCAACAAAGAGGATGCACGCATAAGTGTTCGGATAATCCAAGTGCTGCATCACAAAATGCAGGGCCAATGCAACAGCATCATTGGTGCATCTGTTCTCCCTTTACGCGAACTGCAGTGAATCCATGCTGGAGTTGGTGACCGACTTCAGATATCTCAATACCAATCGCTCAAACACCTTCATCACCACTGACGTCAGAGCCACGGGGCGGAAGTCATTCAGCGCTGTCGCTTTCGGCTTCTTCAGTTCCGGAATTATGCTTGCTGCCTTAAAACAGACTGGAACAGTGTGCAGATTGAGAGAGGCGTTAAATAAGTCTGTAAATACAGTTGCTCATTCATTAGCGCAGTATTTCAAAGTTGATGTGGAAACGTTGTCCGGACCAGCTGCTTTCCTACTGCTCTGTTGCCTGAGTAGCTTCCTCACCTCGTGCTCTTGAACAGTGAAGGGTGGAGGGAGTGGCACAGCAGGGTCTGGGAGGCTGACCGATGTAGTCATCAAATTCTGGCGGTCGAAGCGGGCGTAAAAGTTGTCAGGTGTTGCTGATTCAAAGCCAGGAATTGAATGCTTTTGCTTGTAGCCAGTAATGCACAGGAGTCCTTCCCAGACAGAGCGGGTATCGTTAGAAAGGAACTGGCCTTCGAGTTTGCGCCTATAGTCAGTTTTCGCTCCCCGTATCGCCTTTTCAACACCGTATATCGATGTGTATGTGTTCGCAATGTGATTCTACATCACTTCCGGTACAAAGAATTAAAATAAAATAAAAATAATTTGTGTTTTAGAACAATTTAAACAGCTCGCGCCTCCGCGGTTCTTGTGCCTCTGCCTGGTAGGCTCTGGGAGGTGCCTACAGCCCGTGCCATATTTGCAGCGGTGACATCGCGTCTTTAAATTGTTCTAAAACACTAATTAACGCAATTAAATCTGACTTCTTTGTACCGGAAGTGATGTAGAATCACATTGCGAACACATACACATCGATATAACGTGAAAAAACGGTTTCAAAAGGCCGTAATAATTTAGGCCAGTTAAGTATAAGATTACCGGTATTTCAATACAAATACATTGAAAAGTACTTCAAATATTTTTCAAATACTTTTTATTTTTAGGATATGTTAGGTAAAAGAAAAAAACATATCCCAGCAAACAAGGACCCGTGATTTCACATGTTCTGAAAGTGAATTCAAGAGTTCAACTGGCGCAATTCATGTGAATTCACCGGATTCTGTGAACAAATTTGGTATGTCGATATACATGTTTACCATGAAATCATGAGTTTTTCACGTGATGACACATACCAGTGAAACTGTACCAGTTCTGACCCAGTAGAACTCGTGTCAAACTCGTGACAACAGGCAGAACACGTGTATTCACGTGAATATACATGAAAACACATACTGGTGGAGCGGTACCAATTATGAACCAGTATGACACATGCCAACTGGTTCAGAAATGGTTCCGTGTTTGCTGGGATATCGAGACACCTGATGATAATGATGCAGCTGTGCCAAAACGGAGTGGCTAGCCGTTCTCCAGAACATACCACATTTATGGCAATACTTTCAGTTTACTGGAATACATCGGCATAGCATGTTGCCATTGGCAACTGAACCACTTACTTTTCCCACAAGCATGAGTTAAGACCAAACATAATATGCTGGGCATGACAACAATTGCTGTGCATCTTTGTGTGTGTAATCTTGCAATGTATGTATGATGTTTTCATATGTTTTCAGAATGAAATGGTTCTACATTTTCCACCACTCCATGCTGATGGAGACTGCCTGAGGTGTAACATTGACGATTGCATGGTTACTCTGTAACCGTGAGAGACAGTATGTCTGGCATTGATGCAAACATGGAGGGAAATGCTGAAAGGAAAGAACCAACACCGCCAGTGCAAGACGTGCACAAGACGCCGAGTGCGGGCAGTCGGTCGAAGGGCAGTGAGCCAGCGTCAAAGAGCAGCCTTGACTCAAAGGGTCGCAAGAAGAAGAAAGAAGTTGAAATACCTGGAGTGCACAGGGTCACCTTTACTGTTACCATAGCGATGGCTGTGCCAACAGGTATGAATCTTAACAAATATAACATCACCATTTAATATGTTATTAATTGATAAAGCAATGAACAATGTACAACACAAAACATGTCCAAAAGCATTCAGTGATTGTTACCGCCCCTATGAGGCATGAGAGTGACACTTTTTCTTCCATCATACAAGTGGTTCCTGATAGTGATTCCCAAAACAACCTAGCTAAGTATACGCACCTATAGTCAGAGCTTTTGTAGTTTTCTAGACATTGTCAATCGATGTTGGTTCTTCAACATAATTCACAAATCTACCAACTGAGGTGCAACTTGTGAAATGGCATACATTTCAGACATGCATACTTCATCAGGTCATGTTATATGCATCACCCAGTTTGTGTTGAGAGCGAATCTTAGGCTAATACAAATGTGATGTCTTTATCTTTTTTCCTCAAGTGGATGAGGACGAGATCCAAGACACTAAGGAAGGAAAGAAGAAACGCCTCCTTGATGCTCCGAGGGCTCAGAACTTCTTCCACTTTGAGTACAACTTGTTTCCCGATGACGAAGAACCAGTGAAGACAGATGTTGTCACATTTGGTATGGCAGCAAAGATCTACACCGAAAGACAGGAGCCAAAGGTGCTGAAGACATGGGTTGAAGGCGATCACACATGGGTGGCCTGGACCCACTGGTGGGTCCACAGAGACGACTTCTGATACATATCTACTAATTTAAGATAAGATAAGATAGCTTTATTGCCATGTGTTCACATTGTAGTTACAATAAAACATTGGAATGTGTAATGATATTGGTCGTCGTACTAGTACATTCACATGACAATACATTCACATGCATCAAACAATGATGTTAAAATATACTACTACATTAAATAAAATAAATAAATAAGAACAATCACATAAAAAGGTCCGAATAAAAAATTGCTCATTATAACATCGATAAAAAATTGATACGATCTAGTAAAAATATAGTAGCTTAAAATGTAAAATATGAAATAAAAAAGAATATAAAATGTACATACTAAAAACTCATCGGAAAGTGGACTATGTGTTTGCTGCGGGTGCGAGAAAATCACTTCTGTTTTGACAGGGCTTGAACGGCTAAGGGGAAAAAGCTAGTACTATATTGCATCAACATATATATATTTATGTATGTATGTATGTATATATATATATATATATATATATATATATATATATATAATTGCATCAACATTATATATGTGTGTATACATGGGAATAAGTACTAGTACATGGTAATGGAAGGAAAACTGGAACAAAGTTAAAATCTGCTCTTAATTTAGTGATTTGTTAATCCAGCTTGTACTTGTATGAAACTGGTCTGTTTTGTAAATTATGTTTTGCAATGATTCAAACTATCACTAGAAGTTTACTCATTTGTGGTGTTACTTATTGTGTTTCTAATTTTGCAGACCTGTATGTGCTCCCCTCTGTCGGACACTTAGTTGCAAACAATAACTAATAACAGAGTGTACATTTACTATTTGTTTTTATTTGGGTGAAATATCTGGGCAAATGATAACCGGCCAATTGTATTATTCAGTTATGACATTAACATGACATTGTTGACAGCCACACAGTCACTGTGACTGACAAATTGTTGGCAAAGCTATTCACTCATAATCTGCAACTGAGAGTATGGGATTCAAAAGAGAAAATGTCAACTCGGGCGAAGTTTGATCGGCCAAAGGCTTTTCGGCTTCCACAAACTAAACCAGGTATGTTACTGTTGTTAGCATAAAAGTGGCATACTGTATTTAAATTAAGGTAGCAGTTGGATTTAAGCATTTCTATTTGATTCCATTCATTTCATGTGGGAAAATTATGTGTTCATTTATAATAATGTTTCCGTGTTCTTCCTGTTCAGTGGCATGCGCTCATTTGGTTTTTATATCAACATTTGAAAAAATACATTACTAGTAGCTGTTATATTTCCATTAATGATTTTTGTTAATCATCTGTCCTATGTTCACTGCCACTTGTTTCCATTTGCTTCATTCTACATGTCTTATATGTAATCACCATATACTCACCATGCACCCAACACTAGTCATTATACCTACCATTGCCACAAATACACATACAATTGGTGTCATCCCCAGAACCCTACAGTTGCCTTCTTCATTAACACCCCCCCCCCCCATTGCCACCTTCAACAAGAGTTCCTTCCTCTACTATTATCTCTACTATTACCACCCTTACTACTGTCACTACCTTCTATGCCCATATCATTGCCACCTTCCTCACTGTCACTAGCATTCCCACCTGTCTAGCCACCCTACCATTGTTGTCGTCCTCAGTAGAGCTTATTCCTACTATTCTTAACTTCCTCAATTCTCCTAACATTTTCACCTTCCCCAGAACCACTACAAATTGTCACCATTCTTGCATTACATAACACCACAGTTTCAAGGTTGGTCACATGTTTCCCCTGTCCACCAGGGGACGACCCTGATTACGCTGGTGGTGTGAAGACACTGGTCATGAAGCAAGTCCGCAGCTACAAGAAGCTCATGCCGAAGAAGTCATTTTATGATAATCCTCTCCCAGGACTGGACTCGTCCCACGACATATCAACAGAAGACATCAAGACAGCTGCTGACCAGTCTCAAGGTCAGCCTCACTTCCCCTTCCCTTGTACCTTACAGGTGGGGGCATCACCTGGTCCACCCCACCCTCCTCACAACACGTCGCGTCGCCATCGGTCCCAGTTATCTGCCGTCTCTGGGCCCTTGTTCCCTGTCCACTGGATATATTTCTCCTACTTTTGATCCTTCATCCCTGCCCACTTGATATATTTCTCCTACTTTTGATCCTTCATCCCTGCCCACTTGATATATTTCTCCTAATTTTGATCCTTCATCCCTGCCCACTTGATATATTTCTCCTAATTTTGATCCTTCATCCCTGCCCACTTGATATATTTCTCCTAATTTTGATCCTTCATCCCTGCCCACTTGATATATTTCTCCTAATTTTGATCCTTCATCCCTGCCCACTTGATATATTTCTCCCACTTTTGATCCTTCTTCACTGTCCACTGAATATATTTCTCCCACTTTTGATCCTTCATCCCTGCCCACTTGATATATTTCTCCCACTTTTGATCCTTCATCTCTGCCCATTTGATATATTTCTTCCACTTTTGATCCTTCATCTCTGCCCACTTGATATATTTCTCCCACTTTTGATCCTTCTTCACTGTCCACTGAATATATTTCTCCCACTTTTGATCCTTCATCCCTGTCCACTTGATATATTTCTCCCACTTTTGATCCTTCATCCCTGCCCACTTGATATATTTCTCCCACTTTTGATCCTTCTTCACTGTCCACTGAATATATTTCTCCCACTTTTGATCCTTCATCCCTGCCCACTTGATATATTTCTCCCACTTTTGATCCTTCATCTCTGCCCATTTGATATATTTCTTCCACTTTTGATCCTTCATCTCTGCCCACTTGATATATTTCTCCCACTTTTGATCCTTCATCCCTGCCCACTTGATATATTTCTCCCACTTTTGATCCTTCTTCACTGTCCACTGAATATATTTCTCCCACTTTTGATCCTTCATCCCTGCCCACTTGATATATTTCTCCCACTTTTGATCCTTCTTCACTGTCCACTGAATATATTTCTCCCACTTTTGATCCTTCATCTCTGCCCACTTGATATATTTCTCCCACTTTTGATCCTTCTTCACTGTCCACTGAATATATTTCTCCCACTTTTGATCCTTCATCCCTGCCCACTTGATATATTTCTCCCACTTTTGATCCTTCATCCCTGCCCACTTGATATATTTCTCCCACTTTTGATCCTTCATCTCTGCCCACTTGATATATTTCTTCCACATTTGATCCTTCATCTCTGCCCACTTGATATATTTCTCCCACTTTTGATCCTTCATCTCTGCCCACTTGATATATTTCTCCCACTTTTGATCCTTCATCTCTGCCCACTTGATATATTTCTCCCACTTTTGACCCATCATCCCTGCCCACTTGATATATTTCTCCCACTGTTGATCCTTCTTCCCTACCCACTTGATATATTTCTCCCACTTTTGACCCTTCATCTCTGTCCACTGGATATATTTCTCCCATTTTTGATCCTTCATCCCTGCCCACTTGATATATTTCTCCCACTTTTGATCCTTCATCTCTGCCCACTTGATATATTTCTCCCACTTTTGACCCTTCATCCCTGTCCACTTGATATATTTCTCCCACTTTTGATCCTTCATCCCTGCCCAATTGATATATTTCTCCCACTTTTGATCCTTCATCCCTGCCCAGTTGATATATTTCTCCCACTTTTGATCCTTCATCCCTGTCCACTTGATATATTTCTCCCACTTTTGATCCTTCATCCCTGCCCACTTGATATATTTCTCCCACTTTTGACCCTTCATCCCTGCCCACTTGATATATTTCTCCCACTTTTGATCCTTCATCCATGCCCACTTGATATATTTCTCCCACTTTTGACCCTTCATCCCTGTCCATTTGATATATTTCTCCCACTTTTGATCCTTCTTCTCTGCCCACTTGATATATTTCTTCCACTTTTGATCCTTCATCTCTGCCCAGTTGATATATTTCTTCCACTTTTGATCCTTCATCTCTGCCCACTTGATATATTTCTCCCACTTTTGACCCTTCTTCCCTGCCCAGTTGATATATTTCTCCCACTTTTGACCCTTCATCCCTGTCCACTTGATATATTTCTCCCACTTTTGATCCTTCATCCCTGCCCACTTGATATATTTCTCCCACTTTTGATCCTTCATCCATGCCCACTTGATATATTTCTCCCACTTTTGATCCTTCATCCCTGTCCACTTGATATATTTCTCCCACTTTTGATCCTTCATCCCTGTCCACTTGATATATTTCTCCCACTTTTGACCCTTCATCCCTGTCCATTTGATATATTTCTCCCACTTTTGATCCTTCTTCTCTGCCCACTTGATATATTTCTCCCACTTTTGATCCTTCATCTCTGCCCACTTGATATATTTCTTCCACTTTTGATCCTTCATCTCTGCCCACTTGATATATTTCTCCCACTTTTGACCCTTCTTCCCTGCCCAGTTGATATATTTCTCCCACTTTTGATCCTTCATCTCTGCCCACTTGATATATTTCTCCCACTTTTGACCCTTCATCCCTGCCCAGTTGATATATTTCTCCCACTTTTGATCCTTCATCTCCGCCCATTTGATATATTTCTCCCACTTTTGACCCTTCATCCCTGCCCACTTGATATATTTCTCCCACTTTTGATCCTTCATCTCTGCCCACTTGATATATTTCTCCCACTTTTGACCCTTCATCTCTGCCCACTTGATATATTTCTCCCACTTTTGACCCTTCATCCCTGCCCAGTTGATATATTTCTCCCACTTTTGATCCTTCATCTCTGCCCACTTGATATATTTCTCCCACTTTTGATCCTTCATATCTGCCCACTTGATATATTTCTCCCACTTTTGACCGTTCTTCCCTGCCCAGTTGATATATTTCTCCCACTTTTGAGCCTTCTGCCCTGCCCACTTGATATATTTCTCCCACTTTTGAGCCTTCATCTCTGCCCACTTGATATATTTCTCCCACTTTTGACCCTTCATCTCTGTCCACAGGATATATTTCTCCCACTTTTGATCCTTCATCCCTGCCCACTTGATATATTTCTCCCACTTTTGATCCTTCATCTCTGCCCACTTGATATATTTCTCCCACTTTTGATCCTTCATCCCTGCCCACTTGATATATTTCTCCCACTTTTGACCCTTCTTCCCTGCCCACTTGATATATTTCTCCCACTTTTGACCCTTCATCTCTGTCCACTTGATATATTTCTCCCACTTTTGACCCTTCATCCCTGCCCACTTGATATATTTCTCCCACTTTTGACCCATCATCCCTGCCCACTTGATATATTTCTCCCACATTTGACCCTTCATCCCTGTCCACTTGATATATTTCTCCCACTTTTGATCCTTCATCCCTGCCCACTTGATATATTTCTCCCACTTTTGACCCTTCATCCCTGCCCACTTGATATATTTCTCCCACTTTTGATCCTTCATCCCTGCCCACTTGATATATTTCTCCCACTTTTGACCCTTCATCCCTGTCCACTTGATATATTTCTCCCACTTTTGATCCTTCATCCCTGCCCAATTGATATATTTCTCCCACTTTTGATCCTTCATCCCTGCCCAATTGATATATTTCTCCCACTTTTGACCCTTCATCCCTGTCCACTTGATATATTTCTCCCACTTTTGATCCTTCATCCCTGCCCACTTGATATATTTCTCCCACTTTTGATCCTTCATCCATGCCCACTTGATATATTTCTCCCACTTTTGATCCTTCATCCCTGTCCACTTGATATATTTCTCCCACTTTTGATCCTTCATCCCTGTCCACTTGATATATTTCTCCCACTTTTGACCCTTCATCCCTGTCCATTTGATATATTTCTCCCACTTTTGATCCTTCTTCTCTGCCCACTTGATATATTTCTCCCACTTTTGATCCTTCATCTCTGCCCACTTGATATATTTCTTCCACTTTTGATCCTTCATCTCTGCCCACTTGATATATTTCTCCCACTTTTGACCCTTCTTCCCTGCCCAGTTGATATATTTCTCCCACTTTTGATCCTTCATCTCTGCCCACTTGATATATTTCTCCCACTTTTGACCCTTCATCCCTGCCCAGTTGATATATTTCTCCCACTTTTGATCCTTCATCTCCGCCCATTTGATATATTTCTCCCACTTTTGACCCTTCATCCCTGCCCACTTGATATATTTCTCCCACTTTTGATCCTTCATCTCTGCCCACTTGATATATTTCTCCCACTTTTGACCCTTCATCTCTGCCCACTTGATATATTTCTCCCACTTTTGACCCTTCATCCCTGCCCAGTTGATATATTTCTCCCACTTTTGATCCTTCATCTCTGCCCACTTGATATATTTCTCCCACTTTTGACCGTTCTTCCCTGCCCAGTTGATATATTTCTCCCACTTTTGAGCCTTCTGCCCTGCCCACTTGATATATTTCTCCCACTTTTGAGCCTTCATCTCTGCCCACTTGATATATTTCTCCCACTTTTGACCCTTCATCTCTGTCCACAGGATATATTTCTCCCACTTTTGATCCTTCATCCCTGCCCACTTGATATATTTCTCCCACTTTTGACCCTTCTTCCCTGCCCACTTGATATATTTCTCCCACTTTTGACCCTTCATCCCTGCCCACTTGATATATTTCTCCCACTTTTGACCCATCATCCCTGCCCACTTGATATATTTCTCCCACATTTGACCCTTCATCCCTGTCCACTTGATATATTTCTCCCACTTTTGATCCTTCATCCCTGCCCACTTGATATATTTCTCCCACTTTTGACCCTTCATCCCTGCCCACTTGATATATTTCTCCCACTTTTGATCCTTCATCCCTGCCCACTTGATATATTTCTCCCACTTTTGACCCTTCATCCCTGCCCACTTGATATATTTCTCCCACTTTTGATCCTTCATCCCTGTCCACTTGATATATTTCTCCCACTTTTGATCCTTCATCCCTGTCCACTTGATATATTTCTCCCACTTTTGATCCTTCATCCCTGCCCACTTGATATATTTCTCCCACTTTTGACCCTTCATCCCTGCCCACTTGATATATTTCTCCCACTTTTGATCCTTCATCCCTGTCCACTTGATATATTTCTCCCACTTTTGATCCTTCATCCCTGTCCACTTGATATATTTCTCCCACTTTTGATCCTTCATCCCTGCCCACTTGATATATTTCTCCCACTTTTGATCCTTCATCCCTGTCCACTTGATATATTTCTCCCACTTTTGATCCTTCATCCCTGTCCACTTGATATATTTCTCCCACTTTTGATCCTTCATCCCTGCCCACTTGATATATTTCTCCCACTTTTGATCCTTCATCCCTGTCCACTTGATATATTTCTCCCACTTTTGATCCTTCATCCCTGCCCAATTGATATATTTCTCCCACTTTTGACCCTTCATCCCTGTCCACTTGATATATTTCTCCCACTTTTGATCCTTCATCCCTGCCCACTTGATATATTTCTCCCACTTTTGATCCTTCATCCATGCCCACTTGATATATTTCTCCCACTTTTGATCCTTCATCCCTGTCCACTTGATATATTTCTCCCACTTTTGATCCTTCATCCCTGTCCACTTGATATATTTCTCCCACTTTTGACCCTTCATCCCTGTCCATTTGATATATTTCTCCCACTTTTGATCCTTCTTCTCTGCCCACTTGATATATTTCTCCCACTTTTGATCCTTCATCTCTGCCCACTTGATATATTTCTTCCACTTTTGATCCTTCATCTCTGCCCACTTGATATATTTCTCCCACTTTTGACCCTTCTTCCCTGCCCAGTTGATATATTTCTCCCACTTTTGATCCTTCATCTCTGCCCACTTGATATATTTCTCCCACTTTTGACCCTTCATCCCTGCCCAGTTGATATATTTCTCCCACTTTTGATCCTTCATCCCTGCCCACTTGATATATTTCTCCCACTTTTGATCCTTCATCTCTGCCCACTTGATATATTTCTCCCACTTTTGACCCTTCATCTCTGCCCACTTGATATATTTCTCCCACTTTTGACCCTTCATCCCTGCCCAGTTGATATATTTCTCCCACTTTTGATCCTTCATCTCTGCCCACTTGATATATTTCTCCCACTTTTGATCCTTCATATCTGCCCACTTGATATATTTCTCCCACTTTTGACCGTTCTTCCCTGCCCAGTTGATATATTTCTCCCACTTTTGAGCCTTCTGCCCTGCCCACTTGATATATTTCTCCCACTTTTGAGCCTTCATCTCTGCCCACTTGATATATTTCTCCCACTTTTGACCCTTCATCTCTGTCCACAGGATATATTTCTCCCACTTTTGATCCTTCATCCCTGCCCACTTGATATATTTCTCCCACTTTTGATCCTTCATCTCTGCCCACTTGATATATTTCTCCCACTTTTGATCCTTCATCTCTGTCCACTTGATATATTTCTCCCACTTTTGACCCATCATCCCTGCCCACTTGATATATTTCTCCCACTTTTGACCCTTCATCTCTGTCCACTTGATATATTTCTCCCACTTTTGACCCTTCATCCCTGCCCACTTGATATATTTCTCCCACTTTTGACCCATCATCCCTGCCCACTTGATATATTTCTCCCACTTTTGACCCTTCTTCCCTGCCCACTTGATATATTTCTCCCACTTTTGACCCTTCATCTCTGTCCACTTGATATATTTCTCCCACTTTTGACCCATCATCCCTGCCCACTTGATATATTTCTCCCACTTTTGACCCATCATCCCTGCCCACTTGATATATTTCTCCCACTTTTGACCCATCATCCCTGCCCACTTGATATATTTCTCCCACTTTTGACCCATCATCCCTGCCCACTTGATATATTTCTCCCACTTTTGACCCTTCATCCCTGCCCACTTGATATATTTCTCCCACTTTTGACCCTTCATCCCTGCCCACTTGATATATTTCTCCCACTTTTGACCCTTCATCCCTGCCCACTTGATATATTTCTCCCACTTTTGACCCTTCATCCCTGCCCACTTGATATATTTCTCCCACTTTTGACCCTTCATCTCTGTCCACAGGATATATTTCTCCCACTTTTGACCCTTCATCCCTGCCCACTTGATATATTTCTCCCACTTTTGACCCTTCATCCCTGTCCACTTGATATATTTCTCCCACTTTTGATCCTTCATCCCTGTCCACAGGATATATTTCTCCCACTTTTGACCCTTCATCCCTGTCCACTTGATATATTTCTCCCACTTTTGACCCTTCATCCCTGCCCACTTGATATATTTCTCCCACTTTTGACCCATCATCCCTGCCCACTTGATATATTTCTCCCACTTTTGACCCTTCTTCCCTGCCCACTTGATATATTTCTCCCACTTTTGATCCTTCATCCCTGCCCACTTGATATATTTCTCCCACTTTTGACCCTTCTTCCCTGTCCACTTGATATATTTCCCCCACTTTTGACCCTTCTTCCCTGTCCACTTGATATATTTCTCCCACATTTGACCCTTCTTCCCTGCCCACTTGATATATTTCTCCCACTTTTGATCCTTCATCCCTGCCCACTTGATATATTTCTCCCACTTTTGACCCTTCATCCCTGTCCACTTGATATATTTCTCCCACTTTTGACCCTTCTTCCCTGCCCACTTGATATATTTCTCCCACTTTTGATCCTTCATCCCTGCCCACTTGATATATTTCTCCCACTTTTGACCCTTCTTCCCTGTCCACTTGATATATTTCCCCCACTTTTGACCCTTCTTCCCTGTCCACTTGATATATTTCTCCCACATTTGACCCTTCTTCCCTGCCCACTTGATATATTTCTCCCACTTTTGATCCTTCATCCCTGCCCACTTGATATATTTCTCCCACTTTTGACCCTTCATCCCTGTCCACTTGATATATTTCTCCCACATTTGACCCTTCTTCCCTGCCCACTTGATATATTTCTCCCACTTTTGATCCTTCATCCCTGCCCACTTGATATATTTCTCCCACTTTTGACCCTTCATCCCTGTCCACTTGATATATTTCTCCCACATTTGACCCTTCTTCCCTGCCCACTTGATATATTTCTCCCACTTTTGATCCTTCTTCTCTGCCCACTTGATATATTTCTCCCACATTTGACCCATCATCCCTGCCCACTTGATATATTTCCCCCACTTTTGACCCTTCTTCCCTGTCCACTTGATATATTTCTCCCACATTTGACCCTTCTTCCCTGCCCACTTGATATATTTCTCCCACTTTTGACCCTTCATCCCTGTCCACTTGATATATTTCTCCCACTTTTGACCCTTCATCCCTGTCCACTTGATATATTTCTCCCACATTTGACCCTTCTTCCCTGCCCACTTGATATATTTCTCCCACTTTTGATCCTTCATCCCTGCCCAATTGATATATTTCTCCCACTTTTGACCCTTCTTCCCTGTCCACTTGATATATTTCCCCCACTTTTGACCCTTCTTCCCTGTCCACTTGATATATTTCTCCCACATTTGACCCTTCTTCCCTGCCCACTTGATATATTTCTCCCACTTTTGACCCTTCATCCCTGTCCACTTGATATATTTCTCCCACATTTGACCCTTCTTCCCTGCCCACTTGATATATTTCTCCCACTTTTGATCCTTCTTCTCTGCCCACTTGATATATTTCTCCCACATTTGACCCATCATCCCTGCCCACTTGATATATTTCTCCCACTTTTGATCCTTCTTCTCTGCCCACTTGATATATTTCTCCCACATTTGACCCATCATCCCTGCCCACTTGATATATTTCTTCCACTTTTGATCCTTCATCTCTGCCCACTTGATATATTTCTCCCACTTTTGACCCTTCATCCATGCCCACTTGATATATTTCTCCCACTTTTGATCCTTCATCCCTGTCCACTTGATATATTTCTCCCACTTTTGATCCTTCTTCCCTGTCCACTTGATATATTTCTCCCACTTTTGACCCTTCATCCCTGTCCACTTGATATATTTCTCCCACTTTTGATCCTTCTTCTCTGCCCACTTGATATATTTCTTCCACTTTTGATCCTTCATCTCTGCCCACTTGATATATTTCTCCCACTTTTGACCCTTCTTCCCTGCCCAGTTGATATATTTCTCCCACTTTTGATCCTTCATCTCTGCCCACTTGATATATTTCTCCCACTTTTGACCCTTCATCCCTGCCCAGTTGATATATTTCTCCCACTTTTGATCCTTCATCTCCGCCCATTTGATATATTTCTCCCACTTTTGACCCTTCATCCCTGCCCAGTTGATATATTTCTCCCACTTTTGATCCTTCATCTCTGCCCACTTGATATATTTCTCCCACTTTTGATCCTTCATATCTGCCCACTTGATATATTTCTCCCACTTTTGAGCCTTCTGCCCTGCCCACTTGATATATTTCTCCCACTTTTGAGCCTTCGTCTCTGCCCACTTGATATATTTCTCCCACTTTTGACCCTTCATCTCTGTCCACAGGATATATTTCTCCCACTTTTGATCCTTCATCCCTGCCCACTTGATATATTTCTCCCACTTTTGATCCTTCATCTCTGCCCACTTGATATATTTCTCCCACTTTTGATCCTTCATCCCTGCCCACTTGATATATTTCTCCCACTTTTGACCCTTCTTCCCTGCCCACTTGATATATTTCTCCCACTTTTGACCCTTCATCTCTGTCCACTTGATATATTTCTCCCACTTTTGACCCTTCATCCCTGCCCACTTGATATATTTCTCCCACTTTTGACCCATCATCCCTGCCCACTTGGTATATTTCTCCCACTTTTGACCCTTCATCCCTGCCCACTTGATATATTTCTCCCACTTTTGACCCTTCATCCCTACCCACTTGATATATTTCTCCCACTTTTGACCCATCATCCCTGCCCACTTGATATATTTCTCCCACTTTTGACCCTTCTTCCCTGCCCACTTGATATATTTCTCCCACTTTTGACCCTTCATCCCTGCCCACTTGATATATTTCTCCCACTTTTGACCCATCATCCCTGCCCACTTGATATATTTCTCCCACTTTTGACCCTTCTTCCCTGCCCACTTGATATATTTCTCCCACATTTGACCCTTCATCCCTGCCCACTTGATATATTTCTCCCACTTTTGATCCTTCATCCCTGTCCACAGGATATATTTCTCCCACTTTTGACCCTTCATCCCTGCCCAGTTGATATATTTCTCCCACTTTTGACCCTTCATCCCTGCCCACTTGATATATTTCTCCCACTTTTGACCCATCATCCCTGCCCAATTGATATATTTCTCCCACTTTTGACCGTTCTTCCCTGCCCACTTGATATATTTCTCCCACATTTGACCCTTCATCCCTGCCCACTTGATATATTTCTCCCACTTTTGATCCTTCATCTCTGCCCACTTGATATATTTCTCCCACTTTTGACCGTTCTTCCCTGCCCACTTGATATATTTCTCCCACATTTGACCCTTCATCCCTGTCCACTTGATATATTTCTCCCACTTTTGACCCTTCATCTCTGCCCACTTGATATATTTCTCCCACTTTTGATCCTTCATCCCTGTCCACAGGATATATTTCTCCCACTTTTGACCCTTCATCCCTGCCCAGTTGATATATTTCTCCCACTTTTGACCCTTCATCCCTGCCCACTTGATATATTTCTCCCACTTTTGACCCTTCTTCCCTGCCCACTTGATATATTTCTCCCACT
Organism: Oasisia sp. SBJ-2009; assembly: GCA_964017155.1. NCBI lineage: Eukaryota > Metazoa > Annelida > Polychaeta > Sabellida > Siboglinidae > Oasisia > Oasisia sp. SBJ-2009. The sequence goes on from OZ024854.1 coordinate 55,588,222, forward strand.
TTTGATCCTTCATCCCTGCCCACTTGATATATATCTCTCACTCTTAACCCTTCCCTGTCCAATTGATATATCTCTTTATATATCTCCTACTCTTGACCATTCTGTATCCTCTTGACCCTTAATTCCCTGTCCAGTTGATATAACTCCTGATATATCTCCTACTCTTGACCCTTCCCTGTCCAGTTGATATAACTCCTGATATATCTCCTACTCTTGACCCTTCCCTGTCCAGTTGATATAACTCCTGATATATCTCCTACTCTTGACCCTTCCCTGTCCAGTTGATATAACTCCTGATATATCTCCTACTCTTGACCCTTCCCTGTCCAGTTGTTATAACTCCTGATATATCTCCTACTCTTGACCCTTCCCTGTCCAGTTGATATAACTCCTGATATATCTCCTCTTGTCTTTCTGGATAGCTAGGTTTGTTGGTGCACATGGGTGTGGCCAACTGGCCATTGCAGTCTGTAGACACTCTGTAATAGTCTGGCATGCCTACTTTATCATGGAGGTTGTATGAATTGTTGGAATCGGATGGACTAAAATAATTGTTTTATCTTGAAGAGAACAAAGATGGCGTGCCTGAACAGCTGAATGCCATGTTGGGTCAGAAGTTGCCCCAACATGCTGCTGGCACCATCAGCACCTTGGTGACAGTTGAAAAAGGACAGGCTAAGAAAGGAGGAAACCAGAGGTACTGTGTGACACAATCACAAACATTGACTACAAAGTATATAGTGAACTAAATAATACAGAGTATGGTTATGGTTATGCTAATTAATAACTTTGTTTTTCCAGTGTTCACTATGTCTATGTGTTAGAGCATTGCATTATTCACCTATGTATGTATTTATGTATTAGTATGTTAATGTTGGGGTAGTTTGGCACATATTCTCCCAAATGCTGTGGTCCCCTGGCCTCTTTCCCTTTTTTAGTACTTGCATCATTGGTGATGTTTCACTTGCCAGTGCATTGTATAAAACGCAAAGGCTGTTACTTAGAATTAATTAATTAATGTGTATCTGGTCTACTTTTTTCCTGTCAATGTAAATTGTTGAGGCACTAATTAGAGTCCACCACAGTGTCTTTGTAATCATGTTTGACTTCATGAATGAGGTGGTTACCTGAAATGTGTAGTTCATCTTCATGTGCTGCTCCAAAGGTGAGTGAAGTCTAGTTCCTGTGGTCACAGGGTAACAGTGAAGGTATCATGGGTTACATCTTTCTGTAGAACGTTCAGTCGGCTTGGCAAACTGGCTGGCATCAAAGAACCTGTCGAGCCAAAGGAACAGGACACCTCGTCTAAGGGCAGGAAGGACCCGCCCACGGCTGTGCGAACCAAAAAACAAGTTGCTAATCAACGCAAAGTGTTCGGTAGGCTCCCTGATATATGTTGATGCAACAATCTACAGCATTGTAGAGATGCAATTCATTTATTGTGTTGTGAGACGAGTAATATTTAAGAGGGTAACCACTGTTATTTTCAATATGTTTTACTATATATATATATATATATATATTATATATTACATGGCATAATCATAATATATATATATATATATATATATTTAAAATGAAACAATTGGATCACAAAGCTTCAGATCTAGATATTACTGTATTTATAAATAGTAATAATATAATAATTTAATTTCACTCTGGGCAATCATAGAGATTGAAATGGGTACATAAAAACATGCAACATATATTTGTTAAAAAATAGATTGAAATAATATATAAGTTAAGACATATATATAATATATAATATATATATATATATATTGTGTGACATATACAGGGTATGCATATTTATAATATATATATATATATATATGTATGTATGTAGATGTATATGCATATGCACATATACATGTATATATATATATACATATGTACATATATATGTACATATATATATATATATATATATATATATATAATATATTATATATATATACAGTATATATATATGTGTGTGTGTGAGTATGTATGTGTGTGTGCATGTGTATGTATATGTGAGTATGCTTTTGTGAATGCCTCCCTGGGGTATATATACATAATTTATATATATAGATATATATATATATAATATATCTATATATATATATATATATATATATTTAACATGAACAAAGTAATTGGGCGCAAAGCTTCAGATCCAGATATAATCTTGCAAACAGTCATCAAACATCCAATGTTTTAACTGTCTGACATATATGCCTACACCGGCTGTGCCACAGTGAGATGGTTGTGCTGTTTCAGAGAAGACAAGAGGCAGGGAAAGTACCATCAGCAAGATTGACCCGATACCAGAGGACATTCTCACTGACTCACGCTCCACTCTGGATGAAGAAAGTATACTTGGTGTGTATGTGGTGATGTGTTTGGTAGTCACTGACACCAGCTTCTCGTGTTGTTATGCCAGACATTGATGGGAAATTGCCTGCCAGTGGTGAATAACAGATCACCCATTGTAAAAATGTATGTAAATATATTCATAGGAATATGCTATAAAACTGTATTTTACTTTCAAAGGTAAATAAGTTAAAGCAACAAGAGAAAAAATTAAGAAATGATAGTGTTATTAAGATGTGTTTATATATGTGTGTTTGTGTAGAGAGAGAGAGCGAGAGAGAGAGAGAGAGAGAGAGAGAGAGAGAGAGAGAGAGAGAGAGAGAGAGAGAGCTAGAGCGAGAGCGAGATTTGTCGCCTTATGCCGTCACTCGTGTCTCATGTGTGAAAGTAGTATAAGATGTGAACATATGATAAAAAGGTTTTTTCTTGTTTGTGCTATAATTTCCTCCCTGTCGCCAGCCCCTGGAAAGAAGAAAGCCGGCAAAGCGGCTCCAAAGGGGAAACGTGGAAAGAAGGCAGATTCTCCAACAAAAGCCTTGGTGATCACGCAGTCAGAGATACTGCGGAGGGATGGTATCATTTGCCTTCCCATTAAGATGTCCAAACTGTTTGCTGGTAAGTGTTGCAGCTGTCCTAAGTGATGTGACTGTTCACTGTTTTAAGGGTCTCCAAACCTGGGTCCATTCATAATTTTCCTTTTAGGATGAATACTAAGTAAATAAATTTCATATGATTTGACATTGAGCACGGAAATACTTGGATAACATGGAATTCCTTTAGTTAAAAGTTAAGGCTGGACATTTCTACATTTCTAAGTGGCATGGAAAAGCCTAGAATTCTTAATTCATGGAAAAGCCTAGAATGTTCAATTTTCTGCGTGGAAAATATGAGTCATTCAATTCACTCATCTTCGGAGGATGTCACTGGGGAACAAGTCTAACAAATGATGATGTTGTAATAATTTTTTATAACTGTTCCAAGTTTGTTCCAAGGATGTAAACCAGTACAGATGCATTATAATTATACTTAAAACGTTGGTGTATTTTGTGTGACTCTTGCTCAGTAGTGGTCAGTTTTGGCATTGGTATTTTAATTTAAGCCTGAAAAAGGCGTGGTCAGTTTTGGCATTGGTATTTTAATTTAAGCCTGAAAAAGGCGTGGTCAGTTTTGGCATTGGTATTTTAATTTAAGCCTGAAAAAGGCGTGGTCAGTTTTGGCATTGGTATTTTAATTTAAGCCTGAAAAAGGCGTGGAAATGGCATGGCCTTTCGTAACTGCTATGAATGAATCCTGCTAAAATATCAACCATGTGAAGTTATGCAGTCTCTAATTCCTTCAGCAGTCTCTGTACATAGTATTGTTAACTCTTCGCATGTTTTGTGAGTCTCTACTGTATCTTACATGCTCTTTCACTTTGAAGCAGCCCAACTACAGTCAAACTTCACTTTATCAGCACCTTGGTAATACAGCCACCTCACAATTAAGCACCTCTTGGACTACCACATGTCTGTAACAGTAAAGTACAGGTACACTGCCATGGCTGTCCTTAATGAAAAGCTTCTGGTGTATTGTCAAAAATGCCAAAACACCAGTCACCAGTAAAACAAAACAGTATCATGCTAAATTGTCTTGTTCATCGTGTAGAATTTGATAGTTATTAAAAAAATTGTTTTAGATATAATTAGCAATGCAAATTATCTGTAGTTTTCACATGTTTGCAAATTGAAAACTGGAAATATTGATGACAGTATATTAACAGAAATGTGTGCACTTGGCAGATGAGTCAGTATCAGGAAATGTATTAAAATGGTATGTGACTGGTGCCATGCCATATGTAATTTATCCACATCATTCTATGTTAATGTTGATCTGAACTAAATGATACAAAAGGGAGACAGTATATGCCTCTGCATGGGATTATGCAGCGATTTGTAACAGGATGTCTGTTGTACATAGAAAAATGAGAACTCGTTGAACATCAAAGAGTAATGCTGTTAGCTCGCCCCACCTTGGAAGTATTGCCAATAACACTTGAACTTTTGAAACTATACATGTTTTGTTGACTACTTGAACATGTTTCATGATCATATTTTCCAAATTGGGAACGTTAATTCATTAAACACAATTTGATGATAGAAAAACTAGAAAAAGACTGCCATTTTAATTGCTTGTCTTGTGGTGTCGAGGCATGCTGTCCCTGACCGAGAGACTGGACAAGTCAGTGGACGGTGTGGATGACCTGTTCCTCAGCATAGTCCTCAACGGCCCTCTCATGTCTGAGGAACAGAAGATTGCCCTCAACCCTCTTGTGGTCACCGTGCACTCAGCCAGTAACATGCCAGACGCTCCACTGTCATTGTCAAAGCTCCGCAGAAAGTGAGTTATTCAATTCTGAAGCAAATTCTGCAAATAATGGGCATGTACTAACTCTGTGTGTGTAGATATATATATATATATATATATATATATATATATATATATATATATATATATATATATGCTATATATGTATATGCTATATATATATATATATATATATATATGCTATATATATATATATATATATATATATATATATATATATGTATATATATATATATCACCATGTATACATATATATGCTATATATGTAATATATTATAGATGTATGTATGTACATGTATATACATACATACATCTATATATTGCATATATAGCATATATATATGTATATAATTACATATAGGCCCAATATAAAAGTTGGTAATTATTGATTACAGCAGTGTCATTCACGGATTTTGGTAATAAGTTGCTTTCACATAAAGCTGCACTGTCCATAAAATTATGCTTTGGGACAACTTTTTTGGTTATTCGCGCACACCATTAGTTATTTCTTTGAATGTCAAATAGATACAACATCTGAATATGCCAATAATTAAACGAACAGAATTTTCATCTTGTTTACTGGACAATCGCAAGGTTCCCATGCTGACTCGTATCATTCTGGTGACAAGTGTCATTTGTCATGGCTTCTGAGCAGCATAATTAATATAACCTTCTTGTAATGTGACTTTTATATTACTGAGTCATCACTACATGTGACCTTGTTGTGTAGGTGTGACCTTGTTGTTTAGGTGTGACCTTGTTGTGTTGGTGTGACCTTGTTGTGTAGGTGTGACCTTGTTGTATAGGTGTGACCTTGTTGTGTAGGTGTGACCTTGTTGTGTAGGTGTGATCTTGTTGTGTAGGTGTGACCTTGTTGTGTAGGTGTGACCTTGTTGTGTTGGTGTGACCTTGTTGCGTAGGTGTGACCCGGTACACGTCAGGTACAAGTTGTACGCAGACATGGAACATGTGAGCGCCACACGTGAACAGGACCGGAACCTGTACTGGGACGACATCAACGTACTGCTGGCAGGTCCGTCTTTGCAAAGCCCCTACTGATTTTCCAGCGTTAAATGACAATCAAAATTTAATAGATTTGTTTTGCTCATTAGTTTTAAGAATTGAAATACTAGTAGTTAGATTAGCTGTAGAGACTCATTGAGATACAGCATAATATTAAAAGTAAAATAAACAGTAGTAATTATGATTCAGTGTTAATAACATAATTAATCATGCAATATTGTATATGCAGTTGCAATGCACACCACCAGGTTCACATAACCACAACAGCATCTATGTCAGTGCAGTGTAAATTAATCGTGTTTTTATTCGTTAGGTAGAACCACAAGGGTGAATTTACTTATGGCATTAAATGATGACAATAGAGAACCTATCCAGTATTAATTGATAATACGACTATCATATGAAAGTTACTGGTTCTCTCTGAATCTGTAAATCTCATAATATAGTCAATCTTATGGTAACAGTAATACTGTTAATTAGTCACACCTGCATACTGCCTCAGTAGCCTTAGTGGTTGGACTACATGAATCATAGATGTCCACTGCCTCGTTCCCAGGGAAGATGCCCCAAGCTGAACTGAAAGAGAGGCTCCGTGGCACCCCATTGGAGATCGAAGTTCATGACCGTGACCGTCTAGCTGTAAAACGATCCACCAAGGCTAAGTTGTTTGGTGATGAACTGGAAGATGAGAAAATCAGCAATGTTGGAGCAGTGGCGAGTAAGGACTCATCGTAAACTTGACATATACATGAGGTTGCGATGTAGGCAAAGTAACTGTTAAAGGATTAATTTGAAAATGTATATAATCAGTACATTTATATATATATATATATATATATATATATATATATATATGTGTATGTGTGTGTGTGTGTGTGTGTGTATGTATGTATGTATGTATGTATAAAATACAACTGCAATAATAACTTTTAAAATATTTTTTGGAACACAACACTCAGAATATCTTTCAGCAGAAATTGTCATTCTTATACAGCCACCTTTCTATGATACTGAAAAAATAAAACAAGAAAAAGCCAGATATTGAGAAAAAGTCACCGGCCGTAGCTAACCGATAGTCGACATTGCTCTGCAGGCAAGAGAACAATGTACAACCCATTCACGGACCGCAAGAAGCCCTGGAACCCGTACGGGGTCGCCAGGTTTGACTTGTCTGACCTCCTGCTGGGACAGCAAGTGCTCTACATCACGTCTCCCATCCTTCCCTGCCCCACTCCCGACATCCTCGGGGAGAAGGACGTCACTAAGCAAGACGGGAAGGTGGTTGGAGTGGCCGGGGCAGTGGACGGACCAGGTGAGAGGGGTCACAGAGGTCACAGAGGTCACAGGGGTCACACATCAGCTCCATGTGTCTGCATCAGTTCAAATCAAATCAAATTTTATTTCGTAACAACAACAAGAATACATTCTATTGGTCGAATAAAAAACATCATTCATTCATTCATTCTACATGTACATGAGCAATCAAAACAAAAAAGTAGTGTTACGTGGTGATCACATGGCACATAATGTGCCATCTTCCTGTGACCCCAAAACATAAACTTATAAAGTACAGATACATAATTTTATATACTTATACACGTAGAATCATGAAATCGCTGTTCTCAATATAATTTATTTGACAATATAATTTATTTGACAACAGACTGACAACAAATTATAATCTTTTGTAAATCCAAACAGTTTTTCTTTTTTAAGTAACGATTTTAGTTACACTCTACACATCTGCGATTTAGGCAATGCACATGGTTAAGGTAGCTAGATAGATAGTGTTTAGATATCACAGATTTGAATTTATGTCGGAATTGGAGATTTTGAATCTTATAATCAAGGTTATTCCATAGTTTTGTAAAATGATGTAAAGGTAACTTAGAAGAAAACTTTATCAATTCTTCATTGAGGATATGTGTCTAGTAACACGTCTTTCTATTTCTGGGAACTGTAGCCCATTATGGTTTATATAACCACTGCACAATTTTGCAACACATAATAATACAGGCTTTACGAATAATATATGATGGATGTACTTAAGGAAGATGAAGGCTACATCACAGACGCCGCAACAGATTCACAAATAGTATGACAAGGTGTGAAGAAAATATAACATGAAACAATAGCATAAATAAAGTGTGAGTCTATGATCAGTTATAGCAACTAACTGAATGGTGCACGTTTTTTCTTGCAGCCAATAGAAATAAACAACGAAGAACTTTATCAGGTTTACTCTGAAGCTGTCTTATATAATTCTCCTCTCATACCTCTGTGCAAATTAATGTGTTGTATTTTAAATGTTGTTATAACAAACCTCTCTCGATGTTACTGTGATTAATGGTGGTGTCTTCTGGTTCCATTTCTGTTTGGAAATACAAGAAACGAAATACAAAAAACTACATTTTTTATGCAACATTATAAAATGCAATGAATATATATATTAAAAACTAAATCTATGATATGTTAACATTTCGTATTAGTCATAATTATTAATGTGTGTCTGTGGCATTGTCAATATAAGAGAATATTTCTTAGCAATTTTTGTGTATACAGGGTTATACCTATTTAAATGCTTTGTTACGTAAATTACTTTGTGTCATCATTCCAAGTAATACTTACAGTATTGTAATGTGATGTCTGTGTGCATTATAATGTACCTTTACTCCCCGTAATATTTATTGTACATTATACTGGGACGTTTTGAGTGTGGATTAATGTATCTATTAATTCCTCATAATACGTACTGTACTATACTGGTGGATTTGAATGAGGGATTTGACATTTGTATATATTTAATTATTTATCAATATTAATATTTGTTCTTTGCATTTCACATCAGTTTGGTCTGTTTTAGTAGATCCTACAATTGCAGATTATTTATATTGCAGTCTTTTATATGAATGTATTATCCTCATGACAATATGACTATCTTAATGTTTACTTTCCTGTCTACCTATTCAACATATGATACAAGAACATTTGTTTTAAACAGACTTGTTATTTTGCCAGTATTGTATTGTCACGGGAACTGCTCTCAAAGAAACTGCTTCAATATGACAATCATCTGTAAAAATGCTACAGTCGTTCTCCAATGAATTGAATAATTATTATTTGTTATGCAACATTTTAAGCCGTAGCCACTTACACAATTTAAAGACAGGTTATAAAAGTTGACACCTCTACTTCCCTTTCAGTGACCTCGCCACTTCCAATGGGTCACTACATCCAGTCAAACAGCACTTTGAAGATCAAGGTGGCGTTGGCGTATCCACTCGCAACTCCGACCAGCGTGGCCGCAAAAGTTGAACCTGAGGCCACTTTTGAGGTATACACCTGTGTACATTGCTGATGTAAAGTTACTAAGTGAATGGATTAGAGAATGTGTTTGCATGTGTGTCTTTTCTTAATGTGTATGTCAAGCACCAGCAGCAGTCATTATGTAATATGTCTTCAACCTAGTTCCTTTTGGAATTTGTTTACATTCACATACAGCACAGCTAGTGTAGTTTTGGACAAAATTGCACTGAAATTAAACACACTGTACTAATATTCAGCTTTTTATTGGTTTCATTGGTAGCAGAAAAGTTGTTTTATATGTTAACAATTTAATGTATAATTTGTTATTAGTTGCAAGCATGTGTTAATGCTAGTATTGGTTATTCAATTATTTAGTATCATTTGATTCATTACTATCTGGTCATCTGCATCTGCTAACATTGTTGTTGTTCTTGTCGTTGTTGTCATGTTGTCATTGTTATGCAGTTGAGCAGCAACCACACGATAATAACCATGTTGTCACGTTGTCGCATGTGCATGTTGTTTCTGTTCTAGTGTCCATTTTCACGAATTGTCTTCCTGTTCCCGTACAAGGACCTGCGTTTCCTCCACCAATTACACTCTCTCATTACTGACATCAATTCTCGCGCTCTCAACCTCGAAGATCTACCAATGCATGTGATCCAAGGGGCGCTCTCCACCTACAAGTTGTCTGTGTAAGTGTTGCTCAATGTATCGACTAATCGTAGTAAATATAGCGCGTCCATTAACTCACAAGAACACAACGGTTGGCTGGGGGTCAATTCTGTCGTAGATTTGGTGTGTCACAAAATACAAGTGTTTCTAGTTTGTTCTACTTCTAACTTCGTCTGTGGATGGTTGCAGCAAACGCGCATGTTACGGTTGACTAACTGGTCTATTTGACTGGTGAGAACATTTAAATCATGTGAAATTAAAAAAGATACTATATAGGGTCCGTGGTGAACCACATCCCGTGTACGGGATTGTGATATACTACATTAGATATGTGGTTTACGAAGAAAACATAGATTATGTGTTGGTTTGTTTGTTTGTTTGTTTGTTTGATTTTTTTGTTTTTTTTGTTTGTTTGTTTATTTGTTTATTTGTTTATTTACATACATATGTACATTCATATGCACATATGCACATACAGGCAAATGCTAGCTCAGTCATAGTTAGATTCTGGACTATGTTTTCAGGGAGCAGCAACGCAGCAGGACTTTGAACATCCTCACAGGCTTCCAACTGCTAGACTCCAACATCCACGTGTTTGTGCTCGAGGGACTCCAGAAGCACGCCGTCAAACTGGTCTGGCAGAACCTGCAACCAGAGGAAGGATCAGGTTAGTTGGAACAAACCAGTCGTCTTGAGATATGTAGATTTAGAAGAATTAAACCAGGCAATATTCTCGATCGTCAAACTAATGGCCTATTTACACTGGTGAAAATAAAGTAAATAAAAACCATTGTAGTTTGTTTACTACTAAGCATACTTATTAAGATTGTCTTTAACAGTAACCTATGTCTGATGCCAAGTCAGTAATGAAACCATAATCTTATCTTAAGTTTCATAAATTACTTAGTTTTTTTGGGAGCATATTCATACAGCTGACATCAGTTATGTTGAATATCACACCTCAAAACCGTGTTAATAATAATAATAATTCAGTTTCTTAATATAGCACTTTTTAAGTAACTAAATGCAAATCAAAGTGCTTCACATTAATATGATGTGTTGACTAAATCTAAAATACAAATTAGTTAAATACATAAGGTAAGATCAAATAAATAAGCTAAGATAAATAAGTAAAGAAGCTAGGATAAACAATTACACATTAATATGATGTGTTGACTAAATGTAAAATATGGATTAATTAAATACACAAGGTAAGATAAAATAAATAAGCGAAGATAACTAAGTAAATAAGCTACGATAAATAAGTATACATTAATATGACCTGTTGACTAAATCTAAAATATAGATTAATTAAATTCATAAGGTAAGATAAAATAAATAAGCTAAGAGTGTTCTTTTCCCATGTATTCTTCAGTTCATACAGTGATCATATACAGTGATCATATACAGTGATCATATACAGTGATCATATACAGTGATCATATACAGTGATCATATACAGTGATCATATACAGTGATCATATACAGTGATCATATACAGTGATCATATACAGTGATCATATACAGTGATCATATACAGTGATCATATACAGTGATCATATACAGTGATCATATACAGTGATCATATACAGTGATCATATACAGTGATCATATACAGTGATCATATACAGTGATCATATACAGTGATCATATACAGTGATCATATACAGTGATCATATACAGTGATCATATACAGTGATCATATACAGTGATCATATACAGTGATCATATACAGTGATCATATACAGTGATCATATACAGTGATCATATACAGTGATCATATACAGTGATCATATACAGTGATCATATACAGTGATCATATACAGTGATCATATACAGTGATCATATACAGTGATCATATACAGTGATCATATACAGTGATCATATACAGTGATCATATACAGTGAGCATACTGTGATCGTGCAGTAATCATACAGTGATCATTCTCTCATCATACAGTAATCATATAGTGATCATGCAGGGATAATAGAGTGATCACACTGTGATCATACTGTGATCATACCGTAATCATACCGTAATCATACAGTGATCATACAGTGATCATACAGTGATCATACAGTGATCATACAGTGATCATACTGTATACTGTTCTCTCCTTCAGATGTGAAGATGCTCTACAACTCTGAGTTCTCCTTCAGCGAGCGCCTCTACGGGCCATTGGACGTCGATGTGTGTCGCATCAAACTTCACGAGCCCCTCTCCATTATCTGCAAACAGCCGTTGCTCTACGTCAGAGACATGGTCCCAAAGCCATGTTTCCAGTCACTGGTCAAACTTGAACAGGTTACATTGCACTTATTTTCATCACTACACCGAGGTAGTTTCTGGTACTTAGCCCGTGTTAACATTAATGGTGTTATGCTCCCGATATACGAAGTAAGAGACATGGTAGAAACTAGCATTCTGCTTGGTTATCACAGATGCATGTCACATGTGAAACACAAACATATTCTTTCCAACAGCCATACATTGTATCTGACAGGTGTTTCAGCCATGACCCCAGCATTCCCGATATACATTTTGTTATGTTGAACAATACGCATCAACATAACTGCATTGTATATAATGACATTAACTGATTAGCACTCAAGTCGGGCATTGACAGTCACCCCGAGTCTCCTCAGGTCAGCCATAGCCGGCCAGCGAATACAGCACAGCGTTTGAATTCAGTTTACGTGGTTGAACCTAGTGATTAAGAGATGCAATAAATGTGACACCTGTCTAGACATATAACATTAAATTGTGGCTATTTTGGATACTTCCGTTCTCAAAAATATCTACTGCATTTTCTAAAATTTAACAACAATATTTTTGTTTTTGGACATGGCCAAAGGTTGGCCACATGTATAGCTAAAATGTGTAACACATTATAACACATGATATACCAATGTGTAGATAATGTAATGTTCTTTTAAATAAACCCAACTTGTAACAGTAGAAAGCCAAGCATAAACAAGTTACACCGCAATAAAGTATTTTTTACAAACAAATTCAAAATGTCAATCAAGAAATGGTCAACATATTTTAAAGTTACAACAACAGTTTTGACACCACTGTGTAGGTACTTTTATAATCTACAACATGCGTACAACATGCAATTGCAAAAATTGAATAATAAAGGCGCAATTGCAAAGAAAATGGCGCACGCAATATTTTTAAACATCCAGGTCAAATATTTGAGGAGGCACAGGTTTCGCATTAAAATCGGCTGAGTGCTAATGGGTTAACAGTACATTATGTGATATCCTAAAGTGCACCTGACAAAACTGTGTTTTCCATCAATAGCTGAGCCATTGTCCTAGACTGCGGGATGCGGTCAGGAACGACCTGTTTCCAACTGCGGACATGGTGCTCTCAATGAGTCGTGAGTTTGGTGTGCCAATGACCGCAGACGACTTTGATGGTGAGTGTCACATCGTCGTACAGTCCTCCACGTATTCAGTAATATCTTTTTTTAGTTTCTTGGTTGAGCCTATGTTCAGCATAGTTAAACATCATGGTACATTGGAACGGACAAGTGTTGCACTATAATTAAGATATATTGATTACATACAACCGTTTACTGTGCGATATTATAACAGAAAGACAGCTAGCATTGATACATATAATAGGTATTCTACAGTATTTGTTTCCAAACAGAATCCTATAATCCATTATATATAATATATTACGTGGATGTTAAGTACGCTTTGATTTTACTATTCACTTTGTTGGCGCGAAAATTGGCTGATGTAGATTGTTGAAATTGATGGTGTATAAAAGTTGGAAAATAATATGAAATATTGACTGATACGTATTATTGTTACATTAAGATTATACATAAAGTAGTATTAGACTTCATATTAGTAGTAGTTTTTGTAAATGTTTTAGTTAACATTATTTTTGAGCATGTTAGCATAATAGGGTAATCTAGCCTTCAACGAGTTTGTATACAACATCTAACAAACCTGACTTACATATAATCAACTATGTGAATGCAAACTTCGACATAGATATCTCACTTGTCTACACGATCTTCCTTGCATCTGTGGGTGTATAAACAGTGCAGAGAATGTTGATGTTCTAATCGTTTTCCTTTAAAGATGTTATTCATTAAACTGGGAGTTGGTGCTCGTATGATCGCTATACTTAGATGCCAGTGTGTCTCCTCGGCGTGATGTACACCGTGAGGTGACTCTTTGTCTTTCAGAGTTGAACCCTGAGGTTCAGACCCAGATAACGGAGCAGCAGGCTGCAGCAGCTGCTGAAGCTGCTCGCAGCTCACGGGTGTGGACCCCCCTCGACAACTACAACGAGAAGTTCATCCACCTGGTGAAGAGGCGGGAAGAAGCGCCACCTATGGTCGACTACGAGAAGTCAAATAAGGTCTGTTTGTTGCAAGAGTTTCAGACCTGTTTCTTATGTTGGGTGCGGCTCATGTGACAGTAGCTGTGTCCTCTGTATTGTAAGATTAGGTAGCAATAGTACTATTGAATATAACGTCGAAATATATATTTAAACGTCATTATGTTAATATAATTCGTAAGTAAATATAACATGTAGACATACATCGGAATCATGGCAAGTGTTTATTTATAGGGTAACTGCCCAATTGTAATTAATACTAAGCATTGACATTTATTATTTTTAAGTGTTCACAGGTGTAGACACTTATAAGTGTTCAAGTCTACTCCTTTTAAAAACTTATTTCTTCATTGTATATAATTCGTATCATGTGACTTATTATTTATTGGATTATTTTTTTTTTAATGTGTGTTTTGAATTTTTTTTATTGATTATTGATTGTAATATGTAATAATTTTATTAGTACACCATATGATGGACATCTCAAACAGTGTATTGCTGGTGTATTTTATTATAATTGTCATTCTTCAGGAGTTGGTGCAACGCACAAGCGAAGACAACAATCGACAACGCAGTCAGAAACTGCCGTTGATCCTGCGAATTGATGCGAGTGGCGAGGTCTACAACTACGGTCCACAGGCTCTCAACAGCGCTGGTCTGGCCAAGGAACAGCTACGACAGCTGCTGGCTAAGGTCAGGGGTGTAGCTGTACAGACATCTGTTCATGTCTGCATTTGTCCAGTACGGTAAAACTGCTTGGCACGTCACAAGCAGTTCTGAAATTGAAACGATATCACCATAACTTATGATACTGATTGGAAAGCATAATTCACAGTGTAGTATTAGCTAATAATTAGGTGCAGCGATCTCTTGCTCTCAGTTTAAATAGGTCTACGAATAAGGTGATTGTTGGGCCACATGCTACTTACTAGTTTATGCCACAATACAGAAACCTAGACTATGGGGAATTGTTTAAGTAGTTTATAAATTCTGTTCTTTTTTTCAATCTTTTCTATGATTGCTATTAAACTGATAATACAAGGACATTACCAACTATTAACTGACATGGAGAAATAGCATAGTAATACCATACAAATGTGTATTTCTGTAACAATGTTTAATATCTGCATACCTATAAATTGTGTTCACAGAATCCTCGTCGCCGCTACACGTACTGCCAGCGCTACCAGCACATGACCATCATCCCAGATAATCCAGATGAGATACGCCACAGGGAGGCGAAGTCATCACGTGACCGCATGAAGACAACACTGGGATGGCAGTATCCGGGGAAGAAGACGATGGGAGAGAGCAATCGACACGCGATGATCCCGAATATATCACGCATTATGGATCTCCAACAGGTGTGTGTGCGTGTGTGCGTGCGTGTGTGTGTGTGTGTGTGTGTGTGTGTGTGCGCATGTTTGTGTGTGTGTGTGTGTATGTGTATGTGTCTGGGTGTGTGTGCATGTGTGTGTGTGTCTGCATATGTGTCTGTGTGTGTGCATGTGTGCATGTGTGTGTCTGCGTATGTGTCTGCATGTGTGTGTGTGTGTGCGTGTGTGTGTGTGCGTGTGTGTGTGTGTCTGCATGTGTGTGCGTGTGTGTGTGTCTGCGTATGTGTCTGCGTGTGTGTGCATGTGTGTGTGTGTGTATGTGTCTGCGTGTGTGTGTGTATGTGTCTACGTGTGTGTGTGTGTGTGTGTGTGTGTATGTACATATATGTGCTATGTGTGTGTATGTGTGTGTGTGCATGTGTGTGTGTGCGTGTGTGTGTGTCTGTATATGTGTGTGCTTGTGTATGTTTGTGTGTGTTCATGCAGGCGTGTGTTTGTCTGGGTTAATGCATTGCATTATGAACCAGGCGTGTGGTGCGTGTCTTGCGTGTGTTCTGCTAGGAGGATATTAAATGCATCTAAGACATGGCCAGTTTATAGTCGCTGACATCTCGACAGCCGAAGAATAGTCTGTTATTCAGAGGCGTCCAATCACATGGAGTCGTTAGTGGCGTTTCTGGCTGCAATTGATAAGTCTGACATGTGGACTATTCATCAGCTTATAACTTGTTGACGACAAATCACTGATGAAAATGTATATATTTGTAATAGTGAGAGTTGATGTCATTGACAATCTTAGTAAATTCATGTATGAATTGTCTTGTCTAACAGAAACATTTAGTGACCTACTGCTGCACTCACTACTGCCTAGACAAGAGAGAGACAGAGAGCGAGACAGACTGACGCTGACTACTTGTCTTTAACAATAGCCAATTGACTGCCATAGCAACCTGACTGTGTGTATAGAAGGGTTCACACACACACACACACACACACACACACACACACACACACACATACATACACACACATACATACACACATACGTACACACACATACATACATACACATATATACACACACATACATACACACACATACACACACACACATACATACACATATAAACACACACATACATACACACATACACACACACACATACATACACACACATACATACACACATATGTACACACACATACATACACACACATATATACACACACATACATACACACACATACATACACACACATACATACACACACATATAAACACACACATACATACACACATACACACACATACATACACCCATACATATATACACACACACCACACACATACACACACACACACACACACACACACACACACACACACACAATGAATGACATTATATTCATATATATATATATATATATCCCTGTCGTTACTTGGAGGCAATCACTGTTTAATGCACGCACAAAGGCATATATATATACAAATACTGAGGACATACATAAACACTCTACAACACAGAGGCAATCCCATGGATAGTAGACATTTGTAATTGTATTATCAGAAAAAGAAACCATATTCAGTTCTCAACTTGTTGACAATGGTCTCAGAATTAATTATGTTGAGAGACATTCATAATATGGTAACTACAACAACACTGTTTCTGGTTGCCTCTGTTTGTGTGGATATTACCACTGGAGCTTATTATGTCCTGGACTTTAAGCACACATATTGAGAAGTACGTGAGAAAATAATAACAAAAGTAGTTCTTATCTGTGCATCACCCTGCTGTCGATGTTACCATACTTGTTAACATACTGGTGATAGAATCCAACACACCACAAACTCGTAATGTTTTGCTTGCTGCCAGTGTTAAATCAGAAGGTAATATAGTTTCATTCCTCCGATGTCTAAAAACCTCTCTCTTTAATGCTGCCTCTCCTCCTTAGCTTCCTACCACCTTCATCCATCCTTTGACGACTCGTGCATTTTTTACAATTACAAGTTTGTTTAATCCATTGGTTTTGTCATGCCACTGAGTTTGATCGTCAAGGATATTGGCCCAAAAGAGGTCGTTATTATTTTGTGGGTATCTATTTAATAGTCGCAAACTGAAATACAAATATGACATTTACCTGTATCAACAAATCGCATTGTGTGCCCTACTATACCGTGGTGTATGGAGGTAAGGCTGACATTACAATCAGACCATTATTTTGACGTTGCAGCCATGGGTAGAGAATACACATTTTGCGAACCAACGCCCCGTTCTCGACTGGCGCCGGCCATATGATTGGCCATACCGCCAGGAAGACATGGACGTCTGGTCAAAGGCACCAGAGGTATTTGGAGCTGATGAACCGTTGTCGATTCACCTGCCCGGCGAACTGCGCAGGCGGGAACAGATTGCCGCACAACAGCAGGAATTCAACACATGGAGGTCAAAGGTCATTGTCGATGATGCAAGACAGTATTTCTACAGGTGAGCGCATGGATGTCAGGATAGCAGTCGATTGTTTATTTCCAATTAAAAAAGTATTTAGAGCTGTGTATCTTTAAAATGTATATATTGCAGTGTTTTTATGTTTGTTATATTATTCTGATATTTGTTTCATCCTTTTATTAATAATCACTCTACATTGGGTACTATCCATTGTTTATTTATGTAGAGTATAAATGGTCGTAATGTTGTAGGTTGGTTCAGTTTTATGATCATGGGGCACAAATCGTTAACTATACCCTCTATGCAGATATACAAACTGCTGTATAAACCATAATGATATATCCTCTCTGTGATGGTGCGACAATTCAACTTGTGATCAAATGTGAAACAAAATGGCCGACACTTCACTGCCCATGTCCACCAGGCGAGCGACAGAGCTGCAGCCGTGTGGGTTCAAAACGCCCAATCAGCTTGCGAAACTGAAGGGTCTCCTCAAAGACCCACCGCAGAAGCTTAGCCTCCGCAAAGGTGACATGGCTCTGCAGGAGATTCCCCCGTTGGGAGTCGTCCAGCATCCGGAACTCGATCCAGTCTCCCGAAGTGCCGACCCACGGATACGTTACCGTGACGACGAAGAACCACCAGTGACGGGATTTCAACCAGGAGCCGCGATTGAGCGGGATTGGAACCTACCAGGGAACCAGATCCCCAAGGCTGTGTATGACCACGAGGTTTTCAAGGAGGCGAAGGGGCATGACTTCATGTAAGTAGAGCGTTATTACTGTATTTCTGAAGCAATCCGTTCTCGATGCCTTTCTCTCTAGATTTGTTTTGGATAGTATTTTGGCAGGTTACCAGGGTTTGTTTATACTGTTGTCAATTTTTTGATCTGATATGTGTAAGTAAATGGTGCTAGCAGTGTTTGAAAGCCGTAACTGGTGGATGAAGAGGCTGATGTCATAATTGTAATTGCAAGCGTAACATCTCACCAAGAATGGGTTTTTTTATGCCTTAAATTACTTAAACCAGCAGTCATTTTGTTGACGTCCAACAAAAAACCTTGCAGTTATCTGTTAGTGTGATTCAGATTCAGTTCATTCACTTAATCAGTATTTTAACTTGATGTATATAATATACTGATACAATTTAACTGCTTAGCCTCATGTCACTGCTTGTCGCGATAAAATATCAAACTCAAAATTTGGCAAGCACCCTCATGAAAAATCTGCAGTCCCCCAATGAAACCCAACTAGAGTGCTGCAGGCTTATGCCAGCAAAACATTTGCCAGATTAATCTTTCCTGCAGGTCTTTATGACAAAAGTAACTTTGTCATACGTTTTTCGCAAACAAAACACATTTAGATGCTAAAATTTCAATAATAAAATAATTGTTTGTTGGAATATCTAATTGGATGCACGAACCTGTCAGCCATTTGACAGACCTTTCTACTTTTGATACATCAAATGGTCATCATTTGCAAAGACCATGGCTTTTATGAAAAACGTGTCAGCATTGTTGTTCTTGTTATGATCCACAACACAACAATTGTTTGTGGATTGGGAATATGTTTTCTGGTTACAGTTATTGAATTGCAATTACCCGGTAGTCATTAGAAAAGAAACTGTTTCAATCATAATTTGTAATAATTATAACATGTAAACTTTATAAAACAAAACTCTACTTTGTGTTTAAATCTACAGCTTAGTCTGGCCACCTTGATGGTCGACAAAGGTGAGTGGGTAAGGCACTAGATAAATTATAAATCAAACTAATCAATCAATGTAATAAATAAGCAGTTCCTGTTTTGTTGTTAAGTATGCATTAAATGTTTTATCGTTACATAAGTTAAGACATCTTGAATTTATAATGTATTGTTTGTGTTTCATTCATACTTGTAACCATCTTACCAAACTGTTTATTTATTGTAGTAAGCCATATGCAGTATCATCATGATTGATGTATTGGGGCTTACCATCCCAGCGAACAAATTCTGAGAAATCTTGGCATGATTTTAGGGTTTTCCAAAATATTTATTTTGATTTAATATGTACTCTTAATCCAATGAGACTTGCTAGCTGCAATATGCATTGACTGCGCCATTGAATAAATCAACAGAGGAATGAATGAAAGAAGGAACGAATGGATTAACTGGGCGGACGGGTGGAGAGTCGCTTTTGTAGGGATATGTCATGAATTGGAGAGAATGTTTTAGATTAACTCAAATATTTAATGGAGCATACTTTAAGTTCATGTCTTGCTCTGTTGTAAAAAATAATCATTACACCTATGCATAATTTAATGTACAGATAATACATCAGTTGTATCACTGTTTAGCTTGACTATCTTTACACATGTACGCTAATTGATGCCGATTGTTACAGCCGCTTTATCTTGTCGTAGTATGATTGTTATTTGCGAGAATGTCTGTTTTCAGCTTGTACCACACGGATCGAGATCTACTTCATAAGCGCCACATCCAGCACATAACGGCCAAGGAATACGACCTCGATTTATTCCAGTGGCCGGAAGCATTGAAGTACCTGCAGATGTACGGTGGTCCTGATGGAACCGGCCCCTACGTGATTCCATCAGCCGCCGAGATGGAGGCACTGGGGTTCTCAAAGCATCCACAGACAGACAGCGGTATAGGAACCTTCACCACGTCGCTTGAAGATACGGCGCCCGTGGAAGCCATCGAAGCCTCATGATGACCCTGTGACCTGTCAGCCTGGAGCCAGGGCGGTAATCTTGCATTAGATTAGCCGAAATCATTTATGACAATAAACAGAATTTCCATAGGTCCATCCGGATCCCAGACTTCATTGTTTTCCTCAAAGTGTAAACCTAAGGCTTCAAAGTTCCCGGTTCGAGTAGTTTATGCTATTTATTGTTATTATTTTGACAGTAGTGTGTCCCTGGCATCACACCACATTACTTAAAGTACAAAAGGATATCTTGTTAATATAATGTGTTTAACTTTAATTTAATTTTGTGCACATGCAAAGCCGGCACTTAACAACGCCGCTATGCGCTATATCATATTGGACTGATAACAGGCTGTGACGTATTTCTGTACAATTAAAATCTCAAATGATATGGAGTGGGGCTAGAAACACATCGGGATCAAATCATCGACGTAAGAGTAAATTTATACTAATCAAATGGCAGAATACCGTCGGTGTTTTGTCTTTGCGAATGTAGGTGAAGTGGCGTCCTAGCACAATGTAGGAAACATACGACGTCCCAGCACAAAGTTCGACATGAGGTCGACCATAGGACCAAGACCAGTATGTGGCCATGGTCTAGACGTTGCTTCTACTAACAGGGTATATTTCGGGTCACTCATGTTGCAGTGTGGTACGTGGAAATGCCAGTTGTATTTTCAGTACTGAGATATTATTAGCGTTATATACATAGTCGACGTATCCAGTTGTATCTCGCTTGTAAAAACTGATATTCTTGATAAGTTTCGTTAATAACATTTATTGGTCTGGTAGACACTAAACCGCTTGCTTGAATGCTTAGCCGGCGTGACTATTTTCTCAAATGATATTTTTGAGATATGTCGCTATGATAACGCTTGTAGGCATTTTATTGCTTATGTGCTTTTGTCTACTAGACTTTAAACCTTACGAATGCCACATCGCATACAATACGAAACGTCATGCAGTAATGACACGCGTAAATACACGCACGCACAAACACACACGCACAAATGCAATCACACACGTACACACTCGCATGCGTCGCGTCCATACACACGCACAAGCAGACACACACGCAAACACACATACACGCGCGCGCCGAATGTGGGACAGGCTAGGTATGAAAAGTATTAATAATTGTATTGCTGTGAAAACTATATTACAGATTCGGAGATAATCTCTGATGGTGTCAGATGTTAAGTTGTCATGTATATATTAGTCATTTTTATTACAAAATCTAATATCAGGTTTGTATTGTACTCAGCATGGTAATTCTTGATAGTGAACGTCTAACCAAAGAACATCCGTTGTTGCTGGTATGCTAAGTGTTGAGGAAATTGTTTTAAGATGTTTATTGCGTCTACTGAAGTATCGCCACAAATGCCTTACTGTTGTATTTACTACAAATTGTGTCAAATTGTTTAATAAAATCGTATGTGCCAAATAGTGTTGTTAAGAAAAGCAGTATTTGATGAACGCATCACACATAAAAACAACGGATTGTATTCTGTTGACGTGATGTATTATTGACACGACAGGGTAAACATTTCAGTCTAACTCAACTGTATAGTCTGAGGGATGTCATAAAATTATATTCTTTATGAATATATGCAAGACGTATGGGGCAATAGTGTATGTGAAATGTGTGCCAAGAACTGATATAATCACATCGGTAGTTGTTTTGGGGGGTGTTTGTTGTCTTGGATTATAATTGAACAAATCATGTTGACGATCACATAATTTTACCGTTGTTTAATATTGAATGCAGAATCTCAGCTCTACTCAGTTTACAAATCGGCACAACCTGTATATAGTTTGTGCCAGCTCACTTGTTTTTGCCGTCAGACAATGAATAAATGCGTGAAGAAAAACAAAACGGGCCGCGTTGTTTCGTTGACTGTTACTTGTGTGTCCGCTGTAAAAAAAAAACTGAATGTATGTCGCCTCCATACTGGGAACACAACGAGGCTCAAAATATTTTCGGCACAAGAACCCAGTACAATTGCAACATTGCTACAAACGTATTTATTATGTTGTTTTGGTTTTGAAATCGACACAATTGTTCTAATTCGGCGTGTGTGTGCGATATTGTTTGCTTCCTTTCATTCCGACTGTTCTTCCTCCTTTGCAGGAGCCTCTGGCTCTGTTGAGTAGAATTGGTCCGGTGTGGCGGTCCAGAATGTTGAGCGATCCAGAACGTCGAAGATTAGCGGTTCATGTCAAAGGTTAGCGGTTCATGGCAAAGATTAGCGCGACCTTACGGTCTGACGGTCTGCAACGTCGAGCAGTCTACGTATGCACATGCGCGCTGAACTGGCGTAACCTCAGGTGGCCGATCAACTTTGACCCCGTGCCAGAATGTCGAGACCGAGTTCATGACATCCGCGGCGACTGTATTACATAATAAATGATTTCTGCGCGCTGTATAGCGACGACCTACGTTTCGACCCCCTACGATGCACACTACAGTTTCCAGCGCGCACGTGTTCTTGCCATTTTTTGCACAACGACCACGATGTCGAGACGTGAACCGCCAACCTTTGACATGAACCGCTAACCTTCGACGTTCTGGACAGCTCGACGTTCTGGACCGCCACACCGGGTCAGAGTAAACTGTTCTATAATAGAACATACACGGAATGTCTCCTCTGTTCCATTGTTTCGCTCAACGCATTTTAAAGGTATTATATTTGAAAACTTACAGATATAAGTTATACGCTAACATATTATGTCGTGTGTGCAGCCTTCTATGTTGTTTTGGTAAGAGATTAATCATTAATGTATATCATAGCATTAATACAATCAAATTAGCAATATTGACATGATCGAGTGTTCCGAGACGATTCAATGCATGTGTCGTGATTGACGTTCCGTGCTTTAAACATAAACAGCACACATTAGACAAGTAGTCTGTTGTTCGCAGGAGATTAATTCAGCAAATTACCAGATGAAACAACAAATCAATGATTTCGACCTAATAAATAATACGCTAAACATTCATTCACATACTACGTATTTGAATACAAAAGAACCGGATTCACGAAGTGCAAAACTAATCGAGACAACTTTAGTAAGCACGGACAGGGAATGATTCTGTGCTCGATGATGCGTCTGTTTATGGACATATTCGTCTGAACTTCGCTGTATGGTGACCTCGTTTCCGAATGAAGAGGCGTTATCAATTTTCCGCAATTTTTTGAAAATGACACAATATTAGAGACATTTCAATAGTTGATGTATCGTTTCTTATAGTTCATGATCTGTAGTATCAAAAAATACAGAAAATTCCTTTTCACACAAACAGTTTATATCAATGTGCGACGTAATTCCTATTTCGCCGTTGCACGCCACAGATGCCAAAACTTTGGTCACATCAGCCACTGAAATACGTGTACGTTCTGCAATCACGTCATTTATTGTATGGCTTAAAGGATCAACAAACAAATACCATGTTAGCTACGAGAAAAATATCACAGATATATTCATACATATTAGGCAACTGACAACAATATGGCGCAGGGTAAATGATACACACGCACTCGCAGTAGACTATAATTACATACATTGTCATGTTGCTATCACAGATTTGTGCAACTCTAATGTACCATACGAAAGCTTTTTGTTAAAATACCCACTATACATATAGATAGATCACTTGTAAGATGTTCGTTAATATGAACATTAAGCCAACGCAGCTTCTGGATGGAAATATGTTACTTTTTAACAATTGTGTCACGTGTGCTTTTCCGCCTTTCAAATACAGACATTCACAGATACTGTTCTTTTGAACGTATCGTACAGTGCGTTTGAAAAGGATAAAGTGGTCCGTTCACACGTAGGCCAACTAATTATAGAACTGTCGCCGTACGAATTGTATAATCATAGCAGATGTAGGTAAATGTTTGCTTGTTATCAGGGTATACCTGAAGAAGAAGAAGTTCACATTTGGTCACATTTTAAAATACATGTTTTCGTGATATAGTTCGACTGACAACGAAAATGGCAATTTTAAATTGTTTTATTTTCTACAATTTCAGCAAATATTCCTTTGTTTCATCTGCAGCAGACGAACCTCCAATATATGAATAATCATTAACAAGGCATTTGTATATGCGCCACATCTAACGACTAACACACTTGACGTCACGATAAGAGGTTACGTTTCCGAAAGTGTATTTCGTCGTCATACCAACTATGCCACAGAGACAGATCTATGCGACCAGCTGGATGGATAAAGCACGTAATACTTAGTAATGTAGCTTTCATCAAATGACTAATGGACGGACTACTAATGTTCACTGCAGCTCACAAAAGAATTACAGTTCATGCTTGAGTATATGCTAACAAAAACTATTAAATATTTGCCCTCGCATACCTTTCTTTAACCAATATCGTAGCGCTTTTTGTTGATTATATTGGCCAATCGTCAAAACGAACGGAGCATTCCACCAATTCGCAGTATTATATATATATATATATATATATATATATATATATATATATACCAATTCACAGTAATACATATATTTATATATATATATATATTACAGTTATACTGATGATTTATATATGATACCTAAGAGTTATCTACCACAAACTCCTAATGCTGAAACCTATTTCTGTGGAATAGATCACTACCAACATATACTGTATTTATATTTCTACGTGTTACATGTAGTTATATTGGTTAACGACGTTGATATAGTTTACAATAAACTATTACTGTCTCTCGAGGTCGACCCGACACAATAACTCAGTTGCCCACAATTACAGTAGGATCACCAATCATTTCAAGTTGATGTAAAATTTACGTTTTCGGCCCTCCTGATAGGATAGTTAACTTATCAGATGGTACCGAAATTCATGAACTTGAAATGGAATTTAGCTCGGTTATGGCTGCTCAGTTATGTTCACTGCTGGATTGTAGCAGCAAGTTGTCCAGTCAACCATTTTGATCCACACGTCTCTGATCTGGTGGAACAGGCCATCGTAGTTTGCTGCAACACGCAATAAATACTTCGCACTGATTAATTTGTCTCACAAGTCTGCTACGCATCCTACTGTGTTTCATTCTACTGACTAGCACAGTGGTTCTCAAACTGTTTCCGTGTACCCCCTGAGCCCTGCGACGACAATGGTGT
>OZ024854.1:55618940-55623940 GCA_964017155.1 Oasisia sp. SBJ-2009
CAGAGAGAGACAGAGAGAGACAGAGAGAGACAGAGAGTGACAGAGAGTGACAGAGAGAGAGAGACAGTATTATAATATTATAATGAATTCTGAAAGAGACAGAGAGAGTCTCTGTGTGGTACTGTTAAAAGACTGGTATTACGATAAGTAACACGTACCTAGCGAGTAAGATCCGAGCAGTCTGCGTCCCCACTGACTATTGTCTTCGCACACTTCTGCAAAAGACAATTACAAAACAGCTGTGCTCGGTTCCTTTGATGAATACAGACAAGACAGCAATGTAAACCCGCAGCTGAGGTGATAATGTGCGAAAATATACCTTAAATCACGTTAACTAGATTATCACACGTATAATCATCACATCGTTTATTTTGTTTGTTCTGGTTGCGAACTCGGGCCTTGCTTTCTGGAATATGACAGGGATGATATCGTGACTTCGTACCTTCGTACGATATGTCAGAAGACAGAGAGCATCCGTAGAGTGCGACTCTCAGAGTGACACTCTCGTCGTCGGCATTGTCGAGCGGTTCTATTCGAATGCGAACATAGCGCGCCTCAAATGGTGACACAAAGGTGTGTGCTTCTGGCGGGGACATGACCTGTGACAAAAGATAATGTCCTTTTACATATATAACACATACACTCACACACACATACACATACACACATAACACACACACATACATACATACATACATACATACATACATACATACATACATACATACATACATACATACATACATACATACATACATACATACATACATATATATACATACACACATACACACACAGCGTAGTATCTGTGGGGTAGTATCTATGTAGGCACCTATGTCCAGTTACACATCTCCTAATTCCAATATTAACATGAGTTATCGTGTTGGCATTCAGCCACGTTCACGAACATACACCACTATATGTAACCATGAAGTCGTATACGAGATACAGCAGCATATCGTGTCGTTGTAATCACTGCGATTAGTAAAATGACCACAGCTAACGCATAACTTCCGATATCGTGTCGTTGTAATCACTGCGATTCGAAAAATGACCACAGCTAACGCATAACTTCCGATATGTCCATGTAGAATAATCATACTACACACGTTAAATTTAGACCTACATGCATCATCGTCAACGTTCACCATTATAGTATATTTCGCTGGTGTGCGCTGTTCATCATGCTTTAATTATAAATTATAAATTATTAACATTCAGCTCTCATTTAATTATTCAAGATAACACACAATTATTATGCATAGTGATTAGTACACATAATGTACAGTTTGATTAATTTCAAACTACAGTTTTTAAAATAAAGTTTTTAAATCTACGTGGACACGTGATAAAAACTTAAATGACATTTACCAATCGCTAAACTACGGCGTGGGGTGAACACTTGAGGCAGGGAGGTCAACTTGTACGCCTTAGGAGAAATTCTAACGGATTTATGAGAACTGTACGGCGTTTTTTAGCAGATATCATGTTGTCTTACGGATGTGAATTGTTCCATGTTGACACCTCTGATGGATAACAACAACGCATAATCCCTGAGTGGCATTCTAATCGCGAGATCCAAACTATTATTATCTTAAGAATATTATACTTTGTTTCTCACCGTTTCGCCTAACTCCCAATTGATTCCATCAACACTGTGAAGCAGCCGGAACGTGTTAGTTGCTTTCTCACTATGTCGACGAATGTTGATCGCAGTCACCAAAGTTATGTTACCAAAGTACACTTGAAGGTACCTCTCAAAATTGCCGCGGCGTGTTGCTGCTCTCCATCCTGAAGGAATGAATGTGAAACAATAGTAAATCGTATGAGTGTGTGTGTGTGTGTGTGTGTGTGTGTGTGCGTGTGCGTGTGCGTGTGCGTGTGCGTGCGCGTGCGCGTGCGCGTGCGTGTGCGTGTGTGCGCGTGCGCGTGCGCGGGTGTGCGTGTGCGCGTGTGTGCGTGAGTGTGCGTGAGTGTGCGTTTTGTGTGTGGGGGGGTAGTGTCAGGTCTATTAATATAGGTCAGTGGGCGAACGTCACAGTCTTACCGTCCTTGTCCATGCGAGCGTTCGCGGGTTGTTGGCTTGGAAAGGGGGACTCCGTGCTTGTAATCTGACAGTCCTTAATCGACATATCGTTCATGCCCAGTTCACGCTGCCCAGTTCACGCGGAATGCAACCTAAAGGGGAAATAACAGTTTGAATCAGTGTGGGCTTGGCTAGTAGCAACATTAACATTAAACAAGACGTAATTCGTTATTATTAAAATAAGGTAATTATTTCTTGAAGGTAGCGTAATATGTTATTATCAGATGACGATTTAATGTAAGGGTCGATAGTAAATGTGTCAAGCAAAAGAATGGTTTCATACCTTTATCGCATATTTTTAATTTATATTTCTGGAACAAACAAAATAGGTAAATAAATATAACACAACATCATCTTAATCTAAAATATAATCTTTTTCGTAGGCGTGATCAATTGAAGCTAGTTTTACGCACCATAGATAAATGGCCGTGATTCGCATATGTTAACATTACGGAACAAATATTTAAACAGGTCGTTAGTGGAAAACATACGTCCATTCGCAATTTGGACAGTGAAAAGACTCATTGGGCTGGCAAACATCTGTCCCCTCTCATATGAGCTGTCCTCCCGCCAAATCATGTTGCAGACGACTTCGTAGGTAACTACGGCGTTGAATGGTGTCTGAAGTGAAGTAGGTTCAGCAGCCACTCGAAGATTCAAATCCACAACGAAGTTATCCGTGAAAAACAGCCGCTTGATCTGTATTTTGATGAAATAAAATAAGCATGCTTAGTTATATGACTGCCCTGTTACGGAAAAAATCCTACTTTCATCCCCGTTTTGAGGTAATACCTTCTCTAACGATGGTTCCGAAAACGAATTGTTAGATTTTACGTTACCTAAATATTTAAATGTTCACTTGCAAACAGTGGTGGGCCAATTGCATTTTAAAGCCACCTGTTATACAATGACGGCGTACATTGATTCACTAAAGGTACACTGTGCTATGTTATAACAACACGCTAAGCGTTTAGATACGTTTCTCGTGGTAAATAATTGTTATCATTACACTGTGTTAAAATTGTTACTCTAAAATAACTCTTCAAAACTATTTTACCTCGTGTATAACGCACATATTATGTTGAGGTCAAGCCGGATTTAGAAAGTCACTATACCAGGTAATGGAACTACCAGTAGATAGGTCTACTCGCCTTCAGCACGATGCCGTTTCCGCTGCTCATAGTCGCAACGTCGTGAGAACTGTTTGTTGCAGCGGATACGTTAACGAACTTTAGAATCGTTGGTAGATAGATAGCCACGCTCACATTGTATCCCTCCGCCGTTGAGTCGTTGCGATGTTTCACAGTGACTTTGACCAGAACGTCGTCGCTATTATAAAAACCAGAGACATTGGATGAATTCGCATTCCACATAAATACAAAATGAAAGCAGGCACTCATGAAAGCGTACTCACACATACATACACACATACACGTACACGCATACACATACGCACACCCACGCACGCACACGCATATACATATATATATATATATATATATATATATATATATATATACATATATATATATATATATATATATGTATATATATATATATATATATATATATATATATACATGTACATGTACATGTACATGTACATGTACATGTACATGTACATGTACATGTACATGTACATGTACATGTACATGTACATGTACATGTACATGTACATGTACATGCGAATGCATATACATATACATATACATATACATATACATATACATATACATATACATATACATATACATATACATATACGTGTGTGCGTGTGCGTGTGCGTGTGCGTGTGCGTGTGCGTGTGCGTGTGCGTGTGCGTGTGCGTGTGCGTGTGCGTGTGCGTGTGCGTGTGCGTGTGCGTGTGCGTGTGCGTGTGCGTGTGCGTGTGCGTGTGCGTGTGCGTGTGCGTGTGCGTGTGCGTGTGCGTGTGCGTGTGAGTGTGCGTGTGCGTGTGCGTGTGCGTGTGCGTGTGCGTGTGCGTGTGCGTGTGCGTGTGCGTGTGCGTGTGCGTGTGCGTGTGCGTGTGCGTGTGCGTGTGCGTGTGCGTGTGCGTGTGCGTGTGCGTGTGCGTGTGCGTGTGCGTGTGCGTGTGCGTGTACGTGTACGTGTACGTGTATGTGTGTATGTATGTGTGAGTATGTTTTCGTGAATGCCTGCCTTCATTTGCATGTATTTCTGCATGCCTGAATGTGTACATTTGTATGCATATATATATATATATATATATATATATATATATATATATATATATATATATATACATGTGTGTATACATTCAGGCATGCAAAAATACATGCACTCAATCATGCACTCACGCACTCGCGCAGACAAACTTACCAACGCGCACTCACGTGCATACGTATGCACATGCACACAAACACGTACACACGCTCGTGTAAACACGCAAGCACGCGTATGCACGCACACTCTGGCACACGGGAAAACGCATACAAACAAGCACATGCGCATAAGCGCGCACGCGCAGATTCACACGCACATACATCACACACATCACACACATGCCCACACTCGAACATACGCACTCATACGCGCTGAGATCGAAATCGTATCACACCTGCCATATTATAAGTGAAGTTACCTATTGCTAAAAGTGCCAGCACCGATGACTTCTGCAGTGGCGTTGAGTTTGGGCGCCTCAGTGGTGTCCCGACCAACCATCGTTTGTTTCTCGACAACTGTCGTCGCGTTTCCAATCTGTGCCGTAATTATGACAGGGTGCCCGGAGTTCGCTGTGTTCACAATGCTGTCCGCCATTTGCAATTCTAAGGCGACTTCTATCTGGTTGTCTGCCACCTTGGCCGAATGCAGGCGGTTAGTCAAACCTTAAGTAGAAGTAACGCTTCGTTCGTGAATATAGGCTTACCAAGTTGTAATCTAAAAGACGAGTAAT
>OZ024854.1:55626440-55631440 GCA_964017155.1 Oasisia sp. SBJ-2009
GCGGGCGGACGGACGGACGGACGGACGGACGGACGGACGGACGGACGGACGGACGGACGGACGGACGGACGGACGGACGGACGGACGGACGGACGGACGGACGGACGGACGGACGGACGGACGGACGGACGGACGGACGGACGGACGGACGGACGGACGGACGGACGGACGGACGGACGGACGGACGGACGGACGGACGGACGGACGGACGGACGGACGGACGGACGGACGGACGGACGGACGGACGGACGGACGGACGGACGGACGGACGGACGGACGGACGGACGGACGGACGGACGGACGGACGGACGGACGGACGGACGGACGGACGGACGGACGGACGGACGGACGGACGGACGGACGGACGGACGGACGGACGGACGGACGGACGGACGGACGGACGGACGGACGGACGGACGGACGGACGGACGGACGGACGGACGGACGGACGGACGGACGGACGGACGGACGGACGGACGGACGGACGGACGGATGTTGCGTTTGTCTAGGGTAATTAATCTCTAAGCCTTCAGAAGAAATGTCGAAATCGCTCCTTGGTTACGGTTTCTTGCAACCTTTACGGTTATGCCGGACATTGGACAGATATAAATCGCTAAATGAGTGTTTTCTGCGATTCATTCAGCGCTTGTCGTTCAGATGGGGACGTCTTACGTAGCCTAACTTGTCTTGTGCAAACACTTGCGTATCTAGCGCCAACCGAAGTATTGGTCTTTTGATTATTACTACTACGGAAGAACGTTTCGAATGACCCAAATGTATACTACTTAATGCCACTGAACATCGTTCAGTACCATTCGAGCATCCAGTGGTATATCAGTAAGAATCAGAGGTATTTTCAAATTTTCTTTGAAAATACCATTCACTGCCACTGGACCTTTCAATAGTAACAGGTTAGTTCTCAATATTACATTCCGTGGTAGTTGTACAACATTCAAAACACCACTGAATACCATTTACCCATTAGCACTTAGCCGATTTTAACGTGACGCCTGTGCCTCCTCAAATATTTGACCTAGATGTTTATCAATATTGCTTGCCCCGTTGTCTTTGCGCCTTTATTATTCAATTCTCGCAATTGCATGTTGCATGCATGTTGTAGATAATAAAAGTAACTACACAGTGGTGTCAAAACTGTTGTAACTTTAAAATATTTTGACCATTTCTTGATTGACACTATGACATTTTGAAAATAAATTGTAAAAGAAATACTTTGTTGCGGTGGAACCTTTTTATGCTTGGATATTTACTGCTACAAATTGGGTTTATTTAAAAGAACATTAAATTGGCTAACATTTTGCAATATCTCGGCTTCTAAGCATCGTAGGTTTTGGATTTTGGTGTCTAAGCATACATTTCGAGACAAGGAATCTAATGGGACTACTTATAATGAGCTATATATAATGCATGACACTATTTTGGATTTTTTTGAAAAAATACATAAATTCTAAGTAACAACATGAGGCTCAAATGGTAAATATTAGCCAACTTTTCGAGCATTGAAAATAGTCTAGTTATTAAAATCATTGTTGTGTAGTCTAATGATTACATGTATTATTAAAATCATTGTTGTCTAGAATCCAGTGTCCCATTGTTGTTGTTCCAGAGAGACATGGAGTCGACCACGAATGAGGTCCCCAAACTTACTGGTGGACGGCCGTGCCAAACCACTGACTATAAACTGTTTGTTGTGTGTCAAAAAGAAGCCGAGCCTTTAGTGTTGCATCCAAGATTAACATCATACCACAACCTCCTAGAGACAGTGAAGGGGCGAGCCAGCTTGCATGATGCCGATTGTGTTCCACTGCACAGCAGAAACACTGCAAAGGGAGAATGCTGTTTGGCATCGTACTTGCTACTCCAGGATGACGAACACAGTCCAGAGAGAGCATGCAAGAGACCGACAGCAACATTCCATGTCTACTGGGTCACACACTCCCAGGGTGAAAGGTCGCAGATCAAGAAGTGCTGATGACGTGAATAACGTGACTGGCTCAGCTGCACCATATACCCGATCATCAACACGACCTTTGAACAAGGACATGTGTTTCTTTTGCCAGACAGACAATGACCAGAAACTCTTCCCTGTCAGAACAGGGAATGCCGGACAATCACTAAAGCAAGCAGTGCAAGCGTCTTCAGATCCAGAACTGAAAACTAGATACAGTATCTGCATTGCTGATGGTGATGCCCATGCTATGGATATCCAGTATCACAAAGCTTGCTGGACCGAAAACGTGTTCCACGTTCTGCGGGATGACACCAACCAAGCACCCAAGATAAAACAAAGTCCCACACAAGAATCCAGCTTCGTTGAACTGCTGAACATCATAGATACACAGACCAGAGATGGAGCATACCTCTCAATCCAAGACATCGAGAACACATATGTCAGCATGCTACATTTGGGTGGAACAGATGCCCTGAAAAATCATTCACCTGCCTTCACCAGGGAATGGTTGAAAGACAGAATCCTTTCTGAATTACCACACGTAACATCAGTCCGACAGAGAAACATGCGAAGTCTTGTACTGTCCAGAGGCCTGTGATGCAGACATGCTCCAGACTGCTATCAGAACTGCAGATGACACTGAAAGCATGAAAAACCTCTACCAATCAGCCAGACCCCTTCGCCAACGAATTGAGCAGTTCACCAAGAGAGTGAAGACGTCCAGTTCCATAGTAGTAACCAGTACCCTGGAAGATGTACCGGTGGAACTGTATACCATGATCCGCTGGATAATGTCGGGACCTGCAGACAAACTGCAAACAGAAGTGCGGACAACTATTGTTGACAGGGGTGCACTAACCCTGAGCCAAAACCTGATGTTTGGTTTCAAATCCAAGAGGCAAGTCACCTACAAGCCGAGTGACGAGGGTGCTGGATTCCGGTCTCAACAAGCTAGGGAAACCCCCAAGTACTGGGATTGGCCCTGACCATCCACCACGACACAAGAAACAAGAAACTTGTGAATCTCCTCAATGCACAGGGTCACTGTGTGTCCTACAGCCGTGCCCTCATCATGGAAACAGCCCTTGCCAATGCTGTAGTGGAGAACACAAAGCAGTGCCAGGGGCTGTATGTGCCACCTTTCTTGAAGAAGGGCACGTTTATGTTGTTTGCCTCAGACAACACAGACTTTGCTGAGGACACTGCTGATGGCAAGGGTACAACACATGGGACAGTCACTGCCATCTACCAGAAGGCTGATGCACCTGGTGAACCAATCACACACCCTCTCTCTACGCATTGGTGACACAAAGTCAAAGAGTCTCTTGGTGACTCCATACCATACAGTCATGCTACCGTGTGAGAAGCCAAAAGCAACTGCATCGCAGAAGCGGGCGAGAGAGTTCAGCATCAACAACTCTGGTGTAGCAGATAGCTATCAACTTAAACAACTTGGATGGGTTGTCGCCTCAACTCTTTCCAGGATGAAGGATGAAAGGTCAAGCCAAATTCCAGGTTGGGCTGGCTACAACTCCTTAGTGTCAACAAGCAAGCCGCTGACCGAGGTTGGTGCCCTGCCCCTACTTCTAGAAGTGGCACACGAGTGGTCAACTCTGCTAACAGTGATGAAGCAGGCACATCAGTTAAAGGAGTTGACACTTGGAGAATAGTACATCACTGTCATAACCTATGACATGGCCTTCTATGCGAAAGCAGTTCAGCTGGTGGATGCTCCTTCACTGCCTCTAGGAAGTTGTGGTATGACGTTAATCGTGGGTGCAACACTAAAGGTTCGGCTTCTTTTTGACACACAACACACAGTTTATAGTCAGTGGTTTGGCACGGCCATCCACTAGTAAGTTTGGGGACCTCATTCGTGGTCGACTCCATGTCTCTCTGAAACAACAACAATGGGACTTTGGATTCTAGACAACAATGATTTTAATAATACATGTAATTATTAGACTAGACAACAATTATTTTAATAACTAGACTATTTTCAATGCTCCAAAAGTTGGCTAATATTTACCATTTGAGCCTCAGGTTGTTACTTAGAATTTATGTATTCTTTCAAAAATTTCCAAAATAGTGTCATGGATTATATATATCTCATTATAAGTTGTCCCATTAGATTCCTTATCTGTGAAAGTGTATGTTTAGACACCAAAAGCAAAAGCCTAAGATGCTTAGAAGCCGAGATATTGCAAAATGTGAGCAAAATATAGTCGCCATTTTGAAAATCCAAGATGGCCGCCATAGAGTGTTTAGACAAAATGTAAACATTACTTTTCAGGTTCAGTAGGTTCTAAACTTTCCAAAAATATATAGTTTTGCAAATCTCCAAAAATTTGAACGAAAAGTTTAATCTGTACATAGTGAACTAGACTAGAAGTACATTTTGGTCATTTTTTGAGTAAACATTGTGATTTATACTGTCTTGCATTAAATGTAGTGCATTGTAAGTTGTCTCATTAGATTCCTTGTCTCTGAAAATGTATATTTAGACACCAAAACCAAAAACCTAAGATGCTTAGAAGCCGAGATATTGCAAAATGTGAGCAATAAATAGACGCCATTTTGAAAATCCAAGATGGCCGCCATAGAGTGTTTAGAAAAAATGTAAACATTACTTTTCAGGTTCAGTAGGTCCTAATCTTTCCAAAAATGTATAGTTTTGCAAATCTCCAAAAAATATGAACGAAATTACACAAGGAACTGGACTATTCGTGTTCTAGTATTTTGTTGTATGACGTCATCGTCAAGACAGTTCAAACTCGACATCAGAATGCACCTCTATAGCGTCACATTCATATTGCTTCTCATAGCGTCCAACCGATTGCCCTTCCTGTCATGTGTCAATTTTATTTAAAAAAAAAAAAATTACAAACTACACGGTTTTAGTAAACTTCTGTCAACAGAACAGCTAGTTTCCGAGCACTATAAAAAGTAGCAGAAATGCTGCCAATAAACCCGCATACCATCAGGGAGACAACAGTGTACACAACGTGGTCAACAATATACATTCAGTAGA
>OZ024854.1:55633940-55658940 GCA_964017155.1 Oasisia sp. SBJ-2009
CATTGTATTGCTGCTGGTCTTGTTCAGCGTGACCTCGAGATGGTACATGACCGCTTGCCCACTACTCACCAAGTGACCAGTCACATCACCAGTACTGATCGGAGCCCTTTCAAACGTCAATGCCGGGTGCCCCTCGATCTAAAGTTAGAACGTAAGTTTTTACATTGCTGGGTATACATGTGTACCCATCAGAACGCTTGAAGCTGTTTCACTGGGCAGACATGCTCAGTTGAGCAAGATGTCTTTCTTTTATATGCATTCACCCAGTCTGCAGCTACTATGAAAGAGTATTCGATGACATGATACTTTAATCTACCATTGTACAGCCAGATGCTCTCCTCATAGAAGAAAATAAATACATATGAATGAGCTGATGCAAAGGTGCGTGAACGAAATAAATCAAGCCTTGACACGGCTGCAAGAAGATTACAATCATGGTGCTTTTGACTGGGGTCACAATGGTCTAAACACTGCACTCTCGCATATATATATATATATATATATATATATATATATATATATATATATATATATATATATATATATATATATATATATATATATATATATATATATATATAATGTATAATGTATAATACTACTTTAATACACAAACATAAGGTAGCATGATTCGTAATGTGAGGTGAACGAAATTGCCTAAGTTTCAAAACGACGATAGATGGGATTGAACCACCGTCCCCTTAATTGACAATCTGGCACTTTACCGCGCGACCACCACCCCTCGCGGTATGGTTGTATCACTCGCCTAATTCGATGTTAAGTTGCACTGCTGAACTCTTTTTAACGCTGCATGTTGCGTCGGCTTCGCGTCGTTCTTCCAATGATTAGCAGTGGTAATGGCCTTCTTTGTTAGCAGCGTGGTGTAATCTGACCAACTTTAGTTTTTGCCAGAGGTACACGAACCAGTGTTAGATAATCACCGCCTACGGTGTAGCGAATTACATAATCCGACGCCAATACTTCGTCTGTTGAAAGATCTCCATGTGTCGCACGGTTAGCGTCATTGACAGTTTGTTCAGTGCATGAATTCCACTTTTCCCCATTATTGCATTGTTGTTTAATTTTCGTGTCAATAGTTTGATATAATTTATTTTACAATTTCAGAAGTTCACGGTGGATTTTAGGAACATATTATAGTTTGCATAACAACGTTTTGGAAACCCTAACACCTTCACGATGTCGTTAAACCTTAAACTATGAGAACCGCTACGGAACGGAGTCTCAGTGGCTCTGAGAAACTATACTCTAACTTACCGTTGTCGAAACTATCGTAGCAGGCATTGATTCGAACGTGAATGTGGCTGTCGCTTCTTTTGAGACGTTGTATACAACGTTCACCGTGATGACATTCTCGGCGTTAAGCCTCTCAGACATTTTCACGACCACAGCCACAACGACGGAGTTGTCGTCGATACTCGGCATCCTATCGAGGGGCTCCGTTCCTGGAACGTGGATCACCGGTTGTAGCATTCGCTGAACATGTAATAATAATAATAAACCTTATATAACGCCTATATCTTCGAGAATCCTCGCTCAGAGGCGCGACATATAACATCACAACATCATTAAGCGCAATCAGGAACGGAGACAGGCAAGTATCGTCATTGGTGCACGTGATCGCCGACAGTTCAGAGTGGAAATGCATTTATGAACGAAACAATATTGAGTTTTTTGCTAAAGGTGGCTATACGTTCAGACGACATCGTGATAGGCAGTTGACTTGAGATCCTTGGCGCAGCTACATAGAAAGCACGTTTGCTAGTATTCAGTTTACGTTTATGGACGTTGTTGAGAAACGTTGGTGAGTGGAGGGTCCTGGAGATATAAGAAAAAAGCCGCAGATTAAAAACATTAATGGTGCATCACCACCAGACATGTGATTTAACAGAAAGTTCATACTCGGTTTGTTGGATTCATCCCTATTGCGTCAGTCACAACAACAAACAAACAAACAAACAAACAAACAAACAAACAAACACACACACACACACACACACACACACACACACACACACACACACACACACACACACACACACACATATATATATATATATATATATATATAATATATATATATACGTATATATACACACTCAGACACACGCACACACACACGCACGCACGCAAGAAATAGTGTACATAAACATAAAGCCAGAATAGCCAATGCATGCGTAATGCACGGCGTCAAAAAGAGTTGTATTTTTAACATGTAAAATACTAATATGTACACATACCGACATTTGTCAGTTGAGGAAATTTCACCAAGGCGCTGGTCGACTGATCACCAAGTGGTCCATAGTTGCTCGCGGTAATGGCATAACACGGTAAATTCCGTCCCATCTCCACTATGCGCGTCGCACAGATGACAAAGCCTTCTGACGGCACGGACACAGTCAGTTCGTAGTTTGTCGTTGACGCGGGCGGAGCCTTGAGCACCACGAGATACGTGGCTGACTTACCCACCTCCATCTGAGACAGTTCGGAGATCCCAACATACGCTTCACCACTCGTCTACAATGAGACAACGATAGTGATATAAACGACTCTGTACAAATAACAAATTGTTATTGTTGTTGTTGTTGTTGTTGTTGTTGTTGTTGAAATAATGACGAATAAGTGCATACGTTAATCTCGACTCGCATACATAGGAATAGGAAGCTACGGGAGAGTAGTAATGCATGTCTAGAATATGAAAGGCGTACTGTATTAGTATTTCAATTGCGAAGACATGCAAGAATACATAATACTAATAATTAAGTGTAATATTAAACTGCAAAGATGTCACGTGGCTTTCTTTGGACAAGATATCGCCTTTCGTTTTTTGCTAAAGTTTTCACATGTGTTTTCACTTATCTTTATTTTGTGATTAATTTCCCTTTTTGGCTTAATAATTTTTTTTCATGTGATGTTTTCATTATATTGGTTGTGGCATATCCCATACAACTGAATATTTCACCCCCCGTTGGATAACTAAATTATGTTTGAAACCTTTGTATAGTGCACTCTAGCAGAAAAACTGACCCTGAGTCTTCTACTTGTGGATGTTGCATGAACAAACGATGACGAATATGAGCGGAGCTACTAACGTATGGAATGAGCGGCGACGAGAGGTCTTCACTGATGAAGACCGCGCTGGCTGTAAGGGACTCATTGGCCGACGGCTCCCCCGTGTAGGTGAGCTCAGCGGAGATCGTCCGTGAAGTCTCGTAAGTCACACTTTTCTCCAACTTGACGACGTACGATATGGTGATGGTGACATCGTCCGCTGTCATCGTTGACTCCGAGGGCCTGTAGACGACGCCGATGTTGACGAGAGCCGTGTCGTTGACATCCTCCGCTCTGTGCACGAACAACGAACACTCTCGTGTCAGTTCGGTGTTCGAACTTACCGTACTTCGCAACGAATACATATACAAATATGAAAGATTTCGTATGTTCCATATATATATAGACAGAGAGAGAGACAGAGAGAGAAAGAAGGAAAGAGGAAGTTATATATATATATATATATATATATATATATATATATATAATATATATATATATATGTACATATATATATATATATATATATATATATATATATATATACAGAAAAAACGAAAGAAAGAGGAAGTGAGAGAGAACGGGAGAGAGAGAGAGAGAGAGAGAGAGAGAGAGAGAGAGAGAGAGAGAGAGAGAGAGAGACTGGGATTCCAGAATGGTACTTGAAGGGTTATACTTGTTAAGAAACAAGGTACCAGAAAGAAACTGAGATTGTCCCAGAACATTTACTAGGTATGTGATACTAGTTAATGCTCGATGTTATCGAACAATATCCGGAATGTAATATTCCATCTCAACAATATTACCAGTAGTGAGATATACGTGTTAACAATGGTGCTGTTATCAACGCTGCCATATTGTGCTGCACTTCCATTTAAAACAACCTATTTTCGTTACGTAACTTAAAGCACACTGATCTTACATGGACGAAGATAGTTGGACGAGGTTTGTCAGCTTTTCAGCGTCTACACACGGCAGCCCGGGTCCGACCTCCACCGTCACTCGGCACACGCTCAGTACGGCCGTGGAACCTTCTACAGGCAGGCGCAGAACGACTTGCATGTCCCGGTAGACGGCTCCAGGCTTCGGCGTCACTGTCACAGTCACCACAGCGGGTCCTCCGACGACGATGTGGTTGTTGTTTGTGGCGAATCCCAAGCGCAGCGTGGGCCGGTTCTCCGGCTGAAGACGGCCAAGAGTGAGTGTCATCATACGGGGTTGATGATTGTTGTAGCTACTACGGTGATGGTGTTTGGTAATGGTGGTGACGATATCAGCGAAAGTAATGCTTAATAATTACAATTGTAACAATAATAACACTGGCGTGGGTTGAGAAAATGTGAAAGGCATTAGAAAAGAGGAAGAGTGCAATAGTAGTCAGCAGTGGTAGCCTACTTGCACGATGTCAATACCAATGATGCTGGAGCACCTTGAATGAGAACAGTCAAAGGCAACGTGAACACCTCCAGCAAGGCAACCTCCTCGAAGGTTACTCCCATAATAATGGAATTGAATTAAATTTATTTTAACAACAACAACAACTACTACTACTACTGCTATATTATACATACAATACAATACAAATATTATACATACAATACAATACAAATATTATACATACAATACAAATTGTTGAAAAAGGGTAAATGAAGTACAATACTTATCATGTTTACCTTTATAATTGCTTAATAACATACATAAAGCATCCGAACAGTGCAATAGAAGGTGCGACAACACTATTTACATGTATAACCATACGACATTTAATCAAAAAAAGACATTGTGACATTTATTGAAGAAAAAACTTTATAACAATAAACAATAAACAATAAACAAACTGAATGTTTAATTAAGTTATCTAATTTATGTTGGCAAAATGGTCTAGGATTATAACACATAACTATTCGACAGTCTATCAGTTATAACACTTTTTGAAATGATGAAAATGTTTACAACTAATCAGTGAATTATTGAGGGAGTTCCAAAGTTTAATTCAAGTAACAGAAATACACATATTTTAAACACAATAAACTTGTCCGATAAAACATAATGATAATATATATTACCAGTGAAACGTCGACGCCAGTTTCGCTAGACAGGACCGCGTTGACGTGTCCTACGTAGACCGTCTCGTCGTCGAGGCTCACCCCGACCGGCAGCCACGCGGTCGACCCGACGGCGGCGGGGCCCACCGACACCAGCTGTGCAGCCACGCGGAACCGAACGGTGTCGGCTTCCGCGTCGACCAGGGACGATCTTAGCGCGAAGTTGTGCAACGGCCCGACATTCCACAAGGCCTGGTCGTTCACGAAGTCCGCGTTGGTCGAGGTATAGTGCACGGAGTCGTCGGACACGCACGGCAGGTTGACGCCGTGGGAAGCCAGCTCGACGCGACACAACCTGAAGGTGGCGACGGAGTGATTGTACGGCACGGACGCCTCGACGGTGAACATGGCGTCCGCGTTGGCAGAGATGTTCGCCTGTCGGTAACGTTAAAGAGATTCTTTCTAAGCTTGTATGAGTCGACGTGTGAAATTATCAAAACATGTTAATTTCACATAAATACTTTCTCTGCTACTTTGGTCTTGCAAATCTGCGTAACAAGCCGATAAATAATAAAAAACTATAAACCTTCTATAGCACCTATATCTTTGAAAAGTTCAAGCTACGAGGCGCATTAAACAAAATCATTTGTCTAGTCATACACGGGGACAGTGAATCATTGAGTTTGCTGCCACGTGGGTGACTGACTAATTATGCAGCCCGATTATAATTAAAGGGAATAACAACAAGGCATTATATAAATTTCTTTTATTGCATATACATGAAGTATACTACTATATGTAACATTTCCGTGTGCTTAAAAAATACATAAAAATATATGTACGTTTAAAATGTTATATTAAACACGTCATGTCCGCAGATCCCGCGGAATTTTCAGATTTAATGAGCTAAGCGCTTTACCAACTATGACGTCACATCCCAGCATCCGTAAAAGCGCGGCAAAAATATGTATGTTTCAAAAAGCCCACAGGCAGTGCATAAAGTGTGGAATTTCTAATTAATTTGTTGTTGTTGTTGCTTGGTGGGTATGACTATAAATATAAGGATGTAATATTACACACTGTTAGAAACGTTAGTGGGCTTTTTGAAACATGCATATTTTTGCCGCGCTTTTACGGATGCTGGGGTGTGACGTCATAGTTGGTAAAACGCTTAGTTCATTAAATCTGAAAATTCCGCGGGATCTGCGGGCATGCCGTGTTTAATATAACATTTTAAACATATAGACATTTTTATGTATTTTTCAAACACACCCAAATGTTACATATAATAGTATACTTCATGTATATGCAACAACAGAAATTTATATAATGCCTTGTTGTTATTCCCTTTAATATTCCGATTATAATTAATATTCCGATTATAATTAAGATTCATTCGCCCGTTGATTTTAAACACAGTGAACTTGTCCCATAAAACATAAGTGGCGAACTGATCCGAATATACATTACCATGCCACGTACGGATAGCATAGGCGGAGACCAAACTAGAAATTCCGCAAACGCGGAGTAATGTTATCGAAATATTTTCATGGCTTATGAAAGATTAATAAAACACATTTGTAATGAAATGTAAGCACACAATTACATGAAATAATTATGTTAATATGATTAATTAAAAACTGCATACATTGCAGAGTATACCATTTTTAACGGATCTCCTTAAGACGCATTTGTATCGTACCTGTTCCAATAAATCATCAATCAAATAAACAAACGTTTTTAGAATGATTTTTTATTATCGTTGTTGTAATTATTGAAGCTAAAGGAAACGTGTAGTTAAATTTGCCATCTTTATGGTTTGTTATCATTATTATTATTATTATTATTATTATTATTATTATTATTATTATTATTATTATTATTATTATTATTATTATTATTATTATTATTATTATTATTATTATTATTATTATTATTATTATTATTATTATTATTATTATTATTATTTTTATTATTATTATTATTATTATTATTATTATTATTATTATTATTATTATTATTATTGTGTTTATTATTAGTATTATTATTATTGTGTTATAATGATTACTGTGCTTTATTGCAAACGTCGCAATCGGGGTTAGTGGGTAGGTAGCGTGGGAAGGAGTTAAATATAGGTCTTGACACCAGCAGATTTATGTAAGTTAGTGCAGATGAGGCATTTTAGTGAGTTACAAGGCTGGAGCAGTTGGTGTCATTGGTAGGCCTCACAAGGGTACCAGTGAAGAGTATTGGTGACCCTAAGCACCACCGCCGCCCAGCGAGAGTCACACTGTGTCTGTCAGTGTGTTCACGCTAGCATGTACAGTCACAAGCAGTGATCCAGTAAACATCAACGCAATAAATAAAACTGTCTGATTTGCATGAATCCGTGAAGTGAACCCGTAGACAGACTTGTACGACTAGGGTGGTGTAGGTGTACCTGAAGCTCGAGAAAGACGACTCCACCTACAGAGACACTGCCCGACGACCACAAGGGGCTCACTTTGAACACCGGGGCAGTCAGCTGCAATAGACAACGTCGTTACACCGAGTGTGTGTGTGTGTGTGTGCGTGCGTGCGTGCGTGCGTGCGTGCGCGTGCGCGTGCGCGTGCGCGTGCGCGTGCGCGTGCGCGTGCGCGTGCGGGTGCGGGTGCGGGTGCGTGTGCGTGTGTGTGGGTGTGGGTGTGTGAGTCGGCATGTGCGCATGCGTTCTTTCGTGAATACAAGGTTTAGCCAGACTGCCACCATAAGCTTCTCGTTTCAGTTCTCTTATTCCCGGTATTCGTAATTAATTATTCTAGTCGTTTTCTTAGTATGGTAAAATTTCTATCTCTTATTGAATCTCGTCTTGGCCATTTTCTAAGAACTACATCTCAGAAGTTCAAGCTTAGTAAAATATTAAACCTTACCGGTGGTCTGACACCGCTGTTCGCCATCACCGACACGTCTCTTGTGGTGTTCCAGACTTCTTCGCCGTTCATCTCGACGGCTACTCTCAGCAGGTGCATCTGCCTAACCTGAGTCGTGTCGACAGGCACAGATACCAAGAGGTCGACCGAAATACGATTGTTTTCCGGAAGCTTATCAAACTGTCGAGCCCCTGAATGAAACCATGCATTTATCGAATATATAATCATTAGTCATTAATCGTATTACATCAATAACCTTCCAGTTGTGTTCGTACACAAGTAGAATAAACTGCATAGCAGTGCGAGTGATTCACTGAGAGAATGTTACGCTGTTTGAAGAAAACCTGATAGGCATTCCAAAAAGTGGAATATTATACGTTTCCCTAAAATAGACCGACTTTGCGTTAATTTCTATTCAACAGACAATTTAAGACGGCATACTGACAGACTGTTTGCAAATAAAATGCTAAATGTAAATATACTATACGTAAATATCTATTACATTTACGTGTACATGTATTAGACATTTGGCCTACAGTGTATTAAGTGTAGCAAAAGCTTGTTGGTAACTTTAAAGCAAGTATTGTGATGACGAATCTATATCTCTGTGATACACCTGTTGCTACTGTAAATGTGTACCTGTGTTCAAAATATTAACGAATTCCATTGTGCAAATTTCGTTTCCGGTTCCGGTTGCTCGCTCGTTGACTACATACTGGAACTTCTCCTTCGGTAGACACGCGAAGTTGTCTGCAGTGTCCACCACGACCATGCTGCAAGTGTTGAGTAACACGTTGGAAGGTGCATTTAACAGAACTCCCTCGCCGTCTACATGTCGCAAGTTGGAAGACAATATTAGTGGAAGTATTGTTGATTCATCATTATATAGGTGTAACAAGTTCATTTCGTTTTTACCGTCCACTATCGTTTGTTCTACTGCGCGTATTTACCTCGCTATATATCTCATCATAATACGAAATACCGAGTCTTC
Organism: Oasisia sp. SBJ-2009; assembly: GCA_964017155.1. Taxonomy (NCBI): domain Eukaryota; kingdom Metazoa; phylum Annelida; class Polychaeta; order Sabellida; family Siboglinidae; genus Oasisia; species Oasisia sp. SBJ-2009. Next base: position 55,642,956 of record OZ024854.1, read on the forward strand.
TTGTTAAACGTATACATAACTCGAACCAGGGAGGTGATACCGCTTACTGTAAACTGTAAAAAAGTGTATTCCATATGATGTTTGTATCGTATTTACTTACATATTTGCATATGTCGCATCCTGTTAACAACGTAGGCATGCCATTCAGATATGCTATAATTAACCGTTCTCATTCGGTGATATCAACCATAAACTTTAGTTCTACATGTTCATGTGTACTATCATAATAATCATATATAGTATGGCAATAAGGTAAACGTTGGGCAGCTTGCCAAATTATTCATTAATGATTCATCAGCTATTACTATTTTTCTCACCGAACTTGTCAGGAAGAGTACCCTTCCTAATATGAATGGAATGGAGTTTCCTAAACACTAAAGTGATACGAATTGATCCAGCGATTGGGAATAGCTACAGACATGTGCTTTGCCATTTTGGAAAGCCCAGAGCAAGCATCGAATATGCAAAATCATCGATTTTTGATTTTCGTCCCTCAACTCTAGTTTTCGATGTTACAGACTTTTTGCCGTACCCTTCCTATTATGAATGGAATGGAGTTTCCTAAACACTAAGGTGATAACAATTGATCCAGCGATTGGGAATAGCTACAGACATGTGCTATACCATTTTAGAAAGCCCAGAACAAGCCTCGAATATGCAAAATCGTCGATTTTTGATTTTCGTCCCTCAACTCGAGTTTTCCATGTTTCAAACTTTCGACTTTCGCTGTGTTCAAACGTTAGCGACAGCAGCGCCAGGTTATCTTGGTGGCGTTTATGTAATTAATGTCACTTACTCGAGAAAACTCCGTATTGTAAACTATTTATCCAGCGATTGGGAATAGCTACAGACATGTGCTATACCACTTTACGCAGCGAACAACTCTGTAATCATTGGCGGACGCGCGGACAATAACATATCCGCAAGATGGCAGTAAGATATTTGGATATTATTTCAGGTCATGCAGCAACTATTGCATGTACAGGTGTTGGCTTCGCGGGTAAAGAAATAAGACAAGTGGGTAAATGCTTCAAGGATTAAGCAGGACTGGGGTAATATGAATGGGAGTGGGACTACTACAGGGCAAATGCTTCGCAGCTAAAACACGTTTGAGACTCGAGTTAAAGTAAGGAGACAAGCCCCCCCCCCTCGCCCCCTCCCCCTGCCCACCTCCTTCCGACCCTCCCCAGTCCAGCCGCCGTCCTCTCCCTTCCCCGTTCATTCATATTTCCGGCTGAAATGTGCGCTGGCATGCTGTCCGTGGCAGGCTTGGCTCCGTGTTCGTCCTATCACCAATCATAATTTGAGCCCAGACCGTCACCAGTGGGGGCTTGTCTCCTTACTTTAGCTCGAGTCTCAAACGTGTTTTAGCTGCGAATCATTTATCCTGTAGTAGTCCCACTCCCATTCATATTACCCCAGTCCTGCTTCATCCTTGAAGCATTTGCTCACTTGTTATATTGATTTGTGGTAAATTAATTCAAACATTATGCCTGCACAATTTTTTATTTTACAATTTACACGGCATTAACTAAAGAACCTAATTGTAGTGTAATTGGAGATGTAGTCTATGTTTTGTGAACCAAACAATCAGCATCACTAACCTGCAGATACTCAGGATATTTAATCTAGAATCCCGGTTGCGTGGCGCCATCGCGCGGAGGACAAGTGAAGTAGTGAGATCGTAGAGGTCCATGGTCACACGAAATACGACCGTTGTGCGAGTCTGTATGATGTAAGGACCTTCAAATTCGAACTCCGGTGGGACTTGGCTAGGCGGGCTGCCCTGAAGTGAAAACAATTGCACATTTACTAAACTACTTAGATTTAGATGTTCATGTTCCTTTCGGGACATCGGGCGACGAGATTTTTCCACTTGTTACGATCTTTCGCCATTTCTTTGACTTCGATCATTTAAAATTGAAATGTGTAAGATTTAGAGGTACCCACTTGACAGCAGGACGCATGTGTAAAATTGCAGACATTTTTATTAATTATCATAATAGATGTCATAAGTCAACTACGACTGTAGTTGACTGTATGTAATGTATTAATCAGTTTGATAGGGTGATTTTCAAATGACAAAGGTAAGGTGTTAGTGTACAGGCATCCAAATATGTTATTTTATTATGCATTGTCATCACAACTAAGGAAGTATTTCTGGAATTTGCTGCAAAAACAGGATGTTTATGTGGCATGTGACTAAGTTCACACACGAGGTTAGAGGTTGGTAGATATACATGTTACCCCACAAATCGCGAGGAAGGGTGAGACGAGCACAGGAACAGAACGGAAAGGAAGCATAATATATAACACGAATTATGTTATTGGCTTTTTGCTACGGGGTGACGATGCAGAAGACGGGTTAATCCTACGATTAAAGCAATCACATGGGTCAGACATATGTAGAGAGGATACATAGCCTACGGGAGGCCCACATTTGATCAATCAAGGCAATTTAAACATTTTAACAATCAACAACATATAAATTATGAAAACATTTTAATAGCCCATTTAAATACACATTTTTTTTCATTCTCATTTTCATAATGATATCTTGAACATAAAAACCAGGTTAACTTTAGCACTCACATAATGCATATTATACCAATTGTATCCATACAGACATATTATTACACTTACACCAAGAACACGGAACCAACTACCCCTTACACTGCGCCAATGTATGAGTGTTAATCAGTTTTAGGTTGCACGCAAGACAATCTTTTTACAAATTAATATTTAAACATTCCACGATCATAGTTAATTAGCCAGCTATTCGTCCATTTATTTTTATTTATTTATTATTTACATTATTACATATTTCTACTATTTTTATAATACACTGTATAGTTGTGTGCTTATTTATGTTGGTGTGTTAAGGGAACATAATTGTTTTATTATGTATATTTTATCATATGTATATTTTATCAAAGTAGTATTGTATTAGCGTTTTTATTTATTTATTTATTTATTATTTTAACTCAATTAGGAATAATCATTGTAAATCGCCCCAGAACAATTATTTGGATGGGGCGCTATATAAGAAATAAATTATTATTATTATTATTATTACCATTATTACACTCCATAGCGAAGCAAAACATCCGACTATATATATATATATATATTGCAGTCGTTAGTGTGTAATTGATGATGTTACTTGACGTGGGCGGTGTACTAACTTGTTGGGGGTATTGTACTCATGATTAAGTTACGTCACACATCAAACATGCGACACTTTGCAAACAATGCGTAATGGAAATGACGCTTAAGATAAATGCTTTATCACCTCACGGGAACCTTGGTTAAATCGCACAGTGTTATATCCACGCATGCATGGTCACACATTGCATTGATTGCCGATAACGCATTAGGCGAACTGAAACTAAGAATGTCGGGGTCGATACTGAGTGGGAACTACATTTGACGCAATACAGAGACGTGATAATCGTACTGTCCAAGCAAACAGAAGAACCGAGGCCGCGTGTGGCGCTGTCATTGTGGTGCCATCAGAAGCCACGTGCCGTTAAATAATACCTGTTGTCCATTTGTAATTTGAAGACAGGTTGCCATGGCGCCAATAGTGGCTACAATTAAATTCGAAGATGTGATTATAAATATTGATTACGCCATGAAACCATGTACTGTGCAATGTCGATATGACACCACCTGAACGACGAAACTGTTTATTAGTAAACCGAATGAAAACTGACAGCGGGCGTGGTCTAGCCTATGCAAAATAATAAAACAATATACAGTTCGGATGCCAAACATTTTTGGATTGATGTATGACCCTCGAATGGAACATGATACCTTTATCTTGTCAAACGTATCACATTGTGTCACAAGTTTAAACTGGTTTGGGCAAGTCATTTGTTTGGAACGTAAAACGTAACATGCATGTAATACGTACACTTGCAGATACAACTCCCTCGTGCCAGATACTTCATTGGTAGCATGAAGTAGGCACTGATACAGCAATGTTTTTGTATCGTGCATACCAATCTGAACACAGTTTGACAGTTCTGTGCTCACACTATTAGTTGCCTATCGACGAATCCAAAGTAAACATCCTCTCAGATCCTCGAAATTTTGAAAACAAAATGAATATCTGCGAGCGGCCCTTACGCGCTCGCAGATAATAATGAAAAGATAATAGTTAATTAAAGAAAAATGAGGAAAGAAAAAACAATAATGAAGAAAAAGACAACGGTAACCATGCCCAACATCACCGCTGACGAAAGGGATCCATGCCAAGAGTTATGGTACTGTTGACAGTGTTGTTGAGCTGTCGGACATACACAACCATAGATCTACAGTGCAGCGAAGGGTCCACTCACGTCCGGTAGGTCTGGTACCGTGATGAAAGCCGTCTGACCGACCCACACTTCCTCGTCGTGGTTGTAAGCGGCCCCAGCGCTCGCCCAATGGGCGCTGTCGTTGTTTGCGGTATCGTTGGCTCCGACGACGTTCACGACAACGACGTCCCAGTCGATAAAGACCATACTTGCATAGGCGTCGGTCGTCTGGTCGCCGTTGTTGGTCACATTACCCAGTGACAGGACGGCGCGGTCATACTGTCAACAAAACACCATTATTGCGGCTGGCAATTAAAGCTGCCCAACCATTCGTTTGCCCATCACAAATCCGGTTCATTTATGTCCATATATGCGATAGTCTGTTTAATCTTAAAATGCCTACATGTCTTTTGTACTCATCAATAAAGAATTGTTGTTACACTCGGTGTAACTGGTGAAACAATCTGCAGCTGTCGATGTCCTGCGCTTTTTCGTCATGACGAAGATTCACAAGTGCATTTCCCATTAAGGTACATATGAAACATTCGGCAGAAAAAATTGGACCGGATTGCACATCATATTTGATAAAAGGTTGCTTATTTAGATTCAAAGCTTTTTTGATAAATTACAACAATTTGGTTTTCCTCACTCCGTTTGCGTGTGGGTCCTTGATTTTTTTTATGAAGCGTCCACAGATTGTTGTGGTTGGCCATCACTTGCCTTTGTCATTTACTCTGTGTAAAGGCACACCTCATGGTTGTGTTCTCTCCGCTTGTTTGTACTCACTCTTTACCGACGACTGTAGAGCCAGCCACAATCTTTGCCCATGACTGTACAGCCAGCCTAATTACAAATTCTGATGAGTCTCAATACCGCGACCAGGTTTTAAAAATTAGCAATCTGGTTGGTGTGCTGACACCAATATGAAACTAAACGAAGGAAAAACTAAAACAATAATATTTTACTTCAGGAGAAATCAAATGACTCCTTTGCCGCTGGCGATGTATGGTAGAATTGTTTAGATTGTAGATCATTTCGAATATTTGTGCACAGCCGTCTGCTCTGGTTTGGTGTGGAAGAAATATACAGAAAATATATCCAAAACGCACAACAGCATCCCTATTTCTTCAGACGTTTCAAAGCTTTTAGTGTGAATAGTCAGATTGGGGTAAACTTCTATCTATAAGGTATGATCGAGAGCGTTTTGACCTTCTCTACTATAGTCTCAAAAACAATACCTCGAACAGTATGCTTACGTTGTAGTCATTGCGGCTCGCATCCATCTTCGGCGTCACTTCCGTTACACCCAAATCTATATTTGTGCCCACGTCGGACACAGTGGGTCCGCAAAGAACCATTACTGGTTTGGTCGAGTCGAGGTTATCCGGCGTGAACAGTTCGACGGTAACGTCAGTGATACCGGCCGGGAAGTGCACAGCGAGGCGGAAGTGCACCTTCGCACCCAGATAGAGTTCTGTCGTGTTAGCCAATAGGCCCGTCTTCTCCATGTAGAAGAGCAACGTGTCTGGGATTGGGGTCGAAGCGGCAGGAAGTTCCTGTACGAAGTGAGCAATGCAGAATGAATTAGTAATACAAAGTAGGGAATACATGTTTTTCTTTCTCCTTTTCTCCTTTCGCCCAGAGACTGGACGGGGCCGTTTGCAGGGCGTTTAAAGTCCAACGAGAATTTGTGAGTCCACTACAGGTTACACATTTACCCCCTGTGTGGGATCTTTTACTTCCCCTGGCATAGACACTAGATAGAAGGGACCACCGGCTTTTCGTGTCTCTTCCGAAAGACACAGGCATATGTGATGTGAACGAAATTGCATAAGTTTCGACACGGCGGTAGGTGGGGTTGAACCACCGTCCCCTCGATTGACAGTCCGGCGCTCTACCGCACGACCACCGCTCCCCAGTATTTTGTATCACTGTGTAACGTGCAGCGGTTTGGTGTTGTACCAAAGTCATTACTAAAGTTTCGACGATTTGGTGGCTAATGATTTACTAGCTATTGCATGTGCTGTTGTGTGATGTAGAGTACTGGAGTTGCTCTGATGGAGTGGTCAGCTGCGAGGAGTAGTACTGGAACATTGGAACATCGGATTGCAGAACACTTGGATGGTTGAGTTGTCATCAGTTAAGTCGTTTGCACGTGTGCGTCAATATGTGCGTGAGTGTGAGTGCGAGCGCGTGTGTGCTAAATCGTGCCTTAACGTATTGATGTGCTTGTGTGTCCGCTGGCTCAATGGCAGCAGCGCTTTCAAATATAATGTTAGGGACGTAATGGTATCAACCGTTACAATCAGACATGACAAAAGGTAATATTACAATTGATGTAGTTTTACTATAACGGAAATTATAATAAATAATTTAATAATTTTAAAGTTAGGCATCAGGCAATGTTTGGTACATGAGAAGTGAACACACGAATACAACGTTTTGAAATACAGTTCAAAGCACACGAGTACTTACTCGTTTTCGTCTAGATTTCGGTGTCCTGGATTGGTCGGCATGCGAATACTGATCCGGTGCGACGTCATATCCCTCATAGCCGCTATATTCCACACCTCTGTACTTTCGAGAATCACCACCTCGCGACGCTGCAACTCGTACCTTCACGATGACGTAACATCCGGGGTGCCGCTGTCCGCGCGGGTGTACAACCACAGCGGGGCTGTGAGCTGACACCACGAGTCTAGCAGGAAACATTCCGGTTCACTATGACATATATCTTTATATTTTATTGCTAAGATTAACGCATTTTATGTGATGCTATGTGAACATCTCTTGTCAACAAGTAATAATTCTTTCATTCATTTATTTATTCATTCGTTCACTAATCATTCACTAATTAATTAATTAATTAATTAATTAATTAATTAGTTCGTTCGTTCGTTCGTTCGTTCGTTCGTTCGTTCGTTCGTTCGTTCGTTCGTTCGTTCGTTCGTTCGTTCGTTCGTTCGTTCGTTCGTTCGTTCGTTCGTTCGTTCGTTCGTTCGTTCGTTCGTTCGTTCGTTCGTTCGTTCGTTCGTTCGTTCGTTCGTTCGTTCGTTCGTTCGTTCGTTCGTTCGTTCGTTCGTTCGTTCATTCGTTCGTTCATACATTCATTCATTCATTCCATGTTAAACGCTAACCTGCAAACACGCACGAAAACATTAATGCACTCTTTCACGCATAGCGGTTTTAAAAGACGTACAACGGATGAATGTAGTATATTATATTACGCAAAGAGGCGAATCGTGCTTTGTTACAAAAATGTTCAGTCTCACATTTAAGATGTGTAAGTACAGCGCGCGTTGTGTGTACACTATGTACAACTGATTTTTCACAAGCTAGTCAATTATTTAATTTGGTTATGTATGCTGATGACACTACATTATCTACCTCTTTAAATTCTTTGAGCGAAACGACACTCGATAATAAAAGTACCGAAACCATAATAAATGAAGAACTCTGTAAAATTAATGAATGGCTAAATATTAATAAATTATTATTAAATAAAAGTAAAACGAAATATATGGTTTTCCATATGCCTAATAAACGTATGCAAGCTCTTACACTTAAAATAGATGATGTATATATTGAAAGAGTAGATGAATTTAATTTTCTCGGATTGACTTTAGACACTAATCTTAATTGGAGAAAACACACGGAGAAAATATCAAATAAGTGTTCAAAAACAATTGGCGTATTAAACCGATTAAAATATGTATTACCATTAGACATAAAAGTTTTATTATATAACACCTTAATATTATCACATATAAATTATTGTATTATGATTTGGGGATATCAAAGAAATAGAATTACAAGCATTCAAAAAAAGGTTAGGCGAATAATAACCTTAAATAGATATAGTTCACATACAGAACCACTTTTCAAAAATCTTAAACTACTGAAAATAGAAGATATGTTAAAGTTACAAGAATTAAAATTTTATTTTAAATATATCCATAAACAATTACCTTCGTATTTACTAAACTGGGAAATTATACCAAGTATTAATATACACAATTATAATACTCGTTCAAAAGATAATATACATACTTTTAGAGCTAAGCATGATTTTGCAATGAAATGTCTCAGACACAGCCTCCCTCATACTATAAATGAGACTCCTGATGCAATTAAAAACAAAATATACACTCACAGCTTGCATGGATTTATAATATATATAAAAACTTGTTTGCTAAACAACTATAGTGATATATGTACTCTATCAAATTGTTATGTATGTCAACTAAATAAAAAAAAAACAATATATGTTAATGTTCACTAGCCCATCTCTACACCACCTCACACTTTCTTACTTAAAGCTAACACTTCCATATAAACATTTGAGTTAGACATCTTGTATACTAAGGACCATACTACTTAATACCATGGAATTATGGTGGCTTCTATGACAGCGACATTATTGTCTTAATAGGAGCTACCGACTCCAGTTTGTAAATGTTATATTATTGTGTGTTTTATTTCTTATTTTTGTACAAGAATTACTGTAAGTGAAAAAACATTTGTATGTAATGTAGGCCTACCATATAGACCTATAATAGTATGTGAACAAGATATAGTATGTGTGTATATATTCTTGTATAAATGTACTGTACGAAATTGATGTACTTTCTATACCTACTTGGGGTCAATAAATGTTATGGTTATGGTTATGGTTATGGTTATGGTTATATAAGTCATTGCACATCGCACGTGTACGTAAACGTGCAACAGTTGGTGCAAGTAATCATGATACCAGTGTCACCCATTATAAGTACTTAGGAGCGTGATGGCAAAGATTTTTGCAAACAACTGTCAATAACAAGCTAGATTTCACATTATGTTTGGTGCAGACCTGCTGTTTCTCCTACGAAGCGCTTGCTATATTATTCGTCTGTCATTGTAGATTTTATATGCATTGGCTTAACAACTCAAAGCCGCGCAGCCGTGATCCAATTTCCTAAAAATTGCATGTCAATTTTCCAATATTTGATAAATATGACATGTATGAATGTTTCATGCAAACGAATTGCATTCAAATGCAAAATTGTTAACTTTCACCAAAGTACATGTCTGTAAACCAGGCAGATCTGTACATGTGTAGCAATGCAGCACAGTTTTGTGCTGCAGTTGCTAGTGACGACGTGTTTTACAGATCTGGAAATACGCACAATACATAAAACTTGTACTAAAAATATGACAAGTAGGTTTGAGTAACTGACAATTACAACACAGCAAGTAATTTCGCGTTATGTGTATCTTTCAATTGATGATATTATTGGAGTAGTTAGTTGATAGCCACGGTTATCGTAATAGAACAGTATTCAATTTGGAATTGTTGCCAGACGTTCTATGTCTGATTATTATTTATATATATATATATATATATATATATATATATATATATATATATATATATATATCACACATACATACAATCCTCCCACACACACGCGCGCGATTGTCAACGTTATTATTAGCATTATTATTACATAATTATTACATGCAACATACTCGAATTCCTGGCCCGCGTGTGGAAATAACACCTTCGATGTGGACATCTCCCCTGTTCTCGAGTCTATGGCAAAGAGTAACCGTTCGTTCCCAGACTCGATGGCATAGCGGATGTCTACGCATGTGCAGTCCACAGAATCACAATTTCCGGCGTCATTATAATGGGCAGTCAGCGCAAGCAGTAGTTCCCCCTGGGCTGTTCCCGGACTGACGTCAATGGAGAAAACTGTCTGGTTGAACGTAGGGACGTTTGGATTGTCTGCAAGAGGTTGCAACATCGTGAAAACAATTTCCTATAAATATGGCTTTACAAAATGCGTAAACGACTCTAAAAAGAAACAGTAGAGGGTGGCAAACGACGAAGAGCTAAGATGGAATGAAAAGACTAAGAAGGAATGAAAGGCTAAGAACGGACTGACAACATGAAGGGAACCTGGGGAGGAGAGTTGGGAACAGCTATGAATTTGCCAATGTGTACAACAGAGAGAACTAGAGAGAATAAAACAATTACCGAATGCCGTGGATTGAACCCGGCAAGGAAGCACGAGGAAGAGCATGACGAAATGGTTATTGTGCTATAATTGTCTCATGAATATGTATACTGTGTACATAGTACGGGATGAAGTTTAAACAATGCCAGCGTCTGCTTTGTTGTTTTATAATAGTCATCCATAACACGCAAAAGCTGCATCACCAACTATTGCTACTTCTGGAGAAAATGTTCATCTTCATTACCGTCATCAGTACAATTCGCAATCTTCGTCGTGAGCGTCACCGTAGATACTTCATTAGTGACCAGTACAATCGGGTCTAGAGTGGGCGGATTGTGTTAGAATCTACTTACCATACAAATCACATGACTCGCCCAGCCAGCATTTGTCGCAGACGCATTGACCGTCACCGCTGCAGACGCCGTGATTGCACGGAGTTCTTCAACATAAACACGAGCATAAACGCGAACTAGATTTGCTAGGAATACCTCGATTCATCGTTCATACAACTGCAAACGTCAGGCGTGAATACAGCTGTGTTAAATGTTTATTTGACAGTCAGTTTGCATGTACGTCCGTCCGTCCGTCCGTCCGTCCGTCCGTCCGTCCGTCCGTCCGTCCGTCCGTCCGTCCGTCCGTCCGTCCGTCCGTCCGTCCGTCCGTCCGTCCGTCCGTCCGTCCGTCCGTCCGTCCGTCCGTCCGTCCGTCCGTCCGTCCGTCCGTCCGTCCGTCCGTCCGTCCGTCCGTCCGTCCGTCCGTCCGTCCGTCCGTCCGTCCGTCCGTCCGTCCGTCCGTCCGTCCGTCCGTCCGTCCGTCCGTCCGTCCGTCCGTCCGTCCGTCCGTCCGTCCGTCCGTCCGTCCGTCCGTCCGTCCGTCCGTCCGTCCGTCCGTCCGTCCGTCCGTCCGTCCGTCCGTCCGTCCGTCCGTCCGTCCGTCCGTCCGTCCGTCCGTCCGTCCGTCCGTCCGTCCGTCCGTCCGTCCGTCCGTCCGTCCGTCCGTCCGTCCGTCCGTCCGTCCGTCCGTCCGTCCGTCCGTCCGTCCGTCCGTCCGTCCGTCCGTCCGTCCGTCCGTCCGTCCGTCCGTCCGTCCGTCCGTCCGTCCGTCCGTCCGTCCGTCCGTCCGTCCGTCCGTCCGTCCGTCCGTCCGTCCGTCCGTCCGTCCGTCCGTCCGTCCGTCCGTCCGTCCGTCACCCAGTCACCCAGTCACCCAGTCACCCAGTCACCCAGTCACCCAGTCACCCAGTCACCCAGTCACCCAGTCACCCAGTCACCCAGTCACCCAGTCACCCAGTCACCCAGTCACCCAGTCACCCAGTCACCCAGTCAGTTCAGTCAGTTCAGTCAGTTCAGTCAGTTCAGTCAGTTCAGTCAGTTCAGTCAGTTCAGTCAGTTCAGTCAGTTCAGTCAGTTCAGTCAGTTCAGTCAGTTCAGTCAGTTCAGTCAGTTCAGTCAGTTCAGTCAGTTCAGTCAGTTCAGTCAGTTCAGTCAGTTCAGTCAGTTCAGTCAGTTCAGTCAGTTCAGTCAGTTCAGTCAGTTCAGTCAGTTCAGTCAGTTCAGTCAGTTCAGTCAGTTCAGTCAGTTCAGTCAGTTCAGTCAGTTCAGTCAGTTCAGTCAGTTCAGTCAGTTCAGTCAGTTCAGTCAGTTCAGTCAGTTCAGTCAGTTCAGTCAGTTCAGTCAGTTCAGTCAGTTCAGTCAGTTCAGTCAGTTCAGTCAGTTCAGTCAGTTCAGTCAGTTCAGTCAGTTCAGTCAGTTCAGTCAGTTCAGTCAGTTCAGTCAGTTCAGTCAGTTCAGTCAGTTCAGTCAGTTCAGTCAGTTCAGTCAGTTCAGTCAGTTCAGTCAGTTCAGTCAGTTCAGTCAGTTCAGTCAGTTCAGTCAGTTCAGTCAGTTCAGTCAGTTCAGTCAGTTCAGTCAGTTCAGTCAGTTCAGTCAGTTCAGTCAGTTCAGTCAGTTCAGTCAGTTCAGTCAGTTCAGTCAGTTCAGTCAGTTCAGTCAGTTCAGTCAGTTCAGTCAGTTCAGTCAGTTCAGTCAGTTCAGTCAGTTCAGTCAGTTCAGTCAGTTCAGTCAGTTCAGTCAGTTCAGTCAGTTCAGTCAGTTCAGTCAGTTCAGTCAGTTCAGTCAGTTCAGTCAGTTCAGTCAGTTCAGTCAGTTCAGTCAGTTCAGTCAGTTCAGTCAGTTCAGTCAGTTCAGTCAGTTCAGTCAGTTCAGTCAGTTCAGTCAGTTCAGTCAGTTCAGTCAGTTCAGTCAGTTCAGTCAGTTCAGTCAGTTCAGTCAGTTCAGTCAGTTCAGTCAGTTCAGTCAGTTCAGTCAGTTCAGTCAGTTCAGTCAGTTCAGTCAGTTCAGTCAGTTCAGTCAGTTCAGTCAGTTCAGTCAGTTCAGTCAGTTCAGTCAGTTCAGTCAGTTCAGTCAGTTCAGTCAGTTCAGTCAGTTCAGTCAGTTCAGTCAGTTCAGTCAGTTCAGTCAGTTCAGTCAGTTCAGTCAGTTCAGTCAGTTCAGTCAGTTCAGTCAGTTCAGTCAGTTCAGTCAGTTCAGTCAGTTCAGTCAGTTCAGTCAGTTCAGTCAGTTCAGTCAGTTCAGTCAGTTCAGTCAGTTCAGTCAGTTCAGTCAGTTCAGTCAGTTCAGTCAGTTCAGTCAGTTCAGTCAGTTCAGTCAGTTCAGTCAGTTCAGTCAGTTCAGTCAGTTCAGTCAGTTCAGTCAGTTCAGTCAGTTCAGTCAGTTCAGTCAGTTCAGTCAGTTCAGTCAGTTCAGTCAGTTCAGTCAGTTCAGTCAGTTCAGTCAGTTCAGTCAGTTCAGTCAGTTCAGTCAGTTCAGTCAGTTCAGTCAGTTCAGTCAGTTCAGTCAGTTCAGTCAGTTCAGTCAGTTCAGTCAGTTCAGTCAGTTCAGTCAGTTCAGTCAGTTCAGTCAGTTCAGTCAGTTCAGTCAGTTCAGTCAGTTCAGTCAGTTCAGTCAGTTCAGTCAGTTCAGTCAGTTCAGTCAGTTCAGTCAGTTCAGTCAGTTCAGTCAGTTCAGTCAGTTCAGTCAGTTCAGTCAGTTCAGTCAGTTCAGTCAGTTCAGTCAGTTCAGTCAGTTCAGTCAGTTCAGTCAGTTCAGTCAGTTCAGTCAGTTCAGTCAGTTCAGTCAGTTCAGTCAGTTCAGTCAGTTCAGTCAGTTCAGTCAGTTCAGTCAGTTCAGTCAGTTCAGTCAGTTCAGTCAGTTCAGTCAGTTCAGTCAGTTCAGTCAGTTCAGTCAGTTCAGTCAGGTCAGTCACTCAGTCACTCAGTCACTCAGTCAGTCACTCAGTCGGTTTATCTTTCCATTGGTATGTCTTTACAAATATATACACGGAATATAATTATACATGTGTGCGTGCGTGTGTGTGTGCGTGTGTGTGTGTGTGAGTTTGTGTGTGTGTGTGTTTGTTTGTGAGTGTGTGTGTGTGTGTGCGTGTGTGCGCGCGCGCGTGCGTGCGTGCGTGCGTGTGTCTGTTTATGTGCCTCATCCAGAACAACGCCACTACATGGTAAGTCAGCAGGTAAGTATACTTCGACATGTTGCTGGCAACAGTAGCTAAATACACTGCTAAATTGTCGAACAAAGAACTGCCACATATCGCCAAGACAGGTACATGTTATTGCGTGTTATGACGACAGAGTTGGGGCACTGTCAACTGATTCCCAGAGTTTGTCTGATATGTATTCTATTACTACTGGGGCCGATGTAATGTTTAGTGCATCGGATTCTCATTCCAGAGAATCCAAGTTCGGAACCACGTACTGCTCAAATTCAATTCAATTTAGTTAGAGTCGATTTAGCGAGCCATCGGACGGACGGATAGTATAATATCATAGTTGTTGCAGTCATTGTCGGCGTTGTCGGTTTAATATCAATACACTTTGAAAAAGATAAATTACCTGTTGCAGCTGTTGTCGGCACAATTCTGTTTTTCGCAGAATTCCAGCGTTGCTGCAAAATAATACTGGAGTTTACCGCAATACCCTAAGAACAGATAGCTATGTTGTTCTACAACTACGCACATGTATATTGCAAAACAACATATTATAATAAATAATGCAGACCATCGTGTACAAAATTACTTCATAAATGATGTGATACCGAATAGTGGAATCAATCATCCGATGTGTGGAATGTATGTTCAACTAATTTGATGCATTGCTGAAAACTATTAGTGAGTAAGTATACATATCATTTAATGTATACTTTCCATTTGTTTCTGCCACTTCATTAGAACACCGTCATGAATACAAAAATAATTTATGATAGGCATACTTGCAAAGAATAAATTAATGAAATGTCACAATAAGAAATTATACTTCGTTCCTATGTTCGATCTATATTACTTGGTTTCTATGGCAAAACGTTTCTTCAATTAGTCGCATTGCTATGGATTTTTCCATTCTAATTATAATATCAATCAACAGGTGAGACTTTTTACTCTACCTACGTAATGCAGTTTGACTGATTGCATCATTATGAATACGCATGTAAATGATACGACATTTCCTGTTCGTTTTTAGAGCTTTGCATCGCTTCGCGTCGTTCAGCATATAATGTCAAACTAATCAAACTGACTCTCTCTCTCTCTCTCTCTCTCTCTCTCTCTCTTTCTCGGTCTCTCTCTCTCTCTCTCTTTCTCGGTCTCTCTCTCTCTCTCTCACACAAACACAAACACACACACATACACACACACACACACACACACACACACACACACACAAGCACACAAGCACACAAGCACACACGCACAAACACACACACAAACACACACACACACACACACACACACACACACACAAACACACATGTGTTGTGTGTGTGTGTGTGTGTGTGTGTGTGTGTGTGTGTGTGTGTGTGTGTGTGTGTGTGTGTGTGTGTGTGTGTGTGTGTGTGTGTGTGTGTGTGTGTGTGCATCTGCGGGTGTGTGCGTGTCTGTGTGTGCGTGCGCATGCGTATACTTATATGTGTGTGTGTAAAGGTGTTTTACTCATCAGTGTTTGTCATAACGATCCGATTCACGTGGGGGTCACGGGCGGATTATGTAACGTTTACTTCAATAACTCGTTCCATTCTCCGTGCCACAGCCACATGTCATTTTCTATGTTAACCATAATCCAAAGCAGGTGTTGCGGATGTTCCCGTGAGTGCAGAAATCGTGTTATTCTGATTTAAAGTGACGTTATGTTACCCTGTTGCCTTGAGCGAATACAATACCACGTAGTAATTATAGTACGTGTCGCCAGTCAGACTCTGTTGTTCTCAGTTTTGGCACGACATTTAGCCGTTTTAAGTGCTCTGTTGGCGGCTCGCTTCTGTGACGAGAAGGAAGCGTGGTGAATGGCCACGTGATGGAAGGAAGCTATAAATGCGAATCGATCGCGGGGTGCGTCGCAAACACAGCGCCTTATCAATCAAACTCCATCGATGTAGAAACTCTAGAAACGACACTGCCGGGGAAGACTTTATTCTGACTGTGGTGCCTTCGTCTTTCTGCGCAAACGTGGAATGAGGTTGTGACCAATAGGTCAGGTACGGTCATCAATGCTTATCGAGTTAATGTGTCCAAGCTAATGCGCTCCACACAGGCGTGGACAGGGATGTCGTTAACGTTACAAGAGTCAACCTTTTCTGCTAGTCTCTTAGGATACATTCAGAACCACTGCATCTAAATTATCTTATGTGTTTCCTGGTT
>OZ024854.1:55663940-55708940 GCA_964017155.1 Oasisia sp. SBJ-2009
ACGGCCCATCCGATTAGCTGACAAGCTATCAACATAGGCTTACATTGAAGTATATTAGGCCCTATTAGTGTTCGGATGCTTTACGCATGAAGCGACAAAAAAACGACGTATTTTAGAAAACTCCTCACGTGCTTAAGCTTACAGAAAGTAACTAGTTATACTTCGGCTAATATAGCTCAGTTAATATAGTTTCTGGGTAGTTTCGTGTAGTGGCTAATGTGGTTTTTTTTTCGTGAAACATAAACTGTTCCTTGACCGACATTCTTTGCCGAATTACAGCATTGTGTTAGCCATGTGTTTGAGTTATAAAAATAGATAGTCTCGTCAGAGGCGCAAAGGTACTGTTGGGACTATTCGTATGCACCCCTTGCAGAAATAATCTGCATCCAAGCACCACGCGCCGCAGTTACTGCAAGAAGCTCATTCGTTCACAACTTTCTGTAACTGGATTCTTGTTTATATAAAAATGAACGAACGGGAGCAACACGGAATTACCAAAACAGCATAAACTTCGAAACACCAGCAGTTTCGCTCCCTGTCCAATCCACTGTATTTTTTAGCTCAAGGAACAAATTGGTAATTACGAAGATTGGTGTGCGAAGTGAACCTATTATATATTAAAATGATCGCTTCCACCCCTTCCTAGCCCTAGGCTAGGGCACCCGGTAGCGACGACAAGGTACTCAGTCGAACTGACAAAAGTCAAGATCCAGCTTTATATGCTTAGACAAGTCACTAGTTTATTAAAAACGCATACATTTTATTGCGTGTTACGTTGTAATAGGGTGTCTTCCAACAAATCGGGGAAAATTGGTTATAGTCCATGACCTGATTACTACTTCTCTTTTGGGATAGTTATAACAGTGGGGATATATCTCGTAGGCAATTCCACCTGGTTTAAAACATAATTTGACTGCTCAGTACCTGATAATCTATATAGATCGATGGTAGTCCTGGCCTGAGTGATGCAGGCTTTAACCTATAAACATGTTTTTTACATGCACCTTTCCCTCTGTAATGGGTTCTGGTGATGACACTTTTCAAACATACATGAAATTCAGAATTATATTGGCATTTGGTTATATACAGATGACACATCGATTAATGGTCTCGTCATATGATCTCATGTATACTGAGCGATAATAGGGAGCATATCATATGCGGCGTTGAACTCGTCTCAAACTTATAACTAATGTTAACAGTGGGTCAAACAGGTCTCCACTGTATATCTGCTACACCCTTCGACGACATGAAGCACTTAAGATGTGGTGAAAGATGGATCTAAATACCGTATTTCTTAAATACGGACATAATGAGCTTTGACAGACGCCATCTTTAAAAATGGCGCGAATTGTTATGTTATTGAAGGTAACAAATAACATATTTGACATCGCTATCCACCAAGCTATTCAACAACGTCAATAAAATTGATCTAGGTGACGTAGTTTTTGAGATATTGGGACATTTGTATTGACGACCGCCATCTTTAAAAATGGCGGAAATAAATGCCATAGGAGCCAAGTAATTGTAGATTTGAAATTAGAGTCTCCTGAAACATACATTGGCATACCACAATTATTGCTTTGCATGCCGTATTTATTAAGATACGGGGATATTGAATTTGGCAGTCATTTTGAAAAATGGCCATCGCCACGTTATGCCCAGTTTTTGAAATGTCCACCTAGTAGAATATTAAAGCCATATGTATATATTACCCAAATCAACAGTCAAACTTCGATACCTCCGAAATGTCTACGGGCCTATAGGGCAGGTCCAGGACTATTAGATATCCCTCTGTATTTTGATTATATTTTAGTCAAGTAGTTAGTTTACTAAAAAAAAACATTAGGTATTATGTCTAACAAATTCGGGCAAAACCTAATTTGGACGACCTTTCGATTTGTGTAATCTATCACTTTCGGTAGTGAAAACACTGATTTGCTATATAATAACCACGGCATCTTCGTATTAGTTAGTAACGTCTAACGATGACGTTCGAAACTAACCAAACCAGCTATCGGTTGATCGAGAAGCACTACCGGAAGTGGTATGACGACGTCTCATGGTCGTCTGGCCTGGCAAAGATCATCTTGTAAGGTAGAGCGAGAGGAGGGAGAAGAATGTGACAACGTCAAAGGGTGTGCAGGGCTGGAGTTTGCAATGGACTGTAGAGAACTGTGAAAGATGGAAAGAACTGGTCAAATGTACCGTGAGTGGTGCCCCAACTCAATCATGATTGCGGCTTATAGCACAATGTCAATGAGAAGACGAACTATGACAATAAGGGTTTTATTGCATCTTTTATATGACCTATATAATAGGCTTTCGCATATAATATCGTTTGTAATTATAGCACGATTAGTCCTCAATATGGCACCGATAATCATTAAAACACAAATCAACCAACGTATCGACATAACACGCAACACACTGCCTTCGGATACGCAATACAATCAAAGTGAAAATAACTACACAACAGCAAAGATTGTAAAAACGGCTGCAGTGTCTTCCAGCACAGCACCACAAACCGTGACGTCGCTGTAACATGCTATGGGACAAATGCCTACTGACCGTTTATTTCACTAGTTGTGAAAAAAGGTGATTCTTCAGAACTTGACATTATCGATTTCCTCTTAACCTACTACGAATTGTCGTTTGCAGTATATCGACTGGATGACTACGTAAAGCATATAATTGGATGGAATATCTTCCTAGTGTAAGCATCATTAATGCAAAACTGACAGGATCGTAATAGTTCAGACTCACTCGTAAGATAGGGGCACAATTTCATTGTTGAACCCCAGCAATGTGCCTCAGTGCCTCCTATAACAATGATGCTTTATAAGTGACTGCTTCATAACAATGCCGCTTTGCTCTCATGCAAGTGTGTGGTGCATACTACATTTTTCAAGTATTTATAAGAAATGACAACTTATCATTCATTATTGCATCATCGAATGGTTATCATTTGTATATGACAAAAACATAACATTAATTGTCCCTCCTAAAAAAGTACAGATAATTGTTGTCTTCTATCTCCCAAATGTGATGTAAGTGTTTAACCTCCATATGAAAACATAATTTTTTTACTTTTAGATGATCTGTTTTATGTCAAAAAGGTGCACGTGACAAATCACATTGGGCTAACAATGATTCACTCATGGAAAAAGTTGAATGTTTACAGTGACCTGTAAACATTCAACTGACTGTTTAGTCATATTCCATCTCGTCACTACGAATGTAGTAACATCAATACTCATTTATGTCAGTCCACCAAAGCACAGGTATTTTACTTCAAGGTACTCATTAATGCCATACTTGGAACCCTCCCTGCCCAAGCCTGACTGTTTCACCCCTCCAAACGGGGCCTCAGGTGCAGAAATAATGCCCTCGTTGATGCCAACCATCCCAACTTCCATCCGCTCTGCAACTCTCCAGATCTGAGCTATATCATTCGAGAAGAAGTAACCTACAAGAGAAAACAACAACGACACAAATGACAACCAAGAATGTAATTACACTCACGTATAGTACCACCTTCTTTGTAATAATAACAATTAACTTCTATTGTTCTATTCTTTAGAAACCAAGCTCAGAGGTGTTGCAACACAAAAGGATTAATTGATCTCAAAGTCAATAAACAATTCTAGTTGTCACCTGACTGATTAATACCCCCAAGAGCTATGATAGATAGGCAAGGTTGTAAAATTACGGCGAAACTTAGCAATATCATCAACTGATCTAACACTAGAGGGAAGCATATTCAAAAGAGTGTCTTCATTCTGTGATAGAAATGATCAGTCTTTAAACCTTTACAATGTAACATGTCAAATGTAATATAATGACATTCATGACTGTCGAACAAAGAAGGCATTATTTCAAATAATACATAAATTGTCCCAATAGCAAAGAACTGCCACATATGAACTAAGGAAAGCGGGAGCATGTGCAAATGTACTATGTCATGCAAATAACGTTGTAGCAATCATAAATGGATGACTTTTCCAGTGTCTCCACATTTGAGATTAATCAGTTTTACCTCAAAAGAAAATGCTGGTCTACGTACTACTCAAGATATTAAGCTGGAAAAATAACCTGTGTTGATTCTCATAAACCTACCTGCCAATCCAACATTGGTATCGTTAGCTATTTTCAGTGCCTCTTCTTCAGTTTTAAATCTGGAAAGAATATGCTCTATATTAAAATATTTTACTTATTTGTAACTGGGTTTAATGTAATATGCTAAATGCAGTGTAAGTTGCCTTTTTGTCTGTTCTTTATATACCTGTTCAGAAACATAGGTAATGATGTAAACAGGGCTGAGGTCAATTAAAAAAAAATTGGAATTGATCAATTCAATTCTGGAATGGGAGCGAGAATTGGAATTGAAAGATTTTGAATCAAATGAATTGAATTGGAATTGAAAGATTTTGAATTGAACTAGAATTGAAATTTGAAGATTCTGATTTTGAATTGAATGAAAAGGAATTTAATTTATTTAATGACCAAGGAAAGTTGGACAATGAAGCTGCTACTGGTCACACATTTCCAAGCAACTAACCAGTGGATGAAACTGATGTATGGGAAGTCAATTAGGAGTGTCCTACAGCCTTGTGTGAATGAATGCTGGCTGGGGACTATTTCAAAGAACCATTGAAATTGCCCAGATAACAAGCACACTTTTCCAGTTTCATATGCTAAGCAAGTAGACCACTGGGACTACCCAGGTACCACAGTTGAAGCCAGGATATCTCCAAACAGTCCAAAGTGTAACCATTTAAAATCCAAAGGCAAGTAGAGAGAGACAGTTGCAACCAGGCTGTCCTGTTTTTCCCAGACCGATCACATGATCTGTCCACAACAAATAGAATGACATAGTTTCTGTGAGGAGGGAAATGGAACCGATCCTCTGATGGCTTACTTAATAATTGGTGCAACGGGACCAAACACTTCTTCCCGACATGACAGCATGTCTGTTGTGACATTAGCCAGGATCGTTGGCTCAAAGAAGGAGCCTCCGTGTGCATGGCGCTTCCCTCCTGTAATCACGGTCGCGCCCTTCGACTTCGCATCTTCAACATGCTCCTCAGCCTGCACAGGTGAAACAGTTCAATATTAGTGATAACAGTCAAACTGTGTCGCCTAAAGTATCAGATTTAATGGGAGGATATGGGTTGTAGTCCTCATGCAATCTACAATCACTTTGATGTGGCTATAAGAGTCACGATTATTGCAATCACTGGGGAGGTAAGCACTTGCATCCGTAGCGCTATTGCTAGATCACACAGATTTAGGCAACCACCTAATGCAATCTGTGACAATCACCACATATTTATTTCTACAATTATCACAGTAAATGATTAACCTATTCAAACCTACAAACACACAACAAGTCATATTTGGAAGGACTCCTACTGCAACAACATATCCTACATTATAAAAAGTACCTTCTCCTCTCCTGGTATAAGACCACAATAAGGTACTCATCTGCCATTACCCGACCAAAGAGTACCCTATAAAAACACCATTATGAAGGTTGCCTGAATTTCTGTGAGCACACATGTAGTGTGGAGTGAGTAGAACTGATGTTTTGTGCAGCGTGGCATCAGAGCTGTCAAACTATGACAGCTGTCAGTCGGTGCATTTCTGCGTATTTATACAGTTGTCATTTTGCTTGGTGATGTAATCAGGGACAATCCGAGGGTGGTTCAAGCAGAAATGGAGGGGTGTAATGTTTGAAAGAAGTTTGTGGAGCCCGAGATATTCACGAATTTTTCACTGAACCTCTGTCTAAGGAGGATAAACATGCTGTGAAATTGTCAATAACATAACTCATCAAGATTAATAGGAAATGAAGGAAACATTATAATGATCGCCTATGGAAAATGCAAAGGTGGTCTGAGTCCTCCTGTTGTATTCACTTCCCGTAAACCAACCGATGTGATGAATTCAGACACATACCTTGCGCACAGCGTCTTCATTGATGAGTGGGCCTTGGGTGACCTCAGAGTCAAAGCCGTCCCCCACCTTCTGGGCCTCCACGGCTTGCTTCAGGGCACTGATAAACTTGTCATGTATGCCTTCTTGCACCAGGAATCGGTTCGCACAGACACATGTCTAATGGCAAAAGACACATCATCATATTTATCACCTTCAACGATCCATCGAAACTAGGATGCTGCCACTATCACAGTTTTCTGCTTTGACTTTATAAATGGCAAATTTTTCAAAGAGTTTTGCCATGCACAGTTTTCACCAAATTACAACATTTATTCAGGATGTAGTCAAGGTTTCTGCATGTGTATTATAAACATCGGGATTTTGGCTATCGATATCAACATTAATTTGCAGTTCACAGAAAATCATCAAACTATGACACTACAAGAAACAAATGATGTGCCTACTGGTAAGATCCATGTACAAAGACTGACTGTGTTAATTTAGCATATGTGACCCGCCACGCCAAAATGGCGTTTCGCTTCTCGAAAATAATAGTAGGGCGTTTTATTGGATATTTGGATAGAGCAGATTCAGACGAAAATAATGATACCTCAATATTTTTTATAGTCACATTATTTCCAGAGATACACCTATTTGAAGGTCGAAAATGCAAAATGTACTAATCTGAGAAAAACGGCTTTAAAGTTTTCACTCCTTTATGTGTGAAGATTTCACTTCTTACAGACACGTTTGCTCCAGATGGACCAGTTTAAATACACAATAATTATGATTGTGTATATCTATGCTTGAAGCCTAAAACTCATATTTAAAATTTAGTATGATCAGCACCAGTACAATACTTTATAGGCAGGCGTGATCATCACAATGAGTCTGAGACGAGAGTGACAGGTCAGATGCAAACATAGGACGTTATAGCAGTCGGCGTGTTTGAAAGTTTTACGCAGTGCGTTTTCATAAGGCAGACAAACCAGTCAATACATTACACACTCATTACATTATTATTAAAATAATCTTTATATTAGATTGCTTTACATACTGTATTTTTAGTGGTGAGAGAAATTAGGTACCATGACTGCCGGATTTTAGCATAGTGCTAGACCGTAGACGGTAAAACTAAACTACCAAAATACCCCATCACAGTCATGCATGAAATAATCGATTGCTAAATATCTAAGACTCGTATCGCTGAGGCCACAGCGAGTAGTTTCATTTAGAAGATAAAAGACAATGTTTGCCTTGCTTAAATTCATATAATAATAATACTGAAATCGTTCGTTTTAACAGTGAATAGTCAAGGGAAAATGCGCGTAAAAAAAGACCGGAAGTTGATCTAAATGAGAGCTGGCCAATCAGAGAGCTGATTTTTGGTTACGAGGTGACGCTTAGCCTTTACGAAAGCTCCATTAACATGCAAATTTATGGAAAGTCTTTAATGAAAATGCTGTCACTGTTTAGAATAGAAATCCAGCTTTCCGGTGGTACCAAACATAGCACCACCAGAGACAATTTACTTGGATTATTCTTGAAGAGAAAGTTGGGAATTTTTCATGTCTAAAACAATCACACTCATTAAACGACGTTAGGTAGGTGTCAAAACACATCCAGACAAACACATTTAAACATTAGTCATGACATTTAAACAACTTACATATGTTAGATGATACTATTTGGGAACGATTGCCGCTGGAAAGTCATTTTTGAAAATAAATGAGTGTCATAATGTTTTGGCTAGTATATCTTTATAAGCTCCAGCGAGAAGCGTCTCATTTTGGCGTGGTGGGTCACATATTACGCTGTAGTGTGATAACAACAACTTTTACAAAATTTCTTATTTATATTGGTGGAAAACTTTCAATACATCGAAACAAGAGCAATTTAAATTGCAAAATTAATCCAATCAAAAACGTTAGTTATAAAATAGATCACCTGTCCTGATGCCCTGTACTTGCAGGCCATGGCACCCTGCACGGCCTGGTCTATGTTAGCACTGTCAAAGACAATAAAAGGGGCATTACCCCCAAGTTCCATAGACACTGCCTTCACAGTGCCAGCCGCTTGTCGCAACAAAATCTGAAATACATAATAACTAATAATAAACACCACAAGTACAGCACGTGTTCAATGTTCATACACTGTGTGTTTTTCGACACCCTAAACATTTACAAACATCAGTGTTTTCTGTACTTTGTTTTTGAACAATTATTTGTATTGTTTTCGTGTGTCCAAATAAATACTCATTAACTACAGTGTCACAGTTGTTGTGCAGGTAACATTTGAGTTTGTGTGAGAAACCAGCCAGAGAGAGACTGAATAATCATAACGTTTGTATATATATATATATATGTTTGTATAATAATTTATTTCTTATATAGCACCCCATCCACATCATTGTTCTGGGGCACTTTACAATGATTATTCCTAATTTAGTTAAAATAATAAAAATAACTAAATAAATAAAAATGCTAATATATTACTACTTTGATAAAATATGCATATGCTAATAAATAAAAACAATCATGTTCCCTTAATATACTGACATAAATTAGCACAGTGTATTAATAATAAATCAATAAATTAATTAATATAAATATGTAATAATTAAAATAATAAATAAATTAAAATAAATGGACGAATGGCTGACTAACTAACTACAATCGTTGAATTCAAAAATAATAATTGGTAAAAGATGTGTCTTGTGTGCAACCTTAAACTGATTAACAGCGTACATGGGTAGTTGGTTCCATGTTTATATTCATGTTTTTTCTCCAACAAATAAACATTTGTTGTACTTTGTTTTCCAACAACTGGGAATTTAATAATATTTCAACCAACATAAAAGAAAGGTTGACACAAATCAACCTTTTAATACAGGCAGATATAAACCCACCTACCTTCCCAACATCAGTTGAGCCAGTGAATGATATTTTCGCAACCAAAGGGTGTTCACACAAAACACTGCCAACAGAGGGTGTGTTTTCTCGTGAAGCAGTGATCACATTTACCACGCCTGGTGGGATACCAGCTTGTTCTGCCAACTGCAAGAAACAGTGGATGGTACAATATCACCTGCCAAAATAAATGTACCAAGCAAGTTGACAAGTCAACCACAAACCTTTTGAGTTTCTTGTAGTGGTTCCCAGCATCTGGCAATGTTCGACACTCACTGGCCTGTGTATATTGTGGATGCAATGTCATAATCTCATTCAACTACCGGTAGTCAGCCTTTTTCAGAACATCATCACCAAGCTGACTTTGCTGAAGAGTCCAGTTGTTATCCACAGTAATAAAAATGCCAACTTTTCTTATGGAATTACACACAAACAGGTGCAGGGTGTGGTTCTTTAAATATATCTACTGGACTGTTGTCAAAGATAACATAGTATGAACAAAATAAGCCACTCTGTGTTTTCTATCAATTCTAGGACTGTCGCAGTTTATTTGAAACGTTTCCAACCAAATCAACAGATAATTCAATATATGTTATATGTGTTTAGGTGTGTACATTTTTTATGTAAATGTGTTCACACTAAACACATCAACTATAAACGAGTGAACACATGTGCCAGGTATGTTACTGTTCCGAGAAGCGTTGCATCTTGGGTGTCAGATTATCTTATATGGTTCATCTAGAATCACATTCAGCAAACAACACTATTGCTGTGTTGACATAACCTTCAGTGAGAGACGACTTTCAGTGATGCAATTCTATCTGCAGGAAGAATACATCTTGAATAAGCATGTACTAGTGCGCACTACTCTTTACCTCACACAGTGCCAGGGCGGAGTAGGGTGTGTCTTCAGAAGGCTTCACTACGACAGTGCACCCAGCTGCCAGTGCCGGAGCCACTTTTCTTGTGATCATTGCACTTGGGAAGTTCCACTGCATACAGCAAAGAGTGTTTCTCCGTGTAATTTGTAACAAACTACTCATCTCATTGTTATAAAATTGCACGAGGTATTTGTATTTCTAATGTGTGTACATAATGTCATTAGTTTAGACTGAACTATTTTTAAAACAACTCATATTAGATGTTGATACATGCCAACTAAAAGTAATATTTAATCTTCACACATTCACAAGCAAGTTATGTCAACAATTGGATAATATTTAGGTGAAA
Organism: Oasisia sp. SBJ-2009; assembly: GCA_964017155.1. Classification (NCBI taxonomy): domain Eukaryota; kingdom Metazoa; phylum Annelida; class Polychaeta; order Sabellida; family Siboglinidae; genus Oasisia; species Oasisia sp. SBJ-2009. Next base: position 55,674,020 of record OZ024854.1, read on the forward strand.
ACCTAAACAATTTTTTGGGGCACCAAATGTTTTATATTTGAATTGGCATTAATGCAAAAACAGTGTCAATGTCTACCCCAGTATATTTTACGATTTTGAGATGTTCCCCAGGTACTCACTGGGGTGATCATTGCTGCCACCCCTACAGGTTGTTTTATGGTTACTATGCGTTTGTTGTGGGCTGGTGACGGAATCGTGTCCCCATACGTCCGACGAGCTTCTTCAGAAAACCATTCCACAAATCCTGCTCCATAGGCGATTTCCCCTTTTGATTCAGCCAGTGGTTTCCCCTGTAACCATCAATTAGTCACATCTTCAGAAGTAAAAAAAGTCATGAATTTGTAATATAAAATTATATACAGAATTACACAGAATATGAATAAATATTTGTTATTATAAGTGCACAAGTATGCCATGTGTTAATGCTAATTAATATGATAGTTGACTTTTTACAGTAATGTAGACTATTTATTCCAGATATGAGGACTATTTAGGAACAAGCTTTACAAATAAAAGTGATTATAACTAAATATATTATTAATGAAAGCGACAACAAACAGTAATTGTTTATTACAATTTTAAACTTATCCATTCCAATACAACTCAACTTTTTACAACATTAATTCATTAATACACATCTACCAGTGTGTATGATGTCAGTATTCATCTCTATATCTGGGCACACACAGACTCCGTCAGAAAGAATGGATGAAATTTTCCTACCATTTCTGCTGTGAGCAATTTGCCAAGATCTTCTGTGTTTGCTGTTATCAAGTCAAACCATCTCCTAAGTACATAACTCCTTTCCTGTGAAACAAACAATTAGGGTTGACAGAATTATGCAATATTTTTTATATAATTTTTAATTAACACAAACACAGTGGCCATCCGTGATTTATTTTTATTTTGTAGCTATGCAGAATTGGTGGAAATTTAATAAAAGCAATTTTTTTCACATTCAGGTTCAATTTGTGACAAATGGCTATGTCGTTTTGGTGAAGCCATTGCATTGACAAATAAAATAGTTTTCACCAGGCCTGATCAAAAATTTGCTTTTATTGAAAACAATTTTTTCCCCAAAACGTTAGTAAACTGGTAACAAGTTTTTTTAGATGTCACCATCATTCCAACTAATTTGGATTACATCATTTTTACATGCGATTATACTTAATATGTTTAAGCATTAATAGTTAATACAAGCTTGCAACTACAATGCATAGATCTAGAGAGATAGCATGAACTGCAGAAAAACCTTCGCCGTTGTGTGCCTCCATGTTTGGAAGGCATTATTGGCTGCCTTGATTGCTCCCTCAGTATCAGCTGCTCCCATGTCCGGGACAGAGCCAATCACTTGGCCAGTGGAAGGGTTCGTCACTGGAACACAAGGACAGGTCAATAGCTTAGCAACTTAACATCTTAATGCAAACATGCCAGTACTTGGGTCAAGTCAGTTTGATCAAGTATACAGAACAAATCCAGGTGTATCACATCAAGCACCAGGCACTTGTACTTTGTAACATACACTTATCGTTAAACATTATTTCTGTCAATGTTTTCACACCCATTCAATACCTTAAGCATTTCTGTCTGATCTCCTCTCAATCTCCTGGTTTCTAGTGTTGTTAAACCACATTCTTTGCATAACTAATATTCCTGATATTTTGTATCATTTTGGTTGCTCTCCTTTGTACTCTTTCTAGCATATCACTATCCTTCTTGCGATATGGCCTCCATGCCTGTATACAACATTCTAAATGAGGCGTAACTATTGTTTTGTACAGCAGTATTATTAGTTCTTTTCCTTGTACACTATATTTCGCCTAATAAATCCAATTATTTGGTTTCCCTTCACTGCTGCTATTCCATACTGTTCTGATACCTGAAGATGATCTATAAGATAGATGGATTGAGAGAGGGATGAGGACAGCAACGATTAAGAACTGCAATGAAGATCAATGACAAGAATGAAAAGGGAATTATGAAAAAGAAAACAACGCCAACAATGACCCGTGATTTCACATGTTCTGTAAGTGAATTCACGCGTTCAACTGGCTCAATTCATGTGAATTCACTGGATTCTGTGAACACATTTGGTGTGTTGACACGTGTTTACCGTGAAATCATGAGTTTTTCACGTGATGACACGTGCCAGTGAAACCGTACCGGTTCTGATCCAATAAGACTTGTGTCAAACTTGTTCAAAACTCGTGACAACAGGCAGAACACGTGAATGCACGTGAATACACATGAAAACACGTACTGGTGGAGCGGTACCAATTGTGAACCAGTATGACATGTGCCAACTGGTTCAGAAATGGTTCCTTGTTTGCTGGGTGTGCTACAGGTCTGGGAGGAGTATCCAAAGACAATGCTACACCAAAACAAAACAGAGAACTAGATGTACCAAGTGCAGTTGGGGAGTCTGCCGAGATTGGGAGAGCAGTAAAGAAGATGAAGAAAGGTCAAACGACATCTATTGATGAAATGCATGTGGAGGTGATGGCCAAATACACTTGAATCGGCTGTACCAGAAAATTGTTGTATAACTGTACAGTGTATGGGAGAAGTTAGAATCCAGAGCAGTGAAGGACTAATGTGGATAATGCAACAAATGGAGATGTGAATGACTGGAAATATACAGAGGCATCATGCTGGAGAGAGTACTGGATGGAAGGATGGAGGCAAGAATGAAAGGGGAATTCGGGGAAGAACAGCAGGGTTTCAGAAGAGGAAGAAGCATAGCTTTAGGCAGAGACCCTTCCACCCATCATTTGGACGGGTAATACATGTTGTGGACGGGTATAAATATGGGTGGACGGGTGAAAATAGAGCAAAAGTCTTCCCAAACGATAAATATTGTAAGTTTTGCCTTAAATGTGTGTGTAAATAGTGTCACATGTGTGGTAGTAACTTAGTAGACTAGTCCATTTCAGGTCATCAGACACATTTAGAGTTTGTAAACTGGCATAACAGTTGACATCCATGTGTCCACCAAAACACATGTGACTGCCTGACTGGCACAAATTTGGTCCTGCATAAAGCCCTGGGAAGAAGCAACGCTGGCGGGATGTCTGTGCTGGGCAGCTGATTGATAAGAAACTGGAGGATGACTGTGTGATTTAAAGACTTGGATTTGTGCTGCCTCTCTTGTTTAACTGAACATTAATAATTCAATTTGTCACACTTATAGTTATAGACAACACATTAAGAAGATTGCAATAGGCTGGAGACACTGAGAATGATTTCATTAGGAGATATTACCAAAGAGAGCGTGGAGAACAGAAGAGATAGAGAGAGAAGTGGGAGACAAAGACTAAGACTGAGAGACATTATAGAATGAAACGCTTTGTCAATAGGATGGAATAGAGTCGTATGGCTCTCACGTCACAAGTTTTTAAAGACTATGTTGTAAAACCAAGAGGGTTATTCACTAGATGAGTTAGGAGAAGCAACGCAATGATATTGATCAGTAAAACTGCTCTTTATGAGCCAAGACAAGAAAATACTGATACCTTCAAATGTAGCCCCACTGGCTGCACCCACCCATTGCCCGTTAACATAGGCTTTGTCTCGGAGCAGTGTTCTAAACGACCGTGTTTGCAGTGCTGCCATCTGTCTGAGAGCCACGTCAAACTGTGACCACAGTATGCGGTGTGCTACCTGAAACATATGGCCATAATAATAATAATGATAATGTTTATCATGGTAACCTTACAAAATACACATTGCTTTCATCTGGCTAAAGCCAGGAAGGGTTGTGATTGTAAATATAAATAGTGTAGACTGACAGAGCTACAGGTACATTTTATTATAGAATTTACAAAAGTATTTAGTACTGTAAGTGTAATAAAAACAGTAGTACGGTCAGTACTGTATCAAAATATGCACGCATGATACTATCATGCGTGCATATTTTTTCTTGGAGAGTTCCTTATTGCATTAAAACAACATCTGCATTGCCATTGGCCAATCAACCTACCTTCACTTAGACAGGTTTTAGGCAATCTAACAATGATGAGTGCCAATGTGAATCTCAATTGAATCTCAATTTAATTGAATCAATGACAATAGCCTACAAGTACAACGTCAACGACGCCAACATGCACGTACAGTTCACATCAAGTATTCATCAAGGGATATATGACACTGATAGTGATACCTGATATGGAGGTGTCCAAATATATTTCTACTAAGCACCTGGTAGCAGCATCTATGGCAGTGCACGGGTACTCTGCAATCGTACGACGAATGAACACTTACCAACACTCGAGCCATTTCTACCCCTCTACCGACCGTCTCTGCTGGGTGAATGCAAAAATGTCAGGGAGGCATCAATATTTATGTCTCATATCCAGCTTGGCACAGAGTTGCGCACGAACAACTACTAGAATCTAGAATCACCGGTAACACTAACATTATTGCACTTTTATGTACATCATAATTGAAACAAGGTTTTAGAAGACGCCCTTACAAGCTGGTGACAAAGGGTGAATAAATGAAGCGTCCCCGAAAAAAATACAAAGACCTTCACCTTTGCTAAATTCGCGTTCATGGCTGGGGACGATAAATGGGAAGACGTAAGAATGTTTATTTTTAGTGATGTGCTTTATGACATTCATTGTTTAATGACAGCATGCAATTGACATACTAAAACGTCGGTGAGCGTGCCATTGTTTTCGTGTATATTTACTCATATATGATATACGCGGCAGCGGTGGGAATAACGTGGGCGATAATACGTTTTTTTCTCCAGGGGCCTATACTAGGCCTAGGGCCGACTTCGATTGAGCTACTCGAGTTACTCGCGTAATTCCAACGTGGTATCCGGTTTATGATAATTTAACTGCGCGCGCAGTACTACGCGCGTAATCCAACTGAACACCGATGATGATGATCGTGATCACGGGCATAAACCCCTTATGTAAATAAATAAAATTAGTGTGTAAATTGTGACGTTTATGTTCTTGGACTTTAATTATAATTCATACAATGTGTTGACTTTAAGTCTTTTTGGTTGTAATAATCGAACGGTTCCAGTCTAACTATTTCAGTTATACTGTCCGAAGGATTATTACAAGCAGAAGCAGTGGAACACTTTGCTGGTGACAATGATCACGGAAATCATGAATTTTAATCGATTATAATGATGGTTGCCATTGCAATAGCGGCAAGTACTTGCGTTTGGCGATCTTGACTAATAATGAAAAGTGCCATTTTTCGCGTAGTACAACCTGTTTGGGGCAAACGTACACATGTGTTATGATTATGTGCATTTAGACAACTTGTCAGATATAAGTGCTTATCGAAACCACAATGTACAGCAATGTAAAATGCAAATCCCATAAACTATTTTATTGTGTATTATTCTTGTGACCAGTCCCCAATTGTCTCGCTTAGACCCCAATGAGCTCCAATCGCGCGGAGTCACACCATTTATCGTGACACACTTACGGGTCCTATACCCCATACTTATTATGATACTAAAAAGACGTACTGGGCGGACAACATTTACAAGAACGCGCTCGATCACTGCGTTCGATCTTCTATGGGCGCCTTTGTGCATTTCTTTTATCTTTATGATGATGTATACAATTCTGTTACATTTAATAAACAACAAAAACCTATAATCATATTGTTACAGTTATAAATGTAATATTAATTTGGGTACCGGTCAAAACGATGACACATCTAAAACGGCGACAACCAAAACGGCGACACATCCAAAACGGCGACAACCGTTTTGACTTGTATCCTCTCAATTTAACGGGGCTTAATTTAATGCAGTTCAATTTAATTAAATGTTCATCAACCAATCACAAAATTGACAAACAATGCAGAATGTGTAGTACTCATAGAAAAATGCATCAAATTCTTTTTTACGAATTACAATGTCCAAGCATTGAGGCTTAGTGAATAGCCTTGTGTACCACAACACAAAAACATTACATAAACTACAACAACTATAAACATTGTTCATGTTCTACATACACCTTCTTTATAAAGATATATTGGCAGCTTAACTCAGAATGCAGTGATAATGATCTGCCTTTGTTAAAAAGAATACCAAAGACCCTGTGAACAGATATTTATAGGAAATAAAAACAAGGCATGATAAAATTAGTTTTCCATGTGTACCCAAAGTTTAACATTGTGTATAACATTTGACAACATTAAAATGCAAATAAAACCGGTTTGATCACGATATGGTGCACTTTTGTGTATACTATAAACCAAACAAGTTTTATACAATGATGCATGGTTTGTAAATATTTTAATAAATGCATCATGCAGGGGCCTGTGATTGAATCAGCATGGAAAAAGAACATGCAGTTACTGAGCCAACATACAGTGATTGAGCTACCGGGAATCGTCAGAATTACGCGTAATGTATATATGTGCAGAGCATATAACAAAACATCACCCATCTGTAGTAGTATCAGATTGAAAGCAGCATGACACCAGTCTGAAGAAAACTAAAATGGCTTTGGTTTTGTTTCAAGACCCATCGTCATCTGTTTCTGCAGGAATCGTTGATAGTCGTCGAGTTGTCTGGCATTATTGAGCAGGACTGGATTCAGAACATTGGCAACCAATGCAAGATTGTGGTAGGTGTCTGGTTACTCTATTCTGACCTCGTAGTAAATATTACAATTGCTAACATAATTTGGGTAGGGTAGGATAATTTGGGTCTTCGCAAACCATAGACATTGTCAGTTATGCCTCAAAAGTGAGTGTAAATGGTGTCACATGTGTGTTTGTAGTTCATTTTAGGTCATCAGACACATTTAAAGTTTGTAAACTGACTTAACAGTTAACATCCACGTGTCTACAAAAACATGTGTGACTGGTAATAATTTGATCCTGCATGAAGCCCTGGTTAATGACAGCACCTTTGAGTGATGTGCTTCATTGTTTCAGGGTCTAGACACAGAGGAGCCTCTGCTGCAGATAGATCGGTATGTGTTTTCGGGCCAACACAAAGACACTGATGGCACAGACGTCATCTTTGAACATTCTCCAGGAAGTGAGTGTTTGTGTACATGGCATTGGAGTGTCATTTCCATTGTTTTCATTACCTTGTGTTGTAGCCATACTAATAGGAATTTAGTAAGATAGACTTGTTTCCTTTACGATCTAAGTGTATTGGGATTGGAGACATAGGAAGCTGTCTAATAAGGTCCATATTTGACATTTACAAATAGTTGGTCACTGTAATGGCAAGGCAGGAAAACCAACAACAAAACAGCATACATTACACAAATTTTGAAATTCAAGTGTATGGTGTTACAATGAAAAATTGACAGACTCTTATAAAACTCATCAATATTCCATCCAGTGATAAAATTACACATTTTATACATGTAGTCCTATTGATAGAAGCAAATAGACAATGACACAATCTGACAGATGCATAGGTATTGCTTATAATTGTTTATGTTGTCTGCTCCATATCTTATAATCGTCATATCAAGCCGCTATTTGCGGGAAGATTGACAAATCAGTTATACTTCATCCCATTTGAGGAGTTGTCTTGGTTATGAAAATCAAACCGGTTGTACTCGTGGAGATATTTATCATCGATAGCCCCAGCCACGTGCAGTTATCATCATTTATTTCTGCAGTGGCTGTTTGCACTTAAAAAAATTCATAATAATAATTTATAATTTGCAAACACTGTCTTAGTCTTATTACACACAATTTGGTGGCTTTCTATTCTTTCAGCTTACTTAGTCTAATATTTAGAACACTTATATATAAAAAAAAAAAAAAAAAAAAAAAACGGTCTTTTGATACTTGACGCATGCGCGAGGTCCCCACTTTGATAGCGGCTTGTTCAGCTAACCTCCTGCTCAGAGTAACCGCCTGACCTACCGTGTGTGACGTAATGAGACAGTATTGGGTTAATAGCTTTTTGTGGTGTTGTGATTCAGACGATGGAGACACGGGTCAGGCTCACCTGCGCTACAAATGCCACACGTTCAAGAAACTGAGCATGCAGCGGGCCTTCCTCACGGCCAAAGATGGAGAGACGACTGCGGCTGCGGCTGTGGCAGAAGCCTCCGTGGACGACTCCGCGGCCGAGCAGGAGCCGTCAGCCGTAGACGTTGGTGGAGATGAACTTCATGATGTCAGTTCGACGTCATGTATGGATACTGACACAGCTCCACAACAGCACAATACAACGGAGATAACTGTAGAAGATGCCAATCAGCAAAGACACGCGAGTGACGTCATGCTGGAGTCTGGCGCAGTTACGGAGGAAGACGTTGGTGCTCCTCGGTCTAGTGAAGGAAACGTTTCGATGGAAGAATCTTAATGAAAATGCCTGTATTATTTGATATGTTGTATATATGCGGGGGTATTACTACTGATTAAAATGCACTTGAATATTTGACGGTAATTGAAGTGATCATGTGACTGAGAACTACGTAATATTTTATATTCATCTTTTATGTTTCGTCGGCGTTCACACATTTCACGATGGCATCGAAATGGTAGCAATGGTTTCCATTTTGACCCGATCTTGATTTTAACTTGTTATAACTAGAATCGTTGTCGAATAATGCGCATTGATCGCGTTTGCCACGCGTTCGTAGCCAACACTTCATGTAGAGTCGTCATTGTTGACTGATGTGGCTGAAACGTGTGTACCAACGCATGCAAGCTAACAAATAGCACTGAAATGTATGTAGGATGACAATTTTATAACTTTATTTAGCACACAACCATTATACAGAATTATATCCGTGTTCCCACGTTTATTTATAAAATGCAGTTAACTGGACAGGCAGCGGTTCTCCACAGCAATGTCACTGAACCGTGCGAACGAGTAGAGTACTGCCTTCACGTCGAACCACGTGGCGTGTCGGTATATTCCGACCGCGGACACGGTCAGTCAGTACGACTCAAAACTCCCAATTCGGGACTGCGACACAATCTGCTTGGACATGTCCGTCGGTGACTCCCACCTGACACTGCCCGTACAATTCTCACTCGGCCACTATTTGTTTTTTCGAGACGTGTTCCGCGCTCTCGTACGGTACGGTACGAAACGATCGTGCAGGTACGTCGGCAGGCCGTTCGACGGTTCGGCCGTATGCACCAGCCACGACTTGAAGCGATGCAAGTAACGCTGGTAGACGTTCTCCCGGCACCGGCTACACCGCCACGACGGTGCCGACTGTTTCGTCGACATCGACGACCGCTTGTGTGGCACCGTCCGTCGTACGCTATCAGCAACATACATTTGCATATACGTGACGAAGTACCTATATGCGCACGCGACTATGGTGACGGTGAGTACGAAAGTGATCAGTCGTAAACCCCATTCGGCGGCCACTGTTTTGTTGTCGGGTTCTGCGAAGCCGAGCAAGCCGTACGGGAACTTGTACGTCAGCGATTGCTCGGGTATTGGCTCCGGCGTAAGAAACCAAACGCTGCTCAACGCGGACCAAAACGACTCGTCCGTACTGTCGAGCGAAACAAACGGCTCCTGGCTGGGCCTCGTGAACGGACTAATGCGCGCGATTGCCGCCAACATGCTGGCGTCCCAGATTTAACTCCACTGGGTCGGAATGCGACGGACGTGGAAACGCCACCGGAAATCGAGCAGATGCAGCCTATACTTCGGTACTGTCGTACACACTGTTACCCGCGCGTACTGCAAACGTTGTGTCACCAACGATCGTATGTTGGCCGTGTCGTGGCCTCCTCTCCCCTAACCCCCCAGCAGACACAATTACCGAATTGACTGTCTACGTCACACGTATCCCTGGCAACGGGAAAAGCGAAAACGTGGTTGGCGACGCGCAGGATATTGGTGACGTCATCGCAGCTGAACTCGACAGCGGCTGCCCGGGCCTCAACTCTCGGCTTTCGGCGGCCGCCAGCTGTTTCGGGGTATACACTATGGGGCATTTAGCACGACATGGCGGCGTGTTGATGTAATGTAGCCGTTGTCACTCGTGTATTATGTCGTCCATTGGTTGCTTCGTCGTCACCACAAGTCGTAATGGGTACCTTGTTTTCCCTGTCGAAACATCTCAACTTCAAGCTCGTCCTTTAACAAATCGCCTCCACCAATCTGGAAGGAATAGTGTAAAAGGAACGTAGACATCTAACATTTCGCCATTCCTGCTGACGTTCTTTCTTTGGATTGGCTTGTCATGCTAGTCGAGTCGAGCGTACCATTTCCGGTTGGTATGTGAATGTTCAACTACACACTGGCTTGGGAAACGTTCGCGAAGTTACCCGTATCGACTGCACCGTAGCATCCGACAGCAAGGGGCCAGATATCTCGTGGGAAAAGGACAGTTGCGAGTGAGGTGGCGGACACTTCCGGTCTACATCACGTCTGCCTTTGTACGACTCACTCAACGTTTAACCGACTAACTGTCACGATTCGCCGTAGAAGTTCGCGACCCGCATCAACGAAGCCGCTTTCTCGTTGTCGTCGACATGATACTGCGCAAATGTGGCAAATTCCTGGCGGACGGCTCGGGCGAGAACGAGATGAGCCTGTGGTCAGTGCTGACCAACACGCACAAGCCGCCAGAGCCATATGACTGTCCCAACATGATTCGGCGCGGCAGCCGGAGATTCATGAGAAGTGTTGTCATCGACGAAGTAGTGCCAGAAGGGTGAGTGTACAGCTGCACTTGAATCGCAGAATTGCTGTCGTCGCTATGGGTTATTTTTGTTCCAACGGCAATTCCGAAAGTTTTAACTTATTTCACATGCTGCACACGTGCACAATGACATGGTAAAGGTTGTACCCACAATAGTAGTCTCACTTTATAAAAAAACATACACTTACTACCCCTACAGAAATGTTTGTCTCGCCGATCTTTCTCTTGGTCTTTTCCGTTCGTAGGATTTTCAGTTGGTGATACACAGTGTCCATCGGTTATCTTGTATCCTGCTGACAAGCCCTGCCCAGGTCCACTTGCGTCGTCTGACTTGTTCAATCATGTCTATGACTGTTGTCTTTTACCTTACCCAGGTGTTATTCTGTCCCGGTATGTGATGTTTAGCAGCTAGCTTAGTTTGTTCTTTGCTTGGGTGGTGAGTGCCCATGTTTCCGCGCCGTGTGTCATTGCATGAGTTGTAGAATTGTCTCTTCAAGCTTGTCCTGATGTTACCCTTGAAGATGTCGCGGTGCTTGAGGAATGCTGTGATTCTTCTTTGAATCTCCTTGTCTTGGTTTTTGTCTCTGGTGCTGTATTTCTGTCCCAGGTAGATGTAGCTTTCGACATTCTCGTTCTCGATTACTGATTAACGAAACACAATTCTAATTAAACTTAGGCAGAGTGTTACATGAAATAATTATATTAATTCAACATTTTGCACATTACAAAAAGTTTAATATTCTCAAAGAATCCGATTTCATCATAATTTGGAAAACGATGAAGTCCCTTTCGTGTCCCTAATGATCTCTTTAAACACGCAGACGTCGCCCCCAGACGAAACCACCGTCGATGCTGACAAGATTGTATCGACTGGCGCGGTTCGGCTTATGGGGTAAAAAGCCTTCGGAACCGCGATACCAACCACCACCATATCGACCACCACCGCCTCGACCACTACCACCACCACCACAGTATGAACCACAACCGTACGAACCACCACAGTACGAACAACCACCGTACGAACCGCCACCGTACGAAGCGCCACCGCCTCCGTCCACGCAGCCGGTGGTCAAACAGCGGGGGCCGGGCAGACTAAAGAGACTCATGACGAGACTTGTGAAGAAACGCAACCTGTTCCTCTCAATGCCGTTGCTGTTCGTCCTCCCAGTGGTGACTTTCTTCCTGCTGCGCGCCACCTACAAACGGTTCTTCCGCCGTTTCAAGAAGCGACATCGCACTAGGGTTCGCTACACTTTCATTGGCGCCATCTTCTGCTCGTTCTTCTTCACCGTCTACGAAGTCCTCCTGATCTTCTACGAGATTATCTTTAAAGACTGACTGCTACAACACCTCCTCCAACACCCAGTTTCCTGCCGCACACTGACTTATGCTGTCGTCAGTGGTGCGACTTGTTTCTCACGTGCCACTCTGAGAGTGTCCATTAGAGGACGTGGGAGGGTCAGAATTGCTGGCACAACGACGCTACGTCACTGTAACATACTGTTGTCACGTGATTGGTCAGAGGCTGGCCAAAACGATCAGCGGGGAATCTTTATCTGAAGATGTTGAATAAAAGATGTGCTGCTTATCTTAGCGATACGACAAATGACAAAACAAATATGTAGTACAGTACATTAATTACCGGACAAGCTAGGTGCAATGGCTTACATCGCGACATTACACCAGTTGATAACACTACCCATCTAAGCTACACTGAAACTGACGTAGCCTATACAACTTTATGAAGGATTTATATTTTTTTCAATCTTCTAGTAGAACACAACAGAACCGTTTCTTTATTACTTTATGTATGACTCATAAATTAGCATTTCTTTGAGTGAATACTTCAAACTACGGGGATACACAAAGGAATTCTCATTGAACAACCAGTTAACACTTTTATTGGCATCTGTTGGCATTTGTTATGGCGCTACGACGATAAATCGTTGTGTAGCAAATTCCGATATATTGATATCAGTATAAGTTAATATACAAGTTATCATAAACACATTTGTGCGTCTGATTCTTTCTAACGCAACTACTATGAAACATGCCATGTCTTACAAAAGTATAAATACAACGAAATAGGCTTTGCCTTTATATACATTTACTAGGTAGTAATACTATTTAATAGTTAATAATAATTAAATATAAATAACAAATACTGTTCTTTGTTAAAATAAATAAAACTTTGTAGCGACATGTACTATGTAGTAGTCTATAACGCACTTCCTCGATGTAAAGTATGAGTATTATAGTAATATATTCACCCGAATTGATTTATCCATTACTGAATTTGTAACAAATATCATTTGCTCTTCTCTTACTGACTTTTCTGATTTGCATACATACGCAAACTTAAACAAGAATTCCATTTTACTTTGATGGTATAAACCATTCAGTGTTAAGTCAGAACAATCTTTGTACAACTTCCATGCAATGTTTTGTATGACGGCACACAAATGTTGGGTCAAGGCATCTCACACAGCAGAACTCGATGACGTTTACAATATGCAAGGTACATGATGCTATATATTTGTTCAAAATACTGCATCAAAAATGTTCTGTGAATTGTCTATTGAAACTAATAGTTAGTGTAGTTTGCAAAAGCAATAGCTGTTTTAAAACGACACCCTCTGCAACAGCGATGACACAACAAAAGATGGCAATGTCAAGTGGTAAGCACATAGAAATACTGGGGTAATAGTTCTCTTAAGATACCAACTTGACTGACTTTAAATGACACACACCGGTCCATGAAGCGCATATGTAGTATACAACACTACACTGGGCGTTATGGAGTATCTCAACTAAACAGTACAACATCATTATGTGTTGTCAGGAATGTTAGTCAGTGAAGGCACTGTTTTCCATGGACTTGGCCACTAGCACTAGTAGTCCTCATATTCGCTCATCTGCTGCAGGTCGAGGCTGTCACTGTCCTGTGACACCCCCACAAATTGGTAGCCATAGTATGCGGGAATGTTGTCGTTGTTGTACTCGAGCTCTTCCACGTATTTGATCATCTTCTGTGCAGAATTTCTGCGAAAAGCCATGATACACACATGATACATATGTGATACGCACATCATACAGACATGATACACACATGATACACACAGATGCTTTGTTTAAGTTACACAAATATAATTGTTATAAATATTATGTCTACCACAGTCCAATAAAATTCAAAAGCAAATCCTCGTTTAAACATCAAATAGTAAATATGTTTAAATGCAACACAGAAAATACAGACTACAAGCAGATAAGCAATATGTAGGGTTCTTCATGTGCTAATGGCGTTCTTGTCATGTTGCTATCTGGAGCTTGTTGGTTTTATGATATTCATGACTTGATCTGATGTACAGACATACAGATTTGGCGAGTTCACCTTTGGACTTGACCAAGCAATATACTTTTAAAACTATTAACCACTTTTTTGGAAGAAGATGCATTGTAACTGTACCTAATATGTGAGTACATATTCAGTGTTTTTCACATTTACAACAATTTATTTTTTTAATTCACCATGTGTATTGTAGACATATGTATATTGCATTTGTTAAGTCAGTTTATCAAACTCCGGTTTTACTAAATATACTGCGTACTTGGTGATGTTGCGGCAGTACTTCATGCGAAGTACTTTCAGATGCTTGCAGCCTTTCTTCAGGTACTTCAGGGACTTGTCACTAAGCAGACAACAATAATGAGCCCTTATTCACATACAGACGCACACACACGCACGCGTGTGTGCACACACACACACACACTCACACACACTCATAAACACACACACTCACACACACTCACACACACTCAACATACTGACATACTGATATGATCCTTTATGCTAGATGTCATGAGTGACAATTACCATGTCGTGACGTATGTTATCACTATAGGGACTGGCAACTGCTATTGGTATCACAATCTACATAACTATACATTTATAATGCTATTTAACAGCATACATTTTACAGACAAACTCAAGTTTTTTGCAAGCATGAAACCGAACTGAAATATTAAATTACAAATGTGGGAATATGAGTTACATTTTTAAAGATTGATACAATGCATGTACATACGAGATGTGCAGACTGCCAGAGATGTCAAGATAGGCGAGGTAGTGGCACACTCCACACAAGTACTGGATGCTGAGGTCGGTCAACTGCAAGACATAGGCACAAAGATTCAAGATGGCTGCCACAGTGTCTCAAGCTTCACAGTTCAACCATTCAACACGTGTTATTAAGATTCGTCATTGAATTACAATAATGCAGTCGAAGAGGAATAAGTGTTCATGAATGTGGAGATTGTTTTCAGATATGGCAATACTGAAGCATACAATACGTTGTCATGACGAGAGCATCCTCACAGAGGAGCAGATAGCAGTGAAACATGGGACTTTAGGAAGTATTTCAAATGGGAAAGAACAGAGAAAGGCAAGCATTTGAGAGGGGGAGACAGAACGAGAATATGAACCAGAGAGAGAGAGACAGAGAGAGAGAGAGAGGCAGAGAGAGAGAGAGAGAGAGAGAGAGAGAGAGAGAGACCGACAGACAGACAGACCGACAGACCGACAGACCGACAGACCGACAGACCGACAGACCGACAGACCGACAGACAGACAGACAGACAGACAGACAGACAGACAGACAGACAGAAAATGGCTAAAGAATGAGGCTACCAGAAGTAGAATGTACCGGTATATATGTATTATATATTTTTTATCTACATTTGAGATATGTATCAGAACAAACTAATTACCCAGCAACATAAAAAACAAATAGGACAACAACTAGAATTTAACATTCAATAACCGGATCTGAAAACATATAGTGTCCAGGTAACAATTACTGAAATTAGGGTGAAGGGAGAGAGACAACAGTGACGGCACTGACCAACTTGCAGCCTGCGAGGTTGAGGTAGCTGAGCATCTTGCAGTTGAAGGCGAGGTTCTTGATGGCACTGTCTGTCAGTTGCTGCAGCACAAGGAAACAAAACACATCAACCAGTCACCTAAGCATGCCATCAGATCAATGTCATTACTTATAATAACTGCATAAAATTACAATGCACCATAACCAGTATTGCATGCTGTGTGGGTATCTCTACAGTTTACGTAGCTAACACCAAGCTGGTGAACTGTGAAGCATTGCTGCATATGACATTTCTTATTTCAACAAAGTTTTAACTTGATTAAACACCAGTTACACAATTACATCATTTACCTATTTTCTGGAAATTATGTATTCTAAATCCCAATTTAAAAAAAAAACACCTGCAGCTTACTGATACCTATTGTGCATCATATGTCGAAAGACTGACTGTGGCCCATGAACGGTCAATGAAGGGAGTCATGTTGGCCAGCCCTTACCATGCAGTGGGAAAGGTCAAGTCTCTCTATCTCGCGGCACTGTTGGGCAAACTTCTGCAGCCCTAAGTCTGTGATGGCCGTACACTCGGACAGATTCAAGTCCTTCAGTCGGAAGTTATTTCCCAGTGATGACAGACCCTGAAAGACAAACAGATGGGATAAGCCACGGTATCTATTACAGCTTTGTAAACTATCCTACAATGACATAACATTAATAATAATTTCACTTACATTAAATATACATGTGTCAAACGGCCTTCGAGGCTCAGCAATAACACTGGCATTGTCTTAGTGGACATAATATGGACACTACGGACCTGGTCACTGCAGTGGCAGCCTGAGATGTCCAGCGATACGATGCATGACGTCTGCCCAAGCAGTTCAATCCCTGCCTCGGATATGTGGTCACAGAAACAGATGGTCAGATACACGAGGTTGCTGCATCTGCAACAGTCGGGCCACAGCTGTCACACTACAATTCCCTTGCTACATCCGCAGCAAGCTGTGCACGTGTACTGTATATACCCATGAACGGGACAGCCATCGTGCATTTGATGGTGCAAAAATAAAGTTTTATTATTATTAAGTAAAAATATCATAAGTAGACTGCTAGTGTCACTTGCAACAAATGGAAGATAGACAGGCAGAGTCACCCAACAATTGATTCATGTCAACAGGTAATGGCATGTCTTGTCTTTACAATTACTTCGCACCTAAACATCCCAAATTAACCGAGAGGGAAGTAGTAAGCCATCTACAGTTACTGCAACATTCATATATCAACAATTGCTTATCTGGTTTGCTTTTATATAGCTCAGTGAACTGAACTTGCAAAGGATTCTGGTCGCCTGGATAGGGAACACTGGAAATGCCATGTAGTTTAAAGCTTGAACAATTTAAAGCGTGAAAAATGCAAAATGAATATTCAAAATGTTCTGTTTTGCAGAACTTACCGTTTGTTGATCGTGACAACCGTCATATCAGTGAGTCGCACACAGTTGGTCAGATTGAGTTCCTGGAGCTTGACTCCACACGGTGCCTCCAGTAGAGTCCTGACTCCAGAGTCCGTCAGTCTGAACACACACAGCAGACACATGCATCAGACACACCTCAGGGCATTTCACTAATACCCGTGGTAATTGTTTGTTAATTTATAATTACACCGTAGTAGTTGTAGTACTATTATAACTTATTTATACCCACACTTGGAGCAACAAATCATGGGCATCAGTTATCGCTATATAAGTACTTTTGTGTACAACAGTAACATTTAAATGACACCAGTGATGCCCTCTGATGAGTGGCACACCACTCTCTGTTTTCATGTTTCTCCAACAGGTAGAAATACAAAACAAACATTTAACATCATACACATAGAAATACAGATCAATCATTCAAAAGCAGCACTGTTCATGTATATACAGTAAGACTTAGATGGGACAGTCCTTATTCCTCTTCACAATGGTCAACAAAAGACAATGAATTACAATGTGTGTTAGAAGAAGCTACAAGGACGAAGCCACATACCATAAATCATCATCATTATTTTATTTTACCTAAATGTCACTTCTGCTGATCGTGGTTTTACAGTTTCTGCTGTCACCAAATACTTCCTGTTGAAATAAAGCTTCAGCCACTTGGAATTTCACAAATTTATTTCCCTACTCTCTATATTTCCGTATCAGCCAGAAAGGCAGTAAATAACGCTACTCGAATTATGTGTGCTTGTGACACACCATTGAATTGAATTGAAATTTATTTCAACAACAACAACAACTAGTACTACTAGTACTACTACTACTACATTATACATACAATACAAATTGTTGAAAAAGGGTAACAGAAGTACACTGACATTTATTGAAGAAAAACCTTTTTAACAATAAACAATCTGAATGTTTAATTTAGTTATCTAATTTATGTTGGCAAAATGGTCTAGGAGTCTAACACATAACTATTCAATAGTCTATCTGTACTGTATAACGCTTTTTGAAATGATAAACATTTTTACGACTAATCAGTGAATTATCGAGGGAGTTCCAAAGTTTCTTAAGCAGGTTCATGCTAATGTCACTGAAATCAGTTTATCTTTTATTTTTACAATTTTGAACGGTTCTAATAATTTCTAGGTCATCAATTTGTAGTTCAGACGCAAACGGTTGGAGAAAGTGAATTAAGCCAGAAACAAGGAGGAGATGCCGGCACACTGCCCCCAAAGTTAGTGACTTAATACGTAGACTTGTGAGGATATGTGTGCACTGACTTGACACAGTCTGCGAGGTTGACGACTGTGAGGAGACGACACGACACAAGTGACTTGAGCGTCTGGTCCGTGATGCGGGGACAGTCCACCATGTACAGGTGGAATAGGTCGTGACAGTTGCGGCCAATCTGTTTGAAGGCTGCGTCTGAGATCAGCTGGTTACCTGTGGAGTGAAGCGTCAGAGTCATTGTACACTTACTATTTAATAACAATAATAATAATGACTTCTTTTGCGCCAATATCCTCGAAGATCAAGCTCAGTGGCGAGACAAAACCAAGGGATTAAGCAAACTCGTAATCGAAAACAATGCGTGACTCGTCAATAAATGGATGAAGTAGCTAGGAGGCTAAGGAGGATAGGCAGCATTAAAGAGATAGGTTTGTAGACGTCGGCGGAATGAAACTATATTACCTACTGATTTAACACTGGCAGGAAGCGAATTCCACACAGTTGGTGCGACAACCGAGAAAGTTTAACTGAAATAAATTTAACTGAATAATTTTATGTTAACTTTACTGACTGACTGAAAGTTTGAGGTTAACTGTACTTCAATGCGAGATATTATCTAACTGTAATATAATCATAACTAATTAATTAACGTCTGTCACATTCTCACTTGAACATTTCATAAAGTGGCGCCATCTGGTGATCAAAGTTAACTCTACCGTAATTACATTTATTGGTATTTGTAGGTAGCACCATATATATATATATATATATATATATATATATATATATATATATATATATATATATATATATATATATATATATATATATATATCAAAAAACTAAATGTTGTTTGGGCAATAAATTGTGAGCATGAACATGACTCATTGAAGATGTCACAAAACAGAACTCACTTTCTATCTTGATCTTGGCGAGGGTTCTGTTGGTGGCGATGCACTTGAAGGCCGTGTCTGTGAGGTTGGGGGACCCTAGCAGAGACATGTGGCGCAAACTGTTGCAGTTCTGCGTGAAGTCCTGTACATCAGAATCGGAAGTGTTTATTGACCCAATAAAAATAAACATAAAGCAATGTTCATACAAATTACCTACAACTCAAATTATAAAATAATATTACATTAGAACCGCTGTGCACAAACTGCCAAGTAATTGCGTAAGAAATAACAGAAATGTTATAATAAGTTATTATGAATTGTTACTGTAGGTAGCATAACCAGGGGTCGAGGACACTGTCACTAAGACCATTTTGGTCACTCTCGTGGCAGCCACCCCATTAATTACATCACAATTAAATATAGTTGGCTATTTTAAGCACTTCCAAATAACCACATGTGCATAATACAGCAATATTAGAATGTAATTTCTGGTAACAAATGTCAGAAATCTCAACAACTCACGTATCAGGACTCTTTTACACATCACAGTGTTTTCACGCTGTGCTTTCATACTGTTAGATCACACCCACAGCATGGCAAGTAAAATCAAACTGTTAGTAACTAGCAAGTGCCACCCCAGTAAAGCTGACCAGGTCATTCTGAACAGGATATGACAGAATTAATTATATCTCTTCAGTCTTCAATAACATGAAAATTGGCCAGTCAGAGATGTGTTCTTGTCAAAATGTTCAGGATGACCCGAGGTTGATAAGATGCATGACCACAGGCCATACCCACTCCGCAAAGAGAAGTTTCATGGTGATTTGGAGGAGAGCAGCATTCATGCATTTTCATCTAGAGAGTGATCAATGAAGTACCAGGTATATAGTTATATAATTTGAATACATTTTAATTCCAGGGCTCAACTATATACACGAGAATACATCAGTGTTTCAACAAACCAAAGGTTGGTTGCATTTGGCATCTGGTCACACATTACTATTGAAAACCCGCATAGGATAATGGTTGTCCAAGAAAGAGGCTGCCCACATGAGGTTCGTCTATATTATGAAATCACAAAAACAGTGGTCAGTGTAAGATGTTATTACTCTACCTCAATGCATTCGTCGTCAAGGTTACCAATGCTGTTGAGGATGATAGACTGCATTCTGTAGCATCCTTTCGACAGACACATGTATGCGCATGCCGTCAGCTGAAACCAGACAGACAGAGTTTAAATATACATCTAGACCTAAAAGCACGGGACTGACACTGAAATTAGCATTGCTCTATTTTTGTTTTGTTTTGCAACTATTAAATATGAATAATAATTATGTATCAAATATTATGAAATGTATGCCTGATATATCATATGTATAAACTGTCATAGATGTAAATGTAGGTGTATGTTTACATATATATATATATATATATATATATATATATATATATATACTCAGTAGATAACTTACAATAGATAAAGTGCATGTAAAATGTGAACAAAATATTATTCTTATTATGCATTCACATAAACACATGTGTAGGCAAACACACTCACAGTTCCTCAAATATCTTCTAGAAGAAGAAGACATCAGATTAAAGGTGCATTAAGACATTGAGCTGTGCCAGCAAGCCAGAGGCTGCTGTGTCCCACTATAGTACCCCTGGCTGATCATCTCCACAAACAATTGAAGGGAACGAACTTGAATTATAACATTATAGCAACTGACATTGTCATTCATTACTGCATCAGCCATGGAAACAATGCAAATACCCACCCCAATATGAAGACACATATATTACTCGTGGCAATCCAAATATAATAACCCATTCGCATCATAAACATTTCCTGTACCATGAGCAGAGTGTGGCTGAAATCACCTAAAATTATATCACAACCAGAGCCCAACCACAGTCCTCATGGGCGATTTCATTGCCTGATGTTAAAAAAGGAGTTTTTCAAAGGGATGTGGCAGGAGTGGTGAAAGTGGGTACTGATGTCATCAGTCACTGTGACCCTTCACTTGGGACGATGCCTTAATAGTGAGACATGGCTTGAACTGTCAACATAAAGATATTTACTAAGAGACCTGATCCACCCACCTGTGCACAGCCTGAGAGATCCAGGTAGATGAGGCGACTGGCACCTTTGCCCTGACTCAGGTACCCAATCCCTTTGTCTGTGAAGTGTTGGCAATAGGCCAGACTCAGGTACTGCAGATTGGTCAAGTGCCTGAAGTGACAATTGAATAAATTACTCAACAAAACAGTTGTCATTTGTGTTTAACTGGAGCATTTCTGCTTCTTATTCTTTACATCGACCTCTCATCAACTGGCAAAGAATTCTGGTGGCCTGGATGGGGAACGCTGGAAATGTCATGTAATTTAGAATAAAGTTACATATATAGAATAAAAAATTTGCACAAAAACAAATAGGTTTTCACATGACTGCAGATACAGGATAGATACACAATTGTTGGAAAAACACTGTGACAAAATGGTCGCTTTCAATGCTGTACCGACATAGTACCATATATTTATATATGTATTTAATAGGCATTATTAGTGTACTAATATTTTAATATATACTGCATACATGGGTAGGCTTTCACCCTGAAATAAAAGTAATTGTATATGAATGACCACAGGCAGATGCAAATGACAGAGACTGCAAAAAAGGACTCTTCAACACTGACGGTTTGTACAATTACAATCGCTTACATTGCTATGGTCCGGAGACTGGAGTCAGTGATCATCACTTACACTGCTATGGTCCGGAGACTGGAGTCAGTGATCATCACTTACACTGCTATGGTCCGGAGACTGGAGTCAGTGATCATCACTTACACTGCTATGGTCTGGAGACTGGAGTCAGTGATCATCACTTACATTGCTATGGTCCGGAGGCTGGAGTTAGTGATCATCACTTACATTGCTATAGTCTGGAGGCTGGAGTCAGTGATCATCACTTACATTGCTATGGTCCGGAGGCTGGAGTCAGTGATCATCACTTACACTGCTATGGTCCGGAGACTGGAGTCAGTGATCATCACTTACATTGCTATGGTCCAGAGGCTGGAGTTAGTGATCATCACTTACATTGCTATGGTCCGGAGGCTGGAGTCAGTGATCATCACTTACATTGCTATGGTCCGGAGGCTGGAGTCAGTGATCATTGTGTCGGAGACGTTGAGGAAGAGGAGGACGGAGCAACCATCAGCTATCACCTTTATCGTGTCATCCTGACATCGGAAGGCAAAGGACAGATTAGAACTCTTGAAATGCTTTAATTTACATATGTTATTACCGAAATATCTGCCAACGGTGAAACCCACCGTGAGTACATATAATTACACATACACACATACACGTACTTGCCCACACTCACAAGCCTGTACACTGTATACACTATTCCTAAACTATCGTTTTTATTTTACGTGCACTTCTTGTGTGCCAATTTCATCAGAAATCAGGCTCAGTTGTGCAACAGAACAAAAGAAAGTATGTATCCCAACCTAAACAGTCTACATTCGAAACAAAAAAATTAACCACGCAAAAGAAGGCTTCTCACAATATGGCTTGCACAGCCAACTATTATAATTTATCAACATAGGTATACAAATGTCTCATTTGGCTTGGATACGTGGTCACAGAAACAGATGGTCATATACACAAGATTGCTGCATCTGTAGCAATCGGGCCTCAGGTGTCACAATACAATTCCCGTGCTACATCCGCAGCAAGCAATGTGTGTGTACTGTACACACTCATGAACGGGACAGCCATCGTGGATTTGATGGTGCTAGAATTGGACGTGGCACCGGGTGATACGTACGTCAATCATCTCAAGGCCCGACACGTTGAGATCCTGCAGGTTGCGACACTGGCGGATGATCATGAAGTCTGTGATGCGGTAGCAGCCCCGCAAGTTCAGGTGTACGAGGTACGGTCGACACTTGGCCAGAAGTGTCCCCAGCACGCGGTTCGTCACTCTGGAACATGTGTCATGTGACGTAACTGCTGCTACAGGTGACATTATGAAAGCAGAACGTTCTATCTCTTGTCTATCTGCTAATATGAGTGATATGTTTCTTTGTGTATAATCTACGTCTTCTTCTGCTTCAGTAGTTCCTTATCGTGGGAATGAACATTCCATGGATTGTTGTCTGTTGGTGTGCGACTTATCGGGCTGTTTTTTTCGGCGATATTTCCTACAGCAATGACATGCATATTAATCAGAATGTGGTATGGCGGGTTTATGAAAATTTTCTCCGGCTTTAATCTTCTCAGCCTTATGATTTTTGGCTACAGTTTGTAGTGTGTTGGCTTCAAATGGTTTTGTGCCATCTTGAGTAGTTTACCACAGTTTAGTTTTCAGATCAACGTTACTCCTTTGCCAGGTAGATTTGAGGTTCTTTTTATATACCGTCCTGCATCAAACTAGATCCTATGACTCAGCTCTGAATAAGAAACTTGCTTGGGAAGTCATGCATGTTAGTGCATGATGATGGTTTCTATTAGTCTATTGACATTGTTTCTATTTCTTTATTTCAACTTTTATTGTGCAACCAAAGGTGGTAAGGGTAAATATCAAATGTGGATTAATATATAATAAAGACATTATGGTTTTCAGCATAAAACACCAAGTAGAAAATATAACTGTGAATATCGAAATGTTAATTTAAATAAATAGTTAAAGCTGCTTACTGAATTGACTGTGTTTGTTGCACATCATGTTTGTTGGTGAAATTCATATTTGATGGGTGAATAATTTAATAAATAATACACAGTGTTTGTGAAATAAAAGACATAATCTTACTTAGCAGTTTTTCAAATAATGTTGTTAAAAAATAAATGATAAATATGCATAAACAGCCTTGCATATCACAGTAAATACTAGTCTTGATTTTTTATTACATCTGTCTGAAATCAGATAGAATCAAACTGAGTATAGCCACATAAACAAATTATTAGATCCATAATTTGTGTATGAAATTAAAATATAGAGTTCAAAAGCAACATATGATACATACTTGCGATAGGCCTTTGTCAAATCAAGCTGAAACAGAACAAACATGCAAACGTGTGTGAAGTGAACATACATGAAACCCTGCGTTTGTGTCAGACAACTTCCTCAGTGAATAAAGACATCTCTGTGAATATAATTCAATTTCAACAAATAAAATTGTGGAGGTGACATCAAAACAGAAATATTTTCCTAACCACAGTTTACAAACAAATAGAACAGCTACCATGCTATGCACTGTCATAATATTAAGGCATAGAAAGTGACACCTTTGAGTAAAGTCGTTTAAAAATATGAAAATTACAATAAAATTAAAACAATTACTCGAACAAAACATAACCACGTTTCATTGAAATAGTAATCAGCAAGTGCTTCATCATTCAATTTAAAGATACAAACAGGTGGACACTGACTACTATTGAGTGATAATTCAAACTTTTAACATTGCAAAATATATCACAAATACTGCAAAATAATTACGTCATTTAATATTTAAAAAATACTACCATACATGTAACCTGTAAATGTAATAGAAATGGCATATGATGTATTAAAATGTGTGGGCTTGGCAAACATGAACAGTTCAATCAACTAACTTATCATTCATTAATCATGTCAATTAATTTGCAAACACAATACTTTGGGCCAATCACATGCTTTTATGCTAGTGCAGTCCTGTGGTATTTTGTAGTAACACAAACAAATGCAATAACACTAATGTGTCATGAATTATCAAATCCAGATAACATGCATTTGGAAATAGCATAGTAAAGTAGAAATGTAAACCAAAATTGTTGGTGCATAGTAATGATCACACATCAGAATTTCTTCACTGTATAAATAAATGCAATGTTTTCTTTTGATATGGACGTCAACAGTGTGTTTGATTATATTTTATTGAAATCAGAATAACACATGCAGTTGTGTGTATCTGACTAACACAATGGCATGTGGATACAATGAGTATGTATGTTCCTACCTTACTCCAAAGAATCTTTGATTGTGTGAGAACTTTCCATGAGCGACAGACGCAGGCACATCTGGCCAGATCCATGATGTCCAACTCTGCAAAGATCTAGGAAACAGAGAGAACAATTTACATATTCAGTGATACAACCATATATGGGCATATATATTTTTCATAACACTGCCATCTGTCTTATAATATCGGCATATTATTAAACATTTGCTTTCATTGTAACTATTAATTTAAGAATCCAGTGCTAGATTCATGCCTCTGAAACATAAATGTGTTTAATGATGTATGATTTAACATTCAGAGTACATACACACTTCATGAGGCACTTGTGTTTTCCTGTCCTATAAGACCATGCAACAATGAAAATTACGTAGCTTCTCATAATTCCCTCCACTCCCTCTCACAGCCCTAACCTCCCAGCAGACCACCTTACCGTCAGGGCTATCTTCCGGGGCAGCATGGACAGATCGTCCCTCACATCGGAGCCAACCTTCCAGAATGAACTGTCATCTGAGTCCGTCGTCTCTTCCCCACGCTCCAGTTTCTGAAATGACCTCTGACCTTTGTACCAGTTACAGATTTCACCATTTAAAATAGTTGATTCCATTAAAAAATCCATTCCCAATGACAGGGAGCAATGATAATATAAAAAGCAACTGTGTAATGCCAGTTTAGATAAGTGTAATATTATACCAAATCACTTTTTAACCAGGAATCTCCATTTTATTATGTCTGGAACAAACTATTTAAGAATGATGCTGAGGATAGAGGCTATTTATAAATATTTACTTGTCTTGATATTATAAAGTTACATTATACCAAATCATTGTGAAATTTGATTTTAACTTAGACTAAATATTGACAATTAGAACACTTTATTGAAAAATATTAAGAAATTATGTTTATGTTTGTATGCCCAGTTACACTTTGAAATGTGTGCAAAGAAATTAACAAAACCGTTGTTTGCTAAGTGAACTTTGCTGAAACATAGTGGTCCTGAAAGGGATTACAATGTATTATATACACAATGCAGAGAAAAGAAAAATACCACAAACCTAAGTAATGCCATTTTGGCAACAGTGACACATTTTCGTGCGCTGTGACATTGAAATTGCTTTAGTTATAACAGCCATGCACGCACGCACACAAACTACCGGGAATGGTTAGTTTAAACAGAAGCAGGTTACCCTCTGGAGAGCAAATCATGGTGGGAATTTCCATCATATGTGGAAGTATGCATGTTCACACATACACACACTCACACACTCACACACACACACACACACACACACACACACACACACACATTCACACACACACACTCACACACACACTCACACACACACACACACACACACACACACACTCACACACACCGACACACCCACCCACACATACTCACACACACACGCACACGCGCATGCATGCACACATGCACACACATGCATCACTGCTTCCACGTATATATATATGTGGTTAGAGCATCAGTATTGTTACATTAAAATGTAGCTTTCAGAGAGTCCACACATTTGCAGCCTAGTTTTACATGTAAAAACAGCACAACAAATATAAATTGTTGTGTTACTACCAGTACCGGTAGGCACAATGAGATTAGTCACAGGCAGTAATAATGACTTTGTAAATTGCTTCTTTGTATCATTAATGTACACCAAATCATACATGCCAACTCTTATGGTTAAATTAATAATCATATGTATATATATATATATATATATATATATATATATATATATATATATATATAAACTGCAATATTTATGTATTGGTTCTTACCAGTATCCCAATGTAAGAGTATACGACGGTAAGAGCTGGCATGTATTCTCAATGGTAACGGTAAGACTAATATTAACACATTGGTGTTAAATGTATTCTGAGGCATTTCTGCACAAACTTCTATGCTGTACACCTACTTCTTACGATGTTTCACAGATCAATAATAGCAGACAACAAAACAACCACTAAAAGCAGACATTTGCTGGCAAGATTATCGTTACTGCCATCACTAAGACTAACACTGTTAATTGGCAAATATACAACCGCATCTAACATTGCATCTAGAACATTCATGCAATCTCTTATAATTACCCTCAGGCAGATCTTGAAAACAGATGATGGAAAAGTGAAAATAAATAATAGGGCAATTCAGAAAGAAATAGTATAAAATCTAAATATATCTACTATGCTACTATAAGTACTAATAATATATTTATCTTAAATAGCATCCCTTCAAATATGTGTTATTTTCTTCGTTGGCACATATATTAAAATATTCATGACATTTAAGTATAATAACATGCAAGTGCTCATAAAACAGACACAGCTGTACTAATGTAACTGTTATGAAAAATGTAAAGACAATTTAATGGTACAAGTTACTTTAGTAAATTTCTAATATATATAATTATTTCAAATATTGGTATGTCATGTAATTTGCTTGAGTTTGCTAGTTAAAAATAACATTTACTTGCTATGATAGAAAAACATGCAGATGTGAGCAACTATAAACCTCAAAGTGTTTCTACTAAAACTAATGTGATCTTGACGGTTTTGGGTCTGGTTGTTGGAAGCTATGAATCAAGGGACAGGGAGGGGAAGAGTTGGTTACCTCGAAGTATTCACGAGTCCTCTTGGCTTCCTGTGTCACTCCATGCCATGCTCTGAAGATCACCCGGCCCATCAAAGTGTTCGAAATATGGTGTAACTTGTTGAACGCAACTGTCAGAAAGTGAAGCCATGTGTAGTGAATAAACCGTAAATAAACCATGGCAAAAGTTACAATTTCAGAGTGCTGACTATTGGATCAAGAACTAAACTACATTTTGATACATATATGTTACTAAAACAACTACTATTTGTATTATCTTAGAGGAAGTTCAAACTAAAAAGATAAGTTTTTACATTGTACTGTAGCCAGTCAGGACTGATCTCGATACTTCACACTTTTCTCGTTAACAAACATGTTCAATCGAACACCATACTGACTTCTCTGAGAAACTTCGAAACATCCAGCCACGCTTCAATCAATACATGAAGACTATTTGTATACAAATATCCACCACAGTGTATAGCTAGGTATTCATGTATACACACATATATACAACACATAAAATAAAAACAATATTAACTATTAGTGCTTTGATCGTGAAATGGTTCACAAACAAAAGTATCAAGGTCTATGAACAGTGCATGACACGTTTCATTTCCTTACCAGCCTGCCTCTGTTTCCTGTCTTCCACCCATGTCTGAAGTATGGCTAAGGATCAACTAGAGCAGCTGACTGTCCTATAACCTCTTTCTCACAGGCACCACACTATACTTATGTCAATGTGTCTTTGTGTGTACATGCCTGGATATGTGTGTGTTTGAGTGTACATAGTGTACATAGTATGTATGCACTGTACACATGTCCTTCTTTTCCTAGGCACTTTGTGTCTTGCACAACATTCTTTCATAAGTGCATCTACAGCACCCGGTAGGATCCATGTTTTTCTGCATTCTGCACTCTATTACACCCTCTATGAACAACCAAATTACAATAATATTACTGTCTTAGTTATACAAAACTCTCTTCGTTATTAGCTCTGTCTATTCCTATTTTATGACTATTTATAAATACAATATTCTTAAAATAAATATGCTGGAGGGCTGGAGACATATCATCTGTAGCTTCCCTTTACAAAGTTGCATAGTTTTCCTGTGAAACATTTGAACTGCGTGTGTGCTTGTTTCCTCTAACCAACACAACAAGTGGAGCAAAGAACAATTGATTCAGGGAACCTTCTACTAATAAAATGACCAGGTTTGAAAGAGTGGCGTTGATAATAGAACAGAACTGTTCTCTTGAGAGCTAGCATCTGTCAACTCTGTCAAACTGAGAGGATACAACCCACGTCTCCAGGTAGATTCGCAACAGACGGTGATTGTGGTGGGTCTCTGCTTCACTCGCCTTCCCAATCAGTTCGTGGCTCATTTTCACTTTAATCAGGTGATATCGCAGCCAGGAACTGTGGCAAATTAACATTAATTGTAACACACCAATAAAAAGTTTATTGTTTTTATGTTATTATATAAACTTTTATTTAACATGAAATGTTTAAAACCAGTGTAACTGTACATTATATATATATATATATATATATATATATATATATATATATATTATCTATATATATACACACATATATATATATTTGCATAAATATAAATTACTTCTAATTAAAATGGGCAGTAATTGGTTAAAATGTAATTGAATATACATATATATATATATATATATATATATATATATATATATATGTATATGTATATATTCAATTATATATATACATGTATATTCAATTATATATATATATATATATATATATACATGTATATTCAATTATATATATATACATGTATATTCAATTACATTTTAACCAATTACTGCACATTTTAATTAAATTAAAATAATTTATATTTATGCAAAAGTTGGAAGAAGAGTTCAGTGAATCCAGTAGTTCACTCCAGGTGTTGTATACAGCTACTGAAAATGCACATTTGCATTGCTTGTGCACAGTACTGCAAATAAAAAATTATCCAAGCAGCCCAGATCAATGTTTGATCTGAAACATGCACGACTTGCATAAAAACAAAAAACAGGCAAATGTTTTTGTTTTGCAGTATAAATGTAAAACAAATATGAACAATACTCACTTAAAGCAAAGCAGCATGAGTTTCGTGTTGTAGTGACTATAAGCCACTTCCAGCATCTCTGGTGAAGGCTGAAACGTCAACAGTTACAGTGTGTATTATAGTATCGGTTGTCATAATATTATGTTGTCTCAGGAGACAGTGCTTGCCTTGGCTGCTTCTTGTTGGTGAAAAAAGGTGCTTCAAATGACTAGGCAATAAAGAATGTATTCCTGGTTTGCCATTGTGGCTCAATTTTACTAGACTTACAACCAAGCTATTTCTCTTACCAAATATACTGTATTCTGGAAGAGAAACATGCAGACAGTGTAGCAACTAACTAGCAAGTGGTATATTACAAAGGATGCCAAACCATGAAAGAGCAATACAAACTGCCTATAGATTCCAATACAGAAAACTGTCTGTGTCAATTTGCTTAAGCTAGCAACTAGGACATATATTTTATCATGTTGTGCTGCACTAAAATGTAAAATGGAAAAGCCAGAAACTGTGTGAACGAGATGATTTTAATAAACATTACATTTTAACCATCATCATCATCTGTATTGTGGGACAACATAAGCACACACACACACACACACACATCTACAGTTATCAATTCTTGTATAATGACCAAAGGGGATTATATTATACTGACACATTAAAGGATAATGGAACTGACATTCAAAAAGACAGATAAACAGAAATGTAACAACGTTAAACAAGAATTAGACACTTGATTAATATATGTTATCCACCAATAATTTATAGAAACAAAAAAACATTTTAAATAAATAATAATATTGCATAATCATTTAGCACTTGTCATACATGTCTGTGTCATATTTTGACATCTATGCACAGTTTCATTGTTGTAAGGTTGGAACAATTGTGCATAGGTTTCGAAAAGAAATAATTATGTATGTTGGTAACAATCAATTGTTTAAAAAGATTATTCCATTGACCTTTAAGTAATGTCTCAAAATGACAGAAATAGTAAAAGGATAGTTACCAAGTAGCTATATAAAAGATGAATGTATGCATGCACACATACACATGCACACACACAGGAATGCATATACACATATGACCGCATGCACCGCACATGCATGCACACACACACACACACACACGCATGCACACACTCACACACACACACACACACACACACACACACACACACACACAGAGACACTGAAACACATGCACACCACATCCGAATTCCCCCATGCACATGCAAGCACACAAAATTATAAAGAATTTAAATCAGGCACATTTGAATTCCTGTTTGTGTGAAAATGTTAAATCATGCAGCATGCAGTTAAAAAATTAATACTTTAAATTAGGCACACTTTAATTCCTATTTATATGAAAATGTTAAATCATAGAGCACGCAGTAACAGCAGAGAATGTGTAATCATAAATTAGACACACTTCATTTTACAACATCCTGTTCATGTGGAAAGGTTCAATCATGCAGCATGCAATAAAAAATAAAGATTGTGTAATTAGGTACACTTCATTTTTACCACCTCAATACATACCATATTTTGGCCACCATCCTGCATATGAAAATAGATGCAAGCATATTTTTTGATAATGTATATTTTCACCATAATTATACCCTGTGTCAGCCAGCATGTATCATGCATGTTCACTGATGTGCACATACACAGATTATAATCTCTAAAATATTTGTTTTCGTCACTTACAAATGACTGCTTAATGTGTAACACAGTATAAAAAATAATTTGATACACATTACAATTTAAATATATTCCAACTACATTCATATACCAGAAAATATTATAACTGTGAGAAGTAAACAAAATATTATAAATGCTCACTTTCAATTGTGTATAAAATAGTGTTATATTAAATTGATAATTGTTTTAATATTCTGGTCTAGAAACACCATAGCTACTGCACGTGCCTACACATTTCTAAAATTACCAAAACTACTACAATACTGACAACTGTCGGTTTATGTACATTTTTCAGTAGCTAAATTTATATACAGAATTTTCACATCCATATTTATATCAATGCATATGACATACCTGAGTGTCCTCATCAAAGTTGAATATGTATTCAAGGTTGCTCTCGGAGATGATTTTTTTCTTTGGCTTCATGTCTTCATCAATAAACATGTCCCTAGAAATATAAAAACAGCAACATGAAAGGGATTCTTTAAAAAGTAATATGTTAAACTCTTTGTAATATATGTAATGTTTAATTAATCCTCACTTTGTAATAGTTCCAACTTTTTACAGTTCCATGCAAACCATATATGTTTGCAGTGACACAATTTAGAAAAATCTGAAATCAAAAGATTCAGCAAATTACATTATTTAGTTACTTTCTACCAGTGGTAACTTTCAATGACTCTACCACTACTGTGATACCACACACCAGTCACACTAACCCGTGCAAGCCTTCAATGACTATGTACCACCTCTAAGTTACCACCTTCCAGTGCAAGCATTCAATGACTCTGTACCATGACTGAGATACCATTTACCAGTGAAAACCTTCAATGACTCTGTACCACACGTAAGTTACCGCCTACCAGTGCGAGCATTCAATGACTCTGTACCACACGTAAGCTGCCACCTACCAGTGCGAGCATTCAATGGTGTTGTACCACCACTCAATCACCATATACTAGTGCAAGTCTTCAGTGACTCTACCACCACTAACTTGCTACCTACCAGTGCAAGCCTTCAATGGATGGCTCCCCAGTAGTATCATCGTTTTTCATGTTTGGAATGATGCCATAGAGAAGTCTGTCCAGAATGAACTGGTAGGGGTTGTCAGGACACATCACTGCTAATCCACTGAGCAGGGCCTGAAAAAAACATTGTGTAGTCTAACTTAATATGATAGCAATAAAAACAAAACATGGAATAAATTTAAGCAAGTAAGTTACTTTCAGATTAAGTTAAATTGACATTTGCTGACATTATACAGTTAACTGTGTTAGCTCAACAAAGTTTTTTAGGTTTACACCTAAACAGTGCCTTCATCAACATTGCTGTGGCAATATTCGTAGTCACGTGACATTGTTGGTGAATGTCACATGACAGAAGTTATGTGAAGATTTGGGGAAGATTGTAGCCAGTGTCGATGTTTATTGTGGTGTCATTGATCTGTCTTCAATTATTTTTTTCTTCAGAAAAGCATTGTTTTGACTTTGGCCAAATGATTGTGGTGTCGTGGTCTTCATTAATTTGGTATTCACATACAACTGCGGAGTCCTAGTGTTCTTTGACGATGGCTGGATGAATATTTGACAACTGATGAACATTCATTGTTTCTCTCTTCACCCTTTTTATTTGACCGAGCAATACCATATACCCAGAAGATGTCAGAATAATCAACGAATTGCCTGTGAGTATAAATGGAAAGAAGAATTTTTTTATTTTATCTCATACAAAATTCAAATAAGTTTGCCCATATGTCAGTACTATACAGTGTCCATTTCAACAATTTGAGTACCGTGCTTACTGGAACTTAAGGGAGGTTAAAATATTTAGACACACATACACCCTGATGTCATTAGCATTACATGTTTAACTTTCACCATAAATTTCATGCACTATACAATTAAAAATTTAAACTTGCACAATTGGTGTTTAAATATTTTCTTTCACATTTATATAGGCACTTCAACGAAATCCGCGACTGCGCTGTTTTCTTGTGCGCAGTTACGCGTAGCGCTGCAGCGCGGGCCGTTTACTCAGCACCTGGGTAGTGCTTTACTTCAACCGGCATTTCCGCGTTCGTTTTATGGTCAAGGTCGTCATTCGCTGCGAGGATCGTTTTGCGGGTGAGTTGAACTTTCTGTATGTCTTTTTATTTTTGAAATTAAGCCAAAATTAAGCGAAATTTCATTAATTTAATGTCATAGGTGTGTTTCAATTGCAAGTTTTGTAGTTGTTAAGATAGTATTAACTAATTATTGTGTTTCTAGGTAAATCTACAGTATTTAATTGGTATGTGTTGAAAATTTCGTTTCCGTGCCCACTCGTGCAATATGGCTTTTGCGCGGTTCAAAAATGTGATGTTTGAGCGATCTGTGGCAAAATGCGCGTCATCGGAGCAGAGGCGCGTAGTGACATCGTGGATGTTGAATATCAGTATTACACACATTTATAGGGCGTACTTATGTAGTAATTTTAGTTAATTTAGTATTTGCATAGTTTTATAGAAATATAATATATATTTTAAAAATTATACTTTAAAATTACCACTTGTTAAAAATGGAATTATGCACTTCTACCAAAAATCATAGGATGTTGGAAATAGGCTTAAATTAATTGGTAATAAATAGGCAACAAATCACATTTAATAATTTTCTAATTAAATATGAGTTTTATTCAGTTATTATTGACAATGCAAATTGCTAGAAAATTATGATGATTTTGAATATTTTTTGTTGAAGTGCCTAATTTGATCTGTCATTCTCAGTTTTATTGTTGAAAATAGGCCTAATTAAGCATTACTATGTATTGTCAATGTTGACTACTGGTACCATTTACTTTAATATTTATTTGTGTGTTATTTATATTGTTACAGGTGCTCCTGTTTTATGACATTGTGAATAAAGTATCACTACTGCTATTCCTAATTAAAATTAATAATAATGCAATTACTTCTATAAATGTTACACATTACTAATAATTATTTATTTGTTTTTTATTTAAATGCTTGGAATGAATATACAATAATACTGACATAATGTGCCTGATGAATTATTGTAGTTATTGCATGCACTTTGAATTGTTTTATTTCAGAAATCTCGCACCTGGAAAAATCACACCAGTATGCATAATTACAAGCTTCGTTTGACTGAAGATGACACAGCAACATATCTACACTCTCTGAAGATACAGTCCCTGTGAACGTGACATGTACACTGCAGTTTTAATAGACCATAATACAACACTATTTTACGAACAAAACTGTATCTGTCAATTAACTGTGAAGATACAGAACCTACAACCTAAAGGCATCAATATATCACATGCATCATCTGCTTACACTAATTTATAATTTATTACACAATTTGTCTCGCTGAATGTGACACATAATACACATATCTACACATATCTAC
>OZ024854.1:55713940-55928940 GCA_964017155.1 Oasisia sp. SBJ-2009
ACTACCGTCTACAACATGTATTCTTAATGCTGCATGAGCTTTATTCATTACACATAACATTCGCAACAGCAATATTAAAACAAATATATTGAATTCCGTAACTTCCATGTATACCAATTATTATCAGACCAAGTTACGTTAAAGCAACGCTCATCCTATACATCGGCTCTTCAGTTGTATATACGGGCGTCTATTAGCGTCTATACGGTCGTGATTGATTTTGTAGGTCGATCACTGCCGTTGCTTAGCAACGACGGTGATATTCGCTGCTTGTTTTGACTATTTAGGGCGTGGCGAACATTTGCAATCCAAGCTCATCTAAATGGCCGCATCATCAGTAACTTAAACCGCCTAGACGTCAAGTGCCCATCACCGAACAAGAACAAACAATACAAAAGCACCAGCAGTATGAAACACATAATTTTTCGGTGAAACAGGGATCATACAACGCCTGGCCATTTTCTCGGCAACGGAACCGATCTGCGGCTGCTGTGTCGATAGGTGGCAGCATTAGTCGAATTCGTTGTAACTGGTATTACAACTCCAACGTCAAATTTCAATCGATTTTCGCACATATGTTAAATAATCTGTCAATATTTTCACTTAAAATCTATAAGGGATCAATGACTAAAATGATTCATGGCCAAATGCACATGTATGTTTAAACATTTGCCCTAAATACGGCGTCGATAAATTGTTGAACTCGATGCAACCGGCTGCGTTGAAGGGCAGTGAAGCGACACGGACCCGAGCGAGCAGTGACAAAGCAACCTCCAGTTGCCGCAGTTAGCAAGCTGTCATTCGCTCGTTTCTCATCGTTCGAAGGGCTGGTTTGGCGGATTCGCGCGTACCAGACGCACGAAACACTTCGCTTTACCGTCCAAGAAGTTAAGTTGTCGATACCCGACCGGCAGATGAACCCAGGAACCCACAACTACTATACAGCCACGGAAGCTCATCGAAAATGTCTACGGGTCGCAGTAGGCACAGCAGCAGAGCCAGTATCGGAAGCAGAAAGTCCTTCGGGGGGCAGTCGAACGGGCATATCCACGAGGAACCCATCCCGGTGGAGGTGGAGAACATAACGAAATTCAGGTTAGTATTAACAAAACTCTTAAAAGCCGCAACACGTTTACCGAAGTCCGAAGAGTGGCTTATCTTTTGCGTTGTTTAGAATGGGCGTTTATTGCAGTTTGTTTGGCATTTACGGCCGGATGACATGTCAGAACGACTGTTTACATTGTAGGCGAATTACCCGGATTAAGAATGATCGGTTAGTGTGGTCTATGCCATGAAGTCATTTTATGTCTTTCCGAAGTCAGAATGCTGTGGAACTATGTGTGTAAATTTGAAATGTTTGTTTCTGGCAATTTGTGAATAGCTAACCATGGCATAGTCTAGACTAGTACCTAAACCTTACGTCCTTAGGCTTATGCTTAGTTATGTTGATGTACGTCATTACTAATCATTGATAAGCGGATATACTGATTTGGGTTCTTGATTTGTGCATGAATGTAGGTTAGATGAACGACATTATTCTGTTCTTTACTGACCGAGCAAATTTATCGATTAGACGATTCTGACGCAGCTAGGCGGCTATGACCTGAACGCACGTATCGGGGTCACGCGAAGGTGAATGTCAGCTGTGCGGTGCTTTTTCGCGTCGGAAGATATCGAATATCTCCGCGTGTGGATGGTTTATGACTAGCTGTTCCATTTCGACGTTTTGTAGCTAGACACGTACGGCCAGATCAACCAGTCCGTTACACAAGATTAATAGAATATACCATATATTGACAATACAGCAACAACCAGGTGTACAGTAAGATATTATGGTAAATTATGGGCATGGTAGTATGGCTAATGCCTAGGTTAGGCCCTAACTAATAATAACCTAATTTATGCCATGAAGTGCTAAAATAGGCCAACTACATTTGTATCAGAATAGAAATGTTAGCGTTAACTTTCGAAAATTGCGAATTTTCATAAATAACCCACTATATATCCCCGCGAAAGTATGACCGGGAAACATTGATATTTATAGACTAAAATAATATTATAATTGGGATGGGTTATGACAACAATAGAGCAACAGATTATCTTATTATACCAGCCAGGATGATGACATATATAATTATGATTTTCTTTACGTGTTGTTAAATGATGTGCACGGGCTGTCGTGTGCTTCGTCGTGTGCAGAACGCCGAACAAATATAATACGATCAACTGCTGTATTTGAAGACAATCGTCACAAAACCGCATCGTACCCCGCTGACGCCGCCCATTTTCAGAAATGTCACTACTGCGTGATAGATGACCATCGGGGATATAATTACTGTTGCGTAATATTACAATAGCTGTATTAATTGCGGTAAACTTGCAATAGCATTGAGAAAGTGGGATAACGTAACGGTGACGCCGTAGCCTGGTACTTAGTTGAAGACTGCGACGCACATACAGTTTGCTTTATATTGCTACATCAGAAATGAGAGAATGTCATCTTTATAAAGTATTAGTACAGTTTAACAGTATTTGATAATGGTTGGCCGTGAACGACGTGATTATGTTTACCGCCGGTCAACGGATTTCCACGAATATCTACATTGAAATATCTAGAAGAACAATACAAAACAACATAAAAAGCGACAAACATATAACACAGCTTTCTTAGAAATAGCTGGGGGGTATCTTATGACAACATTGTGTTACAGTGTAACAATGGTTGAATGCAGGCTTTTGTGTAAACTTAAAACGTATCATTCTGTATCGATGCTAAGTCCGGCACTTATGTACAAGTCGGACCCACCTCAATTTTTCCATTATAACTGTATTTTTACCAACATTTTTTTTTTAATTTTTTTTATTCAATCAATTATAATCATCTTGCGCATATTGATGTTTTATAAACAGCGCGTCTTGGCATACTTTTGAGGTCGAAAAGACAGCGCGATTTGTGCCAGTCGCAAGCGCAGCGGTGCATGTTACTGCGCTGTGCACATGGAATGAGCGATAAACAGATTGTTTATGCCGACCGCGCTGTCTTTTCGACCTCAAAAGTCTGCTAAGACGCACTGTTTATAAAACATAAATATGCGCAAGATGATTATAATTGATTGAATTAACAAAATCAAGTATCAAATGTTGGCAAAAATAGTTATAATGGCAAAATTGAGGTGGGTCCGACTTGTACATAAGTGCCCTAAGTCCTAAGTCAGTCGGGTCGGTCGACATGTCACACAACCAGCCAGACAGGCTCTGAACAACGAAGCAGCTGGACGTGTCCAGGACGTGTCCAGGTTCAGACGGTGCAAGTTCTGGGTGTGACAGCGAATCTGTTTCAAGCGAAATATTTCGGATTTGTTAACCGTCGTCCGTCTAGCTTTGTAAGTCAGATTCGTGGCCAAGTTGCGTACTGATGTGGCTTTGTTTTTATCGCTTCGTTTTGGCGCAATATCCGTTCGTTCACTTGGTTCTGCGTCGTTCCAAGCCAATGTTAGGTGGTTAGTATTCTGAGTTTAATTATCTCATTTTGGTCTTGTTGATTCTTGTCCACGTGTAACCAGCATAAAAAGCAGCCGTATTGCTATATACGGTAGTTCTCTCATTTCAGATGCTTCAAAGGATGGTTCTAGAGCGTAGCATATTTGATAACCCAAATCTAGAACTATCTAGACTATAGCACAGGCCTTGTTCAAAGCATTACATGGGACATTATTAATCGGGTCATTTCCCCCAACTAGAGGCGTACTTCCTTATTAAGTTGTTCTATTAGTACACCTTGGTAGCTTTGTAAAGGGATAACTCAGAAATAAATCACCTTGTCACTAACTGCGACCGATTTGATCAGTGGCATTCTATATACGCCACAAGTTAGAGGAAATATGCTGGTAATATTGTCGCATGTTGCTGTGAACTGTGTCATTAGAGGTAAATCATTGCCAACATTTAATGCCTACATTGTTATAGCATGTCTTTAT
This sequence comes from Oasisia sp. SBJ-2009, assembly GCA_964017155.1. NCBI lineage: Eukaryota > Metazoa > Annelida > Polychaeta > Sabellida > Siboglinidae > Oasisia > Oasisia sp. SBJ-2009. The sequence continues at coordinate 55,717,918 of OZ024854.1, forward strand.
ATTACATAACCATTGCACTTCTAATCGCATTGATCTAGGTCGGGTAAACCGGTTTCATGTCGCATGTTAGGCAATTACTAAGCTTGTTGTGTTTCTTCTGTGGAAGGCGCAAGAACTGCGATCAACTGTTTGTTGCTATCCAGAAATATTCTAAACAGGGAAACGCATGTCATTAGTTAAGCCTTTGAACACCTACCGATGACACACAAGAAACGGAAGCTGGTGTGATAAGGTCATGTTACACGATCAGTCGGCCTGGCAAGGGCCATCTTGTGAGGATGAACAGAGGGGAGAGTGAGGCGGGAAGACAACACCCATGGCTGAACTGGTTTGACGTTCGGAACCTCCCAGTAGGCGTCAAATCATCGACAGAGATGACAGGAGCTGCCACCAAATCATCATGTACCAACGACGGCATGGTTATGGGTTAGAAGATCTGTTAATTATGGTTACTTAGCCCAAAAATATTAATATATTTACTTATGCGTTTTATTAGGAAATAACATGCCCTCTCAGTGCATGATATTCAACATAAACATTTGCTCTACACGCTTTATTTGTAGACATTTTGATCAAGCGTTTGCCGTGGTTCATATACACTGTTAGTATCGGGACAACTTTTGGAACATACCGACGCCCACATGAATCTTGGAAGTCACAGCGTAACCATCCATAGATTCTATAGGCACTGCTATTGCAATACCGGAAGCATCACAAACCGGCTCATGCTGAAATTCAGTGTTCATCTAGCATGAGTTACGTCCGCTCTTCTCTTCATCCTCGCAGTCGACATGTCAGTGAAGAATGTGCCGTAACCACCAGCAAACGCTCGGCATGTTAGTCGTTGTATCGTCACAGGAATTTCTATGAAGATGCCAGTTATCTCACATTTGGAAGACGGGAATTATGTCATATAACAACGTGGAGACGAACCGTAGAAGATCTGCTTGGTAAACATAGGACACATCGTCGGACTGCGAGGTGAACCATTGGGAAATAGGGACATCTTCTGCGAGCACAACAATATACAGTAAACAGTAATTAACAGTGATGCTGTCTGGATGACGATGTGTTGGTGCACCAAGAAGAATGGCTACGGCTTCATTTTGTTTCAACGCAGGACTTGCGGTTACACATTCCATGACGTCAATTTGTCCGACATCGGTCGTGAGCAGCGAAGCGTCGAACTGTCTATTTGAGGTCGCCGCTCTACAACCGTAACATGGCGGTAAATAAAAATCACTCGCTTTGTGTTGTTTACTCCGAGGCAGAGCAACTCCGATTTGATTGCACCCTGCTTTGTGGCATGTTCGCCCCTGGATCACACCGATTTATGACACTTTCAACAAACACGTAGCATAAATGCTGACACATATACGCACGTCGGAAACCCTGGGTAGAGTAATAGCAAGTACATTTTAGCATATCACACATTTCTTGGTGAACACATGCAAGTTAACCGATGCCCATTTACAAAGCGTAACTGATAATATCTATGGTTTTAGGACCCTTTTTGCTCCTTATATTTATACCTGTTCACCACCCGTCCAATGGCATTTCTGGCCACTTTTGCGTTGACAAGTTTACATATACAATGTTGTAACACATCCTTTGTGCCAACATTTACACCTCGAAACCTTCGCCAAGAATAGAACATTTTGAGAGAAAAAATGAATGTAAAAGTGTGTACTCGTAACGTCTTCGGGTTTCATGAAATGTTAACTAGCTTTACAACGTATTTTCGTGCGTTTGATGGGTTCATCTCGATGGGCCGATGACGCTGCTGATGGTGTAAATTACGTTGTCGTATACGTTATGACTGCAGTGTATCATACCAAGACGGCAAAACACATGTTCGGATAATTTTCTGTGTTATTCTTGGACACGTGGTTAATACTGGGTATATTCTACGGATATACGTGCATACAGTGAAACACGATGCATACGTTCGCATATGCATTGACATATTCATACTCACTCATCCAGACACACACTCACAAACGATTTCTCCCAATATAGTTGAGTTTGTAACTTTTATAGAACACTAGCTAGAACCGATGATCATTATGATTTTGTTTTGTTTGTGTCTCCGAGTTGTGTAGTGGCATGGTAACGTGTGGCATGTCGAGATACGTCAACCGATGGATTGCTGGTCGATAAATCATGGGTACAATGGTAGCTTGTAATGATACAGGACTGGCCTCCCTCGGCGCCAGCTGCTGTCTGTCGAACTAGCAGAGTCCACTGTATCACAACGGTGAGACAGCTAGGCATCCGCAGTCCGTGTTTTTATTATTTAAATCGATCTTTTTTTATTGATGGACAAAACAGGCGCATCCGATCATAATTTAGCTGTTGATTTTAGACTTGTTCGACCCAAGTGCCAATCAGTCATGATTCATCGTAGCTAGAATTGTTTTGAACGTATGACGATTTATCGTGAGTGTTAATCGCCTACTCGCAGCGGAATAGGTTACTCATATCACAATGACCGTGTACAGTATTTTGACAGTAATTATTATGCCGGCGACCCATCCCGATATCAAGCAACTGGCTGAGTATTATCGGTATTAGTCATACCAATAAGTATGGTTGCTAATAGTCATATCAATAAGTATGATTGTCATTAGTCATATCAATAAGTAGGATTGTCATTAGTCATTTCAGTAAGTACGGTTGTTATTGGTAATTTCAATAAATATGATTGTTATACACCTCCGTTCTATACTGTTTTTGTACACTCATGTGATTAATACATGTTGTGGCAAAAGATCGGTTTGTTTGGCTTAGAAGACACTCCAATTATCCTTTGCTGAGCGGCAACCCCGTATTTACTCTGTATAGAACACGCCAAGCAACCACGAGTCTTCTCTGGGCCGGAGGATACCTATTTACGTCGGAACAGCTAAAAGTAGTTCACTTCATTCAGCGCCCGGGTGTCACCGATTCGGTGCGTGTTTAGTAATCGTTTATGGTGTTGTTAGTAAACATCCCGTGTTTTCTCACACACGATGCCCAACTTACGTAAATACGTGACGGTCGGCCCAAGTTTTAGTCCTTTGGGCTGACGGTCCAATTAGGACAGTGCTCGTATGTTTGATTGGATCATTCTAAACATACCGTAGGGCCTTCAAGGGCTCATAAAATGGTATAGTTTTTAGTTTTGCTTATTTTTTCAAAAAGGTTCTGAACTAACTCTCAAATTCTACATAGTCGAAATACACAATAAATTTGCATTTGATTGGATGTTTAAGGACACCTGGTTCAGGTAAAGTGCGTTTACATGTGTCACTGGGGCGTAGCCACCCTATAGCCGTGACCGTACGTCCCACTCATGATATCGGGCCTCCTAATTAAAAAAAAGTTCACCTTATACTGTAATCACGGGTCAGCTGCCGACTGGTGGATCGGTATGGCTACCATTTATAGTTTGATGAAATAATGACGGCGTGACCTCAAGGACGCGTAAACACCATATGGTAGCCATACTCCCGGCGCGGAACCAATATGTTGTTTATCTAGAATGTTTTAACCAGCGATAACCCTCGAGTTAATAGGCAAATTAGGCATACTCTGTAGCGTACAGTTAGCGTGGATTTTGTGCAAAAGCGTAATAGGTTTAGTACACAACGACGGGTTACTTGATTTGAAAGCTTGTATTGCAGCTGAATAGGGTTAAATTCGTTATGTCAGATGACTCAGATCATGAGATTTACCTAGGCAATTCACCACCACATCTGCAGTTTACATTACGTAGAACAAATACGTATTAAGTCAAAGAGGTACTGTAATTTATGGGAATGCACAACATGTGGCGTTGGCATATCATTTCACAACTCGCGCACGTGGGAATGTTAATTTTTTAAACATCAGTCCAGTTCCTTTCTTCAGGCATAGCATTATTACAGTGAAAGGTCAATGTTCACACTCTGTTTATAGCCATGTTTCCCTTGCGCGCGAAGCACGTTTTGTCTTTCTACGAATGCCACCTATTTTGACGACGTTAAACGCATTTGTTTACGGCAGCCGTGACCCAGATATGTGTACGAGGTACCGCTCCCGTCCACGGCGAGAAAAAAGCGATAATATGTGTGGTTGACAAATGTGCAACAACCGTGAAAGAACGTTCACAAACAGGCAAGGATCTCTCTGTACCCAAGTGTGTCAGTCAGAACCAGTTTGAACCCATCTGTATCGGTCATAACCAGTTATAACTAGTTGCATAATAAATAAATAATAGTAATAAACACTATATTTTATTACGTGTGTGTGTGCTAAAAATATAGGGGACTACCATTCCAATCCAGTGAGTCTTTTCAACGCAGTTGATACAATACCAGTAATTGCCTTAATAACCTGTTACGCGTAGGCAAATTAATTGTAACGCAAGGCAAGTATGGCGTATGCAGAATTACAATAAATACTACAACACGTATTTAGCCAAAATAAACAGCCATGTTGATTGTCGGCACCACACGTATCTGTTTTGTAAACAGCCATTTTAAATTGCGCGTCATTGTTTCAGTAAATGACTACCACCACAGAACGACTTGTTTATGGAAGTAAATAAACCGTAACCATTGTTATCGACACATTTAAGAAGGTTGGAAAATATCCGGAGAATGTTACTGTTAGGGGCCTGTGCAATAGTAACTAAGTAAGCAAGATCGAATAATGTTATCTGATTGGAGGGACATTGAGGGCATTATGTAAGGCCTACGACGTAGGCTACGTGTTCATTTCAAATGATCAGTCGTAGCCATGGTTGGTAGTTGTCAGCTATTGACGATGTAGGCGTCGTCGTCGAGCAGATGTTGAAACTAATCAGCGGCGGCGTAAACCATTTTGTTGACCGTTTTATTTCGTACGCAGTGATACACAAAAGCGGATCTGCGCACATCGGTAGCAAGATCTAGTAACTGCAACGATCCGAGAGTCTGTAAACAACATAGGGTCTACACTGTTTGTTTTTATTAGACTGTGTACGTGTTGTTTTGATGTGTAGATAAACAGCGAACTCAGTACCGCAACAGCCATAGCAATGAAGCTTAGTTTCTTTTGCAACACCAGTTTTTATTATAAATGAATTACCTGTCCGGATGTGAACTATATTTGTGCATAGTCGCCGTGGGGTTGAAAGAGTGCAGAGTATTTTATTAAGGCATGGTATACGGCTTGAAGCTAACCGCATGTTCATGTGTTGTTTACCTGGCTATGTCGATTGCGACATGATCTGATCTCAAACACTGTATATGTATACAGTTGTGTAAACGTGATGGTTCTCTGGGAAATACATATTAACAAGACAGTAGTGTCATCTAAGACAGCTGCAGGTTGAGAGATTCATTTCCGGCTACGGTTGTTACAAATGATGACGAAACGTCACGCAGCCTGGAGCATGCCGGCGATTATGTAAAGACCGGTTCATATAATTGCTCTTTATAATCAATCCACTTATTAGTCAGCTAATAAGTGGATTGATTATAAAGAGGCCTTATATATTAATAGCGACATCGTGTGCCCGCGCATTAGCATTAATCTAGTAACGTGTTTCCAAAGCCATAACTGTATAACATTCATGTTGCAATGCTCCACCCATCAGTATTGCTCTCCATCAATATCCCCTCGCTTGCGCGTTTCATTTAGCTCGCTCTCTATATATTTACCATCTCCTTGTCTCTATCTCCTCTCTATGTTATCTGCCTTTCTCTCCCCATCTCTCCCTCCCCCTCCACCACTCCCCCTTTCTCTCTCTCTCTCTTCCTCCTCCCCCCCCCTCCCCCTCCCTCTCATTATAACACTGTATTCGTTGCACTCACGTCGCCTTCGTCTCGTTCTCAGATTGCTGCGGCCGGGCGACCACCTGGCGGTGGGGGGCGACCTGCACGGCGAGGAGTACTGGTACCACGGCATCTTCATCAGCTTCACGCGCGGCGTCATCGACTTCCGCGGCGAGGACCTCGACGAGCCGTACGAGGGCGTGCTGGAGCGCAAGGCCCTGCTCCGGGTCGTCGACGTGCTCGAGTACACCGACACGAGCAAGGACCGGCTCGTGCGCGTGCACCCGCCGCCCGAGGTGTGCCGCACGCCCGACGAGGTGATCGCGGCCGCCGAGCACCTGCTCGAGAACCCGGACGAGTTCGGTCACCACAACTTCGTGACAAACAACTGCCAGCACTTCGCCACCTTCTGCAAGACCGGCCGCAAGGCGCCTCTCGTCGGCTTCGGGGAGGGCGTGCACCACCTGAATAGCCCCGTCGAGCTGTGGCGCTGCAACGTCATGTAGGGCGCGCGCCGCCGGAAGTTACATGGCGCCCTCTGCTATCGGGCCATTCTGACGTCGGTTTGCGTTGCGATATCATGTTATGGTAGAGACGTGTAGTTGGTGTGAGGTAAACCCATTTGTTGTGTTTATATAATAGAAAGAAATCTCATCGCTAGATATTGCCCATTTGAGAAGAATCTCGTATTATAAAGTGTTGCTATAACATAAATATGCTATCGTAGAGAGTGAATCAGAGATTATAATGTGTCACAAATCTTCCACTATCAATAGTCTACATGCATACATTTAACGCTATGATTTGAATCTAGTAAATTAATCAAGTCGCTGCTAAACTATTTATTTATTTATTGTACACACAAGTTTAAAGTTTGGGGATTGGATTGATGGTGCCGCCTAGCGACTTGTTATATATCAACAAACCGCCATCTTAATTTCTGATTACATTTTGATCGTAGCTCCTGCAAATGCTGGAGTTATAATATACGTTGGCACGCACAAATAATTAGTATTGTTAGTGATTGTTGAATATGATGCACATGAGTCTTTGACAGCCAGTTATGAAACAGTTGTACTGGTAATTAATCAAAACAACGCGCCAACAGTAGATTTGTGGTTTGAAACTCGACTTTCTATTGCAAAACCTTTCTACTCCTGGCTTTTATTTAAAAAAAAAACAGTGCTGATCCACACAGCATAAACCTGTTCGGAGGCACGCGTGATGCTGTCCTCCCATTTCGGTTGTTGCTTTAATCTTTCTAATCACGAACACGTGAAATCAGGGCAATCGGCAGCTGTCATCGAATGTTATCAATATAAAACGGTCGCACAGTGTACACTGTTCCGCGTTGTGAGCAGAGCAGCATCGACCAAATTTGGTATGCCGGTTGTGTGTGGTTTATATTGTAATATATAATTTTGTACTGCAATCAGCAATATATTTGTAACACCCTTGCGTGGGCGATTACTCGGTTGGTGAGGAACATGTTTAAGGTTGTTACTACGAGGGCTGTGCCATTACAATTACTCAAACGGATCCTGTTGTAAATAGGGCGTTAAACGCCATTGTAAAAATGTACAAAACCGTCGAATCGGCGCACTGTTGCTTTAAGTGATCAATGCAGGCGATCTTCAATACCATCTAGGCCTGAGCAATCATTTTGGTCAGCGTCGTGGATAAAATTTGCATGGTCACATTTGCAGACTAGCAAATGCTGGTCCCAATTAATTACACTTAGAAGTATGAATGCCAATTAATGTGTACTGCGATCGTGGTACGAGTCTAGTGCTTAAAATACGTTCCCGGTGATATAATAATATAATCATGTATTCATTAGCGAGTCAGATTCTTTGTCATAAAATCTGCAGATGCCACAGCTTAGTTCGTAGCTAGATATATGTTCGAACGTTGTGAATAACGGAGTGTATTTAATTAAATATAGTCCATTGGAGTGATATTTTTGAAGCATAAAGCATTTATCCCGGTTGTGTGGCTTTTAGTGAAAGCAGCGCATTTGCAGCAGAGTAAACCTTCAGGCTTCAATGGAGGCGTCTCTTGTAGTTATTGTGATGTCAGACAACGTATATTGACAGGTTGACAGACAACGTAGAGGTTGACAGTCGGTTGTCTGGTAGAAGTTGTGTAGATGAACTTGTAAACTAGGAGTTAATATCTGATGTGTGACATTAAACGACGTCACGTTCGTTCTGTAATGTAATTCTGGATTGAATAATTAATAATAGAATTATTAATTGCTGCGGATTAGCCAACTGTGTGTGGGTTACTGTTGTGTCGGTAAGTTATACTATCACAATGAAAACAGCTAAGCAGTGCTGGCATGTTAACAAAATGATACATTTTCAGTGTGCGTGGATTTCCTCAGGAAATGGTGTTTCTTGTATGTAATCTCGTGGGTGTAAATGCATATGGATGGTGTAGATGTGTGCGTCGGTTGTCCGCCATTGTTGTTATTACTGTTATGCGTTTGTTTATTAAAGAAAAATTATATACTCGCGTATTCTGTGTCTGGTCAATATTTCAGGTATTATTAACTACATCGGTGCTACACATCATAGTATTGTAAGTCAGCGTTTAAAATATGCAAACACTTGTGTTATGGTTATGTGAGAGGATGTATATGATATCAACAAAAGTATGCCATGATAAATTAAATTCATATAAATCATGATGTGGGTTGTTGACAAAGGGCAAACTGGATTGTTGTAAAGGCATTGGAGTAATACTAGTCTACGTGGATGACAATGTACTTGTGGACAATGTCGCAAACCAGGAATAGTGACTATCATGTTCACTACCCGTGACAGATTTATATATGAAATAAAATTCATAATTGAATAAAGACCTTCGCAGACACCCGTCTAACAGGTACGCTGCTTCCACGTCAAAGCCCCAAGGCCAAGTTGCATAAATCCCAATAAATCAGGCCTCAGCAGCCCATTCTGAAGGGCTGCTGAGGCCTGATGCTGAGCGATATTGTGTACAACTGAGTCTACTACCACCAGACGACCAGAACTTACCGGCATGCTACATTTTAGTTGAGCTTCAGTTTTGCAAGGCTGTCTTCCACGAGGTATTAAGACCCTAATGTATTCGGCAGTAGCCTGGCTAGCGCGCGAGGATGAATAATGATGGTCCAATGACTTCCATGTCAACCTGGTATCTGGTGCAGATGGCTAAATAATAATACTGGTATTTATACCACAACTGCACCCAACCATAAAGCATAGGCCATAGCCTATGCCTGCCAGTGGCAGTGGCATTGCAGTTATTACAATTTTGATATGTATTTGGCTTATAATAAGTGATTTGCAGTTTAACTAATAATAAAAAACTACCTTACATTTTCCGTGACTATCTATGGCTCAACACATCACGGGCAGCAAGTGTTATCGTTATAACTTTAAAAATGAAAACTTGTCGCCTCGAGACCACAATCGTTGGTATCACGCATGTGGCAAACTCCTCCACAGTACCGCCACCTGGCGAATGATTTGAAATTATTCAGTTTCACCAAAGCAAGACTGATGCTGGTTTTTCTGAACACAAATTGTCGAAATCAAGTCTCATTTCATTTCTTAAAATGAATATATACGAATTCACATTTGATTTTGTAACATGGCATCAGCTGTGCATAGACCTAACTAATTGTATAGTATGCCACTAACAGACTTTAATCTACTCTAGTGGCCTTACACCTGCCACAGCCACACACCACAAGAAGCATGTATTACTATTACAATACTTTTAATGTAATAAGTATTTCAATTGCAACAGAAATGAAGACTTTAATAAACACATTGAAAGGTGGTCGATTGTAAAAAAAAAACGGAAGACTAGCTAATCAGATAGTCAATCTTTCAGTGACCACAGTGAGAACTGTTCATAGCAACTCACAGATACTAATATTATAAATTCAAAACACAATCTGAAATAAACAAAATCATTCCTTGGTCCACAGGTCAGGCATTGAATAATAAATTGGGTTTAATTATTCAATTAAATTACTGTTACATAAGTAGAGACAACATTTTTATTCACATATAACGATGTTGATGTTCTAAGCACTAGTTTGGTTTATCTGTTAAAAAATTGTTCCAAAATAATTTTTAAATGGCATACAAAATGAATAACAAGTGCAATGATAACAGACTCATGGTCATCCAAATCTCACAGAGATTAAGGCTGCTAATAAACAAGGTAATTCAACTGTCTGAGGCAACATTGTCGGTCTGTTCTGGGGTGATTTGATTCTCATTGGTATGGTTGCTGGCAATTTGTTTGTCACTGTCCCCCTCACTTGGGTTGGACTGTCCATCACGTGGACAGTTGACCTTCTGTTTGTCCACAAAGTCTTTGTGATATTTGTCCAGGTGGTAGTCGAGTGAATGTCTCTGGCGTGCACGGAAGTCACAGTGTGGACAAGCAAGAGGTCTCTCATCTGTGTGGATGCGCATATGCACCTGAAGATGTACATTTCTGCCAAACGTCTTGACACAGCCCGGCCACGGACAGGCCAGGCAGCGTTTCTTTGTATGCCTGATGTTCACGTGACTATCTAGCCGTTTCTTCGAGGCAAATTCCTTTTGACAGTATGGACATGTCTGCAGAGAACAGAAAGAGGGGAAATGTAAACTAATTTCTGAAGGAAGCTGCATGAGGTGATTCCATCTACAAATACCATCACACTGACTATTTTGTGGACTGGTGAGAAATAACCAACAAATAAACAAAATATAATTAAGAATAACAACCTTGATTTTAAAATTGTTGAGTCTTCATTAAAATGCTAAGAGTAAATATAAGAGTAAATATTACAAACACTGACCTATACAACTACATACACATTCAACGTACCCCAGACACATGGAAAAGGTCCAACAAAAAACAAAATCAGTTTCCCATACCTGTCGATTCGTATGCCAATGGACGTTTTCCAGGTGTACTCTTAAGGTATCTGCTTGCTTGAAAACTCTGCTGCAGATGTCACACGTATAATTTTGTGAAGACATGTGACATCGTGCTGTGTGGGCGTTCAACTGTCTACTAGTCTTGCATACTTCCTTGCACTCCGTGCACGGGAACCGCTTGCCAAAGTCAATGCCATGCCTGACCATTTGATGGGTCTGTCAACAAACAGGACATATGAATGGAATTCATGCTAACTGTAGAAGCTCATATAACAATGTACAAAATGTAATCACAACAAACCTTATCTAAGCTAAACAATAGGTGCATATGTATCAGTAACAACAGTCAGGAATCTAGTGTACTGGTAATGGACACATTTCTGTGTAACTTATAGGAATATTCAACTTTATTTGTTAATATAAAAGCCAGCTATGATGTACATTCTCTGTTGATTTGTCAACCCAGTCAGTACCATGATATGCTGTGTCTAACATATTTAATCACAGGCGGCAAACATACGCACTTTGTTGGGCAAAGAATGGTGAGTCGTTGATTAATGTATGGTTATTGACACCACCAAACCGGGGTTTTAATCTAGAAACTAGGTATCACACTACCACAGCAAAACTATCATAGATGCTTGTTTAATGTACCCCCAACTACTGCCGGTGTCACCAAAAATGTACACAAGTAGCTTAACTGAGAATAAATTAAACTAGTTTCCAGTCTCCTCACTTGTTAGGGGTCGGTACAGCTGATTACGTTGTGCTAGCTCTTCAAAAATTTCTCTTTTAAGATCAGCTAATGAAATCATCCATGAGGTGTGTGGTCGACATGCTATATTTTGGGTGATTTCAGCCACACACACTGCTTGTGTTACATGCAATGTTCAGGACATGGATGGGTCGTTGTATTGGGATTGCCACCAGTTGTGTACCTACCTTCAAACTGGGGTGGGTATTTGCGTTGTTCATATGGCTAATGCAGTAGTGACTGGCCAAGTCAACTGCTATAATTGTATAGTTCAACTCCACTTAATCCCATGCTACAGGGAGACGGGGCCAGGGGCAGTAATGACTCATGGCATGCGAGGATGGTTTCCAGACAAACGGTGCAGAGTTGATGACTTCTTTACAGCTAAGTCTCCCATTTTGTAAAAATGCCTTCCTGATCACACATGTTGCCAGCGTCGCATTGCACTACGCGACCAGAATGTGTGCAGGTTACCTCAAGTTGGCGTTTTGTGGCCGTCAGATGTCCGCAAATCTCACAGATCTTTCTCTTGCTGCTCTCCACTGAAGAAACGCCGTGACAATATTTGACATGTGACCTCAGACGGTATTCTAGTACGAAGGTCCGGCCGCACGTGTCACACTGAAAGTACATGTTCGGTTGACCATCTGTTTAACAAACCACACAGAATTCATAGCGCATTCAAAGTATCTGTCTAACAATAGCCAATGAAACATTGATCTTCTAATTAAAACCAACGTTACCCCCAGGTAGTTATGTTATGCTTTACGCAGTACCACCAATGGCACCATTGCCATGGTAATTAAGAACCGTATTATTGAAGAAGTAACCATTGCATATAATTATTATCATCACCGTGTGAACTTTGTGTCCAATCATTTGTCACCCACCACCAGCTGTGAAAGATTTTTGTAAAAATCACACAAAAATGTTTCCACTTCGAAAATGTAATACTAGGGATATATCTTTTTCTGGGATGTTCTCATAAATTCACAAAGTTCAAACTAGGTTACCCCGGTGGTACTTAGACTTGGTTCAAACCAGTACAGTAAACAAAACATCTTAAAGTTATACCAAAATTAAGCAGGATATAAGGTCTGCTGCCAGTGTTTCAGTCCATAAAATTATATGAAACTGCAATAAATCATGGAATTTAATATTTTTGATACTTCCATAAAGATAATCTTACCTAAAAATTGGTTGCTGGATATAGACAAGAATTTTGCTTACTTTTTGAGCAATTGCTTTAAAGTAATTTTTACATCTTAGTAAAGATAATACCATATGCAAATATAAAAATACAAGTGTATGTACTTCTGACATCAACAACAAACTTTGTACATATAAAATAAACACTGACTTACCTTGTGTTTATGTTAAATTGCTTTTAAGTAATTTTTACATCTTAGTAAAAATAATATAATATATGCAAATATAAAAATACAGGTGGATGTAATTCTGACATCAACAACAAACCTTGTACACATAGAATAAACACTGACCCACCTTGTGTTTATGTTCGTGACTGTCCAGATGTGTCTGGAACTGGCAGTAGGAGGTGAAGAGTTGGCGACACACGGGACACCTGTGTTCTTCTGTGTTGTCATGTGTCACCTGGAGGACACAACAGGGATCTTCACGTTAGTATCATCTTCCACCTTCCTCGTGTCCTCGGCTCGGAACACTGCCCAGAACTGTACAACTACAAGACCCGCAATTACTACATTGCCCACAGACCACCAAACAGGGCAACTACCCCATAGTCCCCATTCTTCACGAGGAAGTAGAGACTGCAGTAAAAAAGGAAAGTCGACAGGAAGTGACAATATACGTGTAGAACTGGTTCCAAAGATATCTTTAGCTACCCCGGTATATCTTTACATGTTTATTTCTTAGTTACTATGTTTTTTTGCATACATGTGCATATGTTTGTAAAGCACTGGAGAATTTTTTTATTGATCAGCCAATGTATATTTTTTATTATTATAAACTGGGAGAAGTCTTGACCATCACAACAACTGGTAACAAAATCAAACAGATGAGAATGGCTCACCTAATGATTACCACACTTCCCCAGAAACGCTGCCTACAGCTGTGCCGAAATTTAAGAAAAATTAGCTTCATCAGCCATCTGCCATGCTGTAGATCGTACGCAACAGACTCAAACCCCAGGCAGAAGAAAATATCACAGAAGAACAGGCAGGCTTTCAAGCATCACAGAGTATCAGTGAACAGATCTTCAACCTTAGAATCCGATGCGAGAAACATCTTCAACATCAGCAAAGCCTGCACCATTTGTTGAATTCATAAAAGCCGTTGATGGGTAGCTTGTAGCCCTATCGGCTTCACTTCGCTGATGATATTGATGGCTTGGAGAACTAGCCCACTTGGCTGAGTGCAGTGACAGACAAAAACTTCACATATAAATATATATTGGTATCTATTCATCAATTTTGGAGGCTGTCTGGCTGTTCACATCTCAGTTGCCCAGGTCCAATTGCCTTCCTCTAAGTCAATCCACTGTCACTAGCAATAACTAACCTATGGTGAAACTGAATGGCCGTGCCAACCACTGTAGAATGTGGTTAATTTCAACCTCGTTTCTTACTTCTCTCAATTGCTAAATGAGACTGCCACCACAAGAAGAAAGTAATCTTAACTTTTTCTCAACGAGCTAAGGGAACAGGTTCTTATGGCTCATTTAGCTGTGCAATATAAGTGTATCGACCGACCTGCCGGTGTTCTTGCAGTGACTCAAAGGAGTCTTCCATCTTGCCACACAGTCGACACATGCACTGTCCACTCCGTGACGCCTCCTTATAATGTGTCTTGCTCACGTGAATCCTGAGAATGTACTGTGCGTGACAACAGAAATCACAAGCCTGGCATTTCCACGTCTTTGCAGAGGGATCACTCGGCTCCCCTCCGACGCTATTACCATCACCGTCACTACAACTGCTCTCAGGATCTCCAGGTGCATCCCCAAGATCATCATCATCCTCAGGATCCCAGTCCGGATCATTCTTTGCATCGTCTTGGCAGTTGGGTACATCGTCTTCGCTGACATCAGTGTCATCGTATTCTGTCAACTTGTCATTGACGTCTATTTCACTGGCAGTGTCTGTCGACTCATTGAGTTCAAGCTTGACTCTGTTCTTCAGCACAGTGTCACCGACGCTGGGTAAGTCTGGTGACACAGCTGTGGTGACAGAAGGTTGACTCAGATCAGATGACAAACAGTTTGTCTGAAGGGAAAACTTAAGATAGGGATCAAACAAGAGCAGCGGTTCTAAATCACTACCGGTCTTTCGATCTTTAAAAAAAATATTCCCACAGTGCCTCCCTCTGGTAGTGAGTGTTATGCCAGTCACATTTCACCTAGATGGAGAACTCAATTTTATCATTGCCCACCACTACATCAATGAAAACAGAATTCCAGGCTTTTCTGTGTGATTTAGACAACGCCTGTCTCTCAAAGGTCTTGATTTGAAATTATTGCCTTGCTCTTATATTCAATGATTTCCCTGTTCTGATAGACCATGTTGTAATAAAAAAATATTCTGTGTAACATCATAATTTTCAACACAGCCAAATTAAATTTTTTTGAAACCACATGTTCAAAATCATATATTTTACAGTTATAAATAAATAACGATCAAGTTTGCATTATGTTAAGGATTAATTTTAAAATGTATTGGCCAATGGCAATTATGTCAATTTAACAAAACCAGCAACAGTACACGACAAGGTAAAACACTAAAGTAGTTAGTAGCACAAGTGATAAACTAAACGTTATGTGAAATACAGCATGGCTGCTGATGACAAATTCACCAGTTAATCACGCAGTTATACCTACCGATGCCACTTCCCTGGTCAACAACATCACTTCTTGGGTTGTGACTTGGAAGTGATGTCACTTCTAGCATGTGACTGTTTACAACCTTAACAGCATGGGAGGGTGACCCAATCAGTTCACTTGAACACACTGTGGCATTGGACGTCGTGACCACAACTGGACATTTCCAGTCTGACTTCAAGTTCAGCATCATTGTCACTTGGTAGAACATTTCATGTGACATGTCTGCTGGGTGCGCTTGTGTCGTTGCTACCGGTAAGCATGAATGGTCTGCGTAAAATGTCTCTTTGTTAAACCGTCATGTGTATCTTTCAATAGTATGGCAATATAATTACCATATACAATAATGTATGCTATTTCATGTGCATTCGGATATTAAAATAGCTTTAATAATATATGTAACTCATAATGAGCTGTGCGGCTGAATTAGTAACAGTAACATCTTTATAATATTAGTGCTAAACACAAACACAAACATGTACATGTATTTCCCTTCCACATTTATTATTATATACAAGTTACAAGTCTTATATTTGCTGCTGACTGCTGCAAATCCTGCAAACAGCAAGAGGCAATTTTGTCAAATTGTGTCAAAAACCACCTCCCACACTGGGAACACCCAATCCGACTGATTGAAATATGCTGTATGGGTATACATATATATATACTCCTAAAGGCAGCTTATGTCGACCGATTATGCACATAGGACCGGCTTATGTAGACCGCTGTTTTATGTAGACCAAAACTGGTCTACATAAAGATTCGACGTGTTAGTTCACAACTAACACAATTGAATTGATCAGTACCATTGCTTGTGCACACAGTTCGTATGACAGTGAAGTATTGTGCATAATAAATGTTTAAATGAACAACATCTTAAGTGATTTTGAGCATGTTTTCTCCCGCGCCGTGCATATTTATGAGTATATTGTGTGCGGGGTTATGTGTACCGGGTCAAAGTTCTTATAAATCTATATTTATGGTATATATCGAACGAAGGGTTGAAGTTTCGTGTTCAGTGTATGATATGCTTCATACTGATGCAAAAGGCTATATTATTATGAGTAAATTAGTAAAACTTGCATTTTGTCTTTGTTGCGGACTGATAGATCCCTCAAATGTTGGTCTTGCCGTTGGTATTCGGCAATGAATTTTACAGCATTCACTAAATTGTTAAGTTTACTGCATAAACATGTATCATAACATAGCTAGATTCGGCGTCTACCGCAAAAAAGGCTAACTAAATATATGCAGCTTCCGGCGTTGCTCCGGTCTACATAAATCGGCATCTATGCATACGCGGTTTTATGTAGACCGATTTTATTGCATATACCTTATTTATTGAAATATTTTGATGAACTTTCATTATGTGTTAAACATTAATATTAGAAACAATGTTCCAGTTTTACATCTTTGGAAAATGTATTAAATAAAAAATACGTCTGGTCTACATAAGTCGGTCCTCTAGGCATGTATTAAATAAAAAATACGTCTGGTCTACATAAGCCGGTCCTCTAGGCACTGGTCGACATAAGCTGCCTTTAGGTTTATATATATATATATATATATATATATTATATATATATATATATATATATATATATATATATATATATATATATATATATATATATATAATATATATATATACACACACACCTACACTGCTTAAAGTGTATAGTTCATGATGTTACAACAAAACTCTCCACCTGTGTAAGTTTTCCATCTCCACCTGCATAAACGAAGTAGAATCGTTGAGCACTGCATACCCTTAGATGCACCCGCTGTGGAGTTGGCTGTACTGATGTAGTAATGTCTCATCTCACTGCCATCATCACTGGCAGCATCCTCGTTGTCACAAACCATCTCAGGCTTGAAAGACCTGTGGATAATATTTCTCTGGGTGAGAGATCTGTGGTTGAGAGACATATGGATGAAATAACTGTGGATGACATATCTTAGGGCAAAAGACCTATTGATGGGAGATCTGTGGATAAGACATGTGGATGAGAGACTTGTGGAAGAGAGGCATATGAATGAGAGACCTATGGTTAAGAAACCGGTGGATGAGAGGCCTATGGACAAGAGACCTGGTTATGAGATTTGTATATATGGGCTAATAATGAGGGACCTGTAGACAAGACATCTGTGGATTAAAGACGGGTTGATGAGACCGGTGGACGGGAGACATGTGGATTAGAGGCATTGAATTAGAGACCTGTGCCATGGATGAAAGGTCTGTGGATGAGAGATGTGAGTAGGAGGCCAGCGGTTGAGAGACCTGTGGATGTGGCCCGTGGATGAGACTAGTGGATAGAGACCTATGGATGAGACACCAGGGGTAGAACTTCGGAATTTATTTGACTAGACAGCGGGACTAGTAACGTCAAAAGTTTACTAGTCTGCCAAAAAGGTTTACTAGTCCGGCAAATCATAACTAAAAAACAGTATATATTGCAACCCCAGAAAAAAACAATGCACTTTTCATAAAGGTAACAAATAAATAATACAGAAATAAAAAAAATAAAAAAATAAAAAGGGAAGATAAGATCTGTATTACAAAACTGTGCAATTGAAAAAAACTGCCAATTGCATTCTTTGACTGGTAGTACTTACACACCCTACCTGAATTTTCGTGGACATTCTGGAAATTTACCTCACATCACGCTGTTATGAAAACTGTTCTACTGGACTTAATTAATGGAAATAAAAATATCACACTATAAAATTTTAGACATCAAAGAACCATTAATGTTACAAATAATGCCCAGACAAGTTCATAGCTGGTGGCTATGCCTAAGAAAATGTGATCATTTATCAGTAAACGAAGCTACTTATCAACTTTTTTAATGACTTGTGATTAAGTTATGTCCCCCAGCCTGTTGATGGATTAGGGTTCAGGTCACTGTGACTACAAAGGCTTGATTGGTTGATGTAGGATGTGGTGCATAACACATTGACCTATACTAGACAACTAGTGGACTAGTGGGTAGTTCTACGGCCTGGAGACCAATGGATAAGTCCTGTGGATGACTCAGAGCTCAGTGACAGACGGCTGGCTACCTGTAAGCCACAAGTGTGATCTGGGTGTGGCCGAATGGGTGGAGATTGCCTTTCAACAGCAAGCTACATTTTCATTCTACCATAAAAACTGTCCAGATTCTGCTTAGCTTTGTATTCATTTGGAAGTGCATTGAACTTTCATTGGCTCAACAGAGTTATTGACACATGTGCAGCTCACCATAGAAATTACTTACAGATTCTCGGAAGGTGTCACCTTAGCAGGCTGTAGACTGACTTGGTACTTCTCATCCCTTGGAGACTCACAGTTTGCGTGTGTACTGAGGTATCTGAAATAATACAATTCCACACCAATGACACCATCATTCATGAAATTCAGCAGGATATGTACTACAGTTACAAACTGTTTGTCAATGTTAATATGCAATTACGTGAGGTTATCTTCGGGTTGGACTAAAAACATATTATTTAATGAAGATAAATGCACCGGGATGTGACAAAACCATAAATAATTTATACTGAAATCTAACAAAAGTAGTGTTGGGCAAATTTGGCATAATTTTGAACCAAACTTGAAATGCCCAAAATTTGAATTCCAAACTATTTCAACTACTTCTACATGGTTAATCAGCATAGTCCATAGAATTTTGACGCTGGATTAAACAATTATTGTTCTGTGCCAGATGTAATGGTACAAGAAAATGTATGTATTATATTATACACAAATTTGTCTGAGCTAAAAGTATGATGAATTATGCTGTTTAGTCCTTTGCACTGCAAATCACCTTTCACCAAACCAATTGTTTTTAACCTTCAGAATAATCATTGATTGGTGTCTTTCACCCAACAGTGACAATTACCAAAGAAGACACTTGACAGCAAGTTTTCCCCATGGCCCTGGCAGTGACCACACCTTTTATTTGGTCAGACCCAGAGGATGGATTAGCACCTGAGGGTGACCATAGGTCAATATCCCCTTTGTTCATTAGTCAGGTTCCAAGCTGGCACCAGGCTGTTCTGGTCTCCTGGCTGTCTTTCAAGTTTCTCACAAGATCATAGCAGTCATTAGCATTGTCTCATCTGAGGGCTACATAGACATTTTATTATGGACTTCGGATCCTGGCTTTTAACTTAACAAACAATTAATAGATTATGGCCTTT
Organism: Oasisia sp. SBJ-2009; assembly: GCA_964017155.1. NCBI lineage: Eukaryota > Metazoa > Annelida > Polychaeta > Sabellida > Siboglinidae > Oasisia > Oasisia sp. SBJ-2009. The sequence continues at coordinate 55,737,421 of OZ024854.1, forward strand.
GCCTCCGTGGATAGAGGTTTCTGAGTCACTTGTCATTGTGATGTAGTTAGCAATAACGTACAAGACTACCTTGTACTGGTCTGCCTATCATTGCACAAGCAATGTCCACTAATTATGCATATAAACAAGACGTCTTGATAAATGATTTGTTTTTTGTTTACCTATAATTATAGTAAATTAACTAATATATCCTGAAAATGAAAAGTATTTAGTTGTGTCATGGGTAAAATGTATTTAATTCATGCTGAATTAAACACTTATTTTTCATAATGACATGACACACTGAACTTTACCAGACCACCAGAATAATTGGCAAGAAGGTTTACTAGTCAGCCCTTTAGTAGGGTCTAGAATTGAAGTTTCGTGACCATTCTCTGGCTACTAAGGTTTGACGATTGATTTGACTACTATGGACAATTTAAAAAGATTTAGCCCCCTGGTCCCTCAAAAAAAGGCTAGCATTTTCCGCCAGAGGCCCAAATCCAAAATGGCCACTGGCACCATCTCAAACAATTAACGTTTTAACAAAAGCTGCAAAAATCACATATGAAGACACTTTTTAGGGTAAGTGGTCCACAAGAATTCCAATTCTGACATCAGTTTGACGCTATGACATAATTTTGACCCATAAATCGAAGATGGCCACCATCTGGTAGAATGAAAACGTAACTTTTGAACCAGAGCACCTAGAAGCTTGTATGAAAACACTTTTTTGGGAAAAAATGTACACAACAGGATTTTGAAGCTAAGTCAACATTTTAAATTGCTGGTCTAAATGCCTTGTCCTTGACTGTGTAAGAACAGTAACATTATCAGTTTGAACATTTTAACAAACCACTTGTTTTTTAATTATGGTTGTTTCCTGGCATTATAAAAATAATTAAACGTTCATAAATATGCGCTCATATCTTCTACTGATCAGCTATTTGAATATAGAAATCTGTGATGAGTTTACAGAAACAAAATATTGTGGTCTGCTCCCATATGGTTTAAAGCGACATGGTCCGTCCGTGGCTTTTTATTTTTATTGCAAAATCATGTTAATCAGTATAAGTTATACCTATTATAGCGTACAGACCGTCAAAAGACGTTTTCATGTACCGCTTAGGGGTTGAAAATAGACGCAGTAAGGGCGCTTAACTCTGCGTACACATCGACTAGGAGGCGTTTTCAAAACCGTTGTAGGCGTGGCTAAAAGCCCAGAAGGAAATGCAGTATCACGTAAACACACAAGTTAACGTGTTGCACGTGCTGTCGTGTAGTGTATTTGTTGTCATTCGTAATGGTATGAAGTCAGTATTTATGTGTGAATGCGATTTGTATGGGCGTTACATTTGTTATAAAAACATGGTATATATTTGTAATGTATGTTGTGTGCACATCATAAGACCAGACAAGAGACATCCTATTATTAGAAAACCTTTATAGCCAATTACAACTAATTCACTAACTGCCACACCCAGCCAGGTGCACACTCCCAGTTGGTAAAGGTCAAAGGGTGGGTGTCACTTGCGGCAATTTTTTTTAAACAAAATTGGACGCATTCAATTGTAATTCAATTGTAATTGTAAATATAATTTTAAATGATATTTTAGTCCTCTTATAGTGTATATGTATATTTTTAAAGGAATTTTTTTTATTATTTATTTATTTTATTAACTAATTTACATCACAATTATTGTTAAATAGATAATCTATTATTTTAATGTTGTCTTTAGTTATTTACTATATTAAAAAATGTACAATGTATATTTTATATCTATATTTTATATTTGTTTGCCGTATTCTATTTTACAGTATATTTAGGCACTATGTAAGTCAACGCCAGACTACATCCCAATTTATCAAGTAATTTGTACACGTTGAATATGGTTATAAAGCTTTATTATTATTATTATTGAGTGACAGCGTCGGGATTCTTATAAACATTCAACGTTTAACATTACGAAATCACTTCTGTTTCGTTAAAACATTTACTGGCGGCCATAACGCTACAATAGTTATAACTTATACTGATTAACATGATTTTGCAATAAAAAATAGGCCTCCGTAAAAAATAATAACATCATGTCGCTTTAACGGCAACATGTTGGTGGCGCCACATGACGGAGTTCACTGTGGCAGTCATGAAAGCGAGTTATTTATTTACACATTTTTTTCGATTTCAGGGATTAATTATTATTTTGTGATCACGTGACAAGAGCATAGGCGTTGTGCAGGTGTAGTAGATATACCATGCGAAGTCTGGTCACCGTGGCTTAGGTGATAATTTTGATAGTTGTTTCGAGGTGCGGGCCTAACTTGGTCTTAGACTTAGCCGCCCTAGCGGCTAGCCTAACTGCAAATGTATCGGAACTTACGAGTCAAGCAGAATTTCCGCCAATTTATGATCTGATTTCGCTTTCAGCGCAACCTTCAAGCGAACCCATCGTGCCTTCTGTTTTTCTAGTACAACCCGTGTGGATGTCCTGGCTTTGTCCCGGTCACATTTCGCTTTCTTTGCCGCGGACGAAAGACATTTCTTCTTACCCGCCATGATTATGCTTGTCTCGATTACCCAGACTCCATGAGGGGGCAGCACTTTTCAGCGATGGATGACAGTTGTAGCTTCCGACTGCATGATGAATACTAGGACAATCAGTATCTTAAATGTCCGGTTTAATATTGAGTTTACCACACTGTCATAGACATATAACGATTTACGTAGTGCAGATAATAAACACGATTTTAGGCCGTTTCTTTTACGGGATTTTCATTTTACATTGCTTTGCGTTGTGCTTTCGATAAGCACTTATATCTGACAAGTTGTCTAGAGTAAATGCACATAAATCATAACACGTGTATACGTTTGCCCCAAACAGGTTGTAGGGGCCTACTGCGCGAAAAATGGCACTCTTCATTATTAGTCAAGATCGGCAAATACAAGTACTTGCCGCTAATCAATGCTGGCATGGCAGCCACCATATTGTCCATAAACATAATAATCGATTAAAATTCATGATTTCCGTGATCGTTGTCACCGACAAAGTGTTCCATTGCTTCTGCTTGTAATAATCCTTCGGAAAAATTATAACTGAAACACGCTATTTGGGAACAATTCGATTATTACAAACAAAAACAAAACAAAGTCCTATAGCCTATAGGCGGTAGTAGCCTAGTAGGCCGAATTTGAAATAAACAAATTAAATAAGGATACCCTTTTTATCAGATAATACTTTATTATAAAAACTATTCAAGATTAAACTGATATTCGCACTCACAAAAGTACAAATTTGCAGTTATTTATGAAGCAGGAATAATTACAGGATTAGTCTCAATTACCGAGGCTCCATGAGGTGGCAGCCTTTACACGGATAACATTCAAAAGCCGGCAAAGTGACCAGATGGTTTTCTTGGGTAAACGACAGTCGGGTAAACAAGACTCCAAATTGTCTTCACATGATAACGCATCACGTGATCATGCATTTCCAGCTCGGATTTTAGCCACACCTACAACGGTTGATGTAAACAGTATATAAGTGCACTTATTATTTGATAATGGGACATGAAAACAACTTTCGGTGGTCAGTGTGCTATAATAGGTATAATTGATACTGTATATAACACGACTTTGCAATAAAAAAAGCCACAAAGTGCCAGCGTTCCTTTAAGTCAAATTAAGATAATCTTCAAGTGATTCCACCATCTGTTCTGGTCTAACAAAACCACCCCAATTATATTTCTGAATGTATCACTTTCCTTTTATTTTTGTATCGTTAATTGCCGATGATAGCACAGCCGATCGTAACCTCTTCTTCACTGCCATAGTCCAACTAAATTATAAATGCACACATCGTTTTATGTAATCGCATAGCATGTGATAAACGTGTTATTTTCATCTTATTGACCTGAGGCATGCCATCATCATCGCAAGCCGGAGGTTGCAACTGACCAGGTAGTGTGTGGAATCGAAGCTTGCTTGGCTGCATAACTTCGCCAAGGCTAAAGTGTTGCCACCTCAAGGATTCTGGGTAATCAAGGTTAACTTGAACCATACAGCATTTGATCGACTTTGCTAGTCACTACTGCACCAGCTGCAGGAACAGTGAATATGTCAACTCGAATTTAATTTGAAGAAAAAAACAGTGACACTGTTGGAACAGAGTGACATGAAGACTGGGTGAGAGATGGAACAAACTAGTGGTTGAAGACTGAAGGAAGATAGGTGATAGGAGAGGAACAGACTGGAGGTGGCAGAAATGAGGTGGTAGGGAAAATTATAATTGGCATACAAGTTTTACATGAGACAGTGAATGGAGTCGATTGGTCATGACAGGGCCTGGGAAACACTGATGGGAGTGTAAATGACACCAGGGACAATGAACTGAAAGCAGACTAGACGGCACAAGAAGAAAGGTGACATGGGATCAGTTTGCAGCAGGGAAGACTGACGCCAACAGGAAGGAGGCCGACAGGAAAGATTGAGGCCGGGATAATGGCGACCGGGTTGAAACAAGCATAGCCATTTTGGTAAAAAGTAATTGGCATCATACATGGATGCATTTTATAAGCACTGGGTCTATTAGATTTTGATAAAATTTGATCAGCTCATCAATGCAGCAATAGTAATGCCTGCATTTAGAAATTTCAGATTTTTGAACGGTACCCATGGCAATATCCTTTCAACATGACCATCAATACAAAAGTGAACAGTGCCCTAATGGGTTTTATCAAGGACCATCCTAGTGCACAGATAACACTTCAGAAGTACACTAGAAAACACAAATTCTGGTAAACCCAGGAGATACTACACAACCATGAGTAAGGCAACTGAAGCAGCCAAACACCAGGCAAATTTAAATTCCTCAGGTGTTTTTGGCACATATGGGAAGAAAGGAAGGATGGACGGAAGGAGGGAGTTTTGGATAATACAACAAGATTGCAATGAATGCATGGCTACATAACCTGTGGCATATAAGCACAGTAATCTACCCAAGACGCAGTATTGCAACTCACAGTTGGTCATTTATTTTGTTCAATAATTGTAACTACTACAAGTCCTACCAACACTAGCCAAACTTATACCAAAAGTACAGAAACATTATGAAATACTTGAGCTCTATATATTGCTGTTCCTTTTTATTTTTAGGGTAAAAATAACTGCGCTCAAATGAAATAATTATACCAATTAGTTTCACCATCATAAGTACAATCCACTCATTTCCACTGCTTAAAAAAATAAAGTTCCTGTGACCATAACTGCACATTATATAGTGTAATACTGTTACTGTAGCTATACAACACTAATTTACATGCCTCAAATGGAATTAAAAAGTAGATGCATTTTAGCCCTCTTAAAAGCAATACCCATAAATGTGATTATGGTCAACAAAAGTTCAAACAGATTAACACTAGCCTATCCGCCTACACTTAATTAATATGATTCAAAAGTTCTGCACGTTGTTACTGCTTTGCTAAGATTTTTTAAAATAATAAATGCAGCTGAAAATGCCAAGATATTCTACCTTATTGCTAATAATCAGACTCATTTCTTTAAATGATGGACATTTGAAATAGCCATATTATGCAATGTTCACCACACTGGGATTGGGCTTGCTGATTTAAGCATCGACAGTGTCTGTTCCAGCGGTTTCACTGCTGTTCTCATTAGTGGTATGTTCTGGAGTGACTGGATTGCTCCGCGTGTTGGTAGTCTCTTCTGGAGTGACTGGATTGCTCCGCGTGTTGGTAGTCTCTTCTGGAGTGACTGGATTGCTCCGCGTGTTGGTAGTCTCTTCTGGAGTGACTGGATTGCTCCGCGTGTTGGTAGTCTCTTCTGGAGTGACTGGATTGCTCCGCGTGTTGGTAGTCTCTCCTGGAGTGACTGGATTGCTCCGCGTGTTGGTAGTCTCTTCTGGAGTGACTGGATTGCTCCGCATGTTGGTAGTCTCTTCTGGAGTGACTGGATTGCTCCGCGTGTTGGTAGTCTCTTCTGGAGTGACTGGATTGCTCCGCGTGTTGGTAGTCTCTTCTGGTGTGACTTGATCGCTCCCTGTACCGTCGCTGGTAGTGTTTCCCGTAACTTTGTTCTTCTTCTGCTCTGTGGTCAGGTCTTTGTGATATCTCTCCAGGTGGTAGTCGAGTGAATGTCTCTGGCGTGCACGGAAGTCACAGTGTGGGCAGGCGAGAGGTTTCTTGTCGTTGTGGATGTGCATGTGCACTTGTAAGTGCCACTTGTTGCCAAAGGAGCGCGTACATCCCGGCCACGGGCACGGCAGCAGGCGCAGCTTCAAGTGGACGTTGTTCACATGCTTCTTCAGTCGAGTTCTGGTGGTGATCTTCTTCCCACAGTATGGACATACCTGCAGAGCACAACCACTCAAACATAAACAATGAGTAGTAATTACATATGCGTGTGGGTGTGTGTCTGTGTGCGTGTGTGGGTGGGCTGGTGTTTAACAAGGTTTAACAAGTTGCCGTCCAGAATCAAGCTCCAGATGGCATGTGAACAAGGAAGCCTATGGCTTATCGAGTGTTCACTTAAAAAAAAAAAATATATACAATATTATAAAATGCACTAAAATGCTGCTAATTAAAATGCGTTGTCTCTAAAAATACATAAGTAAAATAAAAAATATACAAGTAAAATAAATAAATACATAAAATATCCTACAATAACACCATTTTTTATAATAATAAATTAATTAAAATAATTATATGAATAAATTATTTAATCAATATTAAAATAATTTCTAAAACATTTAAGTGTTCAACCTAGGTATAGACCGCCCTTGCCAGATAATTGTCAATTTTATTTTTAAACATATTTACACTGCTGGCATTTACACAATCATGACTTAAATTATTCCAATCAGTTATTGTTCTCTGGGAGAAGGAGAATTTTCTTTTATCTAATCTAGAGTATGGCTTGACTAACGCTGCCTTATGCCCCCTTGTCACACTATCTTCTTTTAGTTTGAAAAAAATGTTGCTATCAATTTCAATGTGTGTGTGTGTGTGTGTGTGTGTGTGTGTGTGTGTGTGTGTGTGTGTGTGTGTGTGTGTGTGTGTGTGTGTGCGCGTGCGTGTGTAACAGCAGGTGAACTTGTGTGGCTACGAGTACAATCCTGCTACAAACCTGCCAAATGGTGTGTTACTGTTATTGAACGGTAACCAATGAATGCACATGTTACAAAACTACTAGTTGCTATACTAATTAACAGTAGCCTATGAAAACTCATTTTACAAAAATCTGCCAGATAGTGAACAGTTAGTGAACAGCAGTCCGTGAAAGCACATTTGACAAACTTGCCAGTGAATAGAAGCTAATGAAAACACACTTTACAAACCTGCCAGTTAGTGTGCCAGTGAACAGTGGCCAATGAAAGCACTTTACAAACCTGCACGTTGGTCTGCAAGTGAACGTTTTCCACATGGACTCGCAATGAGTGTTCTTGCGTGAAGGACTTCCCACATACTTCACATTCGGGTGGCTTCAGCAGCTTGTGATGCGACTTGATGTGATTCCGCAATTGTGAGATGCATTGGAACACTTGGTCGCATTCGGAGCAGGGAAACCGCTTACCAAAGTCAATGCCATGCTTTACCGTCTGGTGTTCCTGCCAATAGGAAAGGCAGATTTAGGCCTACATTGGCACACAAGCCACATGGAACCAATCTCCTGTTTACAATGCAGATTTTGTTTGAGAGCATGTGTGCATGCAAGGGTACTATGTGTCCACAGTCAAAAGCAAATAGTAATAGCATACACAACTGGATGTGGGACATCAATAATGACCCAGAGGATTCTATACCATTAACTTTGATAGCTCAGCATGAGGTGTAACCTTCCTCAAAACAGACCATTTTGGACACTTCTGTGACTGGTTGCTTGGTCCCCAAACATCTGCACACATTCAGTCATGTTTTGAAATTTCTGGATCTAATGGTTTTCTTTCAGAAACAGGGAATTTTGTTCATGCGAGAATGAGATTAATTTAGCAGACAGCATGTTGTCCATGTAGTGAAATATTCTATGTGAACATTCCTGGTAAGCGAAGTTCGACTGAGATCACACACATAATTACAATTGCGGTGTAGACAAACAGTGACAATTATGTTTCTTGTGTTGCACCAGATCCATGCAAATATTCACATCTGAAAGCTTGTGTCTGTGATTATATTCCCACTTTAAGCGCTAGCTTGAAATACGTTGTTTCCCCCACACAATTGCTGTCGAACATGAACAAGAATTCTACCTACACGTCCAGGATATCTGAGTGACGTGACCGTGAACTCTGATAACTCACCTCCAGTTTCTTCTGCTGATCCACTAGATATCCACATATCTCACAGACCAGTTTCACATTTTTCATATCTGGAGGAGGGCGGTGAGCACCCCAAATGTGTCGCCCTAGAGCCTGAGGCGTCAGAAAGGCTTGCTTACATTTTTCGCACTGCAAGTCAAGTAAAACATGAACGGTAAATTTTTCATAGCACAGTATCTGGTCCTTAGAACTGCCCAAAACACCTTTTGCACTATACTTGTTCAGTTGAGCACCATCTCAACTTCTCTGGTAAGCATTCAGCCATGTTGCAATTAATGTCTGGAGACTATCCACAGCCAGGTATTCGTTCAAACAGCTGATTGAACTTGATCAATATCAAGACTTGTCGAAGGCTTGAAACAGTTGCAAAAAGATTAAACCTGGAATATCTCACTCAACTAAGTATCTGAAGGGCAATTCCACGGTAACGGAATTACAATTCACAATATTTTTTGGTTTAAAATGGTTATATTTTTCCATTCAGCATGTGTCTAGAAAAGAAACTTAAATATGGTTTGAAGTGCACACTACACCCTATAAGTACCAGTGGTACCTGTTAAGAAATGTAAAATAATTACGGCTGTTTTAATTTTGGTAACGGAATTACTCAGAACATTTGAACATCAGTTTTTATTAAATGTCATGACATATCGTCTGAAATCTGCAAACTACCAGGGCCAACAACTAGCATTAATAAATATACATATAACATGACCTTGTATTGGATAGAATTTTACTCATGATATATGTACTGTTTTTTACAGTGAACAGGTTTTGATCGGTAACGGAATTACATGCAATAGTAACGGAATTACGAGTCTGACTATTTTTGGAATAAAACATCAAATAATAATTGATGCTCATTTTTTTCTTTTCTGCAAGATTACAGAACACCATAACTTCATGTTCTACTAAAAATAACAATTGTACTGGCCAATAATTGTACACACAGTACAGCGATGTATTTCACATTTAACTCAAAATCAGTCTAAAGCAGTTATTGAACTCCAGTCCATCTGTGGGTCAGGGAGGATGTTAATGTCACAATCTTTATCAGTAGAGGCAGTCAATATATCCTCAACATCAGGCCACACAAATTTACATAGTTCAACACACTTCAAGTAATTTGTGACCTTAGTTTAAAAAAAACGGGAAGACACATGTTTTTGCTTTTTTTTACAACCATCTACTTTAAGTCCAGACATTTTGGCAAGGTCTAAGTTTGATTACCCATACTGTTGTCTTCTTTGTCATCTTCATTATTTCAGTGTTTTAATCTTGAAGAAGTTCCTCGTGGATTATTATTTGACATGGTTTTGTATAATAGTCACAAACAATGTAACCAACTACCCTCTGACTCTTTGCAACTGCCTAATGTTGGGAATTAGACTGATCTCATTCCAGTCATATGAACTTTATAATTTTTAATTCAACCATGGCTTAGTTGATGCATCCATGTAACATATTCTGACAGGTCCTGGCAGCAACTTTGTTAAACTCATTGGATGTGATCACGCGATATCACTCTAGAGAACAATTGGAGTCATAGTCTTGGACAATAAACCTTAGCCATGTGGTAAAGAAATACTGTGTAGAATTTCTTTGAAAGTCCATGAACACATTCTGCAACTGATCTTTGACAGATAATCTGGCCTACCTTGTAGATTTATATGGATCACTGCTGCCATTCCGTGTAGTATCACGTTTTTTTTACAGATAGTACATGTTACAAATAGTGCATGTTTCTGAATCCATGGACAGTTTTCATAAAGTCCAAAGATTCCATTCATATTTAACTGAAACATTGTCCCAGTGCCTGTGCTGACCTCTAATGTACTTAGGTCCCATTATTAGTTTCTTATTATGATTTATAGGGCAAGAGAAAAAAACATGTAATTCTGTTATTGTAATTCCGTTACCAAAATATAATTCCGTTACTATGATTCCCGCAATATGAGAAAAGACACACGTAAATTGTGTACTCTCACCTATTCGTGGGTGTATCTAATAAGAGAATTTCAAGTAACTGTTAATTTTGATCACTTGTTGGCTCTCAGGAAAACTTTATGTACTTTTTCGGTAATGGAATTACATAATAAATACATGAAAATGTGTGACTACCCATATCAAAATACAGCTTATGCAGTACAAGTTGCCTCCTGAATTTTGAATACATACAGTATGAACTTTGAAAATCTATAAAACAAAGGTAAATTAGTTAAGAGTTAATGGTAAGATGTGAGGGGTTTCTGTTGGCCCTAGTTTTTCCATTAGTTGGACTGCTCAGAATTCACTCCATTACAAAATTAAAAAAACTTGTGAACTGACGGCACAATTATTTTACTTGGGCCTGAATTTTACGTATGTTTTACATCAGTGGTACAACTTTTACACTGTTTCACCAAGATTCAATTTTTAGCAGTCTGGGCTCTCCAATATGGAATTGCCCTGAAGACCCTGCTATGTCACTGTGCTCCATTCCATCCAACTAATTAAATAATTTCCACTTACTTTGGCCAAGGTTCCTTTAACTGTTGAAACATATAACAAGGTCTAGGACATTCGCAGTTCTGAATGAAGTTTTTCAAACTTAACCATAGTCATTAAACTTGTTAGGGTAAACAAAATTGCTGTATAAATTTATTATATTTAACTAATTTTCATTCAATTTTTTCAATATTTATATTGTTTTACATTATCAAAATCTGGCATTTCAATTTAACATTTTATTGTGTTAAGATTAATAAATAAGGTAACTTACCACTACTGTGTTTAGAGACTTGCTAAAACTCAGTCTGACCTCATATGTAGCATGTCACTGACATCCAGTGCTGATAGCTGGCATGGATAAAACTGGTGACACCTCCAAACTACACAGCGTAATGATATGTGCAAAACAATAGCATACTATAAACAACAGAGCTGTAAAAACACCTTAAAACAAATTGTGGTTAATTAAAATCTACTTGCTTTGTTACAATATCAGAACTGTCATTACAAACAATGACACACCTTGTGTTTGTGTTCGTGACTGGTCAAGTGTGTTCTGTACTGGTAGTAGGAGCTGAACACTTCGGCACACAGTGGACACTTGCGTTGCATCTCCAAATCATTATTATGATTCGCCTTGTCGTGAGAAAACAAAGCATTTTACATCATTATCACCAGATGTGGCTATCTGACAATGCCATATTTTGGCAACAGTAAGGAAAACCTTCTTTTTGTTTATATATTTAGACATAAAAATCACCCATGTGGTGAAGAGTTAACAGAAAATGTCTTCATCTGACACAGAATGACCCTGGCTTGCAAGTAAAACATGAATTATTAATAATGCCACATGGTAGCTAGCCTCTCGGTGTAGCACCAAGTGTTAACTGACCTGCCAGTGTAGCACCAAGTGTAAATGACCTGCCGGTGAGCACCAAGTGTTAACTGACCTGCCGGTGAGCACCAAGTGTTAACTGACCTGACGGTGTAGCACCAAGTGTTAATTGACCTGCCGGTGAGCACCAAGTGTTAATTAACCTGCCGGTGAGCACCAAGTGTTAACTGACCTGTCGGTGAGCACCAAGTGTTAACTGATCTGCCAGTGAGTACCAAGTGTTAACTGACCTGCCGGTGTAGCACCAAGTGTTAATTCACCTGCCGGTGTAGCACCAAGTGTTAACTGACCTGGCGGTGTAACATCAAGTGTTAACTGACCTGTCGGTGAGCACCAAGTGTTAACTGATCTGCCGGTGAGCACCAAGTGTTAACTGACCTGCCGGTGTAGCACCAAGTGTTAACTGACCTGCCGGTGTAGCACCAAGTGTTAACTGACCTGGCGGTGTAACATCAAGTGTTAATTCACCTGCCGGTGTAGCACCAAGTGTTAACTGACCTGCCGGTGTAGCACCAAGTGTTAACTGACCTGGCGGTGTAACATCAAGTGTTAACTGACCTGCCGGTGTAACACCAAGTGTTAACTGACCTGCCGGTGTAGCACCAAGGATTAACTGACCTGCTAGTGTAACACCAAGTGTTAACTGACCTGCCGGTGTGTAGCACCAAGTGCTAACTGACCTGCTGGTGTAACACCAAGTGTTAACTGACCTGGCGGTGTGTAGCACCAAGTGTTACCTGACCTGCCGGTGTAGCACCAAGTGTTAACTGACCTGCCGGTGTAGCACCAAGTGTTAACTGACCTGCCGGTGTAGCACCAAGTGTTAACTGACCTGCCGGTGTGCTTGCAGTGCCTCTATGGAGTCCTCCACCTTGCCACACTGGCGACACATGCGCTGTCCGTTCATGGACGCCTCCTCGTAGTGTCTCCTCATCACATGACTCGTAAGAATTGCACACGACGGAGTGCGGAAGCTGCAAGCTTGGCAGGCCACTATGTCATCGCTGTCACTGTCGCTACCACTGCCGTTACCACTGCCGTTACCACTGCCCGTACCACTGCCACTACCAGACTTCTTAACAGCTGCACGTTTTCTCCTTCTGATGATCTCGCCGTCACTGTTATCATCAGGGTCCCAGTCCGGATCATTATTTGGGTCGTCTTTCCACCCAGAGATCAGGTAGCGGTCGTCATCTTTCATGTCGGCGTCACTGCACTCACTGGGTGTGTCACTGCACTCACTGGGGACGTCATCGCATTCACTGCTCACATCGACAACCGGATCGTTCATTTCTACAATGGTTTCTTCAGATGTGGGAGCCACTCCAACACGACTGTCACCAACATTCTCTGTCAGTGAAGTCAGCTCTAGAGTTTGGTCATTTATAACCTTGACCTTGTGGGAGGTTGACCCAGTCACTTCACTTGAGGCAATTGTGGCATTGGTCAAGCTGACCACGACTGGATGTTTCCAGTCCGACTCCAAGTTCAGCGTCAATGTCACCTTGTAGATCATGTCACATGACATGTCTAATGGTGGCACCCCTGTAGCTGCTGGCTTACCTGTGGGAGGACATAAAGGTTAGCTAAACAGCAACAGCAGGTCTGTTTGGCATTTATTGTTATCACCTTTTGGTAGAATTAGAGCTGAAATATGACTGGTCAACTGTGAATCACATCATTTATGCAGGTTGCTTAACAATCAGATTTTCAGTTTTATTGACAAGTTCAAAGTCAAAAATATACCAATCGATCTATATTAAAGTAGATATTTTGTGAATGATGTAATAATTATGTTGATCCGTTTCCACAAACAAAATAGTCTTCTCATAAATAAGAGGAAATATCAAGTTCAGTCCGAGCACCAAGATTGAGCAATTCCGAGTTCTGTTAACAACGAAACAATTTTGCAAGAATCTGTTTGTAGAGCAGGAAAGTAGATTTATAGATAATATTAAAATAAACCAATAGTATCCATAATGACGAGCAACATTATTAGTTATTAGGTATCACCTGGTAGATTTTGTTCTTGCAAAATGTATTTGAATAAAAAAGAGCAAAAGTCTAATTTGAGGCATCTTTAATGATCTACTTAACACAGGTGTTATCGTCTTCTTACCTGAAGACGCTGGCCCACTGGCATTGTCCCCTGTTGATCCAACCGTTACTGTGTAGTTGGGTGATGGCGATCCCAAGATTTCTTCTTGCCTTAAAGCAACAGTTTAGTTGAACATCACCCAGAAGGAAGCTTCACAAACGCGGGAACACAACCGCAATAATATCCAAACTCAACAACTGAAATGACACAATTTATGGTTAATTACTTACTAAGTTAAAAAATATATCTGCAAGACGTAACACTTCCAACGGTCACTATCAGTGCCTTGACTAAGTGTCCCGTGAACCTTCAGTGTGTTGATAATACACATTATCTGCAGTAAATGCATTATAATCAACATTTTTACCAACATGAATTTTTTTATTAATGTAAACGTTTATGTCGTCATTTATGGGGGATTATTGTACTGCATATAATGCTTACTTCACTTTCAATGGCATAGTGTCGAATACTGGCAGGATTAGGTTTTTGTCATCTTGAAGAGCCGTTAGATCAGCGGACAACGACGCTCCAACGCCAGAGTCAACTTTGGTGGATCTCAGAAAGCTAGAAGAGAACAAACACATTTGTAAATTGTGAAGTCACAACTTCCAGGACAAAAACTAAGTACATATACTGTAGTCAGGTCCGTGTATATACCGTTTTTTCCTTTTTCGTTTTCAAATTTGCGAAAGAAAAACAGATAACGAATTCCTTTTTCATTTTAAAATTTGCGAAAGAAAAACGAAAAACGAATTCCTTTTTCGTTTTTCAAAGTAAAGTAAGAAAAACGAAAAACGAATTCGGTTTCCGTTTTTGCATTTAGGATGCTTCGGGTGCACTGCCACTTCGGGTGGCCGGTAAAATTGGTAGTTTCGGCGGGATACTTCGGTCGCACTGGCAGCGTTTTGAAAACAAACTCGCAGAAATTGCATCGGCAAAGTGGTATATCTAAGTACCTACAGGTGAATATTGGTCGTTTCGGTGCTGTTTTTTATGTTTCGACAATTTAAAGATACTCAATCCACTTGTTTGCTAATCGCCAAACCGGTTCTTTTCTGACCAGATGTGTAATATGTTAATAGTTTAACTAGTATGCAGTCAGTTATTTTTTTAAATGCGTACTTGTCTTTTTTTAATCGTAAAAAACGAATCGCCGCTGCCGACGCCCTGTGCTTTTTGGGTCACTTGCTTTGTGTGAGATCGACCTACTACGGCACAATAACAAATCGCACGTGCTTTTACGCTTCAATCGAAGATTCCAAAGGCAAAGTGATACTTCTATGAAGGTACGCATTAAGTGCATTAACGCAGTCAGCAACAAGAGCGAGTAGTCGGGGGCTAATTCACTCTTGTGAACGTTGACTCGACGCGGATTCTCTAACTTGTAAAATTATAATAAATATAAGTCTGACAGTGTCGCTGACAAGGCAAGCCATTTTGAGTTGACAGTCACCATCGCCATCGATATCGCTCAGCATCTCTCAGCCAGACACAACCTGTGTTGATATGTACCGGTATTGTATTTGATTACGCAGGATCTTGTTAATAAACTTAATAATTGCGAAAGTACATGCCAGAGAGAATAGATGACGTGAGGGACGAAATGATAAATAAAATTGACATAAATAAAATTGACATGGGGAACTGGTAGTAGGCTCTTGTCGGTCGGGCAAGAAACGTATTTTTAGAACAGAACGTCCAACGGAGAATTATATTATATTTCACAATTATTAACACAGTGTTTTGCGACTCACATGTCAGTACTATTACTGAATGTTGATTTATATTATATGTTATGCAAAATAATTAAAATTTGTATAACAGCGATGATTGATGGTGATGTTTTTTTTCAATAAAAAATAAACATGAAAATAAAATGTTAATACAGTAGGTGTACATTATATCATGCAAGTATTACATATAACATTCTTGCACTTGTTTCCATTGTAGTCAATGCCTGGTTGTATTCTATGTATTTTGTGACTCACATTTCAGTACTATTACTGATTGTTGTTGATTTCCATTATATTTTATGCAAAATAATTTAGATTTTTATGACAACGATGATTGATGGTGATGGATTTACTCAATAAAAAATAAACATGAAAATCAAATGTTAATACAGTAGCCGAGTAGGTGTACACTATATCATGCAAGTATTACATATAACATTCTTGCACTTGTTTCCATTGTAGTCAATGGTGCCTTGCTGTAGTCTATATACCTGGTACCTATCAACTCATATCTGCCAGCTGTTTTCACATATTTATCAACATTTTCATCACAGTAGTATATGAATGCATAATATATTCGAATTATAATATTGCTACAGGCCATACTACAATGCAAAAGTGACACAAGGCAGAGGAGAGGCTAAGATTAAGGCAGTAATGGCAGATGCAGGGAGGATACGTAGTCTGCGGGAGGCTCACATCTGATAAATCCAGCCAATTTAAACATTTTAACAATCAACAATGTATAAATTATCAAAATATTTTAATATGTCCATTTAAATACACATTTGTTTTCATTCACATATTATCTTGAACATGGAAAACTAGAATGACCTTTGCACTTGTATAATGCATATTATACCCAGTGTCAACACAGACATTAATGCACAAACACTATGTGAGTCGGGGGGCATGGCTACGTAGATCAATTTTTATAATTACTTTCAAAATGGTGCATTTTGAAGGATGTTTTAAATTATTCCATGGGAAATAGAGAGGAAACAAATGCACAGCTACAAGTGGAAACATGTTTATAGCAAGAAATACCTATGAGGTGGCCATCCTGGCATATTTTGAGCAAATTGGCTTAGAAAAACAGAGGTGGTCCACCTCACTTATCATATAGCAGGGGAAATACTGCAGCGATGACTCAAGAAATTAATAATACAGTGTTGAAGAAGGTAGACAGACATACATATTATGAATGCTTGAATATTTTATGAGGGAATGTGCTGTTGGCATCACCATAACGTTATTTTGTCATTTCCAACATTTGCTTTGACCAGACAACCTCACATATTCATGTTTGACATAAAATATCAAAAATTAATATGTATACACCATGTAGTAGTTATTACATGGCATCATTATTTACTCCAAACTCCACTACCATGATGCATGTTTTTTGTTTACTGAAATTGAATATATATATGCTTTTCTTTACAGGTCAACAAGAAACTGAACAATGCTTACTACCACTAGTTCAACAAGTTAATATGCTATACAGAACAGTTGTATTTATGGAGAAGACTATACAGCCATGAGCCATGCATATTAAATGTCAAGTATTCGAATGTCGACCAAGTGAAATGGTCCCAGTTGTCCTGTGTGTTGCATCGTGACAGACTCCACAGTACTGGTGGTGTGTACACTGGCTCCCATGCCGGTCAAATACCCTGACTGACTAAAGACCAATGTAGAATGCAGAGTGCTTGACATGCGAATATGGTGACGCCTGAATAGCTTTGCAGTTGGTGATGGAACGGTGGATGCCGTTGTCTGTCAAATATGGCATGAGCCTTTGGTCAACCTCTCTCGACACTGTAAGACAGGTTCGACAGTCTTTGGTAAACCGCATCAGCTTGGATATCGATGACATTGTGTGAGTTCACTGCATACCAGCTTCCTGGCATTTTGCTGTACATCCGCATCTGCCTATACAAGAAACAAAGTGACACTGAACATGGCTCTGACATGTATGATATTTTATATGTGACGGCACACTTAGCCAAAGTCAATACCATGGCAATGTAATTATTTTATTCGTGTTATAAAATGTACATGCCCACATGCCCAGACCTGTTATAATGAAGATTTCTACTAATGTGGGAAACATTCCGCCACACTGAAATTAATATGTGAAAATACTAAGTGTACAAAAGAAAAGTATTCACCACTATCTCTAGCCAGTACTCTTCATAGAATTGAGTAAACATATAGCAATTACACATGTAGCTCTCAGCCACATGGCAAGGACCCTGATTAGTTTAGCCACTTTTTAGGTGGAAAAATACAAAGCATTAAAGATATTAAAAAAAGTTAAACATCTACTGATTTTAAAAAATAAACTATAATCTAGTTATTTTATTTAATATATTTATTATTATATACATATTTTTAAAGGACATGGTCAAAGTGCTGTACATATTTGTTATGTACATAATGTTATTATATGTACATAGTATATATGTTATCTATTTACAGCATGTTTCTGTAACAATTATGTGTGTGTTATGGGTGAACTCTTTGCAAAAGTAAATTTCCAGAAATATGTTTTCATATGACAATTCTTTCAGAATATTGAAACAAATTCCCATGACATGTATGAGTATCACTCAGAGATGGAGTAATCGTACTCTGTACTTGTACTCATACTTGAGTAGGAGAACTTTTTGGGTAATCGTACTCATACTCGAGTACAAAGCAAAATAATCGTACTCGTACTCATGCATGTTCAAAGTAATCGTACTCATACTCAAGTACGAGTACTTTTTGAGTATTTGTACTGTTACTCGAGTACAAAGCAAAGTAATTGTTCTCGTACTCGAGTACATTACCAAAGTAATCGTACTCACGATTACTTCTCACGATTAATTTTTTCATATGAACTTTTGCCAGCAAATGTATTAGACAGATAAAAATGGCAATATTACTAGTAATCTAATAAATGTAATTAATTGAAGTATTAATTTTCTATTTCCCTAATTAATAACTTCTCTCCCTAGAGAAGCCACATCTCCTGACTCTCCTGCTTACTGTAGTAAGTGGTAGTACAAAGTTATATTGTGACAGTCCCTGGGAAGCCCTGGAGGAGATAAGCATCCCCTAACATCTTGCTTTGTAATTTTAGAAGCCATACCACAACCCCACCTGTAATGTTTGCTCTGTCAGTATCCAGAATCCTGACTGGGTCGGAGCAATATTGAGGCACATTAGCATTGACCTATTATAAAAAGTTTGCAGGCATACACAAATCCTACAGTGTAGAACTGTATGACTAGGAGGCACATCCACAGGGCCCCAGGCCCCTTGGATTCACAAATGACATACATCTGTACAATTTTTATAAAAGCTTTGTTGAGAGAGTAAATTATTTATCTGAGATGATGATCTTTTCCGCATGCCCTATGGTGATGACACCTCAAGTTCTGAAAATGTGACACATTTAAATTTTAATGTATTTGAAAAACTTGCAATGTTATGAACAAACAATCACAATCCTAGGCTTCCAAATGCAATTAATATCTTGTATTACATTAATTAATGTTACTAATAAATTAAAATAATATGTATATACCTATTTTCATATATTAAATTATTATTATTGTTTAATGTATTAAATATTGTCAGTATGAATAAGTATAATGAAGGCATTTTGGCCTTTACCTATGTAGACAGGTTTACAGTTTGCACTTAATTAAACACAATAGACAGGGTTTTAGCAGCTAACTGCCCAGACCCAGTCAGGATTCTGGATACCTAGGCACCATGACTAGTCATTCACACCATACTGACAGAGTAAACAGTAAAGGTGGGGCTGTCATGGGGTCTAAAATTACAAAATTAGACGTTAGGGGATGATTATAATTTTTTATATACTGTATCAGCAACCCCTAACATCTTGCATAATACTGCAGGGCTTCCCAGAGACTATGGCAATAATACTTTACTACCAGTACTACAGTAAGCAGGAGGATCAGGAGAAGGTATTAATTAGGGACATCTGACTGAATATTTATTTAACTGAAATGGAGTCAGAACACATTTACATTTTCCTTAGGCGACCATTATAACGTTTCCTTCATTTCCTACTAATCTTGATGAGTTTTGTTATTGACAATTTCGCAGCATATTTACCCTCCATAGACAGAGGATCAGTGAACAATTTGTTAACTTTTAATACCTCAGGCTCCCACAAACTTCTTTCAAACCTTACTACCCTCCATATCTGCTTGAACCGGCCGCTTGAACCACCCATGGATTGTGTCTGATTACTTCACCAAGCAAAATGACAACTGTATTAATACGCAGAAATGTACCAACTGACAGCTGTCATAATTTGACAGTTCTGGTGCCACGCTGCACAAAAACATAATTTATACTCACTCCACACTACATATGTGCTCACAGAAATTCAGACAACCTTCATAATGGTGTTTTTATAGGGTACTATTTGGTTGGATAATGGTGGACAAGCACCTTATTGTGGTCTTACATCACATGTTCAACAGTAATAGAAAATTAATAGCTCAATTAATATTACATTTATTAGATTACTAGTGATGTTGCCATTTCTATCTATCTAATATATTTGCTTGCAACATTTCATATGAAACAAAATGTAATCGTGAGTATGATTACTTTGGTAATGTACTCGAGTTTGAGCATGATTACTTTCCTTTGTACTCGAACGATTACTCAAAAGCACTCGTACTTGAGTACTCATACGATTACTCCATCTTTGGCGTGTATTGGATTGTATTTACAAGTAATTTTCAACAATCTTATTAACAGAACTTTATGTGCCAATTTCCATGACTGTTACAGGGGTCGAAATAGCGGGTGTCCGGCAGTCCGAGGACTGCCAGAAATTCGGTCGGACTGCCGAAGATGGCAGTCCGACGGACACCCGCCAAATTCGGGAATATTAAATTTTTTTTATTAACAATGTCGATCTTCGACAACGGCAACGACCCCTAATGACATACATGTTAAGTCTCCCGCAATTACAGAAAATTTCCCCGATCTCCCGGGCGGGAGAACCAATCTCTTTCATCGTAACGTAAGTGAACAAATTTGCGGGAGCGTCCGGCTTTTTCCAGTTTTCAGTCCACTCAAACAAACAAATCTACGTAATTTAGCTTACTGGGTGCGGATAATTGGTTTATTTCTGGCTGGGCATTGTCTCAAATGTTTTTCAGAGTCACCACAATGAATAGCAATGCCAGTTAACTAATTGCAATCGAGTCTGAGACTGAGCTAATGCTCAGACACCGCCGGGCGCTCGCCGGCGCGGTCAACGATTTGAACAATGACCTGAATTGGAATTATTTAAATCACGTCTTACTGTGATGACTGGACATTAAAAACAGTTTAATAAATATCTAAGTACAAGGCCTACACATTGCATGGGCAAGGCTGACATTGTTTATCAGCTTTATAGAATCGCCGCAAGCCGCTTCGATACCGTATTATCGCCCACTGTGTACGTTCCAGTCTTGTAGAACAAAGTTAAATCCGTTTACATCTTTACAAATAATGTCCATCCATACATCTACACTACATGTGCATGTTTGTAAAAGTATGTACTTTTGCTAAGCACTTTATTATTTGAGTACATTTGACATGTAAATGGAAAAACATCCTTAACAGACGAAAAAGACGAAAGCATGGTTATTTAAATGGACTCCATATTTAAATATCTCCATTCGTGCCTATGTTACCAAGGCTCAGTTCAGCTCATAAAATAATGAATTCCATATTCAAGTTTTACATGTAAAGATTATGTTAGTTGTGTAATAAAATATCATGTAGATGCTGATGCTTTTCATGCAAGGGATTCTTTGCAAACTATGATACATATCAGAAGGTGAACAAATAAGCCTATGTTAGGCCTATACCTAGAACACAATAAATAAATTACTGATAATTATAATATTTATTGTTCTATTACCAAGCCTTCTTTTTAATTCACGAGGGCCAAACAGCAACACATAATTTTTTATGAGATTAGCAGGGAATTGATTATATTATATTTGTGGTATTATGACTAGTGATAATAAAACATTTATGTTAATATTGAATATATTGTTCATGGCTCCAAGAATGGTTTTGCTCATTTCGGAGGATGAAAGAAAGGAAAACGGCAGTGATAGCGAGAGTGACAGTGGTGACAGTTATCTGGTGACAGCTCTTGCCAGATTGGGAGAGTGAGATCAATGAGCTTGTTGATGTACATATATTTTTGGTGTTTATGTGTATGTTTCCGGTGTAGGTGTATATAATTATGTTTCTGGTGTTGGTGTATATATTTTGTTGGTGCAGGGGTATGAATGTGTTTGATGTTCGCCTTTTGTATTAAATTTGTTCGATTTAAAAATATTGTTTGTCGTGTTATTTTGCTAAAAAAAAATTGGGCCATTTTTAGGACAGCCAGATATCTCTCAGGACTGCCAGATTTCTCAACTAGGCAGTCCTGCTGACTGCCAGATATTTTGGAGTTATTTCTACCCCGGCTGTTACGAATATGGTCATTTGCCTCAGCTAAACAATCTCATTAACATTGTCTAACTGTAGTCTGTAAGCCAGGTCTGTAAAATTAAATACGTCACCTAACTCACCTTACATTACAGTTGATTGGTATTTTGAAGGTTCAAAATAACTTGTTTGGTGAAAGATGACTTGCACTTGCAGTGAAGGCATTCAGTTATTTTGTAGTATGTTTTTAATATCATCTGTTTGATATAATTTTTAGATCTTAGAAACTGCTTGTTAGTATGTACTATGTTACAGTAACTAAATAAATATATGGGGGTTTTGCATTACGTAATCCTAAGACCTAACATATTACCTATGTTCAGTATGTTTATATATAGTTTGTTATATTGCTGGCCAGTATTATGAAAAGCATGGCTCATTTTCATGTTGATGCGTCTTCTACTCAGATTATTACAAAGACGCATGGACATAAGTAATAACTTGTGTTACCGAGCCCCCAGGGCACTTTTTACTTTATTACCTTTTTTACCGATTGCAGCTTTCAATAAAATGTTTTTACAATGTGTTCATTTTCCAAAATGTCTTACATATGCATCTTTATTGTGACTGTTTGTCTGACTCTGAGTATTCATAAATTAATATGAAATTTGTATAATGGTGTGAAATGTCAGTAATAATTTTAAAGAAAATAAACTGCTGGTTGAGTGCTAACATAATGCATTTCGAGGGGATACCAAGACAAGAGCGCAGACACAGATCCCACACTGCCACTGGCCACAGCCCAGGCCGATGCCGCCATCGATTACCCCAGCCACTGCATCGGTATCGCCTGCATTGCCAAAAATAAATCTACGCGGTTTTTCACCATAACATATTCCACTTCATTATAGTATTTCATACGTTTACTGATACAACAAAGTATAACAATGATTGACGCTGACAAATTACTAACCTGTCGAGTAGAAGTTTTGCGAAGGCTGCATCTGATATGCCTCCGGCTCCGAGGCCGAGCTCAACCGTTTCTTTTGCTTTATTCCATAGATCCATCGATTTTCCTAAATAAATCCTCGCGCGCGGAACCTGTTTCTCTCTTAGTTGCTTTGCTCGTTTCTTCGCCGAACTGGTGGCATACGTCCGTGGACGTCCCATTATTGCACAAAGAACTGCGACCACACGTACACACCAAAGATTGAAAGAAAAACAAACACAAGCACATGCGTCGAAGGATTCCGAGGCACCAATCTCGCGGGTCGATCTCGCGCCAACGAGAAGAAACAGACGTGTTTCCTAACATAGTTCCATTTCCAAAGTTAGGTTTCGTATAGAGTTTCTAGTGGATACAGTCGAAACGAAAATCGAAATAGTTCTTATTTATTTAAGAAAAATGAAGTAACATGTACGCATAAACCAACTAAACAATCATTAATGAGTATTTGATACATCCGCTTTTTGTGAAATGACTAATAATCGCTAGGAGCAAACGATTTTTACGGGAATGAGTGGATTGAGTATCTTTAAAGTGAAGACAGGTGCAGCAGGATTTGGACCAAACCACTATTCCAAAATGGGGTGCGAGGTTGTCACCGCTGCATGGCAGTAACAATGGAAACCCAACTTTGGGGATCGAGCCAGATCATTGCCTTAACCCTAATCCAAAAACCTAGCCCAAACGCACACCCACACCCCCATTTTGGAATAGTGGTTTGGGTCCAAACATGATCCCCACTTGCTAAGTTGCACAAATTCCATCTTATCTGACAAACTCAGATAGACATGTCAAGTTAAAAAATGCTTTAGAAAAAAAGTTAACGACCCTACTATACAGCAGTTTGATGGCTGACGAATTATCATCTAAAAGTGGCATTTTAAATACTTTTTGTAAATTTAATCTTACTACGTTCTATCATGTTATTATATTTTAGTAGAGCACCTTTTATGTTAGCACATTGTCTTATTGATGACATTTGTTTACCTGTATTTAAAAATATTTACATTTTACTTATTATATCACTGTTTATTTAATTTTTTTTTATTTTCTTAAATTTATTCTTAGTATTTTTTCGAGGACCACATTGGAAACAAGTGTGCTCTTGTGTGCTTTAATGTGTCTATCCTTGGTAAATATTATATATATGCTTATTTCATTATTTGCTTAATTAATTTGCGAAAACAAATTTGAAATGTGAACAGTGACACAAATATGAACATAAACATGAGCATTCATAACAAGATAAACAAAACTGGCAAAGCACAACATGCACAAACTTAAACTTTTTAAACACACATATAACATGATGGTGAACCATAAACAACACACATAATTTGCCAAGTATGTTAAACTGTATTTTTATTTTTATTTAACATGATGGTTAACCATAAACAAGACACATAATTTGCCAAGTACAATGTATGTTAAACTGTATTTTTTTTTTACAAAGTTATCAAGTAGCATGTACTATACAAGACTGTTATATATGTATGCAACATTAAAAATAAAAAATCACCTGTCAATTTTATGCTGTATGTATACTTACTTATATCTCTACTTACTTATATCTATATTTACTTAGACTTAATAATTAAATAGGGCCTTAAGGTAAAATAACCAGGTCAGCGGCGCACATGGATCTTTACTTGAAGGTTTTTGTTTTTTCTCTGGAAGAATTTGTTTTAGAAAATGGAATGATTTTGTAGGACATTTTTTGTGAAAGGTGGCTCCTCGATAGCGACCAGCATGGTCTTAGAGGAGTCTCCTGACCGTATGTTGTATTACTGTATTAAAAATTATTATATACTATTACCATATTTATATATAATGATCGTTATATTTGTATTTGATTCTGAGTTGTTTTGACATGGATATAGTGTATGTGTTTGGTTGAAATACTGTTCAAAAATAAAAAACATCATTCATTCATTCATTCATTCATTCATTCCTTCATTCATTCATTCATAATTGGCTTGCAATGTGAACAAAGCAGAACATGACCTCAATGCATTATAAATTAAACAATATACCAGGTACTTGTTGTGTAACAAGTATGTTATTTGCATCAGTAACCCACGGATGCCTATGTAACCAGTGTCTATTATATTATAATACATGACATCCAGAATAATATTGTTTCAGTAAACAGTTAAGAGAAGTGAGAGTGTGTTTCTATCACAATCATAAAAACCCTCTCATTGATGATTAAACCCTATTGTTCCACAGTTATCACAGCTAGAGTCATTTTGAGCTGATCTTTGCAGTAGCAGTTTCTAGACTGTATGTACACTATATACATCATACTCAATTACTGTGATAAGAGTAAGAACACAATGACCATCGTGTATTAGCATCCTCACTAATTTCGAAGCGAGGACTGTTAATATAAATATACTAATTAAACTTCACTAATTATTACTAACTACTAATTAAACTACACTAATTATTACTACTAATTAAACTACACTAATTAACTACACTGTGCGTTGTGCGTTAACACATAGACCTGAAACACACACAACTGAATAGCCGGCCCGTGGCAGGTGGCATACAAAACCATGGCGGCTGTGGGGGAGCGTGGCGTCAATCACAATTTTAAAAAGACTGATACATTATGTAAAGCAGCATATTACACACGGATGCAAACATACTTCTACTGTTGTAAATTACTACATATGCAAAATAATAATGAATTAACACTAACTCTAGCAACACATTAAGTCATAAATGTATTATATTTTTACCACATATCCTCTACTTACAATATGCGTAAAGTAGCAAATGTTAATAAACAATACTCAGGAATATACATGCTCCTAAATACAATGGGGCTATCCGTAATGGTTCGTCAATGGAAATCAATAATTACATAAAAAATAGCTAATTTAAAAATCCAAAGTGGCCCCTGAGATAGCGACTATTTATTAGTCATAATAGGGGCCTAATTCAAATATTTTACAAACTAAATTTAAAATAACTATTGCATCACATAGTTGCAGTTACAAAATAAATACATCTACTCTCGATTTATCCATCTTTCGGTCTATTATATATAAGGTTGAGTAAAGTTTATTAAATTGTCGAAACATAAAAAATAGCGCCAAAATGACCAATATTCACCTGTAGGTACTTAGATATACCACTTTGCCGATGCAATTTCTGCGAGTTTGTTTTCAAAATGCTGCCAGTGCAACCGAAGTATCCCGCCGAAACTACCAATTTTACTGGCCACCCTAAGTGCCAGTGCGACCGAAGCATCCTATATGCAAAAACGAATTCGTTTTTCTTACTTCACTTTTGAAAACGAAAAACGAATTCGTTTTTCGTTCGCAAATTTGAAAATGAATTCGTTATCCGTTTTTTGTTCGCAAATTTGAAAACGAAAAAGGAAAAAACGGTATATACACGGACCTAGTCATCTCAATACTTCAGTTGTATTATGTGTGTGGAAAACAACACACTGGAAAATCCAATGTATAGGGGCCAATAATGATGAGAAACTGTGACAGTATGCACTAGAGCGAGTTGGTCACTTGAACGACCAATGACTGGTAACTGCAATACACCAGTAAAGATCAAATATTCATGTGAGACGGGTAATCATTGATACAAAGACATGTCATATACGGATGAATTCCAAGTCTGTGCCACCTACAAGTGCATGACAATAACACATTTCTGCAGATATTTTTGAAATGTATAAAATTTAGAGGTACCCACTTGACAGCAGTACGTATGTCTAAAATTGCAGACATTTTTATTAATTACCATAATAGATGTTATAAGACAAGTACGACTACAGGGTATGCCTACGTAATGTATTAATCAATTTGATAGGGTAATTTTCATACAACAAAGGTAAGGTGTTAGTGTACAGGCATCGAAATATGTCATTTTTATTGTGCATTGTCATCACAACTAGACGTATTTCTGGAATGTGCTGCAAAAAAGAACATTTATGTGACATGTGATTAAGTTCATGCATGAGCTTGAATGTTTACAGATATTAGATATACATGCCACCCCACGAGTAGTAATGATGAGAGGAAGGAAGGGACAGAGAGGAAAGGAACTATCAAGTAGACTGACCCAGACAGAATCGGTAGACTGCAGGAAGCCCAAATCCATTCAATCGGGCAAAATCATACACAATTAACGGGTTATTTATATTTTTCGTAGCACAAACTGTACGCTGGGCAAGAGACTTCCATATGCCCTCCTGGAAAATAAGACACTGATACGGCCGTGTGACACTGCCAGGAAGAGCTGAGGAGGGAGAAAGTTCTGTCAATTCAAGGCGCCTGATGCGGGTAACCAACGCTAGTGCTGGAAGGGACTATCTTTGTAACGGGTACTGCTGTACTTCTAGTACTGGTACACCATTTGCTCTTTTGCCTTAAAAAATGCCAAATGATAAGGAGTTTTTAATATTATATAATATATATATATATACAATGGAACATATTAGTACAGCTAGTAAGTAGTGTACACCATGGCATGTGTAAGCATTACACATAACATTCTTGCACTTGTTTCCAATGTGGTCAGTGATACTTGGCTGTAGTTTGTAATGCCTGATACCTTTCAACTCACGTGTGCCCACTGTTCTTATATACAGGTCAGGTGTATTTACCAAAATGTGTATATTTTTTCATCACAGTATTATATGTGTACATAATACATAACTTGAATTATGTTATTGCTAGATACGAGTGATAGATACGAGTGTGACGAGGCAGAAGACGGGCAGAAGAGGGGTAAGCTAAGATTATGGCAGTCACCTGGGTGAGACAGACGTAGAGAGGACACACTGCCTGCAGGAGGCCCACATTTGATCAATCAACGTAATTTAAACATTTTAACAATCAACAACATACAAATTATCAAAACATTTTAATAGCCAATTTAAATACACATTAATACACAACCACAGTAAACACTCTCTGTTCCTAAGATATCAACCTATAGAGGCCGCTGTGCCCGAACATTTCTTGCTGCCTTTTTGTGAAATGTTCTAGGTCATACATGAAACATTATTTTATATATTTATTGATTACGACAATGAACACTCCATAATAATTTACTTCCAACTCTGCTACCATTATGCCTGTTTCTGTTTATCTAAATTGAATGCATGCTTTTCTTTTCAGGTCAGCAGGAAACCGAACAGTGAGCTCATGTGCACTAGTTCCACTGTGCAAGATGCTGCATATTAAATGTCATGTGAATATCGACCAAGTGATTTCATGTGAATATAGTGACGCCTGACTTGTAGTTGGTGATAGAACGGTGGGTGCCATGGTCTGGCAAATATGGCTTGAGCCTTCGGCCAACTTCTCTTGACACTATAAGACAGGTTCGACATTCTTCAGTGACCTACATGTGCTTGGATATCGATGACATTACTGTGTGAGTTCACGCTCTCTGATGGTACTGCATACCAGTTTTCTGGCATTTTGATGTACATCCGCATCTACCCACACAAGAGACAAAGTGACAATTAACATGGCTCTGACATGCATAATATTTTATATGTGACAACACATTTTGCAAAAGTCAATATTACGTGCATCACATGTTATACTTTACTCAGACCAGTTAAATAAAACATCTTGACTAATGTAGGAACCATTCAGCCACATTAAAATTAATATGCAAAGATTAACTGAATAAAATAAAAGAATCCACCACTATCTCTAGCCAGTACTCTTCATACAGGTGAGTAAACGTACAGTGATTGCACATGTAACTCTCAGCCATATGATGAGGACCCTCACTTCAGTAACTTTTTGTGCGAGTTGTAAACATACCAAGCCTTACACCAACAAAGTTTTATAATATTTCATAATTTTAAAAACATACTGATTTAAATAAAATATATAATAATATTGTTACTTTATTTGTTATGTATGCAAACAAAAGTATGTTTAATAAAAGATCCACTTTTGTTCTACTGCTGTAAAAATAAGCTACAGATTATTGACAACATGTTTCGGTAATAGCTATGTGTGCATTATAGGTAAACTTTACAAAACATTATATCCAGAATTTATTTATCCTATAACAATTCTTTCAGGATATTGAACAATTTCCCGAGATGTAGCACTACGCACATGTTTGCTATAGCTAATGCCTTCTTGGGTAAAGGCATAATTTGAAAGCCTAATGATTGGGATTAATGTTTTAGAATTTTGCTATTCATAGCATTAAAAGTAGCTATATTTAATGTACTTAAAAATTGCTGTACCAGTGGATCCCAGATTTATACATTTTCAAAAAACATACTGTTATTGTCGACGTAGTTTTATTTACTAAATATTTTCATCAATAGTTTTTTTTAAATATACATGGACATGATAATTGTCTGAAATAAAACTATGTCTGTTTCACTAAATGTCATCCAATTTAATTTTCTAACTGATTTACATTTTATAGGCATATATGATAACTTAATTTGTTTTCAATACACATACAGGTAATTGTTTAGGCACTAATTTTGTGATTTGTAAACTTACAGGGCAGGTATAAAAATAACGAATATTTGACATACCATGTATTAGTGTTGGTTTCTTTGTGACATGAATCATGATAAAATTAACTGCTTTTTATTATTTTACACATTTTCAACATCCTCCAATTTTTTGTATTGCTGCTTTGTATGTGGTATTAAAAATAAATGCATATATCAAGTGCAGTGATTGTATCTGTAGTTGTGCTTATATTGTGCTTGCCACTATTTTATAGTCAATCTCATCAAATACTAAATAGTCTAAATAAATGTGCTTAGTTTAAATTGTCTTTACCTAAGTAGTTCCCACGCAATTTCAACAATATACAATTTAACGTGGACACCCATTATTGCGAAATCCCTATGCAGACAAATAAACTATCACATACAGGGACCGATTCAGAAATTGGTTCTATTTTGCTACTTTATTACTGACCGTGGTGCGCTCAATTGTCAGTGATTCAAAAGCTTTTACATTGAGCTCGAATATGCAAAACTAAACCTTTTTATTAACTCACTAGGTAGTGTTTTAATAACATTATTTTGTGACCTTATTTCCTGTGACTTTTACCAAGGCAAAACTGTTAATGTTATTTTTTATTGTGAATTTTTTTACAAACACCAATGAATGACCAAAGCTGGCAGGGCAAACGAACCTAACAGTGACATATTCTAATTGTTTTCAAGAGTTTTACCAAAATGTCCTGTTACCAGAATGTCAACTGCAAACATGTCATTTACCAAAACGTACTGGATCTGGTCAGCACTTGACATGACATAATTTACACACACGCATGCATGTGCCATACATGCAGCCATGCACGCTCATACGTCTGGACGTATGGTTCACAAGTCCTAGGGCAACGGGTTTTCGGTCACTAGTGTGACAAGCCCAAGGCATGGGCCGGTACTACGCCGTCAATGGTAGGCCTAGTAAGCTATGTCCATTCAGGAAAGGTAAGGACTAAGCTGGCCTTGCAACATTAAATCTACATGAAAATGATTGAAGTTTAACAGATTACTAACCTGTCCAGAAGACATATGGCAAACTCTATGTCACTTGTAATGCCGGTTGCACATTTCGTTTTATTCCACAAGTCTATAACTTTTCCCAAATACACGTCTGCACGCGGCCGCAGTTTCCGTCTTTCTGCGGCTCTTTGTGCCCTTCCCTGTTTCCTTGCCTCGTCAGTGGCATATATACGCAGGCGACCCATCACTGGACAAAGGAAAACGGCAAATAACCAAAAATTACGACTCATGTAAACAGCTAGCATTCTTATCTCTATACCTAGGCACAGCATGGATGGCTCAAAGGTCAATCTCACTATTCCTTTTTGATCAAGCGAGATTTTCAAGCTACACTCTTTTCCGGATATGACGATAACTCAGATGGGTGGTTTGAGTTTCGGCTACTGAAACCGCTAAGTTTTTTCTTAGTTTTTTTTATTTCATAAAAACGAAGACACTTATGCAGAAATGAATTAGCATGTCACAGGGGATACTTGGTAGGTTTTTTGTGTGTGAAATTAGTCGGAAACGTGAGGACCAAATAATTGAAGTGACCATGGAGTGTTCATAATATGAAACTGTAATAAAATGTTGCTTTGCAACCACCAGCAGTGCACAAGTGAGCAACTTGTGTCATCACTTGTGTCATCACACTTTAGCAAAATTCAAGACCCTCCTCAAGACACATTTATCTAATTAAACTAGCGTACTATCAATGAGGAACTGTTCTGTGTGACACTCTCATGATAATGTATTTTATGAATCATTACTTGTATTAGTATTATTTTATAACAAATTTATTATTATTTTATATACATATTTATTTATTTTAAATATTAATTTCGGTATTATTATTTTATTGTATAATAATTATGTTTTACTTTTTAAATTAATCTTATTTATAAAATTTATATTTACGCAATCTTAGAAACAATATCCTATACCTAGCTATGCACATGTATATATACCATGCTATTCATTTTTATATATCTTTTGTATGATTCTATGTACATTTTATTGTAATGTGTGTACGCGCCTATGAACGGGCTGGTCCCGGAGATATGGCGCTTTATAAATGCTTGTAATAATAATAATAATCACTTCCTGAATGTGTACATGCTTGATCACCGGAATCAGCAGGGATCTGAGGCATTGAAAGCATCTTAAGCACTTTGGAAAAGAACAAATAAGAATGATTTGGAAATATGATTAATTTTTAATCAACCACAGCCAACACAAAGAAGATTCGTATATGATAATTCTTCGATAATAATTCTTTCTAACATAATAAGAATATTATGTACGTAAACATCAGTATCATGCATTATTATTATTACTATCAAGACAATAATATGAGCTATATGACAATGAGAAATGGTAGTAACCACCGGGTCTATTACATTACCCCTTCTCGGTCATCACAACCCCCCCCCCGGGCTTCATGCCTGGACTATTAGACTATAACAGTAAGCTACAGCTGCTGGCTGGCTGAACCTGAGCAGCATCTAAGACTAAGTTTGGATTACGCTCATCCTCGCAACCAACAGGTTGTTGCACTACGTTACTACACGTAGCGCTAGGAAGAGAAGATTAGGTATTGATGTAATCAGCAGCAGCGACCTCTGGCATACAAGAATGATTATTACCTTTATTTGTGGACAACTGGATCACCCAGACTGGAGTGGGCAAAGTGTGTGTCTGTATTCAAAAACATTAGGAGGTTTTCAATTGGTAGTTCACAGTTTCTATTATTAGACATAGAATATGAGTGCTCTCAATGTAACACATGACGTCAAAACCACCAGACGTAGAGAGGATACATTGTGTGCACAAGGCCCACATTTGATCAATCCAGGTAATTTTAACATTTTAACAATCAACAACATAAAATTTATCAAAACATTTTAATAGCCAATTTAAATACACATTTGTTTTCATTCACATTTTATAATAAACTTGGATATAAAAACTAGGTTAACTTTAGCACTTTTATCATACAACGATGAGTCAGAAATAAATGTCTAAAATCAATTATTCATTCTTGACGAAGGTAGACATATATATATTATCAATGTTTGAATATTTGGTGAGGGAAATATACTGTTGACATCACAATAACAGGCCAGTCAGTCACCCTGACTGACTAGAGACCAATGTAGCATGCCGGCTGCTTGACATGTGAATATGGTGATGCCTAACTAGCTTTACAGTTGGTGATAGAACAGTGGGTGCCATGGTCTGGCAAATATGGCTTGAGCCTTCGGCCAACTTCTCTTGACACAATAAGACAGGTTCGACATTCTTCAGTGACCTACATTGGCTTGGATATCGATGACATTTATTTACTGTGTGAGTTCACGCTCTCTGATGGTACTGCATACCAGTTTTCTGGCATTTTGCTGTACATCCGCATCTACCCACACAAGAGACAAAGTGACAATTAACATGGCTCTGACATGCATAATATTTTATATGTGATGACACATTTAGCAAGTCAATATTACATGCAACAGATATCATACCTTACTCAGACCAGAACATCTTGACTAAAGTAGGAACCATTCAGCCACACTTAAATTAATATGCAAAGATTAACTGAATAAAATAAAAGTATCCACCACTATCTGTAGCCAGTACTATTCATACAGGTGAGTAAACGTACACCGATTGCACATGTAACTCAGCCATATGATGAGGACCCTGACTAGTTCAGTAACTTATTTTGTGAGTTGTAAACATACCAAGCCTTACACCACCAAAGTTAAATAATATTTTTTATTTTACATCATACTGATTTAAAAAAAACATCATAATATTGTTACTTTATTTGTTATGTATGGCAACACAAGTATGTTTAATAAAAGATCCACTTTTGTTCTACTGCTGTAAAAATAAGCTATAGACTACTTCCAACATGTTTCGATAATATCTATAGGTGAACTTTACAAAAGATTATTTCCAATTTTTTATCCTATAACAATTCTTTCAAGATATTAAACACTTTGCTCATGAGATGTAGCACTACGCACACGTTTGCTATAGCTAATCATTACATGGACACCCATTACTGCAAAATCTCTATGCAGACAAATAAACTATCACATACAGGGACAGATTCAGAAATTGGTTCTATTTCGTTATTTTATTACTGACCGTGGTGCGCTCAATTGTCAGAGATTCAAAAGGTTTTACATTGAACTCGAATATGCAAACCAAACCTTTGTATTAAATAACTAGGTAGTGTTTGGATAACATTATTTTGTGACCTTATTTCCTGTGACTTTTATCTGTTAATGTTATTTTTTACGGTGCATAAATTGTTGCAAACACCAACGAATGACCAAAGCTGGCAGGGCAAACGAACCTAACAGTGACATATTCTAATTGTTTTCAATTGTTTTACCAAAATGTCCTGTTACCAAAATGTCCACTGCAAACATGTCATTTATCAAAACGTAATGGATCTGGACAGCTAATGACATGACATAACTTACACACATGTATGCATGTGCCATGCATGCAGCCATGCACGCTCATATGTATGGACGTATGGTTCACATGTTCTAGGGCAAAGGGTTTTCGGACACTAGTGTGACAAGCCCAAGGCATGTGCTGGTACTACGCCGTTTATGGTAGGCCTAGTAAGCTATGTCCATTCGGGAAAGGTAAGGACTAAGGCTACGCTGGCCATGCCACAGCTGAATGGATGCTGAATACCGACACCACATTTTATATCAAAACAAATATGTTTGTCAGATGACACATGCAACATTAAATCTACATGAAAATGATTGAAGATTAACTAACCTGTCCAGAAGACATATGGCAAACTTTAAGTCACTTGTCATGCCGGTTGCATGTTTCGTTTGAATCCACAAGTCTCTGACTTTTCCCAAATACACGCTGTCGCTCGGCTTCAGTTTCCGTCTTTCGACAGCTTTTTGTGCCCTTGCCTGTTTCCTTGCCGCGTCGGTCGCATACTTACGCGGGCGACCCATCACTGGACAAAGGAAAATGGCAAACAACGGAAAATTACGACTCGTATAAACAGCTAGCATTCTTATCTATATATCTAGACACAGCATGGATGGCTCAAAGGTCAATCTCACTATTCCTTTTTGATCAAGCAAGATTTTCAAGCTACAATCTTTTTCGGATATGACGATAACTCAGATGGGTGGTTTGAGTTTCGGCTACCGAAACCGCTTCGGCTACCGAAACCGCTAATTGTTTTCTTAGTTTTTTTGTGTATTTCATAAAAATGAAGACATTCATATGCATAAACAAATTAGCATATCACAGGGTATACTTGGTAGGTTGGCTTTTTGTGTGAAATTAGTCTGACACGCGAGGAACAAAATAATTGAAGTGACCATGCAGTGTTCATAATTTGAAACTGTAATAAAATGTTGCTTCGCAACCACCAGCAGTGCACAAGTGTGCAACTTGTGTCATCACTTCCTGAATGTGTACATGCTTGATCACAGGAATCAGCAGGGATCTGAGGCAGTCAAGGCATCTTACTTAAGCACTTTGGAAAAGAACAAATAAGAATGATTCATTTTTAATCAGCCACAGCCAAAACAAAGGTATAGTATAGGATGTGGCAAAATATCTTAGTTCACAAAAATATTATAATATAAATTGAAATTCTTCGATAATAATTTGTTCTAACATTATAAGAATATTATGTACTAAAACAACAATATCATGTATTGTTGTGTGGGAAAAAATTAACATTATTATTATTACTATAAAAACAATGAGCTATATAGCAATGAAAAATGGTAGCAACCACGGGGTCTATTGCATTACCCCTTCTCCGTCATCACAACCGCCCCCCCTCCCCCCCCCCGGGCTTCATGCCTGGACTATTAGACTATAACAGTAAGCTACAGCTGGTGGCTGGCTGAACCTGAGCAGCATCTAAGACTAAGTTTGGATTACGCTCATCCTCGCAACCAACAGGTTGTTGCGCTACGTTACTACACGTAGCGCTAGGAAGAGAAGATTAGGTATTGATGTAATCAGCAGCAGCGACCTCTGGCATACAAGAATGATTATTACCTTTATTTGTGGACAACTGGATCACCCAGACTGGAGTGGGCAATGCATGTGTCTGTATTCAAAAACGTTAAGAGGTTTTCAACTGGTAGTTCACAGTTTCTATTATTAGACATAGAATATGAGTGCTCTCAATGTAACACATGACGTCAAAACCACCAGTTTTGAACTAGCCCCAAAATAGTGGCATGTTCATAAAAAGAAGCAAAAAAAAACTGCAACTCAAATGATGTTATTGCTACAGACCACACTATAGTGTGATGAGGCAGTAGAGGGACTAAACCTAAGATAAAGGCAGTCACCTGGGTCAGACAGACGTAGAGAGGATGCATTGTATGCACAAGGCTCACATTTGATCAATCCAGGTAATTTAAACAGTTTAACAATCAACAACATAAAATTTATCAAAACGTTTTAATAGCCAATTTAAATACACATTTGTTTTCATTCACATTTTCATAAAAAACTTGGATATAAAAACTAGGTTAACTTTAGGACTTATATAATACATATCATTATATATTATAATTATTATACCCATTGTATCCCCACAGACATATTAATACATGTTTAAACAGAATTTATCATACAACGATGATTCAGAAATAAATGTTTATTTTAAAATCAATTATTAATTCTTGAAGAAGGTAGACATACATAAAAATATTATTATCAATGTTTGAATATTTGGTGAGGGAAATAAACTGTTGGCATCACAATAATAGGCCAGTCAGTCACTGTGACTGACTAGAGACCAATGTAGCATGCCGGCTGCTTGACATGTGAATATGGTGATGCCTAACTAACTTTACAGTTGGTGATAGAACAGTGGGTGCCATGGTCTGGCAAATATGGCTTGAGCCTTTGGCCAACTTCTCTTGACACTATAAGACAGGTTCGGCATTCTTCAGTGACCTACATTGGCTTGGATATCGATGACATTTATTTACTGTGTGAGTTCACGCTCTCTGATGGTACTGCATACCAGTTTTCTGGCATTTTGATGTACATCCGCATCTACCCATACAAGAGACAAAGTGACAATTAACATGGCTCTGACATGCATAGTATTTTATATGTGATGACACATTTACCTAAAGTCAATATTACGTGCAACACATGTCATACCTTACTCAGACCAGTTAAATCAAACATCTTGACTAATGTAGGAACCATTCAGCCACATTAAAATTAATATGCAAAGATTAACTGAATAAAATAAAAGAATCCACCACTATCTCTAGCCAGTACTCTTCATACAGGTGAGTAAACGTACACTGACTGCACATGTAACTCTCAGCCATATGATAAGGACTCTGACTAGTTTAGTAATTTTTTTGTGAGTTGTAAACATACCAACAAAGTTATATAACATTTTTTTTATTTTACATCACACTGATTTAAAAAAAATCATAATATTGTGACTTTAGTTGTTGTGTGTGCGCCAAGGAAAGTGTATTTGTAATAAAAGGTCCACTTTTGTTTTACTGCTGTAGTACTTAACAAGCTACAGACTACATCCAACATGTTTCGATAATATCTACAGGTGAACTTCACAAAAGATTATTTCCAATTTTTTATTATCCTATAACAATTCTTTCAATTTGCCCATGAGATGTAGCACTATGCACACGTTTGCTATAGCTAATCATTACATGGACACCCATTACTGCAAAATCCCTATGCAGACAAAGAAACAATCACATACAGGGACAGATTCAGAAATTGGTTCTATTTCGTTATTTTATCACTGACCATGATGCGCTCAATTGTCAGAGATTCAAAAGTTTTTACATTGAGCTCGAATATGCAAAACCAAACCTTTGTATTAACTAACTAGGTAGTGTTTGAATAACATTATTTTGTGACCTTATTTCCTGTGACTTTTATCTGTTAATGTTATTTTTTACTGTGAATAAATTGTTGCAAACACCAATGAATGACCAAAGCTGGCAGGGCAAACGAACCTAACAATGACATATTCTAATTATTTTCAATAGTTTTACCAAAATGTCCTGTTACCAGAATGTCCACTGCAAACATGTCATTTACCAAAACGTACTGGATCTGGTCAGCACATGACATGACATAACTTACACACATGTATGCATGTGCCATGCATGCAGCCATGCACGCTCATATGTATGGACGTATGGTTCACATGTCCTAGGGCAAAGGGTTTTTGGACACTAGTGTGACAAGCCCAAGGCATGGGCTGGTACTACGCCGTTTATTGTAGGCCTAGTAAGCTATGTCCATTCAGAAAGGTAAGGGCTAAGGCTAAGCTGGCCATGCCACAGCTGAATGGATGCTGAATACCGACACCACATTTTATATCAAAACAAATATGTTTGTCAGATGACACATGCAACATTAAATCTACATGAAAACGATTGAAGCCGAGTAATAACAGATTACTAACCTGTCCAGAAGACATATGGCAAATTCTATGTCACTTGTAATGCCGGTTGTATATTTCGTTTGAAACCACAATTTCCAGGCTTTTCCCAAATACACGATTTCGCTCGGATGCAGTTTCCGTCTTTCTGTGGCTCTTTGTG
Organism: Oasisia sp. SBJ-2009; assembly: GCA_964017155.1. Classification (NCBI taxonomy): domain Eukaryota; kingdom Metazoa; phylum Annelida; class Polychaeta; order Sabellida; family Siboglinidae; genus Oasisia; species Oasisia sp. SBJ-2009. The sequence goes on from OZ024854.1 coordinate 55,775,576, forward strand.
CCTTTGCCTGTTTCCTTGCCGTGTCCGTCGCATACTTACGCGGGCGACCCATCACTGGACAAAGGAAAATGGCAAACAACGGAAAATTACGACTCGTGTAAACAGCTAGCATTCTTATCTATATATATATATATATATATCTAGACACAGCATGGATGGCTCAAAGGTCAATCTTACTATTCCCTTTCGATCAAGCAAGATTTTCAAGCTACAATCTTTTCCGGATATGCCGATAACTCAGATGGGTGGTTTGAGTTTCGGCTACTGAAACAGCTAACTTTTGTCTTAGTTTTTTGTTTATTTCATAAAAACGGAGACATTCATATGCATAAACGAATTAGCATGTCACAGGGGATACTTGGTAAATTTGCTTTTTGTGTGAAATAAGTCTGAAACACGAGGAGCAAAATAATTGAAGTGACCATGGAGTGTTCATAATTTAAAACTGTAATAAAATGTTGCTTCGCAACCACCAGCAGTGCACAAATGAGCAACTTGTGTCATCACTTCCTGAATGTGTACGTGCTTGACAAGGCTCCTTTCTGGCTGCTCTGTATGTCACTGTGGCATTGTGGATGTATGCAACAGGGTGGCTGAGACTATCGGCATCGACTGATACAATATATATGTCTGTAGTGGTCTTCATATAATTATGGAAATGTCAAAATAGGCATTTGTTTTGCAAATGCATGTTGAACTAAATAAATAAAGTATTGTGGCATGTTCCATTAATGCAGTTCGTTTGGATTTATAAAAATGAGAACCATAGTTGTGATACTTGTATTCCTACAATAATTACATCAGTCCAGTCCGCGCTTTAGGGTCAATTAATTGTACATAACACAGAATTAAATGAACACTTTGTCTATGCAAAATGAATAAAACTATCACACTAAATAATATCACTGACCTAATTGAAAACATCCAGTTATGACACACACACACACTCGCACGCACACACATCGCATGCACGCACACACACACATCTGTATTATCAGTTTTTCATAGTTCATATTATATAACTAATTACGTCTTCATCACACATGCTTTTAATTTGTCTGTGATATCTTGAGACAACCATTCTAATGTAAACTATACAATATTTCAACTTAGATGCAGATATATATTAAAATATATACCTGGGTAATAATAATATTATAATTGGTATTTTATTTTGTTTAATTTTCTATTACTTAATTTCTTACTTTTTTGACGGCAGACAACATGATCATAAATAATTAATTGTACATGGCATGGTGACACTTAAAAGTAGAACACATGCCACAGATAGTAATCTTTCATTTGAGTAGATATGAAAACTGACCGTTAATGTATGTTGCCACCTTGGTCCTTTCACCAATAATATCCATAATTATATCACCACAGGGAGGTAGTTTAATTCCTTAGCAGTACACCTCCCATCTTTGAGATCTTGCACAGTATTTAAAACTGCCAATTTGAAATCTCTCCATTTCTTTTTCAGATCGTCCTCTGTGCGAACTGCCACACCGAGTGCATTCACTTTCGCAGTGATCTCCCACCAAGCTTCCATTGTTTCTTAGTAGTTACAGAGCTTTGCAGCTTACTCATTAGTACAAATTTTTCATTGGCAAAACTTCAACCAGACACAGGATTTCCTCGTCCGTACAGTTAGGCTTCCGTTTTTCCCCGCTAAACACTTCTCTCCTTCGATGACTCCCATGCTAAAGTAAACATAAACAATTACCACGCCGCGTGATTAACCACCACACTGACTCTGTGCCGACACAGTGTGCACGTGTACGAAATGTGGTACAATTCGTGGGAATCCCAATTTTGAAGCAGAAATAGCTCCCTAAGTGACCCTCTTGTCCTATTACGCTGCAGCTATCTGCGCACTACGACCTGCTCATGCATCCCGGCTGAATCAGTCGCTAGCCTATAGCACAGTTAGTCGGAGGGTAGTGCCTATGTAGTGTCTAAGTTAGTCTGGGAACATGCATCTGGGCCAAGGTCTTTAAAAGAAAAAACAAACCAAATAATTTTGCCAAGAATTGATCATGGCATCAAAGAGCATGAGGAAAGTCCGAAGAACGCAGAAGCTAGGTCAAAACAGACTGATCACACACCTCTAGAGACAAGCAGGGTAGAGAAATCTATGATAAGATCTGGATGAGATCATAGAACGAATAGATGAATTCTACACCGAGCTATATGACAGTGGGCAGAGTACCCTAATCCACACTGGCCCAAAAGAGGTACCAGATATAATATCAAGGAAGTTGGAAGCAGCACGTTGATATATGAAGATTGGGGCAGCAACAGGCAACGATCATATAAAGATCGAGACATTGAAAGCAAGAGAAGATACCATCTCGAAGACACTTGCTAAGCAGTACACTAAATGTTTATCAGAAAGAGGAATACCCACAGCGTGGAAGAATGCTAAGATGGTGATAATCTTCAAAACGGGAAAATATGAAAGATCTCAAGTATTACAGTCCAATATGTCTAAGTATCAAACATCTAAGTACTCACAAAAGTACTAACGAAAAGGGTAGAGAAGACTGTCAACGAAAACCAGCCACGAGAACAAGCTGGATTCAGAAGCGTATACTCAATGACAGACCACATCCAAGTTGTAAACCAACTGAAGGAGAAGTGCAGAAAATATATCCCATTCTGCATCGCATTCGTTGACTACGAGAAAGCCTTCTGAAAACCACAGGAAAGGAAAAGACCTAGAGTAAGGCTGGCGAGACAGTGGAGGGATGAACAAGACGATTACCGGAAGGGCACCATCTGGCCATAGCTTTATCTAGAGACCCGTCCACCCGTCATTTGGACGGGTAAAAACGAATATGGACGGGCAGAAATATGGAGGACGGGTTGTGGACGGGCAAAAAAATGAAGGAGCAAAAAAAACATAGATATTGTTAGTTATGCCTTGAAAGTGAGCGTAAATGGTGTCAAATGTGTGTTTGTAGCCCATTTCAGGTCATAAGGCACAATTTGAAAGTTTATAAACTAGCTTAACAGTTAACATCAACGTGTCCACCAAAACATGTGACTGGCAATAATTTGATCCTGCATAAAGCCCTGCATCTGGCACAGGATAGTGCAAGATAGGCAGATGTGGAATCAGCATGCTAAGGTCTTCGTCCAACCACGGAACACTATGGCTGCTCAATGATGATGATAACGGTTGAAGCCGAGCAATAACAGGTTACTGACCTGTCCAGAAGACATTTGGCGAATGCTGCATCACTGGTAATGCTGGTCGTATCTTTCGTTTGCTTCCACAAGGCCATAACCTTTCCCATATACACTCTCTCGAGTGGCCGGTGTTTTTCTCTTTCCAACCTTGCCCTTTTCTTTTCGTCATTGGTCGCATACTTGCGTGGACGACCCATCATTGGAGAAAAACACTGGTGATACTACGAAAAAATGTGACTCATGTAAACAACTTGCATTCGCATCTAAATATCAAGGCACCGCATGGACGACTCAATGGCCGATCTCACCACCCCTTTTATTTTTTGGAGTGGCTATTGCCCTGGTGGCTATACGTCCGGATACGGTTGAACAGCCTGGGCGATACGGCCAAATAGTGTAGGTCGGTACTTAGGCTATTTTGTCCGGATACATTTCTCGTGGGAGAACAATTCAAATTCGCACAAACGGCACAATTGACATGGATGAACTGGCGGTTGGACGTGAGCTAGCGGATTTTAAAAGTTTATCGGCAGCCAGGGGTGTCGATCCAGTCTTAAAAGTGGGGAACCAATTTATATATATGTATATTACAGTATATATATATACACACACGATCTATTGGGAAATGCATGCAAGTGTTCACAACTTTTATGAGAAACTTTATAAAGTGTGATTTAAAGGCTTCTATTTTTTATACATTCCAGGTTAGTATCCCAATCTTTCGCACCCCTATATAGACTAATATAATACAAATTCAATGATGGTGTTGATTGGCTTCTAGACACTTCATTGTAATGCGAGAGCAATTACAAATTAAAATGTCTATGGAGCAATACACCAAGACCAAGTATCAAGATATCAAGTGGGATCATCATGACTCAGATTAGATACACCCAAATGCAGAAAACAGTTTTCTGCAACAACTAAAAACTGCATAGCCTCGACTAACCAGACACCATGAGGTGGCTGTACTTTTCAGCCCTCAACTCCGCCTGAAATATGAATAGCTTGCCGATGCTTCTGGGTAGAGACATTGATTGGCTGGCTCTCAGGCCGAATTTTAAATAACAAATTAACTAGGGTTATATCTTTTTTATCATTTACTTACTATATCATAAAAACTATTCAAAATTAAACTATATTCACACAAACATAAAAAAAAACAGATTTGCAGTTGTTTACGAAGCAGGAATTATGCAGGATTAGACTCGATTATGCAGACTCAGTTAGGTGACAGCACTTTACAAGGATAACATTTAAAAGCCTGCTTGGTGGCCAGACAGTCTTCTCGGCGACGTTACGCAGCCGAGCGACAGTCGGCTAAGCGAGACTAAAAACAAAACTGCAATGTAATTTGGAACAGTCATTTAAAGACTTACCCATCTAGAAGAAGAGTTGCCATGGCACCATCTGATCCCAGTTTGTAGCACTTCTTCATATCTTTCCATCCAGCATGTTGGGTTTTCTCTATTTTCAATGTTGCCTTCAGTTTATATCGGAGTCTATCTCTCTCTTTTTTGGCTGCAAGTCTTTCCGCGTGAGTCGCATACACGCATCTGCGCCCCATTTCTGGTTTAGCAATACAGCAAGATATAACCTTTATGAAGACCACTGTCAGCTAATGCACAAACAAGTTTCTAGAAGCTAATGATTGATACTGATAGAAAAAGATTTATCATAATATCTGAACATGGTTGGAAAACTTTAATTATTAGTTGTCTAAAAACATATAATGCATAACAATTATTATTCTGGTGTTCACTATACGCTGTATGTATTTGGACATGTAAATAATTATTCTGGTGTTCACTATACACTGTATGTATTTGGGCATGTAAATAATTATTCTGGTGTTCACTATACACTGTATGTATTTGGGCATGTAAATAATTATTCTGGTGTTCACTATACACTGTATGTATATGGGCATGTAAATAATTATTCTGGTGTTCACTATACACTGTATATATTTGGGCATGTAAACGCATAGGCATCCAAATTTCCAAAACATACAATGTATACAAACACGTTTCCTGATTACATGTACACAATTACTGTTTAATCAAACAAACTGTAACAGCTCGGGTGGTTCATTAGGATCATTCTTCATGTAACTGAAATAGCATCTTAAAAAGTTAACACAACCAACACTTAGGGGCGTAGCTAGCCGTAGGCACGTACACACGGGCTTCCACATCAATATGGCAACCACAAAATGCCTACTTCAAACGGTGGCCAGAGGATGCCCAGGTATGTTCATAGCCTTTGGCAATGAAAATTTCCTCGTTTATTAGTAACCATTTGTCAACATTTTGATAACATTGTATTAAGTTTCCATAGCCTGTGCATGGAACAAGTATCTGCCGCTACCTGTAGGCTATCCTGGCAATGCAGCAGCCGGGCAAATATTAATTTACTTTCACAGTGAAGTCTGACCTAGTATATCTGGAAGCTGATTGGGATGGCAAAGCCCGGAACTACTTGTTAATCCAAAGGTTTGATTTCCTCAACAAATGCGCATGTAATCCAAAGTCTGCTTCCTCTGACAACAATTCTACAAGCCAAACAATGTGACCTCGTGGAGGCAGCAAAGGAAGAAATCACTGTCAACAAAACCGAGCAAGCCATGATGGAAACCAAAGGCACCGCAAACATTTTCCAGCTGACACCCCTTGTCAGCACTGGAAGAGCTAGGTGAGGTGCCTACCATTCACGGACCACTTGCTGCAGGAAATGAACACAAAGTATATTTCAGTGCTGTGTTTCACACAGGCAAAACATTGAGCTCAGCCAAGGCTTGGGTGTGAAGATTTGGTAAGATTGCCAAAAATTAGATTGGACTGAGTGAAGAGATACTTGGCAGACGTGACATTGGACTGCGTGTCCCGTGTTGACTGAAGAGGCTTTTGACAGGACTGTCATGATAGAGATTGTGGCAGGACTGTCATGACTAAGATTCTACATCTATTTATTTGAACAGTGCCTCAAATTGCCCTGGCTTGGATACATTACAAAAACGTGTGTTGTTTACAAAAGAAACAACTTTCCCATATCGAATACAAGACTAGTGGATTTCTCAAAAATTGACCTCCCAATACAGGCAGTACTTGGACCCACCTGCAACAATGTTTTAAACTACCTCATCCTGTTAATAGGTCATAATTGTTTCAACCCAATGGAAGCCATTGCAGGACACTTGACCTGCACTGATGTTTAGGCCATCAGTTACTGTTGTCCACTATTTTGAACCCTGACTCTAATGCAACAAGAACCTTCAGTGAGCATGCATAAGATTGTTAGCAAATTATTTCAGTGATTGTGCTCTTTGTTGAAAGGCTGAATGATTAGGATCTCATTTTCAGGTGTGGCACAGAAAGTGCTTTTAAATTAACAATCCTTAAGTTATTAAAATAGTTTTGACATCTTTATAAAACATGCCATGCATATGCAAATTCTATAAACCCGAATCAGTGAGATTTAATCTAATGTTGTGGTAGATATTAATTTTTATTTATTTTTTAATATAATATTTAATACGATTTATCACAGAAAGCTGCGAGTCTTGCAATGCTATCACATATTTTCTATCTCTAGGTCTCTTCTACCCTCTAGGGGTATAGCTCTATCAAAAAAGCACTATGAGCATTGGTCCCTAAAATGTACCCATTGTCCAAATTTCTAGGTTTGTGATAAATTACATAATTACAATGGGCCTAGCCATTGCCAGAATGATTGAAATTTGAATCAACTGATCCATATTTTAATGGCTATGCTGTTTGACCGGATAAATACGGACAGATAGCCCACGATCAATATGGAGAAATAGCCCATGTTTGCGTAAGCACTTTTTGACCAGCTAATACGGACAAATAGCCCGACATCGAGCATACGCTATATGGCCGGACAGATGAAAGATCGTTAGATGCAACTTGGAAGACATGGGTACTTCTACCTTCTCATGAACGCATGTAATCCAATACTGTGGTGTTTCGCAAAAATTTGACTGTTTAACCATAAAATAAGTATTTAATAAGTAATTAAATACCTTTTACCAACAGCACTGAGACATAAATATTGGCCATGCACATCTGGACAATGTCACCTTTGATGTTGCCTTAGCTAATTTGGATAGTTATTCCTTGGGAATACCACACAGAGGGAGTCAGATAGGTCTCACAGAGCCTATATCCCAACCAGGGTTAGCTGGGCAGTGACCAGGCAAAACAGTCAATCACTGCTCATCTGAGCTTGGAATACTCAGTCTAAATTTCTCTCTCAGAGAGGAAGTTTGTTTGCTTGTTGCAGCCGGCTTACTTTTGCACCCACCCTCTTTCCCCACCTACTCCAGCTTAGACAGCCTACTGTTTTGGATTGGTGGTCTCTGGGCCCCACATGAATAATGATGTATTTCGCTTAGTCAATTTTTTGCATTCCCATTGACAGATATGTGCGATTCATCTATACTTGTAAGGGGAATTGCCTTTTGCTATCTATGTCGACGGCCATGCCCATTGTCTTGCCTTTACCATTTACATTACATGTTATTAAAGGGCATTGTCATTTTCCACACATACTCAAGGAGTATCTTTCTCTACATAAACCTAACAATGCGTAGCAGATTCCAATACACATCATATCCTATAACAGCTGTTTGATGAGTCGGAGCCAGTGGGTTAAATTATGTTTGCACAAACTGAATCAAATAGTCTAGGTGCTGTAGTATAGTTTAAAGGAAGCCAAAAGGGAAATATTACGTGATATGCACGTGAAAGAGCTAATACAAAGCAACCATTCTGAACGGTAATCACATTTTTAACGACAGTGGTTTATTAGTAAACTAATTTCAAAGTGGATAATTTCACTGAAATCCTCGGCTCCGTAGAGGCGGCCATTAACGCGCCCCGGTCCGCCTCTTCCTGTTGTATAACCATTCAGCACGCAGAACCGGCCTTAAAGTCACGTGTCCGATGACGCATAATAATGCTTATCGCCGTTGTAAACACAATGTTGTCAGATACCCGAACTTCGAAGAAGAACATCCGTTCGAAGAACCTTGCTTCGAATGGGATGTTTCTCATCGTATATAGTGGGTCAAAATCCGCAGAAACGTTGGCGACGTCGAGTTTTGAAATTTAGAGCTGTGCAAACGATATTGGCGCGATATTTAATCACCAACGATAGTCGTTGAAACGGGTTACCGGTCGAAACCTTCCATCGCCGTAGCCAAGTCAGCGCGCGCAAGAAGGTTAGTAAATATTAAGTCTTCTGTGTCTAAATTATTTAAATCTTGTACCATTAGACACATTGCGATGTCTGTCGTTATGACTTATGTACATACTGATATATTTTATAAACATCCACCACAGTTAACGTTCTAGAAGGTATGTACATGACATGGGATCATGGAGCCGCTAACTAGGTCTAGGACCAAGTCCAAGCGAGTTAAACCGTTCGATATTGTTATTCATTATTATTAGTTTTATTTTATCCTACATTGAATGGTATCACGTTTGCACGAACAGAGGCATATAAATAAGGTAAAGCTACATGTGATAAACATGACCGTAACATTAAAACACAGCTGAATGCAAGCCAGATCATAGATGTCCCCATCAATTCGCATGAACGATAATATAGCACCTAGATTTTGGTTGGTTTATTTCATTCTCTGGGCAATCAATACAGATTGAAATAGGTACATAAAACATGCAAAATATATTTGTTAAAATAGATTGAAATAATATATAATTTAAAACATTAGCATAAATAAAAAATTAATTAAAAAAGTAGAGAATAATTTATTTGAAATGTATCTATAAAGGTAAATTAAATATGTTAAGACATTAAAACATATTTTCTTTGATTATTTGAATAAACTGAAAAATTACTTTAATAAAATATTTTAATAAATACTTTAAAACATTAAAATAAATAGGTCTAAAGAATAAATTAAGGTTTTACAATATTCACTAAATAAGTTTTCAAAAATACTGCCTTTCATAGTTACGCAGTTCCTATTTTCAGGTTGACCACTGTGAATGTGCCAGCATGCCTGCAATATTTTTCAGTAAATATATTATTCAAACATCACAAACTGGCATTGCGGATGTTGTTTTCAATCATGTTATTCGTTCAGCGAGACACACAATTACAAATTCTGTGTGCTGTGTCAGTTCAGATACTAATACATTGATACTAGGACATGTTACAGGCTTACAGTAAAGGATGAATAATTAGCTATGATGAGACATAACTTATGTACTGTAAAAATTACTTTGCAAATTTGCAATATTGCCTTTATTGGTAGGTAGAGTTTCTTGAAATATTGGGACACACTCAGCAAACAAGAAGAAACATTAACACACCCCAATAACAGACTAGCATAATATACTAGATGGAACGAGTCAACGAGGATTTGTAGATATCCCACAAGATCAGTCGGTAAACATTTGGTACCAGTTTCTTCCCCACAATAAGAGTGCAAATCACTAACCTAATTCAATAATAATTTAATCCAATAGTTTAGCAAGTAAGTCAGATGATCCACCATGCACATTGGCGTGATGTGTCAATATGACATTTTGCCAGTTAAAATATACATTGTCATAGATATTCCTGTTCGATTGATATTTTGAGGTGCCAACGTTTGTGTTTATTGGATAATAGAATCTGAAGCACTTAAATGTCATTATAACAATTTTTTTTATTAAAGACAACCACACTTGATAACAAGCCACTGTATATAAGATACAACATGACACAAATATTTAGCAGTACAGCATGTCCTGTTTATTTATAGGATGGGACCATGGCTCTAGCAAGAACGTCCGGCCACGTCCTAGCGAACCTTGACAACATGGCTGTTTTCTGGTCAAGACGCAAGTAATTGGAGCTGCAGAAGACACTACAGCTGTATGTTTACCTGCAGATCCACCACACTGTGGTGGGAAGAATGAGTGAATGGTGAATTACATCTTTGTCAGAACTCTGGCCGCTGCCTACAACGACTGTCCATGTCAGAATTGCAATCCTTGGTTCAGATATGCCCTAGCTAATGAAAGAAGGTCTGCTGGTGTCAAGAGTCAGTTGATTTGTTCATTGACAATCCAACTGCTTATTCACAAATCAACTGATAATTCGCAAGGGCAGCAGTCAACAAGTGCCAAGTGTTATCCTAGATCTTGTTCTCTGCTGAGAGCACAGAAGTTCGATCTTATGGCCGGTATACACTGGTATGACTCTCTGTACCCTTCGACCAAGCCTGTCATGGATCCACCGGGTAAAATTCTCTGTATATGGCCGACTTGGACTCCTGAAATAAAATAAGGCTTAAATAAATATATCAACTATGTATAGTGGCACAGTGGTTTAAAGCTTTGGACTTGGCTTCAGACTCTCAACTACGAGAACGAAACCATGTGCTGCTGTGTCGAACCTTGGGCAAGTCTGTTCACCCGTCATTGCTCCAATTCACTCGGCTGTGTAAACAAGTAACTGGCTATTGACAGTGGTGGATATTTGTAACACGAACCGTCTTGATTCATTAATTACAGCTTGGCTGGATGCTTCCCACAGTCATGAGATGGTGTTTAACTGAATAGGTATGCCAGGGAGTAAAGTGTAAAGCACTTTGGACAATGCCGAGCAGACATGGGGTCAAATACGTTGACATTTATTTAAATACAAATACTCTTGAGGAATCCAAATATATTTAATTACTAAACATCAATTACAGTTACTTAAAACTATTTAAATACTTTCAAATACAAATGTATTTGACCCCATGTCTGAGGATTGGATACTGCACTATATAAGAACTGTGTTGACAGGTGACATATGAAAATGGAGGTAACTCAATCCATTATCATTGTAGAAAATACAATAGAATACATGTTCTGTTTTTATAAAATCACTGGAACTTTTTTCAATTCTCACATAGTGGACAACTGGCCATGCTACTCGAAATGTTCTAGAATGATCCTACATCATTTACTGTTAAACCTAATTTTTTGGGTATATTTCTACTATGGAATAATATGTGGTGTTTTCATTGTATGAAATGTCATTTGTATTATATAAAATGTTTGGTGTTCTGGTTACTCTAATGTTATTTTCATTGTCAATAAATTGTGAGCAACACATTTCACTGTTGTTATAAATACATGAACATAATATTATACTTACATCTTTGTTGGCAGATATATGTGACAGTTGTCTAACATTTGGAAGCACTGTCTGCTCCAAACACAGACTATAAAATCCATGGCCATTTGTAATATATCATGGCACATCTGAAACAGAACCAGATGTATAAATGAGTTTTTCATGAATAAGAAATATTATTAGCACAATATAGAACATCACAGCTACTATTATGGTTACCTTGACACGACAACAAAGTTACATTGCAATTAAGACCACCACAGAATATACATAAATATATCCACATATGTTATAGTTTAGAATATTTGTTCTGCTAGTTGTGTTACTTTTACCCAGTTCAAAATGGTTATTTTTAATAGAGACATATATTCAGCTAAAAACAACTTTATTATTCAGCATGAAGTTGATTTCATAAAGAACATGGGTGGTGATTTTCTTTCTTTATTTAGCCCTCCAGAATTAGGCTCCAAACCCTCGCTTTAAATATACCACGCCTATTAAAAGAACAATCAATATTGACACACATCTGTTTTTTAGTCGCACAGGTCATGCTATGTCAATAATACAAAAAACATGCCACAGTCGCTGCTGTTAATATAATAATGTCCAGTATTTGAAAAAACAACAATTAATCTGCATTTTTTCCACATTTCAATGATTTGTGGGCAATTTGGAAATTGATTCCTGAAAACATGGGCGAAGGACCGAGCCTGTCACTCTGTGAGTCTGTCAGTCTGTGTCAGGCTGAGATAAATCGGAGAGCCATGACCCCATATGTGATATGATGTGTTTCAAATTGGGTAACTTCAAGTTGTGTATAACATATCCGACACTACACCACTGACTTGGAGAATAATACATGGCATGGCTGTGACTAAGTAGAAACTGCCGAATTCCGGGACCGAATGCGAGGTGGCCATCAGCATATCTGTCAGTGACAGTGTCACTGACCCACCATCGACTCCGTTGGCGTTGATATTTTAATTACTTAAATTAACATCCAGCCCAGATTTCATAATGAACATTTAGGGCAACATTTCTCATATTAGACACATAAATGCTTACCTTCACCGACAGATTTTTGAGTCTTCCTCCTAACAATACAGTTACAGTAACGGGTATCCACAGTAACAGCATACATTCGCCTTTCGAAGTTTCGGCGAGTTTCGACCACTTGTTTCTAGTTTCTAGTTGTTTCTAGTTGTTTCCAGCACTCGGCAACATTCTTTTAACTGACTAGTCTGTATATGTTGTGGTTACAACGTATGATCTTATGAGGTCTCATTTAACTAGTCAGCCTTTTTCAGAACATCACGCCAAGCCGACCTTGTCGATCACTCAATGTCGCCTCGGCTTGTTACTCGCCTCTGCATTTCGGCTTCCGGCGGGTCTTCTTTACCAGGTTTACCAGCGCGTTCAGTTCTATCTTGAAAATGTTGGCCCTTATCGTTGCAATCGAAATTCAGCTATTTCTGAACGAAAATCAGGTCGGTTCGCCTACACGAATCGGATGTACACAGCGCCACCTAGCGATTATTTTTAAATACAGAATTGCCAGACTGCGAGCATTATTGACGTCACACATCAGTCAAAATGGCGCAACTTACAAACTTTGATAGAAAAGGTGTTCAGATTTTTTTTACTAATAAACCATTGACATTAAAAATGTGATTACCGTTCAAAATAGTTTGTTTTTATTTACTCTTTCACGTGCATAGCATGTAACTTTTCGGTTTTGCGTTCCTTTAAGAAAATATATTTAAATTGTAAATTACACCAAGTTTTTATTCATCTGTTCGATTAGCGGGCTGGCCAATATATGTGTCACACAACACTTGGTACACATGGACCGGTAGCCAAGTTCACGTTTCTAGCCTTCTTTTGTTTTACTTATCAATATCCTATTTTTACAAATATTGCATAATATGAAGACCAACACAGAACAACGTGTAATTTACATTTGCTGTTATGCTAAAAAACGATGTGCTTGTGCATATATATATATATATATATATATATAATATATATATATATGAAATCAAGGCACTTATGCAGAAGTCGGACCCACCTCAATTGTGCCATTATAACTGTATCTTTGCCAACATTTGATAATTGATTTTGATAATTCAATCATTTAACACCGTCTTGTGCATAGTTATGGTTTATTAACCGCGTGACTTAGCAGACTTTTGAGGTCGAAAAAACAGCGGGGTCGGCATAAATAACCTGTTTATCGCTCATTCCATGTGCACAGCGCAATAACACGCTGTGCTTGCGACTGGCACAAATAGGAGTGCTATTTCGGTTTCAAAATGCAATATTTATGAAACATAAATATACCTGGGTATGCTGATTGATCATGTCTAGGATTAGAGTTTGTGTAAGGTATCCAATATAGGCATATATAGTTAAAATGGGAAAATCGAGGTGGGTCCGACTTCTGCATAGGCATTCGTTCTGCATAAGTGCCGAAATCTATAATTATAAATCCAGTAGCCGTAGGAGTAGGACGTCATAATCTTCTTCGACTATTCATAATTTTTACTACTCTATATTATATATATAAAGTTACTATTTCTAAATTGCAGTTGCTGATAAACTGTTTTAATCTGCGAACTCGCGTCAAACTGCCAGTTCGTCATCTCAAGTGTGCCACTTGTACGAATTTGAATTGAACTCCCGCGAGAAATGTATGATGTATCCGGACAAATAGCTGAGTGCCGACCTAGGGCAGGCTACGGCTATGCACTGCAGACCTACGTTATTTGTCCGCGGGCTATTCGACCGTATCCGTAAAATGGTATTACATGACTGAAATACATACCTACTGTTGCTGAATGCCGGAAATGTTGTTAATAATATCACACTCAGGGGGCTGCTGTTAAATTCACATACAATCATAAGTTTAGCTTTGCAAAACAAACACATTAGGTTGGTTACTTCCAAAATGTATGGCCGAGACCACGATCTAGCGTGGACGGAACTGGTGGCGCCACCTCACGGAGCTGCAAAACACTCGCATTCCCCGCCAGAGGCGCCACATTAGACGAGCGACGGAATTTTTACACGCACGCACTAAACATCAACAATATTTACTTCGTTTGCCCATCGCTAATCCTGTTGGTTCGACCAATAGCTAGTACTAAAAAGTAGGTAAGTAATACGTAGTTTAACAAGTATCGATAACATTATTTAGCAATGTTAACTTAAACAGAGCAATTATACTTGTATGGCCATACATATTAAATAAACAACTTCAAGTTCAAGACCCAAGTTCAATCATCATTCTATCTTCGAATTCGTAATGTAAATCTTTGTTACAAACTTAATTTTTATTCTTGACAGGATGTTACGTAACATGATGTGTGCATCCTTTTAATTACAATTACAAAAGTCCAATTTAAGAGTGGTAATACAATTTGTTTAATTTGAGTACATAATGTTATTTAGATACGCACGCTGCCATGCAATTTATAAGTCTGAATAATAAATATATGTGTAATCAGGACATTATGCAATGTATTTTTGACATAAAAATATTGAAGTGGAGTTTTAATCATGCAAAATTGCAGATGCTTAAGGGTGAGATCCACAGTTGGGTGCATAATGTTTGGAAGGGATAAAAACCCAAATTGTCTTTTATTATTTAGAAATGTATTAATCAGTACATTTTTTTAAATAATGGATACTAACTTGTTATGTATGTCAAAACAATTGCATACATGTAAAATATTGAAATAATTCCCATGTGTTTACATTCAAAAGTATATTTTGACCACAGTCCCATGCATTCTACAGCAATAATGCAATGTGCATACATGAAATTACAAAATATTCTACGAATATTTTATTATTTTATCCGGCTACTACATCAATTGTAAACCTTTCGCCGAGTCAAACCGGATGTACTGAGACACGCCCCCTTAACGCAATGGCTGTACCCTGTGTCGAAAGTAGTTCAGTTTGAAAAAATATTTTAAATATACTGTGATGCTATGCTTGTCAAATTATGTTGCCATTTCAGTCCCCCTTTATTAACAGTTCTGTGTGACCATGCAACCGGATCCAGCTGTAGCCTATGACATAGACATGCATAGCGTCGCATCACACTTTCGGTGCTCGCTGACCCATCCTATCAATCTCACCCATAATTTTATCTAGGGGAAACACGGGGTTACTTTCTGCACAACAACGTGACAAGACATTGACCTTAGGACTGCTAAGCCTACACTAGTGTACAGGTTTGGGTGTGCGGATAGTCTAGTGCATAATAATTATGACTGCATTCAGTGCACTTCCTCCACTGGCTCCAGTCTCCCACTCTGAGTCCAACCACGGCCATGCAGTCCACCAAAATAGTGAATCCCAAAGTTAAACTACATGGTAGTCCTTAGCAAATAAGCAAAATACTGCCACTGAGATTATGGATTATAGTCGGAATGCCCCTCTGCCTGAATGCCCCACGACTGGAATGCCCCAAGCCTAGTCGCAATGCACCAATCGCAAAGTTGCAATGCTCCAACAGTATAGTTGCAATGCACCACTTTTGGTCGGAACGCCCCAGTGATTTACTATTGTCAAAATATGTTAAAACATTACACATTTTATTAAATATTGTCAAATCTAAGTATATAATATATAATACAATTATAGATACAGTATTACAACAGTACATGTTAAATACATAATGAATATAAAATGATGTTTCATTGATTTTCTGTATATTATTGAAAGTATATCTGAATTTGTTTTGTCTCCATATATTTCTCTGTATATGTTTTATCTTTGTGCGATTATATAACCCATCATGAAAATTAATATTGATTACAAATAGTAAATAACAGCCATATAGCAACAGCCTATAAGGTATCCTACTCATGAGTCATGGTTACATGTTTATATCACTTTAATTGTATAGATGTTAATTTAATAAAATTGTCACTTTTTAAATCACTTTTGTGTTGAACTGTGCTAAAATATCCAGCAAAGGTGTTAGATTTTACATATAGAATAGCAAATGATTAATACAAGCATTCAATAATCTAACAAAAATATGTTAGTATTATATAAAATATCTTATATATATATGTATAATATAATATATATACATACACCTTGTATATGTATATATAATAATTATATATTGATTGCCACACAAAGCAATTTAGTACAACTGGAACGCATGACGATAATAAAACTGTTGTTATCCTAACATATTATAATACATAAATAGTAATTTATATATATTATATAAGTACTACTGGAACGTATAATTCTTTCCTAAAACCCGACTATCACGAAAGTGGGGCATTCCCTCCAAAAATGGAGCATTGCGACCACCGTATTCCAAAATGTGGGTGCATTGCGACTTTGGCTTTGCGATTGGGGCACTGCGATTAGGGAGTTATAGACGTTATGTCCCAAGTCGCTTATGTCCCAAGTCGCTTATGTCCCAAATATTGTGGACGATTTGTCCCAAAAACAAGATGCTAAGACTAAGTAACAGTTAAAATATGAAATGGACTTGAAATGTTCTACAAAGAGTGCCATCATTAGCGTTAATATATCAACAGATTTATGTTAAGACTAATGTGCAAAAATAACATAAAAACGTAATAATAAATTTAGGACATATCGTCTAGGATATATGTGACTTGGGACATAACGTCCATATCCCCGATTAGGCAGTAGGGGCATTACGACGGGGTCTGGGGCATTCAGGCAGAGCCAGAGCGCAGAGGGGCATTCCGACCATGGCATATTCCGCGATTACAAGTAAAGCGCAACATAATCTTTGTAGTTTGTTGTCATACGATTAAAATATGTGCTAATCATTGAAGTCGAGTAAACATGACTTACTAACCTGTCAAGAAGACACTTGGCGAACGCCGCATCAGTTTTGATGCCGGTCGTTTCTTTGCTCTCCATCCAAAAACTCATCGCCTTTCCAATATACACTTTTGCGGGCGGTCGATTTCGTTTCTGTTCTGCTTGTGCCCTTTTCCTTGCCGAGTCGGTGGCATATTTCCGTGGGCGACCACGCATTGACATTTCATATAAAAACGAGTTAAAAATAAACCAAAAAGCAAATCGGAAAAGAAACACGTGTGTACACGGTAAAAAATTATAGTAAATAGCGGATGCTAGTGCCTGGATGGGGGTCAAGGCCGATCTCGCGACATCTTCGTAAGCACATACTATCATGTGATTAACACCACGATAGCCTACCACATAAAACCAGTACCGTAGAAATATTCGATATGAAAAAGACTATAATAATAAGGAATGGAACGACGAAAAATTGTTTTTACGTTTTAACCAAAAACGAATTAAAACATGTGCAAAAGCGAGCCAGTATATGTCACAGGGGATACTTGGTAGATTTGCCTTTTCGCGAAATTAGCATAAAACGCGAGGAGCAAAATAATCGAGGTGACCATGGCCATGCAGCCATAGCATAGATGACGTGATAGCATATTATTATTTTAGACTTAGTAATAAAATGGAGCATCCATAATCTCGTGCAACAGAAATTCCTAGACTTAGTAAATCACAAGAGTATTAAATTTATTTAATATTGGCAATCATAATTATTAAAACAACAACAACTACAACAGTGTACTACATTATAAATACAGTGCATGCAATACAATTGTTGAAAAAAGGGTAAAAGAAGTACAATACATATCATGTTTACCCTTATAATTTCTTAATTTCATACATAAAGCATCTGAACAGTGCAATAGAAGGTGCGACAACACTATTTATATGTGTAAACATACAACATTTAATAAAAAAAGACATTTGACATTTGTTGATGAATAATTAAACCTTTTATAACAATAACAACTGAATATTTAATTTTGTTATCTAAATTATGTTAGCAAAAATGGTCTAGGACTCTAACACATAACTATTCAACAGTCTATTTGTATTAAACTTTTTGAAATGATGAACATTTATACAACTAATCAGTGAATTATCGAGGGAGTTCCAAAGTTTAACTCCAGTAACAGAAATACACATACTTTTTAAAGTGAAAAAAAAGGCTACAGTTTAGTGTTATGCACCTAAAAGAGTTTACACTAGCTAATCATTTGCATCTACAATCCAATTTTTCACCTTAGTGGTTACCTCAGAAAGTGGTCTTAAAGTGGGAAAATCTAGCTAAATCACCGACACCATGAACCGGCCCATCTTGGATCTTGCAACCAATCACAACCCAGCAGTTTGGAAAAGTAATACGTCAGAGAGTCGTCTGCTGGTTCAGCTGTCATAACAGAGAGCCAAGCGGTACGCTAAAAGTTGCCTTACGTCGGTTTACAACGAAATCGCGACATTAATATGCCACACTGTTCCTCAAACGCTTATAGTAATAGTACAGTGAAAGACAGTATCAGTAAGATGTCTTCTTGTTAACCTATGAATCGAGCAGAACTGAAACAGTGGTTCGGTGGATTCGTTTGGACAGTCACAGACACAGCGCGGATCCTAGACGACCCGATTTGATTGACCTAACCATCAAAACGACCACCAACGGCCGCCAAACTTCTCCTCACATATCTTACATACATATGCATACACTACATTATGTAATAAAATCTCTTGCATTCCTCTGACGAAGAAAATTCACACACAAAAACGCGCAGACCTCGAGTACAACTTGTTCGGCCGCTCAGCGGTACCGTAAAATCGCTTTTAAAAGCTTTACACAAAATACCGCTAGACGCCACGTTTCTGACTGCTAATATTTAATTGTTTTACTTCACACGCGCGAAATAGTTTAATTACTTATAAATAATATAATAATAATAATAAATTATTATCATCACTATGATTTGCAGGAAATTATAAGTTTTATTATTTTTATATTGATATTTTATTTTTATAATTGTTCGTATATGTTTCTAGTATATTTATGTTTTTTTTCTTCTGGTGTGTATTTGTTGTTTAGCATTTTAATGTATGTAAAACGCCATGAACAAGTTTAAATTGGATGTGGCGCTATATTAAATAAACAAACAATTGTTTTTATTATAATATAATATTTTATTTATGTAGCGCCACATCCATAATTGTTTGTGGCGCTTCACAAAATAATGCTATTAAAAATACAATAAAGAGAAAACTACTCACAGATAATATTATTTAAAAATAAATAATGAAAATACATGTTTCTATATCATTAACTAAGCTGACCTATCAGTCATAAATAAACATACAAATTACATAACAACAATTGAAATAAATGAATATAAAAGTATGGTTAATAGTAATAAATAATTAAAGTAGTAAAATAAGTACGACGTAATAATAATTTTTATTCAGCACATACACAACCATTATGCATAAGAACATATTACTGAAGCTATTTGTTCTACTCATGAATGACATTTCCACCATCAGATATGTAATAATTATTATTTTTGAACAAGACACTTTATTAATTATCGGAACAATAAATCTCTAAAATGTAAAAAGGAATATGAATATATGGGAAATATTATGGTGGTAGAAAAAGAAGGATTTAAAAACAGTAATATTAACATGTTATTGTTTTAGTTATTATTGTTAAAACATCGCTTATGTAATATAAGCTTGCATGCTCGCAGTACACGCGGGATGTTTATAGAAATATTGATGAAATAAACAATGTGACTTCATTGAAAAACACGTAATTTCCTTTTTCTTGTATAACTAATAGGCAATTTTGGATAATTATGCAGACACATGTATTTTTAATATTTATTTTTAAATATTACCTGTGGGTAGCATTCTTATTATTGCATATACTTTAATAACAGTATGTTGAATAGAAGAGAAGAAAATTGTGGATTTGGCGCTATATAAAATAAACTAATAAAATTATATATTTGTATATTAAATTGTTATTTTTTATCAACTCTATTAGACCCATATCACCAAAGCGTTGCCTTAGTTTGCCGTTTAACATTTTCTGTAGATCATAGTGATGCAGCTAATTATTATTATATTATTTATAATTAATTAAACTAATTCGCGCGTGCGAATGCAGTAAGGTTAATAAATATTCGCGCGCCATCTAGCGGTATTTTGTGTAAAGCTAACTTATAATAGCGAGTTTACGGTAGTCGAAGTTGTCGAGTTGCCGTTCGCCAAGATTTGCGTTTCTGTTATGAATTTTCTTCGTTAGACGAATACAAGTGATTTTTTTGTAATGTAGTGTATGTATATGTATGTAAGAAATGTGGGGAGAAGTTTGGCGGCTGTTGGCGGTCGTTTTCGTGGTTAGGTTAGAAAGTAACAGATAATAATATGCATGCACAGCTCACGCCGACCAAGAAGACTCTCTGACGTCATTTTGTTTCTAAAATGGCGTAGTCTGTAGACTTTCTATGTCTATGTGTTTTACATTTTTTTCCTGGTAAACCACTGACGTTAAAAATATGATTGTTGTTGAAAGTTGTTACTTTTTATTCACTCTGTTAATCCCATATGATCCAAACATTGACTTTGTTTTCCCTTTAAGTTAGTACGTACATAGATTTGCTTGAACTTGCATTTATGCCTGGATGAATATCGTGATTCATGTATTTTGAACAATTTTTGTACATTCATTGGTAATATATAACGATATGCCTTAAACATAATTATAGCAGTTTTTAGCTTTACAAGATCTGGTAATTTAAGAATATGTACATTGTGAAAGAGTAAATTTGTGTGATCAAGTCTTTTTGCACCACAAATTAATCTTATAACTCTTTTCTGTAATACAACTAAACAATGAGTATTTGTAGCATATGTGTTACCCCGTGCTTCTGCACAATACATAATATAAGGCATGAAAAGAGAATAGTACAAAATATGCATGCCATGTTTGTTAATCAAAGAACTGGCTCTATACATAATAGCACAGCATTTTGACAATTTAGATCTTACTGATAAAATGTGACTTTTCCAGTTTAATTTGCAATCAATTACTACCAGGGTACACCTAAAAAATTTGTGGAATTTACTCTATTGATTTTCTCCTTATTTATTCTAATACAAATATCTGCAGTTATTTTGCGATTACCAAAGATCATGTAATTTTTTTTTGATATATTAAGAGACAATCTATTAACAGAAAACCACGTCTGCAGTACTGTTGTTCTAAACCACCATTTATCATCCGAACAAGTTTATTTAAGTCTTTATCACAACATAATAGATTTGTATCATCAGCAAATAAAATATACTTGAACACTTGTGAGACTTTACAGATGTCATTAATATACATGATAAATAATTTCGGTCCCAAAATGGAACCCTGAGGCACACCACACAATACATTTAGTATTTCTGAATGACAGTTATTAAAACTGACAAACTGTTTTCTATTTTCTAAATAACTCTGAATCCATTCCTGTGCGACACCATGCAAACCATAGAAATGTAGTTTTTTACACATTATATCATGATCAACAGTATCAAAGGCCTTTTTTAGGTCAATAAATACTCCAACAGTGTATTTATTTTTTTCTAATGAAGTTGTAATTTCTTCTACCAAATCCAACAGAGCCTCAGTTGTTGACATGCTAGATCTAAACCCGTACTGACTTGGACTGAGTATGTTACATTTATTAAGAAACTTGTCCAATCTGTTGTTATATAGTTTCTCCAGAATTTTTGAGAATTGTGGTAATAAAGATATTGGCCTGTAATTTGTAAAAACGTTTTTTTCTCCAGACTTATATAGCGGAATAACTTCAGCTATTTTCATTTTGTTTGGAAAAACACCTGTTTGAAATGAAACGTTACATAAATGAGCAAATGGCTTAACTATTTTAGAAATTACTTTCTTAATCAGGTTCATGCTAATGTCACTGAAATCAGTTGATCTTTTGTTTTTACAATTTTTAACAGTTCTGATGATTTCTAGGTCATCAACAATATCATCTTTCTTTGAAATTTTCTTGTTGTTTTTTATAAAGTATTCTGGATATGTTGGCTTATTTTTGTGTTTATTAATTACTTCATTTAGTATTTTCCAGGTCTCTTTAACATTTGCTTTTTGTTTTTCTAACAATGAGCTATAATATTTTTTTTCTGTACTTCTTAATTATATGTTAATTTATGTTTGTACGTTTTGTATTTTTTTTCTGCTTCTGCAAATCTCAGTACAATGAATGCTTTATATAACCTATTTTTCATTGTACAAGCACGTTTTAAACCATTGGTGAACCAGTTTTTTTTCTCAAAGCTTTTTTGGGGAACTTTTTTCACTGGACAGTGTTTGTTAAATATATCCATAAATATGTGTAGAAAAGAGTCATAGGCTTGATTAACATCATCAGTTTTTAAGACATTTTCCCAGGTTTGTTGACTCAGTTCATTTGAAAATGATTACATTGTATCCTCATTCATCTTTCTGATAAATTGAAATTCCTTTACATTATACCTGCTTATGTTATACTCACAGAGTGCAAATATTGGTAAATGATCACTAATGTCATTGAACATGATACCACTAGTTAGGTTGAAGCGTAATTCATTTGTGAATATGTTATCTATTAGTGTTGCTGAGTTATCTGTGATCCTGGTAGGCTTATCAATTAGCGGATAAAGACCTAAACTATACATTGTGTCTAGAAACTGTTTAGTATTATTATGTGTCTCATGTTTTAATAAATCTATGTTAAAGTCACCACACACAAATATTGTTTTAATAGATTTAACGTCACATAAGTTAAGTTCTAAGTTTTCACAAAATGTATCTATCAGTGATCCTGGTGTTCTGTAAATACAACTAACTACAACATTTGTGTTTTTTTTATGGTTAGTTCTACAGTAACACATTCAAGAATATTTTCTATTACAAACGATTTACTTTCTGCCAGTGCACCTGATAATTTCTTGTTTGTGTATATAGCAACACCACCTCCTCTTCGGGTACCCCTTGTGATATGAAATGCATCATAATTGTTTATACTAAAGTCACTAATTAAGTTTGGTTCTGTCCATGTTTCAGTTATAGCAATTATATCAAAGTTTATGTTTAGTTCTAAAATGTAGTCTTCAATCTTGTGAAAATTTGTTTTTAGACTTTTGGCATTAAAATTTATAAACGACAATCCATTTACCCCACCAATTTCCTCATTTAATTGTAAGTCAGTATAATACTTACATTTTGATATGTTATTGTAGAAATTATTGTTTGGGTCTATGTCATTTCCAAAATTGTGAGGACTACAGTCTGAGTAATTTAAAGAATTTAAATTAAATTTTGAACATATATCCATTAATTTATAAGTTTCTTCAACAGAAGAATTTTCATATACAAGTTCATTGTCACTAATTTCCTGAAATGGAAATACTTCACCACATGATATAGAAAGATATTTATGCGGTTGACCTGATTTACACAGTTCACACTTGTCCATAAGCACTCAGTTCCGCATCTGTAGTAATATTTACTACGACAATACAATTAGAGTATACCATGTATAAGGAGTAAAAAATGCTCCTACATGTGATGTACGTGTTCGTGCACTGTGGTCAATGACATATCTGGCTCTAGTATACGTAATGCATTAATTGGTATTCTGTGATTCCTTTCCGCTGACATATGCCAACTATTCTTGTTTACAAATACAGTCGTGTCTCTATTACCCGGCCAATAATCTGATTGTTTCACGATCCACACATTTTGTTTGGGAACCAACTTGATACCATCTATAATAACGTGTTTTGCTGAACAGCACATTTTGTTTATCTGACCAAAATATGTCAACAAAAGTGTGCGGTTAAATGAGATATGACTCAGACTGTATATGCATTCCCAGCAAACACGTATATATATATATATATATATATATATATATATATATATATATATATATATATATATATATTTATGCGGGACAATGCTCCTTGTATCTATGGAATCGTGACTCGTTTGCTGTAAGTGACAACGCATATATGTGATATATATATATATATATATATATATATATATATATATATATATATATATATAAGTTATCAATACATTTTAAAAACAATTGTTTTCATTCATGCTTTAATAATAATATCTTTGGCGTGGGAAATTAAGTTGCCTTTTGCATGTGTATAATATACCAGCACTGTATCAACAGACTTATTAATATATATTTTCATATATGTATTTACTATGATGAAAGCATGGTATCATGTAGTATACTACGTTAATCATAACTCACTATGGTTTTACCATAATTTATCATGGTTTTCTCCATCTTTACAATGATTTACTATGGTGAAAGCAGAGTAAAATAAAATATATTATGGTTTACTATAATTTACCATGATTTATTATGGATTTATCATGGTATATCATAGTAAAATGTAGTATATTTTTAGCAGGGTTGGTTCAGAAAAGTTGCCTCGGGACCTATACGAGTATTTACTACTTTCACAAAAACAACAAGGCGCATGCATGCAGACAGTTCAGATTATTAAAATTAGTAGACATTCTCCTACGGGCTAAACATTTAGTCGTTATATATTATGATGCAAACAATTGTTGCTATAGGTCCAGTACCGCAATGGATTGTTTGTTGAACTGCTCTGTATAGTCTCTCTAAAACACACTCAAAAAGTTAGTAGGTTCTATGTTCCAAATAAGTTTTTTTCAAGGGTACGAACGAGTATACTATTTTGCGACCTACGTACCACCTTCAAGTTGATGTCATTCCTCATTAAACTGTCTCCTTTCCAAATATATTTACCCTAACCCTAAGCTACCAACGCGGAGCCGCTCATATTTCTGTGGACGTCGGCTGTTGATAAATATAGACGATTTTCCTTCTGCAGTCTCTTACGCGAACTGCAAGGAGATTTGGCGTTAGGTTAGACCCATGTTCTTACAACAACAAAAAACACCCACCCTACGAAAACAGATCAATGCATATCAGGTAGTCCTCGGCAGTAGAAACGGCAGTTGTCACCTCCCGGAGACTCTGTGGCGGACACCAGTACGTGATAGCCTCCGAAGAGAGGAAGCCGCCGCTGCGAGAAATCGAGTTCTAACTGCAAACAGTATTCTAACCGAGACTGTCTGAGCATTCGAAGCTGACTGAAGTTATACAGGAAATGTACAACTATCAGATAAATATTCCAGGTCTGAGCTAAGTGCGCGCTGGACGAAATCAATGAATTCACCTCAGATAGTAAGACCATCTTGTGCTCTGAATGCCCGGATAATCGCCGGCATAGGGAAGGTGTCGTTCTCATCTTCGATAGAGCTTCCAATAATGTACTTGTGGAATGGGTACCAATAAATGAACGATTGCTCGCAGCAATGTTTGTGATTTCTCTTGCCATCGTCTGTATTTATAGAGTGTTCTGCACTTACCAACGACCACGATAACTCAGAGAAGGACGAATTCTACCAACAACTGCAGGACCTGACTGATAACATCCCACGCCATGATATCAAATTCGTCATGAGAGGCATGAAACACAGATATATGATGACAGGTCGAGTGTGCCGTAGGCCCAAATACTTATGGCAGGCGAACGGACAGTGGGAGCATATCATTAAGTTCTGTTCTATGAAAATCCTCAACATTGGTTCCTCCGTGTTCTAACATCAGGCCATCCACAAAATAACACTGATCTCAAACTACCTGTGTCTGAAGGATGTACGATCCTGTAGAGGAGCAGATGTCTGCAATGACCACTGACCACCATTTGGCCGTCGCCAAGTTGAAGATGAGACTGAAAAAGCAAAAGAAACAGACAACCCTGCCCATGAATGTGACGTTAAGAAACTGAAGATTCCTGACGTTAGGGAGATAAATTCTTTATATGGGACCGTTTTGAAGCCCTTGCAGAGCTGATGCTTGGTTCGACTGATTGATGGGATCATGCAACTGAAGGAAGTAATGCGAACAGTTGGAGAATATATCATTGGGTATTAGAAACCCTTGAACGAAGAATGAATAAACGACATGGAAGCTCGTCGTTGAAAGGAAACAACTACACAAAAAGCGGCACAGTAGTATATCAGACAACCTAACCTCCCGCCGGGTCTATATGGAGAAAGACCATGAAGTCAAACAAAGTGTCCAATGAAACAAGCGAGAGTAGGTTAGGAGACAGCTTAGTGGATTTGTCAGATATGCAACCTGTTGTGGGATTCTGAAGTTGTACATGCGAATTGGAAAAACGACGCGGTCGTTAGTATCACTAAGAAAGGGACTCTGGCTGAGAGTGACATACAACTGGAGGAGAGTGACCTTGTTGTGTGTTCCTGGCAAAAGTATTTCCAATTGATCTTGAACAGGATGATAGATGTAATGGACAATTAACTATGCAAAGAGCAGGCAGGAATCATACCAAAGCGCTCATTTGCGGAGCAGATTTTCACTTTCCGACGCGTGCATCATTGAAACGTGTCAATAGTTAGGTGCCCCTTGTTACAACCGATACTGTAATAATCGCCTGTTAATGTAATAACTGCCCGATAATGTAATAAAATCGCCCGTTAATGTAATAACCCCCTAATAATGTAATAACATCAACCGATAATGTAATAAACTTCCTAACCGATAATGTAACAATTTTCGCCCGATAATGTAATAAACTCCTCTTGCCTGATAATGTAATAACTTTCGCCTGATAATGTAATAACATACACATTTCTCGTAGGACTTAGTCGTTTTCGTGGATTTCCTGCTGTTTTCTTGTATTTAGTCGATTTCGTCGATTTCGTCGATTTCGTCTATTTCGCTATACCACAACTTTTGCTAGTAGAATCAATTTAGATTAAATTCAATATGCTGGTTCCAAATCGGAAGTCAGATTTGTCCCAGCAGGTCAGGATTTTTAGTTATGCATTCTCACACCATTTATTAATGGCAGATTTTCACTTTCCGACGCGTGCATCATTGAAACGTGTCAATAGTTAGGTGCCCCTTGTTACAACCGATACTGTAATAATCGCCTGTTAATGTAATAACTGCCCGATAATGTAATAAAATCGCCCGTTAATGTAATAACCCCCTAATAATGTAATAACATCAACCGATAATGTAATAAACTTCCTAACCGATAATGTAATAATTTTCGCCCGATAATGTAATAAACTCCTCTTGCCTGATAATGTAATAACTTTCGCCTGATAATGTGTAATAACATACACATTTCTCGTAGGACTTAGTCGTTTTCGTGGATTTCCTGCTGTTTTCTTGTATTTAGTCGATTTCGTCGATTTCGTCTATTTCGCTATACCACAACTTTTGCTAGTAGAATCAATTTAGATTAAATCCAATATGCTGGTTCCAAATCGGAAGTCAGATTTGTCCCAGCAGGTCAGGATTTTTAGTTATGCATTCTCACACCATTTATTAATAGCGGGTTGGTGAAATATGCTACTTTACAACTGTGGGCTTCATTGATAACGAAATTGTCGGCCCAAATCCTGGTATCGATGATCTCACAAGTGTTCCCTTTTCATGCTATAATGTCAGGCTATCGAATGCACACAGGCGTAGGGTTTGCCGGTTCAATCCTAGTGTGAAACCCAGATGAAGAAATGGTTTATTAAGGAATGTGTTATATAGGTTTTAGTACGATGGTTGTCGACACTTTCGTGTCTGGCAATGCTCCCGTGATGTGCTCAAGATACACACACACACACACACACACACACACACACACACACACACACACACACACACACACACACACACACACACACACACACACACACACACACACACACACACACACACACACACACACACACACACACACACACACACACACACACACACACACACACACACACACACACACACACACACACACACACACACACACACACACACACACACACACACACACACACACACACACACACACACACACACACACACACACACACACACACACACACACACACACACACACAC
Organism: Oasisia sp. SBJ-2009; assembly: GCA_964017155.1. Classification (NCBI taxonomy): domain Eukaryota; kingdom Metazoa; phylum Annelida; class Polychaeta; order Sabellida; family Siboglinidae; genus Oasisia; species Oasisia sp. SBJ-2009. The sequence goes on from OZ024854.1 coordinate 55,803,850, forward strand.
ACACACACACATTGGTCGTGTCCTTTTCTTCAACTATAGACGCAATTTTACCCAAGTAGTTACACAATTCCTCAAAGCAAAGTTGTCAGATGACTGGTAAGGCAAGTATACATTTAAAATAAACAATTTGCCATCATTTGTATCAATATCAATGCCAAGTAATCTCGTATCTTGTAAATCACAAATTGTACATGCATGTGAAATCGATTTTCTCCATAAAACACCGATACCACCAAATGGGCGTACCAACTTGTATACCGAGTTGGTCATTCATAGCACTGACCGCGTATGCTTCAAAAGCTTTATGAATAGAAAGCAATAGAGAAATATCTTCACTGGAGAGCCATAGCTCTTGCAAAATTATGACATCAAACTGTTCACAAAGAAGTAAAATATCATAAACAGATGACTTAAAAGCATGACAGTTAAACGTTACAATTTTCAATCCATTAAGTATTGTGTGATTGAATGTTAGCTAGAAACAATGCAATCTGGGTTTCAAACATCCGCTTATTCAAGGAAAGCACGGACGCCAGACGGCCACACCCTAGAGTCTAGCAGTAGGTGTTGATCACGAGGTGGCAGTCGAACACAGAAAGACGAGTAGGTGTCAAATTTCGTTCTCAAAGGTTCGCATGACACAGATAAGCCAGTCTCTCGCTTGACGTGCGTCGCCAAGTCTTTGGGGTTAGTCGATCTTGCGAGTCGCGTAATGAAAACACCGACTTGTTTTATGGCTTTGAAAGTACTCGCGCGTTTCTTTGGGTTAGCGGAGCGAATATTGGACGACGTGCCATTCCCTTGCTGGAAACAAAATGGGAACGACATAATGGTGTACACACTGCTTCTCATTTCAGGAAGGATGGTTGTAGATGTGGAGGTTGCAGTCACGGGCGTCGATCGGTGGGGGACGGGGGGACGCGTCCCCCCCACTTTTCAGGGCGGGGGGACAGCATAGGAATTGTCCCCCCACTTTTCAGTTCAGAAAAATTGCGAGGCATAGCCTGACTCAACACTCCTCTCTCTTAATAGCCGCTTCATAGGACTAGCTAGACAATAAACTCGCGATATGAAGTTCAGCAAAGTTATTTATCGCAAATTAACACGAGGCAAACAAGTTTTGAGGCATGTTTTGCGCCATAATCCGTGATAGTTATTTAAACAAACGTAATATTTTAATGTATTGAACGAAATTTTAGACACCTCTTCACAGTAGTCACCATAGGAGAGTTATCGAACAGCCCGTGGCATTTATACCAAAAAGGCTTTGTTATTTCGCTGCACAATGATGATTTTAAATTTGTCACGCAGAAAGGCCAATCGGAAAGTTTATAACTACCGGAAAAAGTAAGCCGCTGCCGGGATCTATCAACCTTGTGTTGATATTATTAATAGGCTCTAGCCATCAAGCACATTTTTAATGATGACATTTGTGTTGCATTTTCATCCCTCGCCTGCTTGATGCTTATCGCCTACGACAGAAGCGGCGGATTCCTGCACTTTGTGTAACAGATTCCCATTTGAGTGATGACAAATTTCTTTGCCAAAATGTTGGATTGGGAAGTTCTACACAGGCACAGCATTGACGTCAGTGGGGGACGAGGGGGACGCTGACCACCCCACGGCCTGATGGGGTCAGCATAGGAAATGTCCTCATACTTTTTCAGTTCATAAAACAAATTTATAGGCATATATAGCAAGACTGACCACTCCCTTCTCTTAAAAACCCTACATCGGTCTAGTAGTAAAATTAATAATTAAAACTAAACTTCCGACTACCTAGTGGAAAATCACTAGATAAATTGCTTGGTTGACAGCAGCCCGCAACTTGATCTAAGTCCAGTAAATATTCATCATGCCGGGCTCTGTCATTTTGCGCCCTTGTATTTATATATATATAGCCATCAAGCACATAATAGATTATTAAATTTGGTTTGCCCTGTCACCCCTTGGATTGCAGCCTGGTAGCCCTGGTGGATATTTATATCGCCTACGGCGGAACCAGAGGATTTATGCACTTTGTGTAATTTGATCTAGTGATGACAAATTTCTTTGCCAAAATGTGGGATTGGGAAGTCCTACACAGGCACCCCTGTAAGCTCTGCATCTTGTCACTCTATTAATCAGGCAAGCAGTGTTGGGTCCAAAGCATAGCTTTATGTAGAGACCCGTCCACCCGTCATTTGGTCGGGTAAAAACAAATATGGACGGGTAGAAATATATGGGTGGACGGGTGGTGGACGGAGTAAAAGGAGCAAAAAAGTCTTCCAAAACCATAGATATCGTAAGTTATGCCTTCCTTGAAAGTGAGTGTAAATGGTGTCATATGTGTGTCTTTAGCCCATTTCAGGTCATCAGGCACATTTGAAAGTTTGTAAACTAGCTTATCAGTTAACATCCATGTGTCCACCAAAACATGTGACTGGCAATAATTGTATCCTGCATAAAGCCCTGGTCCAAAGTCTACCCCCAAATATTCAGTTATTGGGGTAGGCCATGGCCCCTCTTCAAATATATGTTGTTCGATGCATGTATGTATGATTTACCAACTATTTCAGATATATTGGGTACGTAGTGTTTGAAATGTTAACTGGATCGCTGTTGCCTATATCCGCCATCGTTTACTATACCACTGCAAAAATAGTGTGCATGATCGTCCACCCTGGCCGGTTGCATGACACGCACCCAAGTTGGCGGGAAAATTACCCCTAACTCTCTAGGTGTCACATAGCTGGGCGACCGCATTGGGTGCGGTGCACAACAGCCACATATATGCCGCCCAACTAGGAGATACCGGCACGAGTAACCGATAAGCGGATTGCCGCGTCTTGAGAACAAATCTTCCCAGAATTCAGTTCACCTCGGACAGTCGTCATGGTGGAAGCAGTGAGACAACAGCGACATTATAAGGACAACCTTTGTCATGCCGAGGTTATGGCCTTAATACAGGCATACAGCCAAATAAGTCGCAACTTATATTATAAGAACTGTTACAAGGCCGATTGAAATCAACCTTGTCGAACAGGGACAGAAAAAGGGATGTAATGCTTTGACGGCAGAGGTCAGCGCACTATCGTATCGACGACGTTGCGGAGTGTGGAGGACCTAAATAAAAACTGGCAATTAGCTCATTTTTTTTGTTTTCTGTTGATAAATATTTGATTAAAAGTGAATTTGAAATTGCATATCTGTGTTATTTATATAACTATTAAAATAATGTTTGCAGTGTTTTGAAATGCATTGAATGGAGTACTAAATTTGCAATATTTATTTTTCATACTAATTAATTCAGTTAATTAGTTAATATTATCTAAGTAGTGCACCAAGTTAACAGACCAACACATTCTAATTAAGACCAGCAGAATTAATAAATATGAAGATATTTATACATATTATGCAGTGTGCGTAACCACATTTATTATGAGAATAAATATATATTAACTAGTCATGTAACAATAAATAAATAAATAAATTAGTTAATAAGTGATAATTAGCGGGTAACCTTGCCAGACAGAAATGGTTTTTGTAAAATGCCACAATGACAATGAATATATGTTTATATAAACATACAATTTGTAAAAACAAAAACTGCAATAAGTAAGACATATAATTTAGTAGTTATGTAATATTAATAAATTAGTTAATAAACCAATATTTGCATACAGACCAACACAAAAACAAAAGTCCATAATGTCCATGATTAGGAAGATAATTACACATATTATTATGCAATGTGTATAACTACATTAATATAAAGTTACAAATATAAATTAATAACTCGTTTAATAATAATTTAATTAATTAGTCAATATTTTATAATAAGCACGCCACTTTGATAGACCTACACATCTTAGCAAAAAGACCATAATGTCCATATTTATGAAGATATACATACTGTCACTATGAACTGTGTACAATCACATATACAGTGGTAATAAATGCAGCAAAGTAACAAATCAATTAATAGTAATAGCAATTTAATTTGTCAAAATTTAGTAATTCAACATTGACAGACTGACATGTAATAATAATAATAAGGTTTATTTCAGACAAGACGTCCATATATGTATACATAAAATACAATTAAAAAAAAAAAAAAGTACAATACATATAATACAATCAAAGCAATGAGATCAACGTAAAAATATAAGTGTAACATTTAAAAAGTTATGTCTAAATATATGAGGAAATGAATTAAATAAGTTGTAAAAATAAATATAAAATAAAAAATGATTCAAAAATAAATACAATACTAATGACGTGTACAATAAAGACCTCCAGTATGAGTACAAATGGCTCTTAAAATGAATGTCGGTATGAAGGTAATTAATAAAAAGGATATTATCTGGCTGATGAAGACGACATAAAAGACTGAAAATTGATGAACGAATGCGTTCATTGAAGGATTTAATATAGTTGGTGGCAAACATAAAACTTGCACTACATCTTGAGGGTAAGTTTAGTAAAATTCTGAGGCTATTATTGTATGCGACAGTAATGCTTTTGAGGCTATATTTTTTGAATGTGCACCAAAGACTAGAAGTATACATAGGAGCACAGTATGCTTGAAATAAAATAATTTTGATAGAAATATTACAAAGACAAAATTTTCGAGCTAATACATTGGCTTGGGCATAAAGGCATCTTTTTTGTCTGGCTATGTCGTCATCATCAGTCAGGTTATTGTTGATTATATGACCAAGATATTTACATTTTGTAGTATAAGGTAATGGATGGTTATCGAGATGGATACAATGAAAATGTTTCCTGTCCTGGGATTGGTTGTCAATAACCATACAAAAGGACTTCTTGGCATTATAAGTAATATTGAACAATTCGCCATACTTGGCACAACAATCAGTAAGTTTTCTCAAACCAGCAACACTGGGAGAAAAAATACAGAGGTCATCAGCATACATCAAGTGGTTGATTAAGGTGCCAGCATAAAGACAACCAATATATAATTTGTTTAGATTAACGCTTAAGTCGTCCATGTACACATTGAAAAGATGGGGGGAAAGGATTCCACCCTGTTTAACACCATTGGAAACAGTAAAAAAGCTAGAAAATCCCTGACACCATCTGATGGTAAATTGTTGGGTACCGTACCAGTGGTATAGAATGCGTACAATAAAAGCTGGACAGCCACGATCAATTAATTTACCAAATAGCTTGCTGTGGTTAACTTTGTCGAAGGCTTTGGAGGCATCCAACATAGTAACATACATAGAAGACCCATTAGCAATATAGTTTCGAAAAAGTTCTTTTAACAGAAATATGAGCATCTCAGTAGAGTGATGCTTTTTAAATCCAAATTGATTGTCACATGTAATGAGAAATGGGATAGCCCTGGATAATATTAATGATTCAAATAGTTTGCTAGCTACTGTGGCAAGGGCAATGGGTCTATAGTTATTGTTGTCTGACAAATCACCAGATTTATTTTTAATGATAGGAGCTATGATTGTTGTCATCATAGTATCAGGTAAAAAACCATGTATTAACAGACTGCTATACAACAAAGACATAAGAATATGTAGTTTTTCGTTAGCATACTTAAAATGTTCATTACTGATATGGTCATAGCCACAGGCTTTACCAACAGGCATAGCAATTATTAATTCTTGTAGTTCTTTAACTTTAACAACCATATTGTCGCTAAGTTGAATATTGCTACAATACATGTCAATCTTATGAATGTGAACAGTAGACTCGGGTACAGAGTTAAGCAGTGATTGGTAATGTTGAAGCCACATATTTCTGACGTTTTCAGCACCACAGGCACGTCCAACATTACTGGGGTTAGGTAACCTGGCATTGTTTGCTTGTAAGTAAACACCCCTATGTCCATGATTATGAGGACAGTCGTAGAACGTATACAAGCAGTACACCACTGCTGCCATTGATACAACGCGCTGTGAGTCACCTAGCTGCAGTTGGGGCTGCTTCGAGCTGCCCCAGAAATTTCGGTGTAACTTGTGACATAACCCAGCTGGGTGTGTGTCATGCAACCGCGCCTACTGGCTATGTGTCACCTAGGGGTAATTTACCCTAACGTGGTTGTGATTTGGACTTAGGTGTGTGTCATGCACCTGGCCAGGTGGGTGTACAGAAATAGTTCTGCGGTGTGTTTATGTTCTCAATATTATATAATACGTAACATAGAATATTAATACAAATAAAACAAACAAATAGACCTATATCACTCTCATTTATTCATTCGCTGATCCCAACACCTGTCAGGACCTAGGAAAGACACAAGGAATCCAGACGCATCCAATGATTTCCAGTGTGTCTATATAAAGCAGAAATGACGAAAGTTAAAGGGAACTAAAAGGGAAAAGTTATGTGCTATGCCCATGAGAGTTAATATAAACGAAATATTTGGAACGGTAGTCAAATTATTAACGACAGTGGCTTACTGGTAAAATCATTTCAAAGTGGACAATTTTACTGAAATCAGCGACTCCGTGAAGGCTTCCACGAACGGCGGAAAACGCGCTGGTCTCTGCTGCCTGAACAACCAGCACGCAGAACCGACTTTAAAGTCACGTGTCCGATGACGATTCCGATGTTATCGGACCTTAATTTAAGGCAGCGCCGTTGTAAACACAATGTTGTGAGATATGCGCACTTCGAAGAAAGTTGTTTCGAATAGGATGTTTCTCACCGTATAGGGGGTCAAGATCCGCAGAAACGTCGGCGACGTCGAGTTATGATCGAAGCATGGAGCTGTGCAAAGGATATTGGCAGTCGTCAAAACGGGTTACCGGTCGAATGTCAGCCAAGTCAGAACGCAAGAAGGTTAGTAAATATTATTAAGTCTTCTGTATCTAAATTATTTAAATCTGGTACCATTAGACACATTGCGATGTCTGTCGTTATGACTTATGTACATAATTATTATATTGTTCATAATTATACGTCCACCAGAATTAATGTTCTAGAAGGTATTACATGGGGACGGACTGAACCCGGGGCCGCTAACTAGGTCCAAGCGAGTTATGCCGTCCGCCGCCGCACCTGTTATTTTGGGGGTTATTGTTATTCATTATTATTAGTTTTATTTGATCCTACTTTAAATGGTATCACGTTTGCATGAACAGAGGCATAAAAATAATGTAAAGCTACGCGACAGTAACACTGTAACACAGCCGACTGGCAGGGCCAAGCTTTGATATCACTCGCCAAATCAGTTTTCAAAAATACTGCTTTTCGTAGCTACGCAGTTCCTTTTCTCAGGTTGACCAATCAGAAAGTACCAACATGACTGCTACATTTTTCAGTAAATATATTATTCAAACGTCAAAAACTGGCATTGCGAATGTTGTTTTCAATCATGTTATTTGTTCAGTAAAAGAACAAATTACAAATTCTGTGTGCTGATGACCAACCTTTCAGTTCAGATACTCACACAACCTTGATAATAGGACATGTTACAGACTTACAGAAAGGATGAATAATTATCTATGATGAGACATAATCTATATTGTAAAAAATCAATTCGCAAATTTGCAATATTGGTACGTAGAGTTTCTTGATATATTGGGACACACTGCAAATAAGAAGGAATATTAACATCCCCCCCCCCCCCATTAACAGTCTAGCATAATATACTAGACTGGAACGTGATTTTTAATCCAACAGTTTAGCAATTAAGTCAGATGATCCACCATGCACGCTGGCGTGATGTTTCAATATGACATTTTGTCAGTTAACAATATACATTGTTATATATATTTCTGTTCGTTTAATATTTGAGGTGCCCACTTTCGTGTGTATTGGATAATAGAAATTAAAGCACTTAAATGTCATTATCACCAGTTTTTATTAAAGACAAAACCACACTTGATAAGTAGCTACTGTATCTAAGATACAACATGACACAAACAACGTAGCGATAAATGCTATTGTGGTCATTTTGTGAGAGAAATGTCATAGTGGAATGACATGTTTGTAAGACGTAGTGTTATTTTTAACAATTATGTTTGATTACAAATAATTGGTCATGTGCAATAAAATGCAACTTCAATACCACATTTATCAACATTAGGAAATTGCATGACTGAGCACTGTCAACTCTGGTGCATAAACATTAAGTGATCATGCAATCAGTTATCATACCTTAGTTTATGTAATATGTATCACCACACACACACACACACACACACACACACACACACACACACACACACACACACACACACACACACACACACACACACACACACACACACACACACACACACACACACACACACACACACACACACACACACACACACACACTCACACACACACACACACACACACACACACACACATCTCTATTCAATGAAGACAGCAGCTGCAGCTGGAGCAGCAGCATCAATGAGCAATAATATGAATGCGGTTCTAGTGCATGCAGCTCAGCATCTGTCACTCCTGTCAGTCCTTCAGCTGTCAAATTAAGATCTTAGTGACTGGGTGTCATCTGCCGGAAATCTTCTGTACTCTGCCCATGACCAATGACCGTTCCATCCCATTTGCTTTCTTGATAAATGTATCTAGCCTAATCCTGTCCTGGTTGTTGATATTGTCACTCCAACACACTACACACAGGACACTGTTCACTATTGCAGTGTAACATATTTGCTGCTTATTTGACGCACATTGAATGATCTTTTTTCATACAAAAACGGAGTAAGTTCAAATAGGCAATTTTTAGTAGTACAGCATGTCTTGTTTATTTATAGGGATGGAACCATGGCTCTAGCAAGAACGTCCGGCCATGTCCTAGCGATCCCTAACTACATGGCTGTTTTCTGGTCAAGACGCAAGTAATTGGAGCTGCGGAAGACACTAGAGCTGTACGTTTACCTGCAGATCCGCCAGCCCATGACAGACAGAAAGTGTGAATGGTGAATTACATCTTTGTTAGAACTCTGCCCGCAGCCCGCAGCCCGCAATCACTGTCCATGTTGGAATTGCAGTCGTTGGTACATATATGCCCAAACTAATGAAACAAGATCTGCTGGTGTCAAGAGTCAGTCGATTTGTTCATAGTCAATCCAACTGTTTATATTTACAAATCAACTAATAATTCGCAAGGGCAGCAGTCAACAAGTGCTCAGTGTTACTCCAGGTGTTGTTCTCCGCTGAGAGCACAGAAGTTCGATCTTATGGCTGGTATACACTGGTATGACTCTCTGTACCCTTCGACCAGATAACGTTCTCTGTATATGCCCGACTTGGACACCTGAAATAACATAAGGCCTAAATAAATATACCAACTATGTATAGTGGCTGGCGCAGTGGTTAAAGCTTCGGACTCGGCTTCAGACCCTTAACTACGAGAACGAAACCATGTGCTGCTGAGTCGAACCTTGGGCAAGCCTGTTCACCCGTATTTGCTCCAATTCTCTCAGCTGTGTAAACAAGTAACTGGCTATAGACAGGGGTACATTTGAACCGTGTTGATTAATTAATTACAGTTTTGCTGGATGCTTCCCACAGTCATGAGATGGTGTAGGTATGCCAGGGAGTAAAGTTTTGGACAATCCTGAGCAGACATGGGGTCAATTACATTGAATTTTATTTAAATACAAATACTCTTTTGAGGGATCCAAATACAAATACGTTTACTTCCTAAACATTACTTACAAATACTTAAATAATTATTTAAATACCTTCAAATACAAATGCATTTGACCCATGTCTGATCCTGAGGATTGGATACTGCTATATATAAGAACTTTGTTGACAGGTGACATACGGAAATGGAAGTAATTCAACCCATTATCATTGTAGAATACATGTTGTGTTTTTATAAAATCTGTGGAACCTTTCTCAATTCTCACATAGTGGACAACTGGGCATGCTACCCGAAATGTTCTAGAATGATTCTACATCATTTACTGTTAAACATGTATGTTTGGGTATATTTCTACTATGGAATAATGTGTGATGTTTTCATAACTATGCCTAGTGCATTGTACGAAATGTCATTTGTATTATATAAATGTTGTATCATGTTAGTTTGCTTGGTGTTCTGTTTACTCTAATGTTATTTTCATTGTCAATAAATTGTCAGCAACACATTTCACTGCTGTTATAATACCTGAACATATACTTACATCTTTGTTGACAGTTGTCTAACCGATTTCATTTTGAAGCACTGTCTTCTCCAAATACAGAATACAAAATCCATGGTCATTTGTTATTATATCATGGCACATCTTAAACAGAACCAGATGTTTAAATGTGTTTTTCATGAATGATAAATAAATATGAAATATTTGTAACACAATGGGACCTCACAGATACAGTGGGACCTCACAGATACAGTGGGACCTCACAGATACAGTGGAACCTCACAGATACAGTGGGACCTGACAGATACAGTGGGACCTCACAGATACAGTGGGACGTCACAGATACAGTGGGACCTCACAGATACAGTGGAACCTCACAGCTACAGTGGGACCTCACAGATACAGTGGGACCTCACAGATACAGTGGGACCTCACAGATACAGTGGGACCTCACAGATACAGTGGGACCTTACAGTTACAATGGGACCTCACAGATACAGTGGAACCTCACAGCTACTATTATTGTTACCTCGCCACTATTATGGTTACCTCGACACCAAAGCTACATTGGAATTAAGATCACCGCAGAACTGAACATAAATATATACACATTTTCGTGAAAATGTTCATCAAGTTGGCAGTATAATTTTATTATTCGAAACAAATTTCATAATTACACAACTAGCAATTCGACGTTTCGACCACCATCGGCGGCCTTCTACAGACTAAATCAGTCTACATTTGTTGTAGTTTATAATATCTGTTCTGCTAGTTGTGTTACGTTTATCTACTTCAAAAGGTTATTTTTAATACAGACATTCCACTGTACATATATTTAAGTTACAAACCATAACGTTATTATTCAGCATGAAGTTGATTTCATAAAGAACATTGTCTTTCATTATTTAGTCTGCAGAATTATGCTCCAAACCCTCCCTCTAAATACAACGCCTATTAAATGAACAATCAATACTGACACACATTTGTTTCATAGCCGCACTATGCCAACAATACAAAAACATTCCATAATCGCTACTGTTAATATAATAATGTCCAGTATTTGAAAAACAACAATTAATCTGCATTTTTTTGTCACAGTTGGGGACAATTTGGAACTGGATTCCTGAAAACAGCCTACATGTATACTCCTTTCGGCGAGTTTCGTTGTTCACCAAAACAATAAACTTTGCACTGTCACTTGTCAATGTCGCCTCGGGTTGTTACTCGCTTCTGCATTTCGGCTTCCGGTGGGTCTTCTTTACCAAGTTTACTAGTAAAGCGTTCAGTTCTATCTTGAAAATGTTGACCCTTATCGTTGCAACCGAAATTCATCTTATTTCTGAAAGAAAATGATGTGCGTTTCCCCCACACGAAGCGGGTTAATGTACACAGTGCCACCTGGCGATTATTTTAAATACCAAATATACAGATCTGCCACGCATTTAGTCTCGCTTTTAACCGACTGTCGTTCGGCTGCGGAACTACGCCGAGAAGACAGTTGAGGGGGCTTAAAAGTGCTGCCACCTCACGGAGTCTGGGTAACCGAGGCTAGCCACGCATCGGCTATGTCACACAGCAGTCAAAATGGCGCGACCTACGAATGTGTTTACCTACCCAAGTGATTAGTAAAATGATGAAAGTGTGAATGTAATTATTTGTGTTTATGTTTGAACGTGTCGCTGAGATGGAGTCTATTCATGTTTAACTGTGCCCGGGTTGCGGTTTACGACTGTGCATCTGTGTTTATTTCCAAGTGTCATGTTGTGTTTTACATAATGTATACATTCTTGTGACTGGGCTAGCATGTTCGTTCCTAATAGTCGATGATGACCATGATGCTATGAAATTGCGCCTCGGTGAGCCCGGAAGAGGTTGGCTGGGCCAACCTGACCCTTAGACTTCCAGTTGCAGTGAGGGTTTGGAAATGCATACGTCAGGATATGGATGGAAGATTAAGAATAATAATTCGTCGAATTCATATAAAAACTCGTACATGCAATTGATACATAAACATGAGTATCTGTTAAAAAGGAAATCAGTAAAGAAATTATAAACTAAACAAAGTAACAAACTCGGTAAAATAAATATATACTACAATTGATCATAAAAAGTACATTTTTGATACTATTTATAATAATAATGAACGATACAATTGACTGCAATTAATAACCATACAAATTATACATATAGATAAATACCTTTTTTAAAGTAAAGAAGTCAACAAATTAGTAGATAAAATAAAATAAGGTTATCAGTTAGATAAAGTACATCAATATGCTAAGATAATAAAACATACTAAGTGTGCAAGACATCATGTAAAACTCTATTGTATACAGTGTACAGAGATATGGCCCAAATTCTCTACATTGGCGCATTAGCTGTTACAATTACACAGAACTTTAAAGAAGTCGTTGTTTATGCTGAAAATGTGTTTTATAATATATACCCACATGTTCTTAAAATATTTAGTTAGTATCTTAGTATATTGTTGATCTATATAATCAAGTTTGCTTCCGTTCGTATAGGCCTACATATCTCGATAATTCAAATGAAAGCCTCAAGACTTGCCGATAATAATCCATAGCAACTTGATAGGGTTATAGTCAATGTCATTAAAAAAACCTTACACAAATATTAACAAAAGGATGATGACTATTAGGACTGGATGCGTATTCAAATGCCGTTGCATTTGTTAGATCTAGCATGCTGTAAATCGGGCATCACGTGGCGATTCTCAATTAGTGTCCGAGGAAATATACCTGGCCATAATTATATTCTGTCAGGTAACATATTGGGGCAATTAAGCTGATGGCATGCAGTTGTACCAAGAACAGCATCGTGTGCTGCATCAACATGAATCAAACGGTTTTCGACGATTTAAAACCTGTTATCATCAGTGCTGTGATCGTAATGAATATAACACTGAACGGTCTCGTCATAGCTGTGATCGCCAAATACCCCCAACTGCGTGAAGATCGCGCGATGCTCTTCATCTTCTCGCTGACGCTGTCTGATCTCGCCAACTTGTGAAGCTATAGAATCCTTGGTAACATGTTGCCGTACGTCCCGAGAGTGTTGCAGGTGTGTACGGTTTGGTTCAGCTTTACTTCAGCGCACAGTCTGTGCTGGGTAACTGTGTGCAAAATGATCGCTATAACGAAACTACTCCGATGTGAACAACTTCTAACACGAAACCGATGCTACCTTATAATAGCCTGTATTTGGTTGACTTCAGGAATGGTTGCCATTTCCGGGACACATTTGGTCACCGAATATTTGTAGATTTGCTTTGCCGGCTATTTCAGACGTCATGGTGCAATGGTGCCTGCAGTCGTCATAGTTTATGCCACTACAAATATATTGTGCGTGATCGTCCGGACACATCATCAGATGACGTCACAAGTTAACTCAATAAGTGATTCCAGCTGAAACACGTCTTCGTTGACTTTGAAGGCGATCTGTTCTGGTAGAAATATCCTGCTTATATGTTTAGCATTTTTAATTCTAACATTGCCATTAGGTTTTTATTTAATCGCATTTATATTAGAATTTGAAGACAAATTGCCATCTTCGTTTTCTTTCGTGGCGAATTGGATTTTTGTTTGTAATTCATCCGTAAACAGCTTACTTTATTTGGTTTTGTTCCGAAACTTTCGTAGTAATACGGCTGAAATGTTGTATAATTGTTGCCCGCTAAGGTGTGTTAGATAATAAAACACGACACTCTACCGTACATTAATAAAATAAATTACTGCAGCATATAAGTAATAACACCTTAAAGAGTTTTGTACATTTATATCCAACGATACCTCAAGATCTAGTGGTCAGTCTCTCTGGTCGTTAGCATCCTTGGTCAATGTTCCTCTGATTTAACAATTAGCGATAGAGAAAACAACAACAGTTTCTTCTGTTGTATTTAATTAAAAAATGGAAATGCAAATACATTTACAATTTCACGCAGGCATTCGAATGGCCCTTCAAACGTTCAGTATGTAAATGCGTATTCAAATGCATCTGCATTTGTTAGAGCTGCCTTCTGTAACCCGGAAATAGAGGGGCGTTTCTTGATTACTGGAGTGCGTAGCCAAGTACCTACTAATGCAGCATTATCCTGTCACAGTATCGTCGCAAATGAGTTAACCCTTACAAAAAAATACCATTCATATACCATTGAATGGTACTAGGTAGTATAATGGCCAACGGTATTTGAATGGTATCTGAATGGGTTTTAATGATATTTTGTATTCTGTGTACCGTTCAGTGGTATAGAATGGTATCTTTAATTACCGTTGAGATTACCACCGAGTCCTTCTGAAATATCATTGAATGGTCCAATGGTACTCAATGGTATTCAGTGGTATTCAATGGCATACCATTGGCACTTTTTTGTAAGGGTATACACATGCAAATGAAGCCATCTTCTACACGCCACCAGGTGGCGACGTAAGCCCACCTTACGATGTATCACGTGACTTATTCGATGACAAATTTCAATGATACTTTATGTGGTTTACATAATGTTTTAGTTTTTCCGTCGTTTACTTGAAATGTGATTTTTGGATACAGCTGTATTTGGGAAGTTTACGAAAATTATTCCAGAACAACTACAAAAGATAGAAACCTGAATTTTTCAGCAATTGTTCCCACATATATATATCTTGTCAGATAACGCTGTTTTTAATACTGTGGCTTAAAATTGAACCTTTGCAGCAAATTTCCAGTAAAAATATGTGTTAGGCGAAAAAGCTCGAACCGGACATCTCATATCACAGCATTCATATACATTAGATATATTAGCTCTAAACTACCTTATCTGATAAAAGAAGATTCATGTTAATGATTCTAGACAACTACGCGCTGATACATATGTTCTGTGGCTTGGAATAATTTTTATGGTCGCGCACCCCCTCTTCTCACAATAAACTGCCATTTCCATGAAAATACACATGCAAATGAAGCCATCTTCTACACGCAACCAGGTGGCGACGTAAGCACACCTTACGATGTATCACGTGACTTATTCGATGACAAATTTCAATGATACTTTACGTGGTTTACATAATGTTTTAGCGATGTCATTGTATAAAGAATAAAGCTATACGACAAGAAAAAGATCGTTGAATAAATTAACATATTTTTCATTATAATAGTTGAGACATTGCAAACACATTCATTAAGGTCAAACATAGTGATTTAAAGACAATTAGATATGGATGGACAGGTGGCTATGCATAACAGCTTGGCCATAAAATACAAAAAGAAACAAAGCATGTGGCTGACTATGATGTAGACAACCGGCTCTGAGGTCAGGCCAAAAAACGACTAGCAAAGCTAGTTAGACTAGCAAACAGTTAATAATAATCTTCAACTAATGGACAGAGTGTAACAGGTATTGCAGTCTGTTTGATAATGACTACTTATACCTATACAGTTGTATACGTCATTACAGTTACTTATGCAGTAGTTCTATATGCACGTACTCATTATACATACATACATACATACATACATACATACATACATACATACATACATACATACATACATACATACATACATACATACAAACGCACACATATAATGGTATGGTATGAAATAATATTCGACATCAGGGATGTAACATAATAATGTTCAGTGTGTAACTAGCTAATACATTTTAAGTTCCTCGGGTGAATTTATTCGTTTAATTGAATTGTTGTTGTCTTTAATGACAACGTGGCCGTTGTATGTCCAGCAGTCCGCTATCTTCTTTGAAGCTCGTAGTTGTCTGGTCTCGTACGCCATCAACGATCGTCGCTTGGTCAGGTCTTCGTTGATATAAACGCGTTGTGCTGGCTCCTTCGACTTATTGGAGGTCTTTAGTTGCCCCCGAGCATTGTATACGGTGTCACGTAGTTTTTCGAACTTGAAGCGCACGATCATCGTCCTGGGACGTGTCAGATCTGTGTGGCGCCCCAGTCGATGGCAGCGCTCGATGTCTACGTCGGTCAGTGGTGGGCGCAGTAACATCGTGCTGTTGATGACATCCAACACTTTGGCGCAAGCGTCTTCGGCGCGGGCGCGGGCGCGGGCGCGGGCGCGGGCGCGGGCGCGGGCGCGGGCGCGGGCGCGGGCGCGGGCGCGGGCGCGGGCGCGGGCGCGGGCGCGGGCGCGGGCGCGGGCGCGGGCGCGGGCGCGGGCGCGGGCGCGGGCGCGGGCGCGGGCGCGGGCGCGGGCGCGGGCGCGGGCGCGGGCGCGGGCGCGGGCGCGGGCGCGGGCGCGGGCGCGGGCGCGCCCGACTCCACAATCCACTGAATGCGCAAATTTGCACGGCGACCATACTGCTAGGAAGCATCTACACTTGCCTCGAGCACACTGACCCTATCGTGCAGTTCAGCAATCACTATTGTCTTTTTCGTTAACTACGCTGCGCAATTGAGTGATCTCCGCTCTAAGTCCCTTTATTTCTGCCACTAGGTCGTCGGGATAAAGGGCTCTTTTTATTTTCGACAACACTTCCGTGTCTCCGAGCAACTCTAGTACTCGCAGGGTGAATGTGGCTTGCGATTCCTCTTCAGCGTTGCTGCTGTCCTTCCTTGGCTTGGCATTGGGCATGCTGTTGCGTTACGCAATACAATTGCCAGTCAGCTCGTCACGGTTGGCTGGTCACTTGCTCCGTCTGGCTCAGATGTATTCAATGGCTCAGGTGTATTCAATTATCGCACAGACATAAGCGTGGTCAGCCAAGACCAGTTGGGTAGAATCACTCAAACAGATGAGATAACAAAAAACTCACCAAAAGCTTGCAATATCTGGCTGGCGACCGCCTCAGCATCAGTTCACCGCAACAACCCCCATTAAACTCACTCACGCATTGAAATCTCTGCTAGCGTCTGCCCGACCCGCAATACACGTCAGTCCAGCACGGCAGCCATGTCAAGTCGCTATCTGCTTCAAACGATATCAATTGTTCCTGACATTGTAACAACATACACACGTGTGTGTGTGTGTGTGTGTGTGTGTGTGTGTGTGTGTGTGAGTGAGTGAGTGAGTGTGTGTGTGTGTGTGTGTGTGTGTGTGTGTGTGTGTGTGTGTGTGTGTGTGTGTGTGTGTGTGTGTGTGTGTTTGTGTGTGGCTGTTTGTTTGTGTGTGTGTGTGTGTGTGTGTGTGTGTGTGTGTGTGTGTGTGTGTGTGTGTGTGTGTGTGTGTGTATGTGTGTTTGATGTGCGTGTTGTATATGTATTTGGACCATGTTTGTTTATATATAATTTTATCAATACTATGATATTTTGTTTTATTTTTAATAACAGGTTATTATTTAATATATTGTACTATTTTCAGCAAATAAACGTGTCAAGGGGATTTCAATTGAATGAAGGGTAAATAAAAACGAGAACCGGTAATTTCGAGAACATTATACAGTCCTGACGACGAGCCTAATTTCGTTCTAACCGTATGTTTATTTAACCGATGGTATTCTAACTATTGGACACGCGATACGTTCGCGAAAGTAATATGATGCATATTTATTACGTTGACAGTAAGACTTACGGGGATAGCTCTACGTATAAGTCAGACATATCGTTCCATACGGTTGGGTTTTGGGATGAAGAAAATTGATTTGCGTTTTTATGTCCCTACGTCCTACTTGTATTAGAGAGAGAGAGAGAGAGAGAGAGAGAGAGAGAGAGAGAGAGAGAGAGAAAGAGAGAGAGAGAGAGAGAGAGACGGCGAGCGAGGTGGGAGAGTGAGGGAGGGTGGGATGGAGGGAGGTGGGAGAGTGAGGGAGGGTGGGATGGAGGGAGGGGAGAGAGGGAGAAGGAAAAAAAATCGACAGAGAGAGAGAGAGGAGGAGGAAGTGATTCGTGTTTGTGCGTGTGTACGTGCGTGCATCTGTCCGTGATTTCGTACTTCCGTGCGTGGGTCCGTACATGTATTTTGGATTTCGATCTTATTGTACACAGCGTATGTGGGGGACTAGGGCAGCATGCATTCGTCTGTGCGTGCATGTGTATATTTTGATTTCTTCAAAGTTCTGTATTTATTTTACCAATTTGTTGGTCTAATTTACCTCAATAAGTGTTTATATTTGAGAAACGCAATACACCATAACCATAATATTTAATAACTCAAGATATGTTGTAATTACATAAATGTTATAAGCATATTTATACAAGCTTACACAAATTTGGTTCATGTACTAGTATTAGACAAAAGACCATCACTACATACAAACGTGTGTACTTACAGTAATTATTGTTCTACAAAAAAAACCACAGTCATATAACCTTTACAAATTGGGTTTTGTAGCTCCTATTACGACAATAATGTCGCTGTCATACGAGCCACCATCATTTCATGGTGAAAAGTAATATGGTCCTTTATACAAGGTGTCTATCTCATGCTTATTTGGAAGTGTTTGTTTAAAATGAGAAAGTGTGTGGTGATGTGGATTTGTGCTAAATATAATGAACATAAAACATATTGTATTTATTGATTCAGTTGACATGTGTAACAGTTTGATAAAATTACATATATCACTGTAGTTACTTAGCAAACAAATATATAACATATAAAGCCATGCAAACTGTGAGTGTATATATTGTTATTGATTATATCAAGGCTGGATGTCATTTATAGTATGTGAAAGGCTGTTTCTAAGACATTTCATTGTAAATTCATGTTTACTTATAAAAGTATATATATATTATCTTTTACACGAAGATTATAAATGTGTATGTTAACACTTGGTATAATTCGCCAGTTTAGCAAATATAGAGGTAATTGTTTATGAATATATTAAAAATAAAATTTTAATTCTTGAAACTTTAATATATCTTCTGCTTTAAGAAATGTTAATACTTTGATAAAAGGTTCCATATGAGAGTTATATTTATTTTAAGAGTATTATTCGCATGCTTGTAATTATATTTCTTTGATATCCCCAAATCATAATACAGTCATTTATATGTGATGATGTAAAGGTGTTATATAATAACACTTTTATATTTAATGGTAATATACATGTTTTAATCTGTTTAGTGTGCCAATTATTTTGGAAATCTTATTTAATATTTTCTCCGTGTGTTTTCTCCAATTTAAATTAGTGTCTAAAGTCAGTCCCATAAAGTTAAATTAATCTAGTCTTCACGCTTTCTCTCTCTCTCTCTCTCTCCATATATATATATATATATATATATATATATATATATATATATATATATATATATATATATATATATATATATATATATGAAAGTGTCTTTGTGCGTGCCTAGACCCTACATACTCGAAGAATCTTTCGGTGTGTCTATTTGCAGTGGAGATAAAGAAGACAGTATTGCTAATTAAACATACATACCATCCACACCCGAACGATTATCCTTCGTGCCGTTTCCACTCCGTCACCGGTGACGAAATATTTGCTTAATATATTGGGTAGCACGTCGTTTATGAAAAGAATACTAAGCTTAGTACTTTAATCCGTTGTGAGGATCATCGCTTTCGCAATATCGCATGCGTGTTGAATAATATATATATATATATATATATATATATATATATATATATATATATATATATATATATATATATACATATATATATATATATGTATATATATATACTAATATATATATGTATATATATATATACATATATATATATATATGTATATATATATATATATATATATATATATATATATATATATATATATATAATATTCAATGTTAGGTTCATCAGAGACAACGAATTTTCACTTGCAGGTCAATTTCTCGTCCGTTGCTTACCTCAGTTGTCACCACGCACGCATGCGATATTGCGAAAGCGATGATCCTCACAACGGATTAAAGTACTAAGCTTAGTATTCTTTTCACAAACGACGTGCTACCGAATAGATTAAGCAAATATTTCGTCACCGGTGACGGAGTGGAAACGGCACGAAGGATAAACGTCGGGTGTGGATGGTAAGTATGTTTAATTAGCAATACTGTCTTCTTTATCCTGCAGAAGTATGGAAGCACGGAGGAGAAAATCTGTTCAGCAGACTGCACCAACTAATCACCAATGCCTGGGAGGTGGGTTCTGTACCACAAGCATGGAAGGATGCCAGCATTGTAACCATCTACAAGAAAGGTGATCGAACAGACTGTGGGAACTATAGAGGAATCTCTCTTCTTTCCATAGCGGGCAAGATCTTCGCGAGGATCCTCCTCAACAGACTATCTACTCACATAACACCAGAGGTAGTTCCGGAGACACAATGTGGCTTCAGAGGTAACCGGAGCACCGTGGATATGATATTTTGTCTCCGACAACTACAAGAAAAGTGCATTGAGCAGGACCGACCACTGTACATGGTATTTGTCGACTTCAGCAATGCGTTTGATACAGTTGGGAGGACATGGCTATGGCAGGTACTGAGGAAGTATGGCTGCCCAGAGAAGTTCACAACAATGATCGAGGCACTACATACTGGAATGATGGCAAATGTTAGTGTTGAAGGAGAAGTCTCGGAATCGTTCAGTGTCACAAATGGGGTCAAGCAAGGTTGTGTACTGGCCCCCACGCTCTTCTCCATCTTCCTATCAGCAATGCTCGACGAGGCTTTCCGAGACATGGGGGATGGCATCTACATACAGTCCAGACAGAACGCTGACCTATTCAACGTCGCACACTTCAGAGCAAAGACCAAGACTACTCGGATACTGATGAGAGAGCTGCTATTCGCAGATGACAGTGCACTGGTTGCACACTCTGCTGAAGAGATGCAGAAAATAGTGGATGCTTTCTCCGATGCGTCAAAGAAGTTCGGCCTGAAGATTAACATCAAGAAGACCGAGGTGCTGTACCAATCCAACTCTACAAGAACCCGAGAGGAGGATATCATGGTTGATGGAAACAAGCTGAACTCTGTTCTAGAATTCACCTACCTCGGAAGCACTATATCAAGTGACGGATGCATTGACGACGAAATACAGAGGAGGATGGCCAAGGCTAGTGCATCTTTCGGCCGACTACGCCAGAGACTCTGGAACAACCACCATGTGTCCATGCGGGTTAAAGGCAAGATATACCGTGCAATCGTGCTGTCCACCCTCCTATACGGAGCTGAGGCCTGGACAGTGTACAGAGGACAGGTTAAAAAGCTATATGCCTTCATGATGCGACATCTGCGTTCGATCATGAGGATAACCTGGATAGACAAAGTGACAAACAAGGAAATACTAGAACGAACAGGGCTGCCATCTATGGAAGATCTTCTGATCAGAAAGAATCTCCGGTGGACTGGACACCTCATGAGGATGTCACCAGACAGGCTACCGAAGCAGGTTCTCTACTCTCAACTGTCTTCTGGTCAGAGAAAGAGAGGGCGCCCTCGTCTCCGGTTCAAAGATACCATCAAGAGAAATCTAAAGATGAGAGACATAAAGATTGACTCATGGACATCACTCTCACAGCAGAGAGACAAATGGAGAGCAAGAGTCAAGTGATGGAAGCAGTCTTTGTCGCTTCGCGACCGACAGCACGATGATGACTGTCTTCTTTATCTCCACTGCAAATAGACACACCGAAACATTCTTCGAGTATGTAGAGTCTAGGCACGCACAAAGACACTTTCATGAATCCACGTCGGATTGAGTCCACATTGTATTGCTAAGCAGCTATCGCATGGTACCTTTTTATTTATTCTGGTCTGTATCCGATTTCTAAAATAAGCTATTTGTAGAATTACCAGATGATAACGAAACCTAAAAACCCTGGCAGACCAATTCAATCGAATATCATCTCTGTCTCTCTTCTCCTAAACTGACTACTGTCAACTGTTTTTATTGTTGTTGTTGTTGTTGAAATTATACACGACAAAGAGTATTCATCTGTGTTAATGTCATTGTGTGGTTTCCAAAGCGCCATGGTAATGTCAACTTCTGAAGCGTTGAAAAGTTACCAGGCTGAAGTCAAGTAAAATGTAAGTAGGTGCTACAGGGCATTTCATCAAACGCAATTTACTCGCCGCGAAAACCGATTGTAGGCAAATGACAGGATGCTGAATGCTAGCGATGTCAGTTGTTACTCGCGTTTTATCTGACAAATGAGAAATGTCTCCAGTCATAGCAATCATTCTGATACAGTTTAAAAAAGTAAATAATGTATATTTCGGCAGTGACAAAACTGCAACATTCTAGAACACATTTAATTATTACGGATATATATATATATATATATATATATATATATATATATATATATATATATATATATATATATATATATATCATAGGAGCTGGCATCTTTGGCTGATTGTGCGTTACTAAGATGTGCTAGTGACGATATGTTGATCTATGACGAGTTTTGTGTCACCATGTGTATGATAGTTACCGTTACTTGTTGTAGGATTGGTAAACTCGTCGTGTTGTTGTTGGTCGTTGCCTTAGTGGCGCTGGCGAATGCTGGGATGAGCAGTGAGTCACGATTGCACATAAATACTTGCACTTGCAGAAAGAACAAGAAAGACACGGACACGCTCAAATAGTAATTGCCTTTAGTGTGGCTATTCTAGTGCTGTAGCTTAGCGTCTAGGTTTTCGTAGCAGCTAGGTAACTACTTTTATTAAAACGCGAACTGAGTGCATGTTTCCCCTCCTAGTATACGGCATCTCTATAAACAACACCCTAACATATCCGACCCTTGACAGCGTGCAGATACTGAATACTTTATGAACTTACGAACATACATGTCAGATTTCTCGAAACAGTTTTAGCGTGTGTTTGTTTGAGAACAAGACAAGCATCATCAAACTGAAGCTCTACAGACACAATTCTAATAGCTGATCATTGCAGGGAAGGGGAATGGTGTTATTATGAGGAATACTTGGCATGAGATGAGCATTGCTTGCATGATTTCTTGCAGTATGCGGCGGACAATTCTACTACACGAATTCGTGGATATATTGCTATGGCAAGTTCCACTTCAAGCATTCCAATACCGCATGCTGTGGAACCGCTGCATACAACACCATACTCAATAAGTGCTGCAGGGGGAGGGGTGTCCCCAAGTCCAGGCGTTGCTGAGGCGTCTCGACACGACTCCCGTTTGCGGTTCTCGTACAGTAAATCTGTCACTCGTTGTTTGTCAGATGGAAACGTTTCGACAATGTGACATGCAATAAAATATTTAATTGATCAACTTTGAGCAAGGTTGTGGCTTCATGTGCTTTGTTAAATAATGCAATTTTTATTAGACTAGAATTCGCATACACATTATGAAACTTATATATACGTACTGCACACCATAGTGTGTGTTTGCAAGTGGGCTCACATCTGTATTTCTTCTGAGCAGTGTAAACAGAACTTTTTCAGTGTCAATGGCATTGACATGGACTGCGCACAACGCCATATTACCTCGTTGTCAAGCACGATTGATGCAATCCACATGGACACGGATAGATCAAATCGTAAAGTTACAAAGACGAGTGTATATTCTTACTAATTGACCTACAGGGTACAGCACGGAAATTCACATCACAGTCAAACACAACTGCTGACCAACTACACAGCCAACGGTGACGCAGGAACGAGTCTTTCCCCACAGACAAGCATGGCAAATTACCACAGACAATAACTAAAAGCGCGCAGACATCTTACTTGCCTAAATGAGCGACAAGGTAGTCCTCGTAGTTTGTATAGGAATCTAACAAGCCCCGATTACCGAAACAAATTCAGTGTCCCTAATAAAACCGCTAAGGCCAGTCAGACTACTGTGTTAACAGCGAGGACCACATCGTTGCTTATTTTCTTCATTTATGTAGACGGTCAGTACTCGTGTTTTATTACTTCTTGTAAGTAAGCTTTTCGTCATAGTCTGTGGGATGTTTGCGTACCCTTGTGTGCTTGTATGAGAATTAACAATTGGTGTGTTTTGTGTGTATGGGTGTGCGTGCATGCGGATGCGAGCGTACACATGTTGGTGATGGTGTTTGATGATGACGGCTTGCGTGCGAGCGTGCATGCATGCTTGCGAGGGCACCAGCACTCATGCGTTGATGTTAAGCTAAGACTTCTCCATATATTGGCATGGTCCAGCACCCCACGGTGCGTGACTGAAGAAATATTTCCCTCCGTTCATCCTTGTGTGCGTAATGTGAGCCTGCAAGAAGTCATACGAACAATGCTCGCTTAGCTCACTTCATGCCAACATCATAATAAACGTCGCTCTACTGTTTAGTAATCAAGAAAACTGTTTCCTCACTGCAAGCCCACGTCATCAGTCTAGATCTTCAAGTTGATGATGATTTATGGAGTTATCCAACAAAACAAACAATTGCTATATGAATGTTAAAAAAATACGAATACCTTTTTTGTTTTGCTTTGCATTGCATTGCTTCGCTTCGCTTCGCTTCGCTTCGCTTCGCTTCGCTTCGCTTCGCTTCGCTTCGCTTCGCTTCGCTTCGATTCGATTCGCTTCGATTCGATTCGCTTCGCTTCGCTTCGCTTCGCTTCGCTTCGCTTCGATTCGATTCGCTTCGCTTCGCTTCGCTTCGCTTCGA
Organism: Oasisia sp. SBJ-2009; assembly: GCA_964017155.1. NCBI lineage: Eukaryota > Metazoa > Annelida > Polychaeta > Sabellida > Siboglinidae > Oasisia > Oasisia sp. SBJ-2009. The sequence goes on from OZ024854.1 coordinate 55,828,450, forward strand.
TTCGATTCGCTTCGCTTCGCTTCGCTTCGCTTCGCTTTGTTTTGTATTATTTTGTAAAACAATACCGTGTCTGTAAACTTACGGTGTCTATCAACTTGCCGATACACACGGACACGCGCGGACACGCACACACACACATACACACTCACACACATACACTCACGCGTGCGCACCCACTCACACACACATACACACGCACAAACACACACATACACACACACTAAAACACACAAATATACACACACAGACACAGACACGCATGCGCGTACATACTGGATATGGTAGCGACGCGGGAACTACAATTTTGTATTGCCGGAATACCTGTGTGACCTACATACTGGACATGGTAGGGTTAGGGTTAGGGCGTGAACTACAATTTTGTATAGCCGGAAGACCTATGTGACATACATATTGGATATGTAGTTCTCCAACGAAACAAACAGTTGCTATATGAAGGTTAAAACATCCGAATACATTTTTTCTGCCCTGCCCTGCCCTGCCCTGCCCTGCCCTGCCCTGCCCTGCCCTGCCCTGCCCTGCCCTGCCCTGCCCTGCCCTGCCCTGCCCTGCCCTGCCCTGCCCTGCCCTGCCCTGCCCTGCCCTGCCCTGCCCTGCCCTGCCCTGCCCTGCCCTGCCCTGCCCTGCCCTGCCCTGCCCTGCCCTGCCCTGCCCTGCCCTGCCCTGCCCTGCCCTGCCCTGCCCTGCCCTGCCCTGCCCTGCCCTGCCCTGCCCTGCCCTGCCCTGCCCTGCCCTGCCCTGCCCTGCCCTGCCCTGCCCTGCCCTGCCCTGCCCTGCCCTGCCCTGCCCTGCCCTGCCCTGCCCTGCCCTGCCCTGCCCTGCCCTGCCCTGCCCTGCCCTGCCCTGCCCTGCCCTGCCCTGCCCTGCCCTGCCCTGCCCTGCCCTGCCCTGCCCTGCCCTGCCCTGCCCTGCCCTGCCCTGCCCTGCCCTGCCCTGCCCTGCCCTGCCCTGCCCTGCCCTGCCCTGCCCTGCCCTGCCCTGCCCTGCCCTGCCCTGCCCTGCCCTGCGCTGCCCTGCCCTGCTTTGCTTTGCCACCATATGAATAAACGTGCCAAGACTTGTCTGGCTAGGGAAACTACGTCACTGTTACATACTATTACTACTCATCAACCGACATAACTAATTAATCTGCTACATTTCTCTGATATATCCAGGACCCTTAGATCATCCGTTTCCGAATAGCTGTTTGTTCCTAAAACTAAGCTGAATATTGGCAAAGATGCTTTTTCTATTGCTGCGCCATCAATTAGAAATGAATTCCATATTACGATTAAATCTTCTGAAACTGTAGAAACCTTTCGTAAAAAAGAAAACATATTTGTTTGGAATTGCTTTTCCACAATGAATTTTCGGCGGTTCTATACTCCAATGACAATTGTTGCCTGTCCCCGTATATGACTACCCAAATTGTTTGATTGTTGCGCCTCTGAGCTTGATTTTTAAAGGATATAGGCGCTATAGAAGTATTACAACTATTATAATAATAATTATTATTCCCCCAGTTCGCTTAAATATTTTGTATTTGAAGCATTGTATATATGATGTATAATGTATGTTGTTGAGAATAAATAGTTTATCTATCTATCTATCTATCTATCTATCTATCTATCTATCTATCTATCTATCTATCTATCTATCTATCTATCTATCTATCTATCTATCTATCTATCTATCTATCTATCTATCTATCTATCTATCTATCTATCTATCTATCTATCTATCTATCTATCTATCTATCTATCTATCTATCTATCTATCTATCTATCTATCTATCTATCTATCTATCTATCTATCTATCTATCTATCTATCTATCTATCTATCTATCTATCTATCTATCTATCTATCTATCTATCTATCTATCTATCTATCTATCTATCTATCTATCTATCTATCTATCTATCTATCTATCTATCTATCTATCTATCTATCTATCAACGATGTCGCCATCTTCAAATCTGACGTCGCCGTATTATTGTGACATCACAATAGGTGTGTCATCTTCCGGGTTGGCCCCATTACTACACCGCGCTGCCGAACGCCGGTAAGCGATCCCTGTTTCTTTAGAGTAATCTCGACTGCGTCGCAATGGGATTTATGCCTTTCACGCCACTGGTATGAAGGGAATGGGGCTTGTGTAAGACATTAGAATATTGGTTCCAACGTCGGTAGTCACCGTACAGTTTCATGTTCTTTTAGTGTTATTTTTTCCAGGTGTCTTAGGCCTGGCGAAGATGCAGAAACACTTGACCATGGTTGGCTACTTCTGGCAGTATCATTGACCGACCAGGCCCAATGTTGTGAAGACTGGCGACGTGGGACAAAGACTTGACAGTGAGTGAAGCCCTTTTTAACGAGTACAACAACGTCGTGCAATTAACGAGAACTCGACATGTATATACAACAATACACACACACACACACACACACACACACACACACACACACACACACACACACACACACACACACACACACACACACACACACACACACACACACACACACACACACACACACACACACACACACACACACACACACACACACACACACACATATATATAATATATATATATATATATATATATATATATATATATATATATAACGTCAATTACATAAATTAATATTTGCATCTCAAAATCTGTAATTACTAAGTATGATGCTAAAATAAGGAATAATAAATATAACATGTGTATAAAGCCGTAGTCATATGGCGGAATGTATTAAAATTCACATACCCAACTACCACTCGCACGAATGCCACAAACACACGCACGCGCACACACATGCACACTCTCGTACGCACGCACGCGCACACGCACGCACACGCATGCACACGCACGCTCGCTCGCACGCACGCACGCGCGCGCACACACACACACAGACACACACACACACACACACACACACACACACACACACACACACACACACACACACACACACATGGACACATAAATGGAAGCACACAGATACCTAACCCCAACGATCATTAATACTAAGCTATTGGAAAATGTTTGCACAACATATATCATTACATTTTTTAGGAAAGAATTATGTCAACGTACATATTTCGACCTTTTTTAATAAATATATTTGACATTAGGTAGGCGCAGAGAAGACGCAGATACACCAGTCCACGATCGTAAAAAATTACGACGCTGGTCAACTGTTCGACAGTGAGTGAAGCTTTGATTTATTGCGTACAATCATCTTGTATTATCAAGTGTTTTGAATATAATGCTTCTGATCGTTTTGCATCTTGCATACAGCACTCGTGGCATAAGCTATCTCGTCCTGTACACAGCGAATCACTGCTGCTCTCCTCCAGCTTCGGCCCCTGGTTGGTTGGTTGGTTGGTTGATTGGCTGTGGTTGATTGGTTGATTGGTTGTGGTTGGTTGGTTGGTTGGTTGATTCGTTGGTTCGTTTTTTTGGTTGGTTGGTTGGTTGGATGGTTGGTTGTTTGGTTGGATGACTAGAGAAAATGACTGTTGCGTGTTTCATAGGGCATTCGTTTTAAACCTGACCATCGACGACTGCATAGATTAAATTTCATATTATATATTCGGCAGTTGCTGCGTACCGTTCTCAAAGAAGCGATAAATGGAAACCAGGTCTGACAGCGCACGGCGGCGGCGATTCGGTCTGGAAGCAGACAGGCAACTTTTCGTGAATCTAAGTGGCAACAAGTGCACTGCAGTTCAAAAAGCACGAAGCACTGTGACATGCCTCGTTTACGAAACAGTACCATCATGTGAATGTTTCACAGGCCGGTGTACCGCAATACAACTGTATATGTATCTTCGGTTTAATTAGTTAGCACTAGCCCTGCATTTTAATGGTAAGAAGTAGAAATGACGAGTTTCGCCATGTTCGCTTAGTCTTAGATCAACGAAGACGCCATCTTTCTGCACGTAGTAGCTAGTAGGCGAGCGGCAGAACCACCTGACAGACCGATTAAAATGATTTCCAATGATATAGAATTTAGGTGCATGTTGGGAGCCATTTAAACTCCTAAAATAACGCACTTTTTGAAGATATGCCCTAGGATTCTATAGCTATAAGATCCTTGATATGCCTGTCGCCTATATAAATGCTTCGGCAACTATGCGATCGATATATGGCGCTTCGGCCGTCGACGTGACGTCACAGTGGGCTTGACGCCTTCCAGGTTGGCGCCTTTACAACGCCATCGTGCTGCGTCGCGCCGCCTACCGCTGCATGGCTAGATACACCTGCATGTTTTAATATGTAAACTTGAAAGTATTAGTGTGTGTGAGTGTGCGTGTGCGTGTTTGTGTGTGTCTGTGTATGAGAGTGCGTATGTATGTGTGTACGTGTATGTCTGTGTTTGTGTGAGAGTGTGTGTGAGTGTGTGTATATGTGTGAGTGTGTATGTGTGTGATTGTGTGATTATGTATGTGTTTTTGTGTGTGTATGTTTGTATGTGTGGGAATAGGTGTGTGTACGTGTGAGTGTGTATGTGTTAGTATGTACATATGTGTGTTTATGTATGAGAGAATGTGTTTGTATGTGTGAGTGTGTGTGAGTGTGTGTCTGTGTGTGTATTTCTCTGTGTTTGTGTGTGTTTGTGTGTGTGTGCATGTGTGTCGATGGGTGTGCGTGAGTGTGTGTATTTGCATGCGTAAATACATATATGAGCACACTTCCAAACACACAATGTGGCGTGCAGTACGTATATATAAGTTTCATAATATGTATGCGAATTCTAGTCTAATAAAAATTGCATTAATTAACAAAACACATGAAGACACAACCTTGCTCGAAGGTGATCACTTAAATTCTTTATTGCATGTCACATTGTCGAAATGTTTACATCTGACAAACAACGAGTGACAGATTTACTGTACGACAACCGCAAACGGGAGTCGTGTCGAGACGCCTCAGCAACGCCTGGACTTGGGGACAACCCTTCCCCTGCAGCACTTATTGAGTACGGTGTTGTATGCAGCGGTTCCACAGCATGCGGTATTGGAATGCTTGAAGTGGAGCTTGCCATAGGAACAGGTCCGCGAATTCGTGCTGTAGAAGCGCCTGCCGCATTCTAGAAGAAAGCATGCAACCAATGCTCACCTCATACCAAGTATACTTCATAATAAAACCGTTTGTCTGTCATTAAGTCTCCTTCCCTGCAATGATCTACAATCAGTATTGTGTCTGTAGAGCTTCAAGTTGATTATGTTTATCTTGTTCTCAAACACACACACACACACACACACACACACACACACACACACACACACACACACACACACACACACACACACACACACACACACACACACACACACACACACACACACACACACACACACACACACACACACACACACACACACACACACACACACACACACACACACACACACACACACACACACACACACACACACACACACACACACACACACACACACACACACACACACACACACACAGACACAGACACACACACACATACACACACACACTTATATATATATATATATATATATATATATATATATATATATATATATATATATATATATATATATATATATATATATATATATATATATATATATATATATATATATATGGATAAATCCAAGGGTTAGGCGACACCTTGTAAATCGCAAGGGTTGGGCGACAGTTTGTATATATTCTACTAAGCATAAAAATTACATAAAAATTAGTCTAGTATGCATAAACCATCTACTATAATACAGTGCCGAACATTTTTGTAAGCAATAGTTAAAATTAAAAGATATACTTTTGGTGTCGCCTAAATAGTGTCGCCCTAACGTAACCGTTCAAAATGTTCACGCAAAGTTACAAGCTTACGGCACACACAAAAAAACGCTGGATGTATGTTTTGCAAACCAATCAGCGAAGAGCAAGATTTTAAGGTCAAGGTTGTAAAATGGCCAACGATGGTTTTCGCAAAACTCTCGACTCAATTATTTGTTGCGCTTTCTCGTGAAAGATTCGTTGTGGAATGTGGCAGACGCAAGTTATAAAGAACGGGCACAATGGTTACGTAAACCTTGCAAGTTTTCTAGGCGCCAGGTGACGTAAGATGTCGAAAATAAAGGATTATACCATAGCGGTTCTGCCAGCGTCGTCGTCTGATAATCATGACATGTATTATGTAAGTATAGACATCGATATCCTGATATTTTAATTAATTAAAACTGACTTGATTAATTCGAAGAGATATTTATTAGTTTGAGCTTGACGTGAAATGGGCATTTTATGAAACTGTGCCCGTCTGAATTCGCTGGATATCATACTAGCCGGCACTTATGCAGAATTCGGACCCACCTCAATTTTGCCATTGACATTGTAACTGTATCTTTGACTTTGTCAACATTTGATAATTGATCTTGTTAATTCAATCATTTAATATCATCTTGCGCATATTTATGTTTTATAAACAGCGCGTCTTAGCATACTTTTGAAGTCGAAAAGACAGCGCAGTCGGCATAAACAAACTGTTTGTCGCTCATAAGCCTCATTCCATGTGCACGGCGCCGTGACACATGCATCGCTGCGCTTGCGACTGGCACAAATCGGAGCACTATTTGGGTCTAAAAATGCAATATTTGTGAAACATAAATATACCTGGGAATGCTGATTGATCATGTTAAGGATTACAGTTTGTGTGAGGTATCCAATATAGACAAATATGCAGTTATAATGGCAAAATTGAAGCGGGTCGGAATCTCTGGACGATGAGGTATGAAGTCGATGGATATCATAATATAGGTTAGGTATATACAAAAATTGAATATATTATACCATCATTTAGATGGTGCCATGTGATAGATAATAATGTGTAGTTAATAACACTTTTTTGAAATTTTCAGTATTTAGGGAGAAATAAACATTTTAAATCTTAAAATTGCTGCATTTTTTTTCTATTGTATTTTGGGCCATTTCTTGTGCACAGGTTCAATGAGGTTGCATAATGACTGCATAAAATAGGTTGGAAACCAGTAATAACATTGGAACCATTTAACTTACGCATGTGAAACTAAAAATGGGTCAACCCTTTGGGAAATATAATGTGTTGTGACCTTGATTTGACCTTCAAAGTTGACCTAGATATTATATCTGACCTAGATTTGACCCACAGTATGGTGTTAATTATTCATTGTTTAGTTTTATTACAGAAAAGGGTTATAAGATCAATTTGTGGTGCCAAAAGACTTGATCGCACAAACTTACTCTTTCACAATGTACATATTCTTAAAATACCAGATCTTGTCAAACTAAAAACTGCTATAATTATGTTTAAGGCATATTGTTATATAAATTACCAATGAATGTACAAAAATTATTCAGAATACAGGAATCACGATATTCATCCAGGCATAAATGTAACTTCAAGCAAATCTATGTACGTATTAACTTTTAAAATATGTGTATTTCTGTTACTGGGTTTAAACTTTGGCACACCCTCGATAATTCACTGGTTAATGTAAAAAAAATTCACCATTTCAAAAAGTGTTCTACAGATAGACTAATGGTATAATGGTATAATGTTGGTAAAATTGTTTAGGTAATGAGCCTTGCTAACATTTAAATATCAAAACTGTGAATATAGCAACTTTATGGACACTTTAAACGGTTATTAGAACTTGACCTAATTATTTGACCTATATTTCACATCTGACCTACATACTGGAATTTATTGCATAATTAATTCATAAATTCACCATGAATCTTGATAAACCCTTTGATATGTGAATTATTTTGTGACCTTGACTTGACCTTTACAGTTACATTCCCATGTTTTTCTATAATATCTCCCACCTCCCTCTCCTTCCCTCTCCTTCCCTCTCCTTCCCTCCCACCTCCCTCTCCGTCCATCCCACCTCCCTCTCCTTCCCTCCCACCTCCCTGTCCATTCCTCCCACCTCCCTCTCCTTCCCTCCCACCTCCCTCTCCTTCCCTCCCACCTCCCTCTCCTTCCCTCCCACCTCCCTCTCCTTCCCTCCCACCTCCCTCTCCTTCCCTCCCACCTCCCTCTCCATCCATCCCACCTCCCTCCCCTTCCCTCCCACCTCCCTCCCCTTCCCTCCCACCTCCCTCTCCTTCCCTCCCACCTCCCTCTCCTTCCCTCCCACCTCCCTCTCCTTCCCTCCCACCTCCCTCTCCTTCCCTCCCACCTCCCTCTCCTTCCCTCCCACCTCCCTCTCCTTCCCTCCCACCTCCCTCTCCTTCCCTCCCACCTCCCTCTCTTTCCCTCCCACCTCCCTCTCCTTCCCTCCCACCTCCCTCTCCTTCCCTCCCACCTCCCTCTCCTTCCCTCTCACCTCCCTCTCCTTCCCTCTCCTTCCCTCCCACCTTCCTCTCCTTCCCTCCCACCTTCCTCTCCTTCCTTCCCACCTCCCTCTCCTTCCCTCCCACCTCCCTCTCCTTCCCTCCCACCTCCCTCTCCAACCCACCTCCTTCTCTGTGGCCGTGTCTTCGTGTTGCTCCTCCTCAGCTCCTTGAGTTCCCTGGCTGCGTCCTCCCTCTTCCCCAGTAAGTCCCTCTCCACCTCCCTCATGTGGTGGAGCTGAGACTTCTGCCGTCCCACAGCCAGGTCAAGGGCTTCCAACTCAGCCCGGCGGTCCTACAACACACGGTCCATGGTCTCACTGGAGGGTGACTTAGAGACCGAGAGAACAGTCACTGGTCTCACTGGAGGGTGACTTAAGAGACCCAGAGAACAGTCACTGGTCTCACTGGAGGGTGACTTAGAGACCCAGAGAACAGTCACCGGTCTCACTGGAGGGTGACTTAGTGACCCAGAGAACAGTCACTGGTCTCACTGGAGGGTGACTTAGAGACCCAGAGAACAGTCACTGGTCTCATTGGAGGGTGACTTAGAGACCCAGAGAACAGTCACCGGTCTCACTGGAGGGTGACTTAGTGACCCAGAGAACAGTCACTGGTCTCACTGGAGGGTGACTTAGAGACCCTGAGAACAGTCACAGGTCTCACTGGAGGGTGACTTAGAGACCCAGAGAAGAGTCACTGGTCTCACTGGAGGGTGACTTAGAGACCCAGAGAGCAGTCACTGGTCTCACTGGAGGGTGACTTAGAGACCCAGAGAGCAATCACTGGTCTCTCTGGAGGGTGACATAGAGACCCAGAGAACAGTCACTGGTCTCACTGGAGGGTGACTTAGAGACCCAGAGAAGAGTCATTGGTCTCACTGGAGGGTGACTTAGAGACCCAGAGAAGAGTCATTGGTCTCACTGGAGGGTGACTTAGAGACCCAGAGAACAGTCACAGGTCTCACTGGAGGGTGACTTAGAGACCCTGAGAACAGTCACAGGTCTCACTGGAGGGTGACTTAGAGACCCAGAGAAGAGTCATTGGTCTCACTGGAGGGTGACTTAGAGACCCAGAGAGCAGTCACTGGTCTCACTGGAGGGTGACTTAGAGACCCAGAGAGCAATCACTAGTCTCTCTGGAGGGTGACATAGAGACCCAGAGAACAGTCACTGGTCTCACTGGAGGGTGACTTAGAGACCCAGAGAACAGTCACCGGTTTCACTGGAGGGTGACTTAGAGCATTTTGCTGTAATTAATTCATTTTTTTGTCGCAATTAATTAATTGAACTTCTTTTATATCTCTATTTTACATTATAATTTATTATTTTAACTTTTAAACTAACAACATTAATTTATGTATTTATATTGTTTAATTTGTCTTATTTTCCTGTATGTGTCTATGTTAAGTGCTATGAATTCTCTGGATATGGCACTATGCAAAATAAACATTATTATTATTATAGAACTCACATTCAACGAACGTTTTCAAAACAGTGATATTGCTGCTGCGATATCCCTGGGACATTATTACTGTGACACATTATGAAGTATCCTTTTGGCACATCCTGGTGTTGACAGGTTTCACTATATGTAATGCAAAGATCAGTTTTGACATCACATGAATGCACAAAAGTGCGGAAATTTACTGCAAAAAGTCCTTTTTTATTACTTGAGTTTTATCTCAGGTGTTTTATAAATATGTCTGCAAGCACTTAGCTTAACTGCTACATTGGCAAGTTAAACATTTAAAGTACGGTTAAAACTCTTACTTTACTTTTATGTTTAGTGTCTTCAGCAAAGGAAAACATTTCTATATAGATTGTATCGATAAAATAAAATGTTTTAAATTTGTCAGAAACTGTAGCACAGGCAATCCATAATTTCTTTCACATTGTCACATACCTTTAGTTCCACTTTCAGTTTCTTTAGAGCTCTTCTTTCAATATCGTCAACAAACAGAACGTGACGACTTTCTTCACTGCCGGATGCAGACAGCTCCTAAAGGAACAGTAACACTAACATTTTAGTATATTTAATATATATTCCACTACATTTCATTACATTTAAACAAAGCAATCTTACTGTTAAGCGACACTTTCACACAGAAATATAGTAAATACAATACAGTAATGTTATCAAAGCAATGGTGCCAGCTTCCAGGTTGTAATTGATGATTCATTTAATATTACGTTCTTGTGACTACAGCATGCGTGTTGAAGGTTTACTGTCTGCCAATTTGTGTTTGGATAATTTATAACCTCAGAACAATGTTTGCAATTTGAAAGATTCCGCCTACAACACGTTCAAATTGTAAATAAAACATCTAATTTCAAAACAAAATTGATTAGCAATAACACCAAGCTGAGCAGATTTAACTGCAATACACGTTGATGTTTAACTTTGCCACGTTCTAGCAGCAAACTTCTTCTCGTTACCAATTATTGCTTGGCTAATTCTGAGTAGAGAAGATGGCACCCTTGCTTTAAGATATAGTCTTAGCACGAACTATTGTATGTTATAAACAGTATCTGGAATATGAAAGCACATAGTTGCGTGGCACGTACCCCATATTGGCTCAGCTGAGACTTGAGAGAGCGAATTGTCTCCTGTAGTTTATTCGCATAATCCTCCTGCAGAAAAACATGTCATCAACAATGTGACTTCCTCACTCATTGACGCTGGTAGTACCCTTTTGAAAGGTATAAATCACACATGCACTGACACTATAACTGTATCTTGTAATGCTGATAGCGGTGAGCAAACAAATATTTAACTGAGTAACAACTGAATAATGATAATATTTTTACTGAATGCTGAGTGAATCTGCACAATTCGCAGTGGGTGAAATATGTGCATTTTCATATATCCGAAAACTCCTTGTTAAATTTGTCTTATTTTACTGTATGTGTCTTATGTTAAGTGCTATGATTTCTCTGGGTATGACACTATACAAAATAAACATTATTAAATTCAAGGAATGTTTTCACAACAGAAACAGCTGCTGCAATATCACTGGGACATTATTACAGTGACACATTATGAAGTATCCTTTTGGCACATCCTCGTATTGGCAGGTTTCACTATATGTAAAGCAAAGATCAGTTTTGTTTTGAGATGATATGAATGCGCAAGTGCGGAAATTTACTGCAAAAAGAATTTTTTTATTACTTGAGATTTTATCTCAGGTGTTTGACAGATTACGACTCGGTGTATATCGAGGTGGGCAATGAGGCTTAATAATAATTTTTTTATTTAATATAGCGCCACATCCAATTTGAAATTGTTCGTGGCGCTTTACATACATTAAAATCCTAAAATACAAATACACACCAGAAGAAAAACATAAATATACTAGTAACATATATAAACAATTAAAAAAAATTAAAAATATAAATATAATAACACAAATTATTGAAGCTAAATAAATATATATATGTATGTATGTATAATAAATAGGTTAAATAAAATATCGATAAAAGTACACAAACATTAAACTAAGCCGTGAGAAGTCAGAAAGAAATATATATATATATATATATATATATATATATATATATATGTATGTATATATACATATATGTATATATATATATATGTATATATATATATATATATATATATATATATATATATGTATATATACATATATGTATATATATATATATATATATATATATATATATATAAATCTAAAACATAAACACTGATTAAAACAAGTCCAAAAAAGCACAGATTACGACTCGGTGTATATCGAGGTTGGCAATGACACTTACCTGCCGCGGGACTGATCGGAGTGCTGAACATCACCTGGTGAGTGGTCCTGCCATCTGGTGTCGCCTGCAGGAACACCTGTCCTGGCCCCGCGATGGGGGTGGTGGTCGTGGGGGTGGACACCAGGTACTGGCCCCCAGGAGTGGCCGGGGCACGAATGTCACCCCAGCCCCCTGGGGACCAGCCCCCTGCTGGAGGTCTTGCCCGGGAGCAGGGGTCGCTCCCTGGGCTGTGGGAATCATGAATCCACCAGGCGCCTGAACGAACACAGGTTGTTGATTCTGTGGGAATTGTTGTCGATTCTGTGGGAATTGTTGTTGATTCAGCTGGTATTGTTGTTGATTCGGTTGGAATAAATCACCACCAGGTGGCGCAGTGGTGCTCTGAGCTGCAAACAGCGCGAGAAAAGAACTCTCGTTGTCTCCTCCCTTCGGCATATGTCTATATATTAGTTTGATGTATTTATTTATTTATTTATTTTATTCATCGTCGTTAATTCTATATAATATTTAATTAACAGTTTTAATATGAATAATTTAACGTTTCTACATTTTTGTTTATCTGAAAGTTAATTTTACAGTTGTATTTATTATTATTAATATTAGTTTTAACACATAATAAATAGCTTTATATTTTATTGTACAGCGCTTTGAGCATATTTGGATACTACGCTTTGTAAATACTAAATAATATTATTATTATTATTATATGTTGTTACAATGTTATGATCCTATGAAGTCTCATTGAACTAATCAGTCTTTTTCACAACATTTACACCAAGCCGACCTTTCTATGTTGGCACTGAGGGTGGTCACTGCAAGGGTACTTGTCGTCCTCAGTGGTTCTTTTATGTCCCAAATTGAGACAGGACTGACATTAACATGATTATCAGATTCACGATGGATACGCAGTCCCCAATGTTGAGAGCCAGGTTTTAACAGCAAATATACCATGCCTGTGCAGCTGTGCTAAAAACTACATGCCCTGCACCTCTCAGTCAAAGCTACTTTGCAGGGCCTCTTTTACAAAGCTACAACTGTCGTACATTCCATTCTCACAATTACCAAAACCTTCAGGCAACCTACTGCACCCACCTGTAATTTCAACATAACGTCAACTTTTTGAAATCCAATTATATCATGAAAATATGATAATGACAATAATATGAACATCTTTATAGGGCCATTTTCAGCCAAAATTACTCAAAGGCGCTTTGCAGGTTTAATCATTAAAAAAACAAATCACAAATACTAATAGATTAAGATCATTAAAATCGCCATAGACACTAAACATAAAACTGCAGTATTTTTTTAAACTACAGGTGTACGCAAAATGTATACAAATTTATATATTTATAAAGCAGTATCAAGAAATACCCCCTACCTCCATTAGGCAAGAGTCCATATTGGGCCCCAGCTGTTGTGACTTGAGGCATGGTTTGGTCATACCCGGGGCCGGCCATAAGTCCTGGCTGGTCAAACCCGAGTTGACCGGCATCAGTCATGTCCACCCCGTAGTGCTGGTCAGCCGGGGGAGGGGCGACTACCTGACCCCCAGCCCCATAGAAAGTAGGCACTGGTCTCCCGGAGGTAGAACTGGGCGGGGGCGGATGGCTGGGCTGGTCCAGGTAGGGAGGGCCCCCCTGAAGGAAAGAACGCAGGTAAGAACAGGTAAGTTCTGCACTCAGCAGGGTGGTCTAGACACACTCAGCAGGGTGGTCTAGTCACACTCAACAGGGCGGTCTAGACGCACTCAGTAGGGTGGTCTAGACGCACTCAGCAGGGTGGTCTAGACGCACTCAGCAGGGTGGTCTAGACGTACTCAGCAGGGTGGCCTAGACACACTCAGCAGGGTGGTCTAGACACACTCAGCAGGGCGGTCTAGACACACTCAGCAGGGTGGTCTAGACACACTCAACAGGGCGGTCTAGACACACTCAACAGGGTGGTCTAGACACACTCAACAGGGTGGTCTAGACACACTCAACAGGGTGGTCTAGACACACTCAGCAGGGTGGTCTAGACGCACTCAGCAGGGTGGTCTAGACGCACTCAGCAGGGTTGTCTAGACGCACTCAGTAGGGTGGTCTAGACACACTCAACAGGGTGGTCTAGACGCACTCAGCAGGGTGGCCTAGACACACTCAGCAGGGTGGTCTAGACGCACTCAGCAGGGTGGTCTAGACACATTCAGCAAGGTGGTCTAGACGCACTCAGCAGGGTGGTCTAGACACACTCAGCAGGGTGGTCTAGACGCACTCAGCAGGGTGGTCTAGACGCACTCAGCAGGGTGGTCTAGACACACTCAGCAGGGTGGTCTAGACACACTCAGCAGAGTGGTCTAGTTACACTCAGCAGGGTGGTCTAGTCATTAGCTGGTCTGTCTACAGGTAGATTGTGTTTACAATGGTATGATCTCATGAGGTCTCACTAATCAGCCTTTTTCAGAACATTTACGAAAAGGAATACGGGAACCTTGTGACAATACCTGAACCTTGTTACAATTTGGGAATCTTGTGATGATATGAAAATCTTGTGACGATATGGGAACCTTGTGACAAAATGGGAACCTTGTGACAATATGAGAACCTTGTGACATATATGGGAACCTTGTGACATATGGGAACCTTGTGACGATATGGGAACCTTGTTACAATATGGGAATCTTGTGACATATGGGAACCTTGTGACAATATGGGAACCTTGTGACAATATGGGAACCTTGTGACAATATGGGAACCTTGTGACATATGGGAACCTTGTGATAATATGGGAACCTTGTGACATTGACATGTTGCTTTCTCAGGATGAAATATACTGCAGAGAGGTTAACGCAGTGTTTAACACAATGATACATGTATTTACATAAAATAAACAATTTACATAAAATAGTATGTACATAATTATATAAAATTTCCAAGTCTTCCTTCAAGTCTTCAAGTGTTACTGTTATACTGCTTAAAAGTGATATTTCACTATCCGGCAGTTGTGGTTAAAATAAAAGTTTCGGGTAAATTTAGGATTAATAAAAATTAACTTAGGCTTAATTATGGCTACGGTTACTTTAGGGTCAGCATAAAACCGAAATTTGTGAAAACACCTTTTGAATGAAACTCAAAAGGCATTTATGTGGGCAACAAAACCAGAGCTTATATTCGGGTGTATACGGTAAACAGATTAGGACGCTGACAAGCTCAGTGTCCAGCCTCTCTTTCGATAGTTCTCGAGTTTGAAAGGGTAAATATTGATTTGCTCTCGATTGTTGTTAAACAATTATGTTACGAGGTTCCGTTTATTGCGACATTTATCATTCTGTTGTTCAGTACTATGTCGTCGCAAATTTGTTGACCGTTTATGTTGTCACTGCCCGTGCGAATCGCACTAATCATGTCTAAAGGCGATGATTAACATCGCTGTTGTGCGTTAATCCTTTGTTCGCCTCGGGCGTCTTCGACCATCGCATCGGTCCATGAACCTCGCTCTGGATGAGCGATATCAAGCTATCTTTCTTTTGAGAGGGGAGTTAACGGGGCTTTGGCTATACTCCCTAACCCGGGATATTATCAGTGCCAGTCGGGATGTCGTTTTTATTGACTTTGGCACCACTTATTGACTACCCCTCCCTGTATGGTGGGGCATTGCATGTAACCAAAACCCATCTAACATGTGCACTGAATGTTTTCTGCTTAGGTGGGACATTCCCTGTCACATACAGAAGTGTATTACTCATTCTAGACGTCATAATTTCTCTGGTGCTATTCATCGCTGAAGGTGTCCTTCGCTAGGTTATCAGGATGTTTTCTACTTAGGTGGGGCATTCCATGTAACACACCTTGCTCTTTACATGTACTTAGTTGGTAGTGGCAACCTACAACGTGTCGCTGTTGCGTTACTGACATATGTCGGTATATAATCTTATAACAATTAACATGGTCTAGATTTCATTTGTTGCAAATTACCAGGTTGTGCGCTTTTTAATCATCACGTGTTATGCTTAAGGTTCACATTCGCTGTTTGCATTAACTGGGCCTCTTGCCTTCTAGGTGGCATTTCATATTCGCACTTGGGTTGCAACTATATTGCTTTAGTGTGTGTGGGTTTTATGTAGCGCACGACCGTTTTCTGCTTAGGCGGGGCATTTCATGTAGCTTTGATAGCCTGTACGGGTGCCCATGTATACTTTTTAGCCTAATGTTATTTGTTTTTTGACACGCATGACACTTACGGGTTTGTTCGGCCGTATGCAAACGCCGTTAGCACTTTTTCTACACCTGTAGTTATGAGGCTTAGTTGGTGAACTTGTGACTAAAGTTACGTAACTTTCCTTTGTGACACATATCCTTTGGGGTGGGGGGAGCCATTCTATTACAGAAGTGGCCTGGTGTGGTCGGTTCCCCCACCTTTGCTGTCAATCTATGTGTTTGTTATAACGGTGATGACATTGTGTACTAGTGTATTGGAATTATTTTGTGCTAGTTATACATAAAGAGTTGGCTTACTTTTAAGCTCGCATACAAACATATATCTGACTTGTGTTTTCAGCAAACTAGCCACGTCTCTGTGTCACAAATTTAGATGGTAGCGTTGTCCCGCATAAAGGTCGTTTATTTAACGTCGCCTGCGATAATTTACCGATGTAGATCGCGTACGAGTTTGGCGCGAGTCTGTTTTTTCTTAATTTTATTCTTCACAGGAATGAAAATTATTTTATTTGTAAACTAGTATGTGTATATGTACATAGGATATGTGAGGATATGCTTGGCGGCTATAAATAAGACGTTGTTTTCATGGTTAGGTCAGAAAACCAAAAGATCGATGCGTTGTAGCCACGGCCACGGGATGACGCCGTGTCCCGGCAAGACATCCCGATACCGTTCAGTCTTCAGTATTCTAATCATATTTGAAGCCACTGAATATTCATATTCGATTCGATTCTTTTTCGAAATTTCTAGGATATTCGATTCGAATGAAATTACAGATTCGTCCGTTCCGCATTTCATCTTTCGCCAAATTGCCGATAACGTGCATTTTTCGTTTCGCCAATCTGTAAAAAAAATTAGTGTATGGCGAAAGCCTAGCGGGAACCCAGTAATTACTGGTCCCCCAATTAAGCAGCCCTTAGAGAGGCCCAGTAACACAATACAGATGCCTTGTGCATCCTTGGCTATTAGAAAGTCATGATAAGGAAGATAACAAATCCTGCATGGGTAAATTAACACCTTAGAGAGTATATAATTCTGCTCCGCTTTTACCCACCTTAAATGTCACGGTGCTGGTTCACGTCCGCGCGGACAGCCAGTCGCTGCCACGTCCCACGAACGTCGCCCGGTACAAAATTACGCAACATGTACGGGAGTGTCAGCGACCGATGTCGCTTCGATCAGCGCAGCAACTTGTATCTTGCCGCATCTATTCACGCCTCGAAGTGCTGACCCAGGGAATATCATCGGGCAACCGGAACGTGTTTATAAACACGCCGAACGCTGTGTGTGTGTGTGTGTGTGTGTGTGTGTGTGTGTGTGTGTGTGTGTGTGTGTGTGTGTGTGTGTGTGTGTGTGTGTGTGTGTGTGTGTGTGTGTGTGTGTGTGTGTGTGTGTGTGTGTGTGTGTGTGTGTGTGTGTGTGTGTGTGTGTGTGTGTGTGTGTGTGTGTGTGTGTGTGTGTGTGTGTGTGTGTGTGTGTGTGTGTGTGTGTGTGTGTGTGTGTGTGTGTGTGTGTGTGTGTGTGTGTGTGTGTGTGTGTGTGTGTGTGTGTGTGTGTGTGTGTGTGTGTGTGTGTGTGTGTGTGTGTGTGTGTGTGTGTGTGTGTGTGTGTGTGTGTGTGTGTGTGTGTGTGTGTGTGTGTGTGTGTGTGTGTGTGTGTGTGTGTGTGTGTGTGTGTGTGTGTGTGTGTGTGTGTGTGTGTGTGTGTGTGTGTGTGTGTGTGTGTGTGTGTGATTGAGTATGTGTGTGTGTGTGTGTGTGTGTGTGTGTGTGTGTGTGTGTGTGTGTGTGTGTGTGCATATGTTTGTGTGTGCATATGTTTGTGTGTGTGTGAGTGTGTGTGTGTGTGTGTGTGTGTGTGTGTGTGCATATGTTTGTGTGTGTGTGAGTGTGTGAGTGTGTGTGTGAGTGTGTGAGTGTGTGTGTGTGTGTGTGCATATGTTTGTGTGTGTGTGAGTGTGTGTGTGTGTGTGTGTGTTGAGGTCAGCTTAGAATTTAGAATATGTTGAGGACTGCAGTAATGATATTCAAAAGTCAAGGGGTAAGTAAGGCCCATATTCCAGTGTTGCACTGTTGTACGCGTTTAATGAACTGTATCAACAAAGTAATGTTTGCCATTTATGAAATGTTTTGACAATTATGTTTCAATAAATTTGAATCTTTCTTCCAAGGGAGTTGAATTGTTTTTGTGTAAATAACACGTGAACGTTCACAGCAGAGAGTCTAGAGAATAAATATAAAACTATATAGTAATATGTTACGGTTGATCTAATTTCTTAGTTACTCTATTTTACATAGAAATTAGAAAAATCCATATAAATGAAACCATGACCATACATTCTGAAATCCCTTCCACCTTTATATAAAACCGACATGTGCATAATTCTTACTTCACTACACCCACTCACTCTTCTAGCTATATATATATATATACTCCTAAAGGCAGCTTATGTCGACCGATTATGCACAAGGACCGGCTTATGTAGACCGCTGTTTTATGTAGACCCTCTCTTTATATATATATATATATAATACACATGGTTATATCAGCGTTCGGCGTGTTTGTAAACACGTTCTGGTTGCCCGATGATATTCCCTGGGTCAGCACTTCGAGGCGTGAATAGATGCGGCAAGAGACAAGTTGCTGCGCTGATCGAAGCGACATCGGTCGCTGGCGCTCCAGTACATGTTGCGTAATTTTGGACCGGGCGACGGTCGTGGGGCGTGGCAGAGACTCGCTGTTCGAGCACGTTTGGCTGTCTGTCGAACGATCATGGGATGTGCCGATTATGTTGCGCCGAGCCGGGTCAAACTCGAAAGAAGCGCATTTAACGTGTTCTAAGCTGATACAGTTCTAAATAATGGTTTAATTTGAAAGAAATGATCTAACTAATAACATTGAAAGTCTTCGAAAAGGCATCGATTGACGGCTTGTCTCTCCGGGTAGATTACCCGGACATGAATCAGCACCATGACATTTAAGGTGGGTAAAGGCGGAGCAGATCTATATACTCTTTAAGGTGTATACCCAGCCAATACACTGCTAAGGCTCCACTTGGCTCTATGCTCTTTAATTAATTGCAGAATATTTGTTTGACGAATAGATATTATATTTTAGTTCTAATATATACAATATTAACACTTCCGTCAGCAAATGTGTTTAACAGTGATTCTCTTTTCAAAGCATCGGGTTTACTGTTCCAAAGAAATGGATATGCCAATTTTTTTATTTGTTCCACCTTGTTTGGTACTGAGGTAAGACTCCCTACGTACCAACCTGACCTCCCCTATGGGACTCCAGTGTTCCCATAGTCATTTTTCTTGGGATTGTAGCTATAGGCCGTCTCCAGGTATATGAATCTAATTGCCATATCCTCCTGTCCTTCCAGCTTCTTCTCTACTACCTACCTCTGGACAAACATCCCATCCGTTGTTCCTCTTCCTTGTCTAAACTCCAGCTGTTCTTCAACGATTTCCCCTTACACTATTGCTTTTATTCTGCCATCCAGAATTCTTTCCAGCAACTTCAACATATGGCTTAGCAACGTGTGACATGTGGTAACACTCCACACAGTATTACTATATTGAAATAATAGCCCCAATAAAAGCAAGCAAATAGAGCAAAATCACATATAAATTATAGAATACATAATTATCATGAGTTTGTGTGTGTGTGGGGGGGGGTGGGGGTGTGTGTGCGTGTACGTGTGTGTCGTATTTACATTCATTGCTTACTTCTATTAGAAAACCTATGCAGCATCGATCATCTGGTTGTGTTTTACATTTTACCCCAACAGTAAATACAAATATGGGGAATAGGTGCTTTTTCTGTGAATGTATTACTCGTTGGAATAGAGGTCTATTCTTCCTTCCTGAATTAGTAATGGTTTATGAAAAATAGATATAAAATCAAATTACTTTACTAAACCGTTACGTTGCGGTTTGTGTACGTGACAATCAATTGCTGCACGTGACCTTAGTCAAGCATAACCATTGCCAATAGTATTTATAATGGTAACGTATGGGCGGCATCATATATGCTATATCAAACTGATCCCATTTTGTGTGGACACACCGGTGATATGCAAGAGGTTACGTGACGTGATAATGTTAGTGTACGCTGCGCACGTGTTTGATGATAATATACTATATTTTTGCTCAAAAATCAGTAAGAAACTTTATATTACCGGTAATGTCTATGCTAATATAAAGTCTTCTTCGGAAGGAGGGTGCAGATTAATACAAAAAAAGAAATGTGACGATGACAACAGTATACCCACACAACACAATCTCTTACACATAAAAGCACGCTCTTTTTTTCTCCCGTTAGTCTCTCCCCTCAGTCTCCCCTCTCTCCCTCTCCTTCCTTCATCCCTCTCCTTCCCTTCCTCTACCCCCTCACTGCATTATCAGAATAATGTTTGTTAGTGCTAATATCACCCATCTATCTAATCCCTTATATAGAATACCATTATAAAGAAGTGTCTTGGTGATTTGGCGCAGGAATTGTGGAACAAATTATAGTGAACATTCATGCATCCGGGACATTATGTATTGTTGGAAAGTGTTTAAAGGCATATCTTTTTATTAGACATTTCAATTAATTCAAATTGTTTTGAAATGACGGACAATGCTTTAGAATTTCATTTTAGTGCCATACACGTTTTAATCAGTGTTTATGTTTTAGATTAATTTATAGATTTATATATATATATATTTACGTACACAGTTTTAGTAAAGGTTTTAATTCTATATTAATTTATATAATTTACGTTCCTAGTTTTAGTAGTATTCATCTTAAAAACAGTGTTTAATTTATTTTAAATTAATTTATATAATTTACATACAAGGGTTTACTAGTACATCTTAAAACCAAAAAATTTATATCATTTATATAAATTTATATAATTTACATTTCTATTTATTAATATACATTTAGTATATTTCTTGTGCAGAGCAATGATCAGTCATGTGGGAATTAGCGCTATATAAAAACTGTATTATTAATTTTTAAACCGTTCAGTGTCCATTTTTAGCAAATAGATGAAAGAAATGCACAAATGAGTAGCGCTGCAATCCGTTTTCGTTCTGATGCACAATGTGTCATAGTGAACAAGTTTGTGAGGTTGTTTTTCTCTCTTTGTCTGTCTCTCTTCTGATTTACCTCTCCCCATCCCATCCTTTTAAAAATACTCAACATTTTCTCCCTTCCTTCCTGCTTGGCGGCCCTTCGCCGTCTCCCTCTCCCACTCCCTCACTTTCTTTATCCTCTACTATTTCCCTTCTCACTGTCCCTCTACACCCGTCTTCCTCCATACTTTCATCAACCAATCCTTTTCAACCCTCCCGTCATTCTAATTAAGCCGCAATTCGGTACGGTCATGGGTATTTGCACATTCGACAAGAACAGCGAAGCTACTGGTGCCATTCAAGGCAAACTTGATTTGCCCGTGTGTAATACCTGTCATGTGTCATTGTCAGTTTAACACAGACAATGCAATGTTTCACTGCCGTGGACATTCTTAGACTGACGTGCGGCCTCCGACAATGGTATGTTCTTGGTCCCGCTCAAGAACGCACTAATTGACAATGTATAATTAGCAACATCTGTCGCGTTGAACATGGCAGTTGCTACAAACAAATGCCTTAAGCGTTCGATCGAAAGCATGGATTTGTCGAATTTTAAGTGCAGTTGTAGTCGAAATGCAGTTCTCCCGGTTTTCAGTACAAGACCAACTTCACGTGTTTACGGATGCTTCGTTTAGGGTCGGGTGCAGCGTATCGTATGATATTCAGCAAACGATATACATTTGACGCTCTATGTGGTTTGACAGTTGGTCTCGAATGAGCTGCACATGTTGCAGTTTGGGGAGTCATCAGACATTGGGATATACAATTAGACGCCAAAAAGAGAGCGACGACTGCTACAGACAATTGCTTTAAGGTAGGCCATGTGTGTAATGTTGTTTTAGAACGGCAACTGTTGGTAGTACATTACATTAGTTGCCAGCCATGTGGTACATCCTGTGTCGACATTCTGTATCGCTAACATACATAGTCAAACCAGCAAGGCATTACGGAAGACAAACATTATCATCATTATGCGTAACTGTTAGCATCGTTCTACTGTGAATATAATTATACAGATAATACATTTCTCAGTAATCAAAACATTACTTGGCAACATAGTTTATATGTAATGAATGGATCCACTTGCTGATTTGCGTCGATGTAAATCGTAGGTAAGCATTGTATTTATTTATCAAAGATAATAACTAATAATGTTTTAATCCACCTGTGTTTATTATTTTAAATTATGAATTCTCGTATATCAAGGCGAGTTATATTATTCACTGTAGGGTGTACTGTATTATGTATCTGCGTTTAAAAATAATGCCTTATTTAATTTTATGAAGGAGGAAATGTCGGCGACGCCATATTGTTGCCCAACTTCCGCTATAGAACCATGAATCTGGTTAAGTCTACATTAATAATTATAGTTATGCATGTTAACATGTTTTATGTATGATATGATATAGCATGACATATAAGCGAAGTTGTAATGTAATGCTACAAAATAAATAACGTCAGATATATCAGCTCACGTGTTTTACAAGTTGACACCACAATTTCACCAGCTAAGGCTCGGCATGGGTTTATAAGCAAACAAAATGGCTACCTTCTGCAACTGAGTGTTCCGACCGCACGTGGCGGAAGGGGTTACCAGTGACGCTCATCCTATGGAGGTCACAACCGGTGCGGCGAACCGGGGTTTGGGCCAGGTAATTTCCCTCCCATAGGAACACTTCCGTCGGAAGTCGGTCAGTTGTGAGGGAGTAAGGATTGTGACCAACCGTGCCAGGGAACGTTATGAGGAGCAACCGATGAGGTACCCCTGGCCGAACTAGTTACATTAGATTGTACTACAGGCTATATACCCAGTGTCTCCCACTTCCTCATTCCCTCTCTTTTGTTTTTCAAAGTTTTTTCTTGTAGGAAACAGTTATACTCGCAACAGCACATTGACTTATTTTAAGGTATATTGTAAATGTTTTAACAGCTTTAATCGTACACAACTCAGCCTCACGGTAAGCTTTAGTTAATTTGTTGTACGTACGTAAATATTATTGAAAGATATAAAAATGCTTGAACTCTCTTACATTTCAAATGTGGAACGTCCACGCCTAAGTATACGTCGCCTTGTATGTAACTACAAGGGGACGTACCTAATTATATGTTGGAATTATGTTATGTTGTATTAAAAAATATTTATTTTAATATCTGTTGATATATTTCATGATTTTTTCATTCTATAGTAATAATTATTATATGTTTCGTATATCGCGCTTATCCAAATAACTGTTTTGGCTGGAATTATAATTGTAAAAGAATTAATACCATGCATAAAATCATCAATATTTTATTGATAGTAAATTTTTAAGATACAATCATTTCTACTATACAAAATAAACTACATTGTCTTTAGTCATCAATAAGTAAATAAATATAACTATGGTATATTAATAATAGTACATTGAATGTATGAATAAATAACTGCGATCATTCATTGTTAAGATACCTTTAAAAATTAGTTTGCATAAGTTTACACAGGTATAATATTACCTAGAATAACCTTTGGTTATAATCTTTTCTTTGATATATTCATTATTATTATTAATATTGTTTCTTAATAATTAAGAAACACAGTTAATACAAATACCCAGTCAGTATAATCGTGTACATTACCAACCTTTCATACGTGTACATAACACCTGCCTCAACAAAACAACTATTAAATACACATAACAAAAATGTCGAACATACTTTGAACTTGCATAGTTTTCTTTTTATTATATATAATGTAGGATTATACATACATTATTCATTATTGCACACACCACACGGACACACACACCACACGGACACACACACCACACGGACACACACACCCCACACAGACACACACACACACACACACGCCCGCACACACACGCCCGCACACACACGCCCGCACACACACGCCCGCACACCTAGCGAGTATTTTATTGAAGATAACGAACTAGAGGACATTTTGTATAGTGTTAGACGATGCTACATGTTCTGGTTTAATAATCATAACTCATGCTTGTAGGAAACAGTTATACTCGTTTTGTAATTCTTCTGGCAAAAACAATCTTTGAAATTAGGTGTTGGGCAGCTATAATGACGTGATATGAAGAGTTCAAAACCACAACTAGCAGTCTTGTCCATAAAAATGAGTTGGTGCATGCTTTTACAGATCGTGTACTAATTATTATGTATTCCTGTCAGTTCATGTACCTGTATATTAATTTTCTAATAATACAGTTGTGTCATAATACAGTTGTGACTGATTGCAGTCAGAATTCTGTGTTTTAATGCAAAAGCACTGCTAAATGTTTCTCTAAACCAATTGTTTTTACTTGTACAGTTTAGGGTAATGTCGGTTCAGTGTTGTGTGTGGTAGGTTCATACCCTGCTGGTGTTCTTTGTGCAAACACTACATGTTGTGTGCACACACATTGATTCCATTTCATCAGTTCAGGTGGTTTTGTGATATCTTAGAAATGTATTAACTGTAGTCAAACTTATAATGTGTGTGTGTGTGTGTGTGTGTGTGTGTGTGTGTGTGTGTGTGTGTGTGTGTGTGTGTGTGTGTGTGTGTGTGTGTGTGTGTGTGTGTGTGTGTGTGTGTGTGTGTGTGTGTGTGTGTGTGTGTGTGTGTGTGTGTGTGTGTGTGTGTGTGTGTGTGTGTGTGTGTGTGTGTGTGTGTGTGTGTGTGTGTGTGTGTGTGTGTGTGTGTGTGTGTGTGTGTGTGTGTGTGTGTGTGTGTGTGTGTGTGTGTGTGATTGTGTGGGTGGGTGTGTGGGTGGTGTGTGTGTGAGAGTGAGTGAGTGTGTGTGTGTGTGTGTGTGTGTGTGTGTGTGTGTGTGTGTGTGTGTGTGTGTGTGTGATTGTGTGGTGTGTGTGTGTGTGTGTGTGTGTGGGTGTGTGTGTGTGTGGGAGAGTGAGTGAGTGTGTGTGTGTGTGTGTGTGTGTGTGTGGGTGTGTGTGTGTGTGTGTGAGAGAGAGTGAGTGTGTGTGTGTGTGTGTGTTTGTGTAAGCAGGAATATGAACTTCGTCTTGATAAATGTTGCCAAACAAAGAGGGATTAATATACAACGTCAGAGTTCTGCCAAGTCATCAAGTTAAATACAACAATCATAACTCTTGGTGAGATCAGCGTAGAATATGTTGAGGACTGCAGTAATGATATTAAGAAGTCAAGGGGTAAGTAAGGCCCATATCCCAGTGTTGCAATGTTGTACGCGTTTAATGAACTGTATCAACAAAGTAATGTTTGCCATTTATGAAATGTTTTGACAATTATGTTTCAGTAAATTTGAATATTTTTTCCAAGGGAGTGGAATTGTTTTTGTGTAAATAACATGTGAACGTTCACAGCAGAGAGGTTAGAGAATAAATATGAAACTATATAGTAATATGTTACGGTTGATCTAATTTCTTAGTTGCTCTGTAACATATAAATAAGAAAAATCCATATAAATGAAACCATGACCATACATTCTGAAATCCCTTCCACCTTTATATAAAACCGACATTTGTATAATTCTTACTTCACTACGCCCACTCATTCTTCTAGCCATACATTTATTTTTTGGATCTAGATTGCCTTGGGAATGGAACATAGCAACAGGAGGTCATGTTTATTAAGTAATCGTTTTTATGGGTTCAACACACATTAATGTTGTACTTTTACACAAAAACCTATATTACTAGTCACTACTCAACCCCTGGCACATACACATATTGTGCACAGATAGGCATTAGCATTCTGCATTTGTTAACATAAATTGATATTAAGGATAAAATAGCAGAAGTTCAAGAAGTTTTCAGAAGTGCCCAATTTCTAAAATCGATTGATTGATGGTGACCTTGAATTAATGCAAACTACACCAGTTCGCAACTCTACGACAGGAATAATCGTAACGGGGAGATGCAGGGCTTTCTAATTATGTAAAATTTAAAGTGGAAAAAATGCAACATTTTGGTGTTATGCACCTAAAAGAGTTTACACTAGCTAATCATTTGCATCTACAATCCAATTTTTTACCTTAGTGGTTACCTCAGAAAGTGGTCTTAAGGTAAGGTTTCACCAATAAAAATCAGCTTCGTTAATATTATACCTAGATATATGTGACATTTTCCGAGAATGAGCATAATGGTATATGAGATGGGAAAATGTAATTGTGTGTGTGTTGATTTTTTGGTTGTGCATTTGTAACATGTCTTTGCTTAGTGTGTATTAAAATAGATGATGTCACTTCAGTTTCCTAATAAATATGAATTTTATTCATAAACATAACACAACATGTATAATCGTGTTTACAAAATACCTTGTATCTCAGCCCAAAATTAAGCAATTGCAATTATATTAATATACATGATTCTTTATATACATCTTCACAATCACACCAAGATTCATCCAAATGCACCCATAACATTTCCAAATATTGTGTTTTAAAGTATGCAAATATGTCGAAAATTTGAAATTGAGAAAATAGCATTTTAAAGTTTGTCATGTGCACATTGAACGTTATACTCCTGCTTGGTAACTAGCATCACTGGTGCTTAGTCCAGCCTGTGCCAGTTGTCCCCCCCTTCTCCTGGCCCTAGCAGTCTCTGTAACCTGATTTTCAGCAGAACTCACCCTCTTTTTGTCGAAAGCGTAAAATGCGAGTTTCGTATAACTGCCTTCCACGAGACTGCAAAGTGGTCATCATCATACCTTTTTCTGGCCTTAGCACATGCATCACAATGATTAATACATATGTCAACATCAATTACTTTGGCTGGGCCATTTGGGTTTACCGATAACACAGTAGCAACACCATTTTTGCTGAAGAACCCATGCCGTCACATGAAACAGTTGCATCACAGTTCGGCAATAACGAATCAGACAGTTCTCTGGCAGACTTTGTCATGCTATGCTGTGCAGCTTTCTGTCACTGTGTGGATGTTATCCTTGTAATGTAGTTGTTGAACCAAATCATGCTGATGGGAGGTGGCATGTTCATGTTCACAAGGAATCGCTGACCTTGTGTGTAATGGCCTCCAATGCTGTAGTTGGCCATCTGGAAGCGTATGTTCTGTAGGTTCAGTTCATCACTGCACGCCATGCATACAAACTTCAGTGAACTAGCAAGTCCTGCTCTCACTTTGGTCATGTCATAACCTTCATGCTGGCAGGTAGGGCACGGAAACTTCTAAATGAACTGTACGTGTCAGTTGAGCAATGTCAAACATTCAGTAGCCACTGAGGGGGTCATCAATGGTGGGTCTTTCAGATACTTGTTCGCCAAGTTTCATAGCCGAGGAGCTACGACGCACTGGTGCTGTCTCCTGTGGTTCTGGTTCAACAGTGGGAGGTGTTTTCGTTGCTATGTAGCGATTCCCACAGAATTTCCTTTTTTTTCACCGGCCAAGAATCTGCTTTGATGACATTGTTCACCTGAAATATAGATATAAAATATATTATACAGTACCTAAATACAGCCAGTGTACACTTATATTTAGACAAATTGCAACTGGTACCTACACATATAAAGTAACATGACAGATGGTGAAATAATTGATCATGAAATTGGAATCTACTGATTGTTTTGATTAATTTAGGTAATTAGAATAGTGATATAAACTCACATAACAAAATGATGGCTGCTAATAGTAAAAGTCCAACTATTTTATTTGAATCACTGCTAATAGTAATATACATCAGTCTTTATAGAGTTTATTCAGTATTGTAAACATCCAGAGAATCAGCCATGCCTTGCTCTTGTTTACATTAGCACCAGGTTGGATCTCGCCGGTAGCGTCACAGTGCATTTGTTTTCAAGTTTACTAAAGTGCTCTTTCTGATAATGACACTACTCTATGTACATACCTGATGATGCTTGACAACGTTATGTAAAAGTGGAATGTTCGATGTATTGAGTTCAATAACACAGAAATTATCAGCATCAAAGCAAATTTTTCACAGCTTTGCTCCTCGTGCAGCTGCAGCAGGAAGTGGTCCGGAGGCCGTGCCTAGATATAAACTCGCCTCTGATTGGCTCAGAGGGCGACAACACCCACATTTCTGCCAGAAACAACCAATAGAAACCGAGCTTTCAAGAAAATGTCTTGACAGTATTAAGGATGCTCTAAAGATTTCTACAAGTAGCTTGGTGAAAACTGCATGGAAATTGGTTGAGTAGATCGGAAATAATCGTAATTTCAAATTATGCATATTTAATTAGGCAACCTTTGTCTTAAAGGAGGCTTTTAAAATGCACATTTTTTGATATATATATAAGTATTTGACTTGTGATTTTTCGTATGTAGATGGATAATGTGATGTAAATTAAGTGTAAAAAAATCATTTTCAGTTTATTTTCGAAAATTACTCAAATCAAGGGGTGATACCTGACCTTAAAGTGGGAAAATCTAGCTAAATCACCGACACCATGAACCGGCCCATCTTGTGTAGGGATTTTTCATCGCGAAGTACTATAATTATATATAAATATATCTATCACTATTTAGGGCTACTAAAGCCATGCATATATGCAAATACGTACATAATCACAAGGAGGGTGTTTACCCGGTTAAGAGACTATAACCAGTATGGAAGGTTTCCTATGCAATTTATATGGTAATTTTAGGGCCATCTGGCTGAGGCAGAGGACCAACCCTGGTATTTTGGGACGCTACCAGGGGAGGGAAAGTTCACTAGCACTGCAGGCTCGTCTATGCTAATTTCTAGGGCCATCTGGTTGAGGAAGATGCTCCACTTTATTGTTGTTGGGGAAAACCACAGGGTGCAGAGTCCGCTGGCACCCTGCCAAGATTTCTAGGGGTAGACGCGCTGGACAAAATATTAGGTAAGGCGTCTAGCGTCTGTCCTCGGGCTACAGTACCACTAGTATAAATAGGGAGTATTTTAATGATTCGAGGGAGAAGACTGGGGCTTATTACCGGGGGAACATGTATTGTTCACCCCGGGACACGCGCTCCAGAGCACACTGCGACAGACTTACTGTCACAGAATATACGATGTGTGTGTCATATTGCACGGGGAGACTTCTGGGGCCTATTACCGGGGGAACATGTATTGTTCACCCCGGGACACGCGCTCCAGAGCACACTGCGACAGACTTACTGTCACAGAATATACGATGTGTGTGTCATATTGCACGGGCAGACTTCTGGGGCCTATTACCGGGAACACCTACGCTGTTTACCCCGGGACGCGCCGCTCCAGAGGGCCCTGCGACATGCTTGCCGTCAAGACACATACTGTGTGTTATTGACGGGCTATACTGTGTGTTATTGACGGGTTGACTACTGGGGCCATTTGTCGGGGAACACACACATACGCTGTTCACCCCGAAACACGCCGCTCCAGAGCGCCCTGTGACAAAGATACTGTCACAGTCCATTGTGCCGAAAGAAGTTGTGCCGTACGAGGCATATTGTGCTCTGATTGAGGAACCACACCACACCTGTGGGTGAGTTCTTTGCTTGATCGCGTGTCAAACACGCTGTCAGTACCGTCACATTTGTATTGTGTTTATATTGGTTTAGTTAGTGAAGTATTTTAGTGAGTGTCTTAGATTTGTACTGGTAGGATTTTGATGTAATAAACTGTAGAAACCTTATATATATATTGTTTGTGTTAGACTGGTTAGACTGAGTGAGTGAACGTGTGCCCGAGTCCGCCACTAGACGCCTCCGTGCCGACCGCTCGCGCCAAACGATACGATTTGGTGGCGGGGTGTTATCCCGCAAACGCTACAATTTGGTGGCAGCCGGGGTGGGATTTCGGTAGATAAACCTGACCGTATTCCTCTACGTTCCGTAGTAACGGTTTTTGGTTAATCTATCTTGAAAATCTCACTTGAAAGAACTCACACGGGCCGCACGTTTACTCGCTTCAGATAGATTAAAGTAGAATAGTTTAGTGAGAAGTTACTTCTCTGGTGGCAGCAAAATAAATACGTAAAATGTTAAACTCAAGGTGATAATTCCTCAGTGGCGATAATTCCTCAGTGGCCGATGTTTATTTTCGGTACACTGGACACTGTCTGCAATGGCAGGGGGCCATCCAACCCATGCCAGATAAAAGGCCACTGTTTACAGCTTGTCGCCCTGTGGACAAAGCTGGCTACAGGCTGGCTAATGACGGTCAGTGGGTCAGCAGACACTCACTAGATAGTGGTTCTGCTAATGACCCCTTGAGCCGTGATGCAATCGACAACACAGCAGGTCAATGGTTGTCCTCTCTTCCCAGCATCAGGTTTTCAAGGGTCAGCAACTCAGGCCATGGTAGATCGTTTCTTCAGGGGATATAGCTGGATGTTTTGAAGAGATGTTATATCTGATATAATGTCAAGTTACTATTATAGGTGTTTGCTTAGTTATAGTTTCATGGAATTAGGGTATACAGTAGAATGTTTGGCGGATTCTGGATTTGATGTATGGTCATATAGAAATAACGGCTTAATTCGCTGTCTATGACAGACAGCGCTAACACATATTATCATCAGGATATGTCACACCCAACTGAGTATGATAGTCGGCAATGGTATGTTTTATTGCCTAAGAGAGATTCACAAAACACGAGGTCTGCTAGATGCAGAGCCAGACCTGACAAATGTCACGGTGTAATCGTTCATATGATTTGTGAGATTCACAAAACACGAGGTCTGCTAGACGCAGAGCCGGACATGACAAATGTCACGGTGTAATCGTTCATATGATTTGTGAGATTCACAAAACACGAGGTCTGCTAGACGCAGAGCCGGACATGACAAATGTCACGGTGTAATCGTTCAGATGATTTGTGAGATTCACAAAACAGGAGGTCTGCTAGATGCAGAGCCGGACCTGACAAATATTTCGGTGTAATCGTTCATATGGTTTGTGAAATAGTCACAAAACGCGAGGTCTGCTATAAGCAGAGCCGGACATGACAGATGTCACGGTGTAATCGTTCATATGATTTGTGAGATAGTCACAAAGCGCGAGGTCTGCGCTACAAGCAGAACCGGACAATACATATAAGTCGGTGTAATCGTTCATATGGTTTGTGAAATAGTCACAAAACGCGAGGTCTGCCCCGTGCAGAACCGGACATGACAAATGTCACGGTGTAATCGTTCATATGGTTTGTGAGCTAGTCACAAAGCGCGAGGTCTACAGTTTGTAGAACCGAACATCACAAAACACGAGGTCTGTGACAAGCAGAACCGAACATGACAAATGTTACGGTGTAATCGTGTCTACCCTATGTCATTGTAACCAATTATTTTCAACACATGAAAGTTTGGTTTCAAAGATTGTTTAAAAATAAGTGATTGTTTTCGTTCAAGCACTTTCCAACAAAAAGTTCCTGCACATATCTGCTCAGTCAAAGTGGACGGAATCACTTGCTGACATGGACAGCTATATTTATTTTATCATCATCACCATCACCATCCTCATTGCTATGATGCCATATACAGCTTTCAACTTTCTGCGTTTTATGTCATCATCACTTCGAATTGTTCATCTTCTCATCCTGATTTTTGCCAGCTAGGTCTTGAAGCATAGTTCATGCATTTATTTCAATTATAGAGAGTAGTCTTGGTCAAACAGAAGTAATTTGACCAGCCAGTCAGTGAACTGGTCATTGTGGCTGTTTCAGGCTGTGAGACCATCTGGTTAGATTATGTCAACACACAGCATGGCTGCAGTCTAGGGGTCAATGACTGGCCCAGTGGTGTAATGAGAGGAGTTAACGAGTATCAACATAGTTCTGTTCAGGGCAGCTTCTGGCTTAATAGATATTTAATTGGCACAGGGTGTGTTCTGCTAAACAGAATAGGATGAAGTTGATTAGAGTCAGTTTTCATGTGTTAGCTCTTGTTGGTCATATATATAGATATCTTGGAAAATTATACTGTTACATACACAGAGAAACTATACTAGAAGAGTTAGTAGTGCATAGGCCTGAGAACAGTATCTCAGCCATAGTTGGCCACAAGGAATCTGTATCACAGGGCAGCTTCAAGTCCCTAAGGTGCAGACACTGTCTGATGGCAGAGATAGCGATTACCCTGGTCAGGCCAGGCGACCTTAATTGGCACATTCTGTGTCTGAGGGCAAGGATATGAAGTTCTATCTTTGTGGATGTGACAATGGTTGTCCGTTATTCTCCTGGTACATGTCAGTGCTGTGACATGTCAAGCAATGGCGAACGATGTATGACCACGACGGTCATATGACACTAATTATGGCAAACACCATAACAGTGCTGCGTACGAGATACGTACACACAAAAATGCAGGAACCAGAATTCATTCTGGTCACAACCTGCAGCGTTATCTGCAAAGAAGATGGAAGAAGACGCAGGAACCAGAATTCATTCTGGTCACAACCTGCAGCGTTATCTGCAAAGAAGATGGAAGAAGACGCAGGAACCAGAATTCATTCTGGTCACAACCTGCAGCGTTATCTGCAAAGAAGATGGAAGAAGACGCAGGAACCAGAATTCATTCTGGTCACAACCTGCAGCGTTATCTGCAAAGAAGATAGAAGATGGAAGAAGACGCAGGCGAGATTGAGCTGAGCGTCCACCACTAGCGGTGAACTGACGTGCGTCTACCGTGCGTCCATGAAGTGGGTTACGACGGAGGATACCATCGGCTCAACAGATGCGACTGACGATCGCGTGAAGGAAGCCACATCAACCGGACATGAACATTTGTGAAAAGTGAACATTTGAGTATAAATTGTATGCTTTCTTTTTCAGCATTGTATTGATTATTATAATGTTGCATGCATGTTACCTGTTATAATTTCGGGACGAAATTTTAGTGGGGCGGGGGTAATGTAGGGATTTTTCATCGCGAAGTACTATAATTATATATAAATATATCTATCACTATTTAGGGCTACTAAAGCCATGCATATATGCAAATACGTACATAATCACAAGGAGGGTGTTTACCCGGTTAAGAGACTATAACCAGTATGGAAGGTTTCCTATGCAATTTATATGGTAATTTTAGGGCCATCTGGCTGAGGCAGAGGACCAACCCTGGTATTTTGGGACGCTACCAGGGGAGGGAAAGTTCACTAGCACTGCAGGCTCGTCTATGCTAATTTCTAGGGCCATCTGGTTGAGGAAGATGCTCCACTTTATTGTTGTTGGGGAAAACCACAGGGTGCAGAGTCCGCTGGCACCCTGCCAAGATTTCTAGGGGTAGACGCGCTGGACAAAATATTAGGTAAGGCGTCTAGCGTCTGTCCTCGGGCTACAGTACCACTAGTATAAATAGGGAGTATTTTAATGATTCGAGGGAGAAGACTGGGGCTTATTACCGGGGGAACATGTATTGTTCACCCCGGGACACGCGCTCCAGAGCACACTGCGACAGACTTACTGTCACAGAATATACGATGTGTGTGTCATATTGCACGGGGAGACTTCTGGGGCCTATTACCGGGGGAACATGTATTGTTCACCCCGGGACACGCGCTCCAGAGCACACTGCGACAGACTTACTGTCACAGAATATACGATGTGTGTGTCATATTGCACGGGCAGACTTCTGGGGCCTATTACCGGGAACACCTACGCTGTTTACCCCGGGACGCGCCGCTCCAGAGGGCCCTGCGACATGCTTGCCGTCAAGACACATACTGTGTGTTATTGACGGGCTATACTGTGTGTTATTGACGGGTTGACTACTGGGGCCATTTGTCGGGGAACACACACATACGCTGTTCACCCCGAAACACGCCGCTCCAGAGCGCCCTGTGACAAAGATACTGTCACAGTCCATTGTGCCGAAAGAAGTTGTGCCGTACGAGGCATATTGTGCTCTGATTGAGGAACCACACCACACCTGTGGGTGAGTTCTTTGCTTGATCGCGTGTCAAACACGCTGTCAGTACCGTCACATTTGTATTGTGTTTATATTGGTTTAGTTAGTGAAGTATTTTAGTGAGTGTCTTAGATTTGTACTGGTAGGATTTTGATGTAATAAACTGTAGAAACCTTATATATATATTGTTTGTGTTAGACTGGTTAGACTGAGTGAGTGAACGTGTGCCCGAGTCCGCCACTAGACGCCTCCGTGCCGACCGCTCGCGCCAAACGATACGATTTGGTGGCGGGGTGTTATCCCGCAAACGCTACACTTGGACCTTGCAACCAATCACAACCCAGCAGTTTGGAAAAGTAATACGTCAGAGAGTCGTCTGCTGGTTCAGCTGTCATAACAGAGAGCCAAGAGGTACGCTAAAAGTTGCCTTACGTCGGTTTACCACGAAATCGCGACAGCAATATGCCACACTGTTCCTCATACGCTTATGGTAACAGTACAGTGAAAGACAGTATCACTAAGATGTCTTCTTGTTAACATTTGAATCGAGCAGAACTGAAACAGTGTTTCGGTGGATTCGTTGGGACAGTCACAGACACAGATGATATAATATATTTATTCAGGATGGCTCAGCTAAATACAGTGCACATTAAAATATACACTAGATTTCTTTTCAGTGAGGTCCTCAGACACAGCGCCGATACAAGACGACCCAATTTGATTGACCTAACCATCAAAACGACCACCAACAGCCGCCAAACTTATCCTAGCGTATGTTACATACATATACATACAATACGTTATAAAATAAAATCACTTACATTCCTCTAACGAAGAAAATCCATAAAACAAACGCGCTGATGTCGACGGCAATTTCGATGACCGCTGGCCGGTACCGTAAAATCGCAAAAATAAGTTAGCCTTACAGTTACACAAAATGCCATTAGACAGCACGTTTGTGCGCGCGAATATTGATAAACTTTACTTACTGCATTCGCACGCGCAAAATAGTTTAATTAATTGTAAATAATATAGTAATAATTAAGTATTATCATCACTATGATTTGCAGGAAATTATAAGTGTTATTATAATATAGTATTTTATTTATATAGCGTTACATCCATAATTGGTTGTGGCGCTTCACAACATACTGCTATTAAAAATACAATAAGAAGAATACTACCCACAGATAATATTTCAAAATAAATAATGAAAATATGTGTGTCTATATAATTAACTAAATGACCTATCAGTATTAAAAAGAACCCATACAAATTCCATAACAACAATAGTGGTACATTAATGTAAAGGTAATAAATAATTAAGATGGTAAAATAATTACGAGGTAACAATAATTCATTCAGCACATACACACAGTATGCATAAGAAAATATTATTGAAGCTATACATTTTTCTACTCATGAATTATATTTCCACCACCAGATATGTAATAATAATTATTTTTGGACAAAACACTGTATTAATTATCGGGACAATAAATCACTGAAATTTAAGCAGAATATGAATATAATATGGGAAATATATGGTGGTAGAAAAAGAAGGTTTTGGAGCATTCAAAAATAATAATATGTTATTGTTTCGTTATCATTGTTAAAAACATCGTTTATATAAGCTTGCATGCTTGCAGTACACGCGGGATGTTTATAGAAATATTCTGAAAATTAACAATGTGACATCATCGAACAACACGTAATGTTATGCAAACACATGCATTTTTTTAATATTACCTGTAGGTAGCATTCTTCTTATTGCATATATTTTAATAACATCATATTGTGAAGCGCCACAAACAATTATGGATTTGGTGCTATAAGAAAAAAAATATTATAATTATATTATAAGAAAACTTAACATTTTCTGAAGATCTTTGTAATGATAATAATTAATTATTACTTGATTAATTAAACTATTTCGCGCGTGCTAATGCCGTAAATAAAGGTTATAAATATTCGCGCGCACCACCGCGCCGCCTAACGTTATTTTGTGTAAATCTAACTTTTATAGCGATGTTACGGTAACCGAAGAGCCTGAGTTGCCGTCGGGATCTGCGATCGAGTTACTTTTGTGAATTTTCTTCGTTAGAGTGATTTTATTTTATAACATAGTGTATGTATATGTATGTAAGACAAGTGATGAGAAGTTTGGCGGCTGCTGGCGGTCGTTTTCATGGTTAAGTCGGACAGTACATGTCATTGTTGACACCAGTCGATGCCGTGTCTGCCTCTGGACTGGTTGTTTCTCTTCTCGTCATTTCAATTTCCCTTAGGTCTTCACCACCACGCACATCTGGTCTGTCTGACAACACAGGCCTTTGTCTTTGTGGCTGAAATCTATATCCAGCCACTTCTAATTCCGTGCTATTTCCGTCAGACGAAGAATCAGAAAATCCATGTTATTATTTACGCTCTTTTGTGAGCGCAAAGTCACAGCGCCACCCGACGGAGTTGCCAAGAAGTAGTACGACAACCACTGGCCTATCAGTGGCGGCGAGTCTCATACGTCACTGTTTTTCTAAAATGGCGTTTTCCATAGACTTTCTATAGATATATGTTCTACCATTTTTTTCTGCTAAACCGCTGACGTTAAAAATGTGATTGAGGTTGGAAATTGTTAGTTTTTCTTAGCTCTATTAGGCCCATATCACCAAACCGTTGCCTTTGTTTTCCCTTTAAGTGTGTGTGGGGGTGGTGTAAAAATCGATCTGTTAGAGAGATCTGCCACTCCCCTAATATATCAGTTACACATATGTAAAGCTGGACCAGGAAAGAAATAACCACTAACTCTTGCACTTCGATATATCTGATAATTTATTTAACAAGACATTTGCCACAGTGGCAACAACCGATGGACAAACAAACAAACTTATCCTCATGACATGTATAGTTTGTTGTAAAAGTTCACATCATATAAACTAATAAAATGTATGCCATGAGAACACGCAATATTTGTATATAACAATAACATGTAGGTAGGTGCATACTATACAATGAAGCAAGATGGACGGAAATTGAAACAAATAATGGTTACCTTAACATTTAAAATAAAATTACTACATATGACTGATCATAACAATTGTGTTACAAGAAATCAAAACAACATCACAATTATAAAAGCATGCAAGTTATAATGTATAAAGTGTACCAAGCTTTATCATAAACTTACGACGTATACAAAGCATATAATAAACTAAGCAATAAATAATAAACTAGTGAATGACAAAGTGATACCATCATAAAGATGGTAGTCGTTCATACATTTTACCACATTAAAGAGTCAGAAATTAAAATGTATACTAAAATACTGCTGCACTGATCCTGATGATAAATAAGTTGAGCTTCTATAAAACAGTTTGTCTCGCATGCACAGTTATGTAAAATATAAATAAAAATTATGTGGAAGTATACAATACTATAAGTGGAAGTATGCAACACTATCAGTGGAAGTATAGAATACTGTCAGCGGAAGTATATATAATACTATCAGTATACAATACTATCAGTGGAAATACACAATACTACATTCAATGTATTCTGTTGGTGCTACACAGCTTTGGTTGAGGGTCAGAGTTCCATTTGTAGACTCACTTTTGAATATTCAAAGAAACAGTAGGTCCATTACAAAAGATCACAGTACAGACCCTCAGTCTCAATGGCCCCTCCCCGGCATATACCTCTGGAATTATGCAATTTTTTCAGAATAAATTCATAATCAAAACTTGTAATTTACATCAGTTTGCATAGACCAGTGGCACTTCTTGGCAACATATTGGTCATAATGTATCAGGTACAGACACGAAAACTAACTCATTTTAAGCTATTTAATTTACATATAATTCATATGATTAATACGGCATTCGGCCGATGTTCTTAAATTTACCCGATGCGATTCAGCCCTTCTGCTGAAACAGTAAACTTGGTGAGAGATGCCATCTACTTCCGTCCACATGACCAACTTGGTTGTCGATTCACGACGATGGACCCTTTTCAGCAATGTTTGATGCACTCCCGGCTGAGTGCAGCCTCCGACTGCTGTGACGATTCGGTGAGTATGCTCGCTTTGGATATGCCCCCTCACTTGGATATGCCCCCTCACTTGGATACGCCCCCTCACTGGTCAGTCTGTCTGTGTCCTGTTGACCACAGAAGGGTAGCGAATCAGACAAGAGGTCATCACATTCAATGTATTCTGTTGGTGCTACACATCAGTTTGGAACGCTATGCCAACTATTTTCACTTCTAAAACTTTACTTTGATCTTCTAAGGCATCTGTAAAGATGCTTATTTAATTCACGGAAGCATTTTTGCTGTAATTTATTAAATATTTAGTTTTAATTAATTAATTAATTTCTAAGTGTTATAACTGAATGAACTGCGTTTATGTATTTATTTTGCACTATAATTTGTTATTATAAACGAATGTCATTAAATTATGTATTTATATAGTTACATGTTTTCTTATTTCGTATTATATTTTATGTTAAGTACTAAATTGCTGTGGATATGGAACTATACAAAATAAATATTATTATTTCACATCACAAATCGTGTTTCTAGTTCATAGCGTATGAACGGATTAAAGTGGCTTCCTTGATTAAATCCAATTTTGTTGGTGTCCAAATATAAATATGTAATCTAAATAAATGTATTTAATATATGTCAGTGATTTAATGCTCTAAAGTCTTCCGGGTTTTTGAGAGAATAAGGAAGCCAACAACAGGAAATAGGACAATCACGTCGTGATGCAAGAATATTTGAATTGAATATTCTGCAGCAATTAAATAAGTAAGCAGTTTTTCAATTGATTTTATCAAAGCTACACTTTAAAATCACAGACACAAGCTTGTATGTGGTAATAAATACTTTGTAGATTTGCTTTTCTGTAAACAATAACTGAACACGAGGTGAAAGCAAGATAGATTACAATCGAGTCCACCTTTGCACCACTGCACTATTACGCCCCAGAATACCATACTAAGATGTCATCACAAGCTGTCAGCTTGTCAGCACAACAAGCTGTCAGCATCACTCCCTTACCTGCATATCAAACTCTCCCGCCGGAGTCGGAGTTCGGGAGCGGTTCAACAGGACATCACTAGATGGCGTAGTAGGTCGATGTGAATCACCTTGGCATAGAACCTGTCGAGAAACAATGTCATATAGCAACAACTGTGTCGATTATGAACACAGTGTCGTATAGCTGTTGAAACACCAAAAATTTGACTCTCATACGTCAGCTTAAAGCAAATGTAACAGTTTTGCATTAAAAACAATTACCAAGAAGACAATCAAATACACAGCCACCCCAAATAATGCTCCATGAAACATTAACCGATTGGCAGTCAAGTCGGGCATTGACGGTCACCCCGAATCTCCTCAGGTTGGCCATAGGGTCCGTGTATATACCGTTTTTTCCTTTTTCGTTTTCAAATTTGCGAACGAAAAACGAATTCGTTTTTCGTTTTTCGTTTTCAAAAGTGAAGTAAGAAAAACGAAAAACGAATTCGTTTTTCGTTTTTCGTTTTCAAAAGTGAAGTAAGAAAAACGAAAAACGAATTCGTTTTTCGTTTTTGCATTTAGGATGCTTCGGTCGCGATGCCACTTCGGCTGGCCGGTAAAAATTGGTAGTTTCCGCGGGATACTTCGGTCGCTGGCAGCGTTTTGAATACGAACTCGCAGAAATGCATCGGCGAAGTGGTATATCTAAGTACCTACAGGTAAAATATTGGTCGTTTCGGCGCTGTTCTTTATGTTTTCTTATATATAATAGATCGAAAGATGGATAAATCGAGAGTAGATGTATTTATTTTGTAACTGCAACTATGCAATAGTTATTTTAAATTTAGTTTGTAAAATATTTGACTTGCCCTTATTATGACTTATAAATAGTTACTATCTTAGGGGCCACTTTGGGTTTTTAAATTAGCAATTTTTTATGTAATTATTGAATTCCATTGACGGACCATTACGAATAGCCCAATTGTATTTAGGAGCATGTATATTCCTGAGTATTGTTTATTAACATTTGCTACTGTACGCATATTGTAAGTAGAGGATATGTGGTAAAAATATAATACGTTTATGGCTTAATGTGTTGCTAGAGTTAGTGTTAATTCAATATTATTTTGCATATGTAGTAATTTATAACAGTAGAAGTATGTTTGCATCTGTGTGTAATATGCTGCTTTACATAATATATCAGTCTTTTTAAAATTGTGATTGGGTATCTTTTGATTAAACAAATATAGGTATTGTTTATTGTGTGAGGCATACT
This sequence comes from Oasisia sp. SBJ-2009, assembly GCA_964017155.1. Classification (NCBI taxonomy): domain Eukaryota; kingdom Metazoa; phylum Annelida; class Polychaeta; order Sabellida; family Siboglinidae; genus Oasisia; species Oasisia sp. SBJ-2009. The sequence goes on from OZ024854.1 coordinate 55,869,001, forward strand.
ATTTTAAAACTCTTTTTTTTACAAATGTATATGATGTTCTGCTGTGTGTCAGTGTGAAATGATTATGCATATTTCTGGTTTGTGTTATCTGCCAATTTTGAAAGTATGCGGGTAATGTTTTATGTTTATGTTTATAATAAAATTATAATATAATTACAATAAGTTGGTATTCAACTTTGCTTAAACATTAATTCTATGTGGGAGCTATATTTAGTTGAAAATATTATTCTTATAAGTTTGTTTGCAATTTGTTTATTCAATTACATTTGTGTCCCTAAATCAGTAGATGGTAATTAGTGTGAGGTAATATTATAGAATTATAGAGTGAACTTTTTATTCTAGTTTGAATAATATACTTTAATCTAGTTATAGGTCCAAATGTTCAAGAACATCGGTTTGCTATTTCATCAATATTATGTTTAATCCAGTTTAAATGCGAGATTAATGTAAAGCCCAGAATGTTAAACTGGTTAAGTCTCTCAATATCTACACTGTCAATTGTTCATGTTAATTCATCAACCTATTTATTAGGCATATACGTTTGTTTTATTAATATTTTAATGAAATGTATAATAACACAAGTTTTATTGGCAACTCAACTGAGTTGGATTGACATTATACAAAAAATACAATTCATGCATCTGTATGTAGTTTTAGCTATATTATGTTTATTATAGATCTTTATTAATCAAATATTCAATATTCACTGTGTTTCTGTAATCTGTGAAGGTTTTAATTGTACTTGTATCATCAAGTATCATGAGCATAAGTTATGCAGGCTTTTGGAAATCGTTAATATAATTATAGTAAATAACAATATCAGTGGCCCTAAAATTGATCATTGGGGAACACCTCGTTTTATAGGTAAAGTATATCATTGTACCTCTTCTAGTCTTACAGACTGCTTACAGTTAGTTGCATATTATTGTGTTAGATGTATTGCTGTGAGCTCCATTCCAATGGCTCCTGGCTACCTCACTGATCCGTTCACGTTAAACAATAGTGTATATGATTGTCACACTTGCAACTGCACAAATATTTCTGTCAAGAAGTACAACTTGTCTTTAGGCCAGTGTATATTTGCTTACAAGATTGGAAAACTTTGGGACACTATCCCAGAATGTATACAGAATGCAAGCAGTGCAGAAATCTTTAAAACACACATTTGTTTACAGTTTCTCATGATAGATGTACACACTTGCAAACATTTCATGATAGATATGGCTGAGTGATTGTTTGCATTTGGCTGGCAGATTGCTTAGATGAATAAATATTTGTGTGGTGGTGGTAGTGGTAGTCATAGTAAGGGCTTTATCTCAGACAATCAGATTTTTATTATTGTTATTACTATTATTGTTATGTAGAAGTGGATGAGTTTTAGCAGCTTGCCAGTCGAATGTGGACTGTCATTTAGTCATGCCTTTTGGGATGTCTATGATGTGCAAATAATTTTACGTCATTAACATTTTAATGATTTAAAAAAATATTTGTAATCTTTTTTATTCATGTTTCTAATAGAATATGAAAAAGTGTCACCTGACTGTTTACTAACAACTGAAATGGAATATTTAGGGAGTTGCAAGTGTGACAAACATGCATTCTATTTTTAACACAAACCGATCAGTGAGATAGCCAAGAACCATTGGAATGGAGCTCACAGCAATAATATTCAACTAACTGTAAGCAGTCTGTAAGACTATAAGAGGTACAATGATATACTTTACCTATAAAACGAGGCGTCCCCCAATGATCAATTTTAGGGCCACTGATATTGTTATTTACTATAATTATATTAATGATTTCTAAAAGCCTGCATAACTTATGCTCATGATATTTGATGATATAAGTACAATTAAAACCTTCACATATGACAGAAACACAGTGAATATTGAATATTTGATTAATAAAGACCTATAATAAACATATAGCTAAAACTACATACAAATGCATTAATTGTATTTTATAGTATAATGTCAATCCAACTCAGTTGAGTTGCCAATAAAACTTGTGTTATTATACATTTCATTAAAATATTAATAAAACAAACGTATATGCCTAATAAATAGGTTGATGAATTAACATGAACAATTGACAGTGTAGATATTGAGAGACTTAACGTTATTATTATACATTATCATTAAAATATTAATAAAACAAAAGTTTTTTTTTTCAAATGCCTAATAAATAGGTTGATGAAGTAACATTAACAATTGACAGTGTAGATATTGAGAGATCTAACTAGTTTAATAATAATAATACAGTTTTTATATAGCGCTAATTCCCGCATGGCGGATTGATGCACTGCACAAGAAAAATACTAAAATTAATGTTTATTAATAAATAAAAATGTAAATTATATAAATTTATATAAATCATACTAACTTGCATGTAAATGATATAAATAAATTTAAAAAAAATTATATTAAACACTGCTTTTAAGATGTATAGTACTAAAACATGGTATGCAAATTATATATATATTAATATAAAATTAAAACCCTTTCTAAAACTCTCTACGTAAACATACATATAAATCTATAAATTAATCTAAAACATAAACACTAATTAAAATATTATTACACTAAAAGGAAATTATAATGCAATGTCCGTCATTTAAAAACAATTTAAATTAATTGAAATAATAAATAATTGAAATAATAAAAAGATATGTCTTTAAATACTTTCTAAACATTGGTAATGTCCCGGATGCACAAATGTTCAGAGGTAGTTCATTCCACAGTCGCGGTGCTGCTGCGCCAAATGCCGAATCACCAAAACGCTTTCGTGGTTTAACAGGTTCTGCCAGATAAGACAGCGCCAAACCATTCATTAACATTCTGGGCTTTACATTAATCTCGCATTTAAACTGGATTAAACATAATATTGATGAAATAGCAAACAGATGTTCTCAAACAATTGGACCTATAACTAGGTTAAAGTATATTATTCAAACTAGAATTAAAATGTCACTCTATAATTCTATAATATTGCCTCACACTAATTACCACCTACTGATCTAGGGACACAAATGTAATTGAATAAACAAATTGCAAAAAAAACTTATAAGAATAATATTTTCAAATAAATAAAGCTCCCATATAGAATTACTGTTTAAGCAAAAGTTGAATACCAACTTATTGTAATTATATTATAATGTTATTATAAATATAAACATAAAACATTACCCGCATACTTTCAAAATTGGCAGATAACACAAACCAGAAATATGCATAATCATTTCACACTGGCACACAGCAGAACATAATATACATTTGTAAAAAAAGAGTTTTAAAATATTATGCCTCACACAATAAACAATACCTATATTTGTTTAATCAAAAGATAACCAATCACAATTTTAAAAAGACTGATTATTATGTAAAGCAGCATATTACACACAGATGCAAACATACTTCTACTGTTATAAATTACTACATATGCAAAATAATATTGAATTAACACTAACTCTAGCAACACATTAAGCCATAAACATATTATATTTTACCACATATCCTCTACTTACAATATGCGTACAGTAGCAAATGTTAATAAACAATACTCAGGAATATACATGCTCCTAAATACAATTGGGCTATCCGTAATGGTCCGTCAATGGAATTCAATAATTACATAAAAAATTGCTAATTTAAAAACCCAAAGTGGCCCCTAAGATAGTAACTATTTATTAGTCATAATAGGGGCAAGTCAAATATTTTACAAACTAAATTTTAAATAACTATTGCATAGTTGCAGTTACAAAATAAATACATCTACTCTCGATTTATCCATCTTTCGATCTATTATATATAAGAAAACATAAAGAAACGACCAATATTTTACCTGTAGGTACTTAGATATACCACTTCGCCGATGCAATTTCTGCGAGTTCGTATTCAAAACGCTGCCAGCGACCGAAGTATCCCGCCGAAACTACCAATTTTTACCGGCCAGCCGAAGTGGCATCGCGACCGAAGCATCCTATATGCAAAAACGAAAAACGAAAAACGAATTCGTTTTTCGTTTTTCTTACTTCACTTTTGAAAACGAAAAACGAAAAACGAATTCGTTTTTCGTTTTTCTTACTTCACTTTTGAAAACGAAAAAGGAATTCGTTTTTCGTTTTTCGTTCGCAAATTTGAAAACGAAAAACGAAAAAGGAATTCGTTATCCGTTTTTCGTTCGCAAATTTGAAAACGAAAAAGGAAAAAACGGTATATACACGGACCCCATAGCCGGCCAGCGAATACAGCACACCGTTTGAATTTGGTTTACGTGGTTCCATCTAGTGATTAAGAGAAGCAATAAATGCGACACCTATCTAGACATAGAACATTAATTTGTGGCTATTTTGGATATTTCCGTTTTCAAAAAATATTTACTGCATTTTTGAAAATGTGACAACAAACGTTTTTTTTGTTGACATTTTAAAATGCCCTCCAGCCAGGAAGTTGGCCACGTATACTGCTAAAAAGTGTAACATATTATAACAAATTATATACCAGTGTGTAGATAATTTAATGGTCTTTTAAATAAACACAAGTTGTAGAAGTAAAAAGCCAAGCATAAAACAATTACACCGCAATAAAGTATTTTTTTTACAAAAAAATTCAAAATGTCTTAGTGTCAATCAAGAAATGGTCAACATATCTTAAAGTTACAACACCAGTTTTGACACCAGTGTGTAGGTACGTTTATTATCTACAACATGCATAAAACATGCAATTGCGAGAATTGAATAATAAAGGCATTGGAGCAAAGAAAATGGGACAAGCAGTATTTTAAACATCTATGTCAAATATTTGATAAGGCACAGGCTTCCCGTTAAAATTGGCTGAGTGCTATTGGGTTAAATGAAAACAATTGGCCCTATGATTTGAGAGCTTAGAGAAAAATAAAACCGAACGTGGCATAACTGATGAGGAAACCATCTTTGTGGGACGGAACAAGGGAAAGGATGTGTAAAGCACTGAAGGTCAAGTGAAGGTTACCTGTTCAAGGTTATTCAGCTTCCGTTGCAGCTGCTGGATGCTGTCATGTGACACCTGTCTCCGACTCTCCATCACCTCAGCGTGACGACTCATCTTCTGCTCAAGCTGTAGCAAACACTTACGTTACAGTGTTACAGATGTAACACCGTTACATACACACTTTTGTGTAACGCCCACTCCTGTGCGTGTTAAAGATAATCATGTTACAGACATACCCTTGTGCTACAGACACAGACACAAGACCCTTGTGTTACAGACACCCATGTGTTACAGACACAGGTGTTACAGACACACTTGTGTTACAGACACACTTGTAATAAATAAATAAACTGAGATAAATAATTAAGTAAGCTAAGATAAATAAATAATAAATATGCTAAGATAAATAAATAAAATTAGGGTGTAAAAATACAGTTTCAAACAGAACAATTTAAAACCAGTCAATGCTATGAAATATAAACCAGTGCCATCAAGGCATTTAATACAAACGAAATAGATAAGTTTTGAGTTGTTTCAGGAAAGTTGCCAATGTTCCAGTTGACCACTTCACATATGTCTCTACCCAAAAGTTGCACCATTGTGTCAGTGACATCTCTGAGACGTTGACAGAACTAGTCACCTTCAGCTGGTATTGTTGTTCTTCAAAGTAGTTAGTGTTTCCCTTTGCCGTTGCGTCCTGTGGCACTGGGGTGTTGGCGCCACTCCGGATCTGAAACAGAACTCACCAGTCATTGATCGGTTCATGTTGTAAGTTCACAAAGACATTCCATTAACATGTTTCACTCTCAAGGTTCTTAACATGTTCAATCTCTCAGTGATTCACTCCCGAGGTTCTGACTTAGTGGCCATTGTGACAATGGATGACTGACCGCTTGAGTGGACATAGTGACCACAACAACAATCTTATATGATTCAAAAGAAATATATCTCAGCCAGGTCAAACAGTTGGGATCTGAACAGGAAACGAGATCCCCATGAACCTTGCCACAGAAAACATATAGTGTTCACTTAATAAAACCAAGTAATGTTTAGCAATGGTGGTAGCTTCTGGTATTTCTTGCATCAAGCCATTATTAAAATTATTATTTTAACAAGGAGAATAAACCAAGTTTTCAATAAAATATAAAATTTAAATTTCGATGACATTTGTCTTCATCGCTGGGAAATATTTTTATTGCAAAATCATGTTGTACAGTATAAATTATACCTATTATAGCATAAAGACAGTCAAAATATGTTTTCATGTATCATTTAGGAGTTGAAAATAGACGCAGTAAGGGGTGCTTAACTCTGTTTACACATCGACCACGAGGCGTTTTCGAAACTAATGTAGGCGAGGCTAAGAGACAAGGAAATGCATGATCACGTGATGCAGTATCACGTGAACACAAGTTGACGCCACTAACGCCACACCCAGCCAGGTGCACCACGAACGGACCATGGCGCTTTAAAAGTGCTACACATCTGAAGAAAAAGACAGAAACACAAGCGTGACGAAGCGTGACGAGGCGTGACGACACGTGCACACATGCGAGAGAGTTACCACGACGAGGGTTTGTTTGAGCACGCTCAGATGCTCCTGCAGGTTGTCCTTCTGGTCGTGGAGCTGCTCCAGCTCCGTGGCCATCTTGATGCGGGATCGCTCCAGCTCCAGCATCCCCTCCGTCACCTCCTGGGCACACGGGCGATAGGGTGACTCACAGATAGGGTGAGAGTGAGATAGGGTGAGAGTGAGATCAGTTGAGAGCGAGATAGGGTGTGAGTGAGATAAGGTGTGAGTGAAATAGGGTGTGAGTGAAATAGGGTGACAGTGAGATAGGGTGTGAGTGAGATAGGGTGAAAGTGAGATAGGATGTGAGTGAAATAGGGTGACAATGAGATAGGGTGAGAGCGAGATAGGGTGAAAGTGAGATAGGGTGTGAGTGAAATAGGGTGACAATGAGATGGGTGTGAGCGAGATAGGGTGAGAGCGAGATAGGGTGAGAGCGAGATAGGGTGAGAGCGAGATAGGGTGAGAGCGAGATAGGGTGAGAGCGAGATAGGGTGAGAGTGAGATAGGGTGAGAGTGAGATAGGGTGAGAGCGAGATAGGGTGAGAGCGAGATAGGGTGAGAGTGAGATAGGGTGAGAGGGAGATAGGGTGAGAGCGAGATAGGGTGTGAGTGAGATAGGGTGAAAGTGAGATAGGGTGAGAGCGAGATAGGGTGAGAGCGAGATAGGGTGAGATAGGGTGTGAGTGAGATAGGGTGTGAGTGAGATAGGGTGTGAGTGAGATAGGGGATGAGTGAGATAGGGTGAGAGTGAGATAGGGTGAGAGTGAGATAGGGTGAGAGCGAGATAGGGTGTGAGTGAAATAGGGTGTGAGTGAGATAGGGTGTGAGTGAGATAGGGTGAGAGTGAGATAGGGTGTGAGTGAAATAGGATGTGAGTGACATAGGGTGTCAATGAAATATGGTGTGAGCGAGATAGGGTGTCCGGGGATAGAGGGTGACAGGATAATAGGATGTCTGGGCAATAGGGTGACAGGCTGATGGGGTGTCTGGTAATAGGGTGACATGTTGATATGGTGTCTGGGCTATATCCCAATGTAAAATCCCACATTGCTTCAAAAAGTCACCTATTATCCCTGTTCCCAAATATTCTATAGCCTTTTGTTTAAATGCTTGGTCCTCCAGTTTCAGAATTCAATTATCGATCAATTGCTTGACTAATTTCGGTTTGCATATCGTGAAAATAGATCTGTCAACACCAGTGATGACAAAAACACAAGAGATAACAGCAGTGATGACAACAACACAAGAGATAACAGCAGTGATGACAACTACACAAGAGATAACAGCAGTGATGACAACAAAGTAAGAGACAACAGCAGTGATGACAACAACTTGAGAGACAACAGCACTGATGACAACAACGTAAGAGACAACAGCAGTGATGAAAACAACGTAAGAGACAACAGCAGTGATGACAACAATGTAAGAGATAACAGCAGTGATGACAACAACGTAAGAGACAACAGCAGTGATGACAACAACGTAAGAGATAACAGCAGTGATGACAACAACATAAGAAATAACAGCAGTGATGACAACAACGTAAGAGACAACAGCAGTGATGACAACAACGTAAGAGACAACAGCAGTGATGGCAACAACGTAAGAGACAACAGCAGTGATGACAACAACGTAAGAGACAACAGCAGTGACAGAGAACAGAATGAGAAGTGTGAGCCGCGGACCAGGCAGATCAAGAGTGTCACTCACTGTTTTGATATCGTCCTTGAGTTCTCGCAGTGTGTCCTCCAGTTCATGTTCCCGGCTGGACAGTTCCTCCTGGGATTGCAGCTGGAGGGAAGAGACGGATGGGATCAGGGGACAACAGGGACAGACAGGTATATCGGGTCATTTGGTGGGCCACAACCAGCTGGGCCAGGAGCAGACAGGGACAGGAGTGTTGTCAAAAGTACATAAATGTGTTTTGTACATTCATGTATGTATGTGTGTGTGTGTGTGTGTGTGTGTGTGTGTGTGTGTGTGTGTGTGTGTGCGTGCGTGCGTGCGTGCGTGCGTGTGTGTGGTGTGTGCGAATGTGTGTGTGGCACCGCTCTACCCACTGGCTTGGCGTAGGAATAAGAGGTAACATACCCGCCGCACTATTTCCAAGTGTTCCGCTCTGAGATAGTTGAGTTCGTCTCCAAGCCGATTGGCTCGGCTGTAGTGCGCGTGGGCGATGCCTTCAAGGTCGGCAATCTCAGCAGCCGACTTCTCTCTAATCTGACGAACCTCCTGGTGAGTAAACAATGAATTACAAAGGTGGACCATTCAGCAGTGATTATTATAAAGTAATCTAATAATTGCCTACCGCGTAAAAGACCCGCAGTTAAATTGGTTCACGGTGTCACAAGACAGCACTGTAAAAGGAATTATTTTTCATTTCATTCTTTATCAAAAGAAATATAACTTCAAACATTGTATATTCTCACCTGTAAATCTTGCGCGTTTGTTTATATTTAAATACTAAAGGAGAATTTGTATGAGCCGTCTCAGATATCATTTTGTAAGTTGCTCATTAGTTTTCTACAGTTGACCAGCTACATGATAAATTCAGACAGCTCCTAATAATAACTCATTATACGAAAAAGCTGGGTACAAACTTGTCTCTATACTACACTATCAACAAACACGTTTAGAAGACATGTCTCAGTCTCACCTGGTCTCCATACTACACTATCTACAAACATGTTTAGAAGACATGTCTCTGTCTCAGTCTCACCTGGTCTCTATACTACACTATCTACAAACATGTTTAGAAGACATGTCTCAGTCTCAGTCTCACCGGGTCTCTATACTACACTATCTACAAACGTGTTTAGAAGACATGTATCAGTCTCAATCTCACCTGGTCTCTATACTACACTATCTACAAACATGTTTAGAAGACATGTCTCTCTCTCAGTCTCACCTGGTCTCTATACTACACTATCTACAAACATGTTTAGAAGACATGTCTCTGTCTCAGTGTCAGTCTCACCTGGTCTCTGTCCTCCAGGTTGTGTCTGAGACTCGTCACTTCATCCTCCAGTTGCTGTATCCTCAGAGCCCGCTCAGACGACTCCTGAACACAACATCAAGTATCACAGACAGCAGGGGCAGACTGGCAGAAGCAGTGTGACACCGACACCATTAGTATCATGGCGTCATGATGCCACGAGTATCATGGCGTCATGATGCCACGAGTATCATGACATCATGCTGCCATGAGTATCATGACATCATGCTGCCATGAGTATCATGACATCATGATAGCATGAGTATCCCGACATCATGATGCCATGAGTATCACGACGTCATGATGCCATGAGTATCATGACGTCATGGTGCCGTGAGTATCATGACATCATGATGCCGTGAGTATCATGTCGTCATGACGCCATGAGTATCATGACATCATGATGCCGTGAGTATCATGACGTCATGACGCCGTATCATGACGTCATGACGCCGTGAGTATCATGACGTCATGATGCCATGAGTATCATGACATCATGACGCCATGAGTATCATGACATCATCCACAGTGTTTTTTAACCGTAGGTAAATTCTGTGATAGAAAATATAGTTTTCAACGAAATGAAAATTACTGTAAAATTAAGATTGTAAGCTTTCAGCTGAATGTGTATTTTGTTACTAAGCAGTCAACGTTTTGTTACCATGGAGACCTGAACTAATGTCTATGGTTACTAAGCAGTCAACGTTTCGTTGAAAATTAGCAAATAAGTTATTTATTACTTTTAAATTAAATTTATATGCATAATTTATTACAAATATATAATAAATATTATTATGGAATAATAAAAACAAATATTTACCATATCATTAGCTCTTATTGTATTGAAAATTGGATTTATTCATTACCTTTTCTTAATAAATATTGATAATTAATAATAATTAATTAATATTGACACTTTATACCAAATATTGCTCCGGTAATACACCAAAGTACCCTATTATTGCCCACATACAGTTTAGACAGTCAATTGTGATTCATTAGTCCATAGGAAGCAGATAACACTTAGTGATATAATTGAGGCCTACCTTGATCTTTGGACGGCAATCTTGGGGTGTTCTTATGAAATTAGGCAAAAATGGCAAAAACAGAGGCAAAACAACACTCAAAACAGGATATAAACTTAGGCGCATCCAATAGGTGGCAGCACGTCCTTTGCCAAGTTGATTTTAATGCTGCCACAGAGCTTAACAATAGAGAAACAACAGTAAAATCCAATGGTCCCATGACTTTTTACCGGCACTGTATATATATATATATATATATATATATATATATATATATATATATATATATATATATATATATATATATATATATATATATATATATATATATATATATATATATATATATATATATATAATACACATGGTTATATCAGCGTTCGGCGTGTTTGTAAACACGTTCTGGTTGCCCGATGATATTCCCTGGGTCAGCACTTCGAGGTGTGAATAGATGCGGCAAGAGACAAGTTGCTGCGCTGATCGAAGCGACATCGGTCGCTGGCGCTCCAGTACATGTTGCGTAATTTTGGACCGGGCGACGGTCGTGGGGCGTGGCAGAGACTGGCTGTCCGAGCACGTTTGGCTGTCTGTCGAACGATCATGGGATGTGCCGATTATGTTGCGCCTAGCAGGGTCAAACTCGAAAGAAGCGCATTTAACGTGTTCTAAGCTGATACAGTTCTAAATAATGGTTTAATTTGAAAGAAATGATCTAACTAATAACATTGAAAGTCTTCGAAAAGGCATCGATTGACGGCTTGTCTATCCGGCTAGATTACCCGAACGTGAATCAGCACCATGACATTTAAGGTGGGTAAAGGCGGCGCAGATCTACATACTCTTTAACTTTAAGGTGTATACCCAGCCAATACACTGCTAAGGCTCCACTTGGCTCTATGCTCTTTAATTAATTGCAGAATATTTGTTTGACGAATAGAGATTATATTTTAATTCTAATATATACAATGTTAACACTTCCGTCAGCAAATGTGTTTAACAGTGATTCTCTTTTCAAAGCTTCGGGTTTACTGTTCCAAAGAAATGGATGTGCTAATTGTTTTTAATTTGTTCCACCTTGTTTTGTACTGAGGTAAGACTCCCTACGTACCAACCTGACCTCCCCCCCCCCTGGGACCCCCACCCACTCCAGTGTTCCCATAGTCATTTCTCTTGGGATTATAGCCTAGGCCTTCTCCAGGTATATGTATCTAATTGCCATATCCTTCTGTCCGTCCAATTTCTTCTCTATTACCTATCTCTGGACAAACATCCCATCCGTTGTTCCTCTTCCTTGTCTAAACTCTAGCTGTTCTTCGACGATTTCCCCTTACACTATTGCTTTTATTCTGCCATCCAGAATTCGTTCCAGCAACCTCAACATATTGCTTAGCAACGTAATGCCTCAATTGTTTTCCCGGGTCATGCACATCTCCCTTTCTTTTCTATATTCGGACAATTAGCCCCGTTCTGAACTTCCTGTGAACTTCCCGTCTCACTTGCAGGTGTTGAGCAATTGTTTTGTCGATCATCTTCCAACTCGCTCAGCCACCGCCACCATATATACTCAATGACTGTTTATCTTTCGAAATAGGCCTACACGATAAACCGTAAGAATGGCCGGGGCTGTGACAAGTTTCATAAAGCTTACATTACCTCCTACCACTGTGTGTGTGTGCGTGCGTGCGTTTGCGTGCGCGCGTGTGCGTGTATGGGTGGGCGGGGATGAGTGTGGGTGTGAGTGAGTGTGTGTGTGTGTGTGTGTGAGTGTGTGTGTGAGTGTGTGTGTGCGTGTGTGCGTGTGTGCGTGTGTGCGTGTGTGCGTGTGTGTGTGTGTGTGTGTGTGTGTGAGTGTGTGTGTGTGTGTGAGGGTGGGTGTGAGTGTGTGTGTGTGTGTGTGTGTGTGTGTTTGTGTGTGTGGGAGGGGGGTGTGTGAGTGTGTGTGTGTGTGTGTGCGTGCGTGCGTGCGTGCGTGTGTGCGTGGGTGGGTGGGGATGAGTGTGAGTGTGCGCGCGTGTGCGTGTGTGTACCGGGGGGGGGGCGTGTGGCGTGTATGTGCATGCGTGTACGTGTGTGTCGTATTTACATTCATTGCTTACTCCTATTAGAAAACCTATGCAGCATCGATCATCTGGTTCTGTTTTATATTTTACCCCAACAGTAAATACAAATATTGGGAGTAGGTGTTTTTTTCTGTGACTGTATTACTCGTTGGAATAGAGGTCTATGCTTCCTTCGATCAAGTGTTAGATCAGACGCAGGCTGAGTTATTATGCGATTCTTAAATATTTTAAATATCTTGCTTTTACATTTTTTTATTAGTAATGGTTTATGAAAAATATATATAAAAAATCAGATTACTTTACTAAAACGTTACGTTGCGGTTTGTGTACGTGACAATCAATTGCTACACGTGACCTTCGTCAAGCATAACCATTGCCAATAGTATTTATAATGGTAACGTATGGGCGGCATCATATATGTTATATCAAACTGATCCCATTTTGTGTGGAAACACCGGTTATATGCAAAAGGTTACGTGACGTGATAATGTTAGTGTACGCTGCGCACGCGTTTGATGATAATATACTATATTTTTGCTCTAAAATCAATAAGAAACTTTATATTATCGGTAATGTCTATGATAATATAAAGTCTTCTTCGGAAGGAGGGTGCAGATTAATACAAAAAAGAAATGTGACGATGACAACTTTATATCCCCACAACACAATCTCTTACACATATAAGCACGCTCTTTTTTTCTCCCGTTAATCTCTCCCTCAGCCTCCCCTCTCTCCCTCTCCTTCCTTTATCCTTTCTTCCCTCCCTCTACCCCCTCACTACATCATCAGAATAATGTTTGTTAGTGCTAATATCACCCATCTATATAATCCCTTATATAGAATACCATTATAAAGAAGTGTATTGGTGATTTGGCGCAGCAGCACCTCGACTGTGGATTGAATTACCCGTGAACATTCGTGCATCCGGGACATTGTGTATGTTTAGAAAGTGTTTAATTAAAGGCATATATTTTTATTAGAGATTTCAATTAATTCAAATTGTTTTGAAATGACGGACAATGCTTTAGAATTTCATTTTAGTGCCATACACGTTTTAATCAGTGTTTATGTTTTAGATTAATTTATAGATTTATACACACACACACCAAACAAAACCAAAAAAATGGAAATGATTTATATTAATTTATATAATTTACATTTCTATTTATTAATATATATTTAGTATATTTCTTGTGCAGAGCAACGATCCGCCATGCGGGAATTAGCGCTATATAAAAAACTGTATTATTATTATTATTAATATTTAAACCGTTCAGTGTCCATTTTTAGCAAATAGATGAAAGAAATGAACAAATGAGTAGCGCTGCAATCCGTTTTCGTTCTGATGCACAATGTGTCAGAATGAACAAGTTTGTGAGGGTTTTTTTTTCTCTCTTTGTCTCTCTTCTGATTTACATCTCCCCATCACTTCCTTTTAAAAATACTCAACATTTTCTCCCTTCCTCCCTGATTGGCGGCTCCTCGCCGTCTCCCTTTCCCACTCCCTCACTTTCTTTATCCTCTACTATTTCCCTTCCCACTGTCCCTCTACACCCCTCTTCCTCCATACTTTCATCAACCAATCCTTTTCACCCCTCCCGTCATTCTAATTAAACCGCAATTCGGTACGGTCATGAGTATTTGCACATTCGACAAGAACAGCGAAGCTACTTGTGCCATTCAAGGCAAACTTGATTTGCCCGTGTGTAATACCTGTCATGTGTCATTGTCAGTTTAACACAGACAATGCAATGTTTCACTGCCGTGGACATTCTTAGACTGACATGCGGCCTCCGACAATGGTATGTTCTTGGTCCCGCGCAAGAACGCACTAATTGACTGTCGCGTTGAACATGACAGTTGCTACAAACAAATGACTTAAGCGTTCGATCGAAAGCATGGATTTGTCGAATTTTAAGTGCAGTTGTAGTGGTAATGCAGTTCTCACGGTTTTCAGTACAAGACCAACTTCACGTCTTTACGGATGGTTCGTTTAGGGTCGGGTGCAGCGGATCGTATGATATTCAGCAAACGATACACATTTGACGCTCTATGTGGTTTGAGAGTTGGTCTCGAATGAGCTGCACATGTTGCAGTTTGGGGAGTCATCAGACATTGGGATATACAATTAGACGCCAAAAAGAGAGCCACGACTGCTACAGACAATTGCTTTAAGGTAGGCTATGTGTGTTATGTTGTTTTAGAACGGCAACTGTTGGTAGTACATTACATTACTTGCCATGTGGTACATGCAGTGTCGACATTCTGTATCGCTAACATGCATAGTCAAACCAGCAAGGCATTACGGAAGACAAACATTATCATCATTATGCATAACTGTTAGCATCGTTCTACTGTGAATATAATTACACAGATAATACATTTCTCATTAATCAAAACATTACGTGGCAACATAGTTTATATGTAATGAATGGATCCACTTGCTGATTTGCGTCGATGTAAATCGTAGGTAAGCATTGTATTTATTTATCAAAGAAAATAAATAATAATGTTTTAATCCACCTGTGTTTATTATTTTAAATTATGAATTCTCGTATATCAAGGGGAGTTATATTAATCACTGTAGGGTGTACTGTATTATGTATCTGCGTTTAAAAATAATGCCTTATTTAATTTTATGAAGGAGGAAATGTCGGCGACGCCATATTGTTGCCCAACTTCCGCTATAGAACCATGAATCTGGTTAAGTCTACATTAATAATTATAGTTATGCATGTTAACAGGTTTTATGTATTATATGATATAGCATGACATATAAGCGAAGTTGTAATGTAATGCTACAAAATAAATAACGTCAGATATATCAGCTTACGTGTTTTACAAGTTGACACCACAATTTCACCAGCTAAGGCTCGGCATGGGTTTATAAGCAAACAAAATGGCTACCTTCTGCAACTGAGTGTTCCGACCGCACGTGGCGGAAGGGGTTACCAGTGACGCTCATCCTATGGAGGTCACAACCGGTGCGGCGAACCGGGGTTTGGGCCAGGTAATTTCCCTCCCATAGGAACACTTCCGTCGGAAGTCGGTCAGTTGTGAGGGAGTAAGGATTGTGACCAACCGTGCCAGGGAACGTTATGAGGAGCAACCGATGAGGTACCCCTGGCCGAACTAGTTACATTAGATTGTACTACAGGCTATATACCCAGTGTCTCCCACTTCCTCATTCCCTCTCTTTTGTTTTTCCAAGTTTTTTTCTTGTAGGAAACAGTTATACTCGCAACAGCACATTGACTTATTTTAAGGTATATTATAAATGTTTTAACAGCTTTAATCGTACACAACTCTGCCTCACGGTAAGCTTTAGTTAATTTGTTGTACGTACGTAAATATTATTGAAAGATATAAAAATGCTTGAACTCTCTAACATTTCAAATGTGGAACGTCCACGCCTAAGTATACGTCGCCTTGTATGTAACTACAAGGGGACGTACCTAATTATATGTTGGAATTATATTATGTTGTATTAAAACATATTTATTTTAATATCTGTTGATATATTTCATGATTTTTTCATTCTATAGTAATAATTATTATATTTTTCGTATATCGCGCTTATCCAAATAACTGAACTGTTTTGGCTGGAATTATAATTGTAAAAGAATTAATACCATGCATAAAATCATCAATATTTTATTGATAGTAAATTTTTAAGATACAATCATTTCTACTATACAAAATAAACTACATTGTCTTTAGTCATCAATAAGTAAATAAATATAACTATGGTATATTAATAATAGTACATTGAATGAATGAATAAATAACTGCGATCATTCATTGTTAAGATACCTTTAAAAATGAGTTTGCATAAGTTTACACAGGTATAATATTACCTAGAATAACCTTTTCTTTGAGATATTCATTATTATTATTAATATTGTTTCTTAATAATTAAGAAACACAGTTAATACAAATACCCAGTCAGTATAATCGTGTACATTACCAACCTTTCATACGTGTACATAACACCTGCATCAACAAAACAACTATTAAATACACATAACAAAAATGTCGAACATACTTTGAACTTGCATAGTTTTCTTTTTATTATATATAATGTAGGATTATACATACATTATTCATTATTACACACACACACACACACACACACACACACACACACACACACACACACACACACACACACACACACACCACACGGACACACACACCCCACACACCACACAGACAGACACACAGACAGACACAGACAGACACAGACAGACACACACAGACACACACACACACACACACACACACACACACACACACACACACACACACACACACACACACACACACACACGCCCGCCCGCACACACACGCCCGCACACACACACACGCCCGCACACCTAGCGAGTATTTTATTGAAGATAACGAACTAGAGGACATTTTGGATAGTGTTAGACGATGCTACACGTTCTGGTTTAATAATCATAACTCATGCTTGTAGGAAACAGTTATACTCGTTTTGTAATTGTTTTTGGCAAAAACAATATTTGAAATTAGGTGTTGGGCAGCTATAATGACGTGATATGAAGAGTTCAAACCACAACTAGCAGGCTTGTCCATAAAAATGAGTTGGTGCATGCTTTTACAGATCGTGTACTAATTATTATGTATTCCTGTCAGTTCATGTACCTGTATATTAATTTTCTAATAATACAGTTGTGTCATAATACAGTTGTGACTGATTGCAGTCAGAATACTGTGTTTTAATGCAAAAGCACTGCTAAATGTTTCTCTAAACCAATTTTTTTCACATGTACAGTTTAGGGTAATGTCGGTTCAGTGTTGTGTGTGGTAGGTTCATACCCTGCTGGTGTTCTTTGTGCAAACACTACATGTGTGCACACACATTGATTCCATTTCATCAGTTCAGGTGGTTTTGTGATATCTTAGAAATGTATTAACTGTAGTCAAACTTATAATGTGTGTGTGTGTGTGTGTGTGTGTGTGTGTGTGTGTGTGTGTGTGTGTGTGTGTGTGTGTGTGTGTGTGTGTGGGTGTGTGTGTGGTGTGTGTGTGAGAGTGAGTGAGTGAGTGTGTGTGTGTGTGTGTGTGTGTGTGTGTGTGTGTGTGTGTGTGTGTGTTTGTGTAAGCAGGAATATGAACTTCGCCTTGATAAATGTTGCCAAACAAAGAGGGATTAATATACAACGTCAGAGTTCTGCCAAGTCATCAAGTTAAATACAACAATCATAACTCTTGTAGAGATCAGCTTAGAATATGTTGAGGACTGCAGTAATGATATTAAGAAGTCAAGGGGTAAGTAAAGCCCATATCCCAGTGTTGCAATGTTGTACGCGTTTAAAGAACTGTATCAACAAAGTAATGTTTGCCATTTATGAAATGTTTTGACAATTATGTTTCAGTAAATTTGAATCTTTTTTCCAAGGGAGTGGAATTGTTTTTGTGTAAATAACATGTGAACGTTCACAGCAGAGAGGTTAGAGAATAAATATAAAACTATATAGTAGTATGTTACGGTTGATCTAATTTCTTAGTTGCTCTGTTACATATAAATAAGAAAAATCCATATAAATGAAACCATGACGATACATTCTGAAATCCCTTCCACCTTTATATAAAACCGACATTTGTATAATTCTTACTTCACTACGCCCACTCATTCTTCTAGCCATACATTTATTTTTGGGATCTAGATTGCCTTGGGAATGGAACATAGCAACAGGAGGTCACGTTTATTAAGTAATCGTTTTTATGGGTTCAACACACATTAATGTTGTACTTTTACACAAAAACCTATATTACTAGTCACTACTCAACCCCTGGCACATACACATATTGTGCACAGATAGGCATTAGCATTCTGCATTTGTTAACATAAATTGATATTAAGGATAAAATAGCAGAAGTTCAAGAAGTTTTCAGAAGTGCCCAATTTCTAAAATCGATTGATTGATGGTGACCTTGGATTAATGCAAACTACACCAGTTCGCAACTCTACGACAGGAATAATCGTAACGGGAAGATGCAGGGCTTTCTAATTATGTAAAATTTAAGTGTGTGTGGGGGTGGTGTAAAAATCGATCTGTTAGAGAGATCTGCCACTCCCCTAATATATCAGTTACACATATGTAAAGCTGGACCAGGAAAGAAATAACCACTAACTCTTGCACTTCGATATATCTGATAATTTATTTAACAAGACATTTGCCACAGTGGCAACAACCGATGGACAAACAAACAAACTTATCCTCATGACATGTATAGTTTGTTGTAAAAGTTCACATCATATAAACTAATAAAATGTATGCCATGAGAACACGCAATATTTGTATATAACAATAACATGTAGGTAGGTGCATACTATACAATGAAGCAAGATGGACCGAAATTGAAACAAATAATGGTCACCTTAACATTTAAAATAAAATTACTACATATGACTGATCATAACAATTGTGTTACAAGAAATCAAAACAACATCACAATTATAAAAGCATGCAAGTTATAATGTATACAGTGTACCAAGCTTTATCATAAACTTACGACGTATACAAAGCATATAATAAACTAAGCAATAAATAATAAACTAGTGAATGAAAAAGTGATACCATCATAAAGATGGTAGTCGTTCATACATTTTACCACATTAAAGAGTCAGAAATTAAAATGTATACTAAAATACTGCTGCACTGATCCTGATGATAAATAAGTTGAGCTTCTATAAAACAGTTTGTCTCGCATGCACAGTTATGTAAAATATAAAATATAAATAAAAATTATGTGGAAGTATACAATACTATAAGTGGAAGTATGCAACACTATCAGTGGAAGTATAGAATACTGTCAGCGGAAGTATATATAATACTATCAGTATACAATACTATCAGTGGAAATACACAATACTACATTCAATGTATTCTGTTGGTGCTACACAGCTTTGGTTGAGGGTCAGAGTTCCATTTGTAGACTCACTTTTGAATATTCAAAGAAACAGTAGGTCCATTACAAAAGATCACAGTACAGACCCTCAGTCTCAATGGCCCCTCCCCGGCATATACCTCTGGAATTATGCAATTTTTTTCAGAATAAATTCATAATCAAAACTTGTAATTTACATCAGTTTGCATAGACCCGTGGCACTTCTTGGCAACATATTGGTCATAATGTATCAGGTACAGACACGAAAACTAACTAGTTTTAAGCTATTTCATTTACATGTAATTCACATGATTAATACGGCATTCGGCCGATGTTCTTAAATTTACCCGATGCGATTCAGCCCTTCTGCTGAAACAGTAAACTTGGTGAGAGATGCCATCTACTTCCGTCCACATGACCAACTTGGTTGTCGATTCACGACGATGGACCCTTTTCAGCAATGTTTGAGCACTCCCGGCTGAGTGCAGCCTCCGACTACTGTGACGATTCGGTGAGTATGCTCGCTATGGATATGCCCCCTCACTTGGATATGTCCCCTCACTTGGATATGCCCCCTCACTGGTCAGTCTGTCTGTGTCCTGTTGACCACAGAAGGGTAGCGAATCAGACAAGAGGTCATCATGGCATCAGTTTGGAATGCTATGCCAACTATTTTCACTTCTAAAACTTTACTTTGATCTTCTAAGGCATCTGTAAAGATGCTTATTTAATTCACGGAAGCATTTTTGCTGTAATTTATTAAATATTTAGTTTTAATTAATTAATTAATTTCTAAGTGTTATAACTGAATGAACTGCTTTTATGTATTTATTTTGCACTATAATTTGTTATTATAAACGAATGTCATTAAATTATGTATTTATATTGTTACATGTTTTCTTATTTCGTATTATATTTGATGTTAAGTACTAAACTGCTGTGGATATGGAACTATACAAAATAAATATTATTATTTCACATCACAAATCGTGTTTCTAGTTCATAGTGTATGAACGGATTAAAGTGGCTTCCTTGATTAAATCCAATTTTGTTGGTGTCCAAATATAAATATGTAATCTAAATAAATTTATTTAATATATGTCAGTGATTTAATGCTCTAAAGTTTTCCGGGTTTTTGAGAGAATAAGGAAGTCAACAACAGGAAATAGGACAATCACATCGTGATGCAAGAATATTTGAATTGAATATTCTGCAGCAATTAAATAAGTAAGCAGTTTTTCAATTGATTTTATCAAAGCTACACTTTAAAATCACAGACACAAGCTTGCATGTGGTAATGAATACTTTGTAGATTTGCTTTTCTGTAAAAATAACTGAACACGAGATGAAAGCAAGATAGATTACAATCGAGTCCACCTTTGCACCATTGCACTATTACGCCCCAGAATACCATGCTAAGATGTCATCACAAGCTGTCAGCTTGTCAGCACAACAAGCTGTCAGCATCACTCCCTTACCTGCATATCAAACTCTCCCGCCGGAGTCGGAGTTCGGGAGTGGTTCAACAGGACATCACTAGATGGCGTAGTAGGTCGATGTGAATCACCTTGGCATAGAACCTGTCGAGAAACAATGTCATATAGCAACAACTGTGTTGATTATAAACACAGGTCGTCTAGCTGTTGAAATACCAGACATTTGTCTCTCATATGTCAGCGTAAAGCAAATGTAACTTCAAGTCTTCAAGTATTTACTGCTAAAACGTGATGTTTCACTATACTGCAGTTGTAACGTGACTGTGTGCTAAAGTAGTAAGTTAATAAAATAAATATGACAAATAGACAAATACAATTAACTGTATATTTTAAGTGTACATTAAAACGATGAGTAAATTAATAAAATAAATATAATAAATAGATACAAATTATTTGTACATTGAATTTCACGGTCATGCAATGTAAAGGATACTACACTGTGAGCTAAAATAATACGTTAATAAAATATTAGAATAAATAGATCAATAAAAGTATTAGTACATTAAATAAAAAAAACAGGCAGTCCATGAATGATTAACACTAAAACAACCTACTACAATGTCAATGTCTGAATGACTGGGATGGCGTTAACAGTTTTGCATTAAAAACAATTACCAAGAAGACACTCAAATACACAGCCACCCCAAATAATGCCCCATGAAACATTAAATGAAAAAAATTGGCCCAATGATTTGAGAGCATAGAGTAAATAACACCCAACGTGGCATAACTGACGAGGAAACCATCTTTGTGGGACGGAACAAGGGAAAGGATGTATAAAGCACTGAAGGTCAAGTGAAGGTCACCTGTTCAAGGTTATTCAGCTTCCGTTGCAGCTGCTGGATGCTGTCATGTGACACCTGTCTCCGACTCTCCATCACCTCAGCGTGACGACTCATCTTCTGCTCAAGCTCAAGCTGTAACAAACACGTTACAGTGTTACAGATGTAACACCGTTACATGCACTCCTGTGTGTGTTAAAGACATAATCATGTTACAGACACACTTGTGTTACAGACACACTTTTGTTACAGACACACTTGTGTTACAGACACACTTGTGTTAAAAGACACACTTGTGTTACATACACACTTGTGTCACAGACACACTTGTGTTAAAAGACACACTTGTGTTACAGACATACTTGTGTTAAAAGACACACTTGTGTTACATACACACTTGTGTTAAAAGACACACTTGTGTTGAAAGACATACTTGTGTTACATACACACTTGTGCTACAGACACACTTGTGTTAAAAGACACGCATGTCGTACAGATACACTTGTGTTAAAAACACACTTGTGTTACAGACACATGTGTGTTAAAAGACAGGCTTGTGTTACAGACACACTTGTGTTAAAATACACACTTGTGTTACAGACACACTTGTGTTACAGATACACTTGGGTTACGCATGTAAGTGTTACATATAAACTTGTGTTAGACATTATAGACATGTTACAAACATGTTTGTCACACAGACATGTTTGTACACTGATACACGTGAACAATCATTGCCAATGCAGACAATCTCACAGGTTGTTTTGACACCTCTTGTGATAATAATAATAATTATGTTTGTTAACATAGCACTTTTTAAGTAATTAAATGCCAACCAAATCAAAGCGTTTCACATTAACATGATGTGTTGACTAATAATCTAAAATATAAATGAATTAAATACATAAGCTAAAATCAAATAAATAAACTAAGATAAATAATTAAGTAAGTTAAGATAAAAAAATAAATAATAAATATGTTAAGATAAGTAAATAAAATAAATAAAATAGGGTGTAAAAATACAGTTTCAAACAGAACAATTTAAAACCAGTCAATGCTATGAAATATAAACCAGTGCCATCAAGGCATTTAATACAAACGAAATAGATAAGTTTTGAGTTGTTTCAGGAAAGTTGCCAATGTTCCTTCACATATGTCTCTACACAAAGGTTCCACCATTGTGTCAGTGACATCTCTGATACGTTGACAGAACTAGTCACCTTCAGCTGGTATTGTTGTTCTTCAAAGTAGTTAGTGTTTCCCTTTGCCGTTGCGTCCTGTGGCACTGGGGTGTTGACGCCACTCCGGATCTGAAACAGAACACACCAATCGGTTCGTGTTGTAAGTTCACAAAGACATTCCATTAACATGTTTCACTCTCAAGGTTTCACTCTCAGTGATTCACTCCCGAGGTTCTGACTTAGTGGCCATTGTGACAATGGATGACTGGCCGCTTGAGTGGACAGTGACCACAACAACAATCTTATAATTTAACAGAAATATATCTCAGCCAGGTCCAACAGTTGGGATCTGAACAGAAAACGAGATCCCATGAACCTTGCCACAGAAAACATATAGTGTTCACTTAATAAAACAAGTAATGTTTAGCAATAGTGGTAGCTTCTAGTATTTCTTGCATCAAGCCTTTATTAATATTATTATTTTAACAAGGAGAATAAACCACGTTTTTAATAAAATATAAAATATAAATTTCGATGACATTTTTCTTCATCGCTGGGAAATGATCGTTTAAAAGTGCGACAAATCTTAAGAAAAAGACAGAAACACAAGCGTGACGAAGCGTGACGAAGCGTGACGACACGTGCATGCATGCGAGAGAGTTACCACGACGAGGGTGTGTTTGAGCACGCTCAGATGCTCCTGCAGGTTGTCCTTCTGGTCGTGGAGCTGCTCCAGCTCCGTGGCCGTCTCGATGCGGGATCGCTCCAGCTCCAGCATCCCCTCCGTCACCTCCTGGGCACACGGGCGATAGGGTGACTCACAGATAGGGTGAGAGTGAGATAGGGTGTGGGTGAGATAGGGTGAGAGTGAGATAGGGGGGGGGGGTGAAATAAGGATGAGAGTGAGATAGGGTGTGAGTGAGATAGGATGAGTGAGATAGGGTGTCCAGGCAATAGGGTGTCTGGGGGAATAGGGTGACAAGTTGATAGGATGTCTTGACAATAGAGTGACAGGCTGATGGGGTGCCTGGCAAAAGGGTGACATGGTGATAGGGTGTCTGGGCTATTTGCCAATGTAAAATCCCCCATTGCTTCAAAAAGTCAACTATCATTCCTGTTCCCAAACATTCTACAGTCTCTTGTTGAAATGCTTGGTTCTCCAGTTTTTAATTCAATTACCGACCCATTGCTTGACCGATTTCGGTTTGCATATCGTGAAAATAGATCTGTCAATGATGCTGTCTGACAACAGCAGTGATGACAACAACTTGAGAGACAACACCAGTGATGACAACAACTTGAGAGACAACAGCAGTGATGACAACAACATAAGAGACAACAGCAGTGATGACAACAACTTGAGAGACAACAGCAGTGACGACAACAAAGTAAGAGACAACAGCAGTGATGACAACAACGTAAGAGACAACAGCAGTGATGACAACAACGTAAGAGATAACAGCAGTGACGACAACAAAGTAAGAGACAACAGCAGTGATGGCAACAACGTAAGAGACAACAGCAGTGATGACAACAACGTAAGAGACAACAGCAGTGATGACAACAACGTAAGAGACAACAGCAGTGACAGAGAACAGAATGAGAAGTGTGAGCCGCGGACCAGGCAGATCAAGAGTGTCACTCACTGTTTTGATTTCGTCCTTGAGTTCTCGCAGTGTGTCCTCCAGTTTATGTTCCCGGCTGGACAGTTCCTCTTGGGATTGCAGCTGGAGGGAAGAGACGGATGGGATCAGGGGACAACAGGGACAGACAGGGACATCGGGTCATTTGGTGGGCCACAACCAACTGGGCCAGGAGCAGACAGGGACAGGAGTGTTGTCAAAAGTACATAAATGTGTTTTGTACATTCATGTGTGTGTGTGTGTGTGTGTGTGTGTGTGTGTGTGTGTGTGTGTGTGTGTGTGTGTGTGTGTGTGTGTGTGTGTGTGTGTGTGTGTGTGTGTGTGTGTGTGTGTGTGTGTGTGGTGTGTGTGCATGCGTGCGTGCATGTATGTGTGTGTGTGTCTGTCTTGTGTGGTGTGTGCATGAGTGTGTGTCTGTGCGTGTGTGTGTGTGTGTGTGTGTGTGTGTGTGTGTGTGTGTGTGGAGTGTGTGTGTTGTGTGTGTGTGTGTGTGTGTGTGTGTATGTGTGTGTGTATGAGTGTGTGTGTGTGGCACCACTCTACCCACCGGCACCACTCTACCCATTGGCACCACTCTACCCATTGGCACCACTCTTCCCACTGGCACCGCTCTACCCACTGGCACCGCTCTATCCACTGGCACCGCTCTATGCACCGGCACCGCTCTACCCACCGGCACCGCTCTACCCACCGGCACCGCTCTACCCACCGGCACTGCTCCACCCAGTGGCACCGCTCTACCCACCGGCACCACTCTACCCACTGGCACCACTCTACCCACGGGCACCGCTCTACCCACCGGCACCGCTCTACCCACCTGCATCGCTCTACCCACCGGCACCGTTCTACCCACCGGCACCGCTCTACCTACTGGCACCGCTCTACCCACTGGCACCGCTCTGCCCACTGGCACCGCACTACCCACTGGCACCGCTGTACCCACTGACACCGCTCTACCCACTGGCACCGCTCTACCCACCGGCACCGCTCTACCCACCGGCAGCGCTCTACCCACTGGCACCACTCTACCCACGGGCACCGCTCTGCCCACTGGCACCACTCTACCCACTGGCACCGCTCTACCCACTGGCACCGCTCTACCCACTGGCACCGCTCTGCCCACCGGCACCGCACTACCCACTGGCAGCGCACTACCCACTGGCACCGTTCTACCCACTGGCACCGCTCTACCTACTGGTACCGCTCTACCCACTGGCACCGCTCTGCCCACTGGCACCGCTCTGCCCACAGGCACCGCTCTATCCACCGGCACCGTACTACCCACTGGCACCGCTCTGCCCACCGGCACTGCACTACCCACTGGCACCGCACTGCCCACTGGCACCGCTCTGCCCACCGGCACCGCACTACCCACTGGCACCGCACTACCCACTGGCACCGCACTACCCAGTGGCACCGTTCTACCCACTGGCACCGCTCTACCTACTGGCACCGCTCTACCCACTGGCACCGCTCTGCCCACTGGCACCGCTCTGCCCACTGGCACCGCTCTACCCACTGGCACCGCACTACCCACTGGCACCGCTCTGCCCACCGGCACCGCACTACCCACTGGCACCGTTGTACCCACTGACACCGCTCTACCCACTGGCACCGTTCTACCCACCAGCACCGCTCTACCCACCGGCAGCGCTCTACCCACTGGCACCACTCTACCCACGGGCACCGCTCTGCCCACTGGCACCACTCTACCCACTGGCACCACTCTACCCACTGGCACCGCTCTACCCACTGGCACCGCTCTGCCCACCGGCACCGCACTACCCACCGGCACCGCACTACCCACTGGCACCGCTCTACCCACTGGCACCGCTCTACCTACTGGCACCGCTCTACCCACTGGCACCATTCTACCCACTGGCACCGCTCTACCCGCCGGCACCGCTCTACCCACCAGCACCGCTCTACCCACCGGCAGCGCTCTACCCACCGGCACCACTCTACCCACGGGCACCGCTCTGCCCACTGGCACCACTCTACCCACTGGCACCGCTCTACCCACCGGCACCGCACTACCCACTGGCACCGCACTACCCACTGGCACCGCACTACCCACTGGCACCGCACTACCCACTGGCACCGTTCTACCCACTGGCACCGCTCTACCTACTGGCACCGCTCTACCCACTGGCACCGCTCTGCCCACTGGCACCGCTCTGCCCACTGGCACCGCTCTATCCACCGGCACCGCACTACCCACCGGCACCGCACTGCCCACTGGCACCGCTCTGCCCACCGGCACTGCACTGCCCACCGGCACCACACTACCCACGGGCACCGCTCTGCCCACTGGCACCACTCTACCCACTGGCACCACTCTACCCACTGGCACCGCTCTACCCACTGGCACCGCTCTGCCCACCGGCACCGCACTACCCACTGGCACCGCACTACCCACTGGCACCGTTCTACCCACTGGCACCGCTCTACCTACTGGCGCCGCTCTACCCACTGGCACCGCTCTGCCCACTGGCACCGCTCTGCCCACTGGCACCGCTCTACCCACTGACACCGCATTACCCACTGGCACCGCTCTGCCCACCGGCACCGCACTACCCACTGGCACCGCACTATCCACCGGCACCGCTCTACCCACCGACACCACTCTCTACCCACCGGCTCTGCTCCACCCAGCGGCACCGCTCTACCCACCAGCACCACTCTACCCACCGGCACCACTCTACCCACCGGCACCGCTCTACCCGCTGGCTTGGTGTAGGAATAAGACGTAACATACCCGCCGCACTATTTCCAAGTGTTCTGCTCTCAGATAGTTGAGTTCGTCTCCGAGCCGATTGGCTCTGCTGTAGTGCGCCTGGGCGATGCCTTCAAGGTCTGCAATCTCAGCAGCTGACTTCTCTCTAATCTGACAAACCTCCTGGTGAGTAAACAATGAATTACAAAGGTGGACCATTCAGCAGTGATTATTATAAAGTAATCTAATAATTGCCTAGCGCGTAAAAGACCCGCAGTTAAATTGGTTCACGGTGTTACGATGCAGCACTGTAAAAGGAATTATATTTCATTCCATTCTTTATCAAAAGAAACATAACTTAAAACATTGTATATTCTCACCTGTAAATCTTGCGCGTTTGTTTATATTTAAATACTAAAGGAGAATTTGTGTGAGCCGTCTCAGATATCATTTTGTAAGTTGCTCATTAGTTTTCTACAGTTGACCAGCTACACGACAAATTCAGACAGCTTCTAATAATCATTTATTATATGAAAAAGCTGGGTACAAACTTGTCTCTATACTACACTATCTACAAACGTGTTTAGAAGACATGTCTCAGTGTCAGTCTCACCTGGTCTCTATACTACACTATCTACAAACGTGTTTAGAAGACATGTCTCAGTCTCAGTCTCAGTCTCACCTGGTCTCTATACTACACTATCTACAAACGTGTTTAGAAGACATGCCTCAGTGTCAGTCTCACCTGGTCTCTATACTACACTATCTACAAACGTGTTTAGAAGACATGTCTCAGTGTCAGTCTCACCTGGTCTCTATACTACACTATCTACAAACGTGTTTAGAAGACATGTCTCAGTCTCAGTCTCACCTGGTCTCTATACTACACTATCTACAAACGTGTTTAGAAGACATGTCTCAGTGTCAGTCTCACCTGGTCTCTATACTACACTATCTACAAACGTGTTTAGAAGACATGTCTCAGTGTCAGTCTCACCTGGTCTCTATACTACACTATCTACAAACGTGTTTAGAAGACATGTCTCAGTGTCAGTCTCACCTGGTCTCTATACTACACTATCTACAAACGTGTTTAGAAGACATGTCTCAGTGTCAGTCTCACCTGGTCTCTATACTACACTATCTACAAACGTGTTTAGAAGACATGTCTCAGTGTCAGTCTCACCTGGTCTCTATACTACACTATCTACAAACGTGTTTAGAAGACATGTCTCAGTCTCACCTGGTCTCTATACTACACTATCTACAAACGTGTTTAGAAGACATGTCTCAGTGTCAGTCTCACCTGGTCTCTATACTACACTATCTACAAACGTGTTTAGAAGACATGTCTCAGTCTCAGTCTCACCTGGTCTCTATACTACACTATCTACAAACGTGTTTAGAAGACATGACTCAGTCTCAGTCTCACCTGGTCTCTATACTACACTATCTACAAACGTGTTTAGAAGACATGTCTCAGTGTCAGTCTCACCTGGTCTCTATACTACACTATCTACAAACGTGTTTAGAAGACATGTCTCAGTCTCAGTCTCACCTGGTCTCTATACTACACTATCTACAAACGTGTTTAGAAGACATGTCTCAGTCTCAGTCTCAGTCGCACCTGGTCTGTATACTACACTATCTACAAACATGTTTAGAAGACATGTCTCAGTCTCACCTGGTCTCTATACTACACTATCTACAAACGTGTTTAGAAGACATGTCTCAGTCTCAGTCTCACCTGGTCTCTATACTACACTATCTACAAACGTGTTTAGAAGACATGTCTCAGTGTAGTATAGAGACCAGGTGCGACTGAGACTACCTACAAATGTGTTTAGAAGACATGTCTCAGTCTCACCTGGTCTCTATACAACACTATCTACAAACGTGTTTAGAAGACATGGCTGTCTCAGTGTCAGTCTCACCTGGTCTCTGTCCTCCAGGTTGTGTCTGAGACTTGTCACTTCATCCTCCAGTTGCTGTATCCTCAGAGCCCTGTCAGACGACTCCTGGACACACACAACATTACGTGTTACACAGACAGCAGGGGCAGACTGGCAGGACCAGTGTGACACCGACACCATGAGTATCATGACGTCATGATGCCATGAGTATCATGGTGTCATGTGACACTGATGTCATGAGTATCATGGCGTCATGTGACACTGATGTCATGAGTACCATGGCATCATGATGCCATGAGTATCAATGCGTCATGTGACACTGATGCCATGAGTATCATGGCGTCATGTGACACTGATTACATGAGTATCATGGTGTCATGTGACACTGATGACATGAGTATCATGGCATCATGTGACACTGACGCCATGAGTATCATGGCGTCAGGTAACACTAATGTCATGAATATCATGGTGTCATGTGACACTGACACCATGAGTATCATGGCGTTATGTGACACCAACATCATGAGTATCATGGCATCACGCACAGTGTTTCTTAACCCATGGTAAATTCTGTGTTAGCAAATGTAGTTTTCTTAATAAATTAAAATTACTTTGGCACATACTGTGTGAAGCTGATTGATCAAAATGTTGTGTTTCACATCCTTGTTTCAAAAGTAAGTTAATTTCTTACAAAACAACCAAATGTTGGATCCTTGAACAATTTGTTCCACAAATAAAATGTAATTTAAGATATTCCTGTCAAACAAAATATACACCCAAAATTGTCCTCAGTGTTGCTTTTTATTTTAGTAAAATTGTATTCTTGAGTTGTATAGTTGCCCATAATAAGTGTATATCACATTGTAGCTAAGTCTAGGACATATTCGCATTAGTACGCTTTCCTAATGCATTAGAAACAGCTTCCATGTTACATTGTGAAATAAAGTTACTCTGACTCTTACTGTCAGCTTTCAGCTGAATGTGTATTTGGTTACTAAGCAGTCAACGTTTTGTTACCATGGAGACCTAAACTAATGTATTTGGTTACCAAGCAGTCAACGCATGGAGACCTGAACTAATGTCTATGGTTACTAAGCAGTCAACATTTCGTTACCATGGAGACCTGAACTAATGTATGTGGTTACTAAGCAGCCAAAGTTTCATTATCATGGAAACCTGTGTTCGTAAACTGGTGAGTTCCTCGCATGACCTTGACAAGGCTGTCATTAATTCATCCTTCTCAGCATCCCTCTTGGCAATCTCTCGCGCTGAGAACACAACAGACAAACACGTCTTTACAAGACTGTCAGTAAATAACCCAAAGTGACGATAAATGGATGAACAACCAGTCAATCTCATTGCCCCCCCCCCCCCGCACTTCCCTCCCATTAACAATTACATGGTCTAGTGACTGGAGTCTAACTGAAAAAAGAGGAAACACCTCGATATCATAAACGCAGAATGTCTGATATTCATAAATAATAAATTTTAGATATGCACCTAACCGAGAGTTGATTATGAATTTAAATGTAATCACATTAAACTGTTGTATAAAGTTAATGACTTAAATTAAATTAATTGCATTACTGAAGTTAATAAATAAACAAGTGAATTGAATTGAACCCGCGCCTTGTGTTAACCCACCAAGATTCTGGACTTTCTCGTCGAGTCCAACAAAGTTCTCCTGAGTCTTCTGTTGTCTCTCAGCCTCCATCTGAAACACACCAGTGATGCACAGGTCATGTGACATGTGGTAACACTCCACACAGTGTTACTATATTGAAATAATAGCCCCAATAAAAGCAAGCAAATAGAGCAAAATCACATATAAATTATAGAATACATAATTATCATGAGTTTGTGTGTGTGTGTGTGTGTGTGTGTGTGTGTGTGTGTGTGTGTGTGTGTGTGTGTGTGTGTGTGTGTGTGTCTATGGTGTGTGCGTGTGGTGTGTGTGCGTGTATGTGTGTATGTGTGCATGAGTGTGTGCCTGTGTATGCATGCATGCATGCACACATGTGTGTATGTGCATGGCATCAATTACGTAAACTACCCACTGCAGTGATAACACGTGTTTGCAGGCTCTAATCACCACCTGCCTTTGTACAAGCGTGGGATATGAGTGAGTGGTTTCCCTAGCCACCAGGGGGACACAGAGAGAGGAGTGGGGACCAGTGTCCATGCCACTAGACAGACAGGAGCCAGGGCCAGGAGAAGACAGACAGGTTCAAAGTTCACTCTTGGCACTTCAACTTGGCACTTCAACGAGTAATTAGAATTGCACAATCTAATTTTAAACCTCGTCATGAGTGAATCTTTCCAACTGATTCATCAGACTGGACAGGTCAGTGAGGACACTTGAGGAACATCTGCACACACACGCACGCACGCACGCACGCACGCACGCACGCACTCACACTCACTCACTCACTCACTCACTCACACACTCACTCACACACACACACACACACTCACTCACTCACTCACTCACTCACTCACTCACTCACTCACTCACTCACTCTCACTCACTCACTCACTCACTCACTCACTCACTCACTCACTCACTCACACACACACACCCACACCACACACACACACACACACTCACTCACTCACTCACTCACTCACACACACACACACACACACACACACACACACACGCACCAGTTGAGATTTACTTTACGACCTGAAAAAAACTAAAAACTGACAAGTGGCACCTATTTTCAAGCCACGACTGACACCTTTTTTGCTCTTTACTTCATTCTTTTACCCGTCGACCACCAGTCCACCCATATTTCTACCCGTCCACAACAGGTTTTACCCGTCCAAATGACGGGTGAACGGGTCTCTGCATAAAGCTATGATATCAGCGTGTGTTGGTAGCACAAGGAATACGTGTGTATTAAAATCCAACGAATGTGGATGAATAAAGCGATTAACAACATATAAGCTGAACAGAAACAAGTACACATGAAGTTAATTCAATGTGTATTTAAATATAATAATTTGGTAAACAATGTTGATGTGTTATAAATAAAGTGTACATCTAAATGTGTCAACTAAGACGTACTGAAGTATGCTGCAGCTTGTGAAGATAGAAACAGGTTGTGAAAGACGGCATTCAAGGTGCATTCAAGGCAGGAGGGATCATCGCCACAGATCATTTTCAAAACATAAATTCTATGTTTGTTGACAACGGAATCACAAGACCAGTTTCAAAGCAGTGCTAAAATCATTGAACAAAGTGAACAAACTTTGTTGTTAGGCCAAATAGCTTGCGTGTTGATATTTTTATGCTGTTATATATATAGAGCCACTACAAAAATAGGTGTTTGTCCAATTGTTTCACCAAAGTCAAATGACTTAGTTGATCAAATTACCCAGCTCACCATTAATCTGAAATGCAATAGGTTTAAAGATGAAATTTAAGAGGGATCTTTAATTATGGCATGTATCCATGCTCTTATGTGCTTCCTTGTTACACTCGATGAAAACAAACACAAATATCTGCTTTGAAAATGATTAATGATTGGAGACAATGTGAATTACTATCGCCACTAGGGGGTGCCAAAGATTGTGGTAAATGACACGGCAGGCATGCACAGGATTAGTACGGACAAGCTACCTTCGCACGTTCAACATTGTCAGTAGCATAACGCAATTCACACTCTTTCGCAGCAAGTTCTCTGGATACTTGACAAAAGCTGGAGTTAACTGTCGTTAACATCTGAAAGAAGTTGGTTCGCGTCACAAAAATTAATGACTGAATCAACATCATTATCTAAACCAACCACATGACCTAGCAACCAGATCCATGAAAAAAGGGCACCAGAAGCGTGCAGCTATGAGACATTCTGCTGTATATTTTGCCAACAATTTTGGCATTATAAAAACATATATTTTACAGAAATATCTGTACGATAGTTTCAAATGTTTATCATGCAAGACTAATTTTTTTTTGTAATGACACAAAATAAGTGTTGTAACAAAAAGTTAATGTTAGGAATCAGAAATGAAGTATTCCCAGAAAAAAGTTTGTATTAGTTATGAGTGACATTAGTACTAAATGTATAGTATGCATTAGTAGTTAAACACATATTAGTGATTAGACATAATAATTGTTATTAGTAACAAATATTAGTGATGAAACAAATTGATAAAAACGTGCAGGTTTGTTTTTTGTATGGTCAGACAACTTCTTTTCCTCCTTACATCTGGTAAGTAGCTAAAGGCCAATAGTTTGCCAACATTTCGCCTTCAACCCATTTTTATAATTTTTTTTAATAGTCATCAACACCAGCACAGAAACGTATGCATAATTGTATTGTGTTTTAATGCAAAAAATCCACTTTTGACAGTCAATTAAATTATTTTCTGGTAGAACAATTAATTAAGCTAATGAAAATTAACTGACGAGACATTGCTAAGGTAGATTTAGTAACATTGTTAGAGTTGAGACGAACACAGCTGAATTGGTGCAAAGACGAATTAGTTGCTGTCAATATCTTATGATGTGTCAAGAGCATCTCATTGCTGGAGTCGACTTACCTGCTCCAGTAGCTCCACTTGGCTCTCAGCTGCCTGTAGACTAGAGTGGAGCTCCTCCAGCTCACCAGTGTGCTCTGAAATGTTTCGCCACAAAAACTCACGAGTCTGTTTGGAAATATTCGGGCTGAAATATGTTACAAACTGTCAAAGTGACATGTCTATAATAACAATCACATCTGTAGCAAAATATATAAAATAATACACTGTATGTATATTATGCACCAATTTGCAGATTACAATATAAAAATAATACAGTGCATAGCTACTAATATTCAATAATAATGATGGATCTCACTTAATTATTTTTACAATATCAGTGACAATATATGTCACCTACACTTAGTTTTAGTGACAATATCTCACATGCACTTTGTTTTACACTATCAGTGAAGATATCTCACCTCCAATTTGTTTTACAATATCAGTGAAGATATCTCATCTCCAAGTGTTTCACGATATCAGTGAAGATATCTCACATACATTTAGTTTTACAATATCAGTGAAGGTATCTCACATACATTTAGTTATACAATATCAGTGAAGGTATCTCACATACATTTAGTTTTACAATATCAGTGAAGATATCTCACATACATTTAGTTTTACGATATCGGAGAATATATATCACATACATTTAGTTTCACAATATCAGTGAAGATATCTCACATACATTTAGTTTTACAATATCAGTGAAGGTATCTCACAAAATAATTATAGTTTTTTATATAGCGCTAATTCCCGCAAGGCGGATCGATGCGCTGCACAAGAGATATACTAAATGTATATTAATAAATAGTAATATAAATTATATAAATTAATATAAATCATATTACTTTTTGGTTTTAAGATGCACTAGTAAACCTTTGTATGTAAATTATATAAATAAATTAAAAATAAATTATACACTGTTTTTAAGATGTATAGTACTAAAACTTGGTATGTAAATTATATTTCGATAACAAAATGGCGCCGATCTATGGCGACAGGATGTTGGGCATCATGTTTTTAGTGTATGTTGTGACGGTATTCCTGGTCGGAAGGACATTGTGCGTGCACCAATACGATCGGGACGTTCTGCTGCACATCAGGGATACCATGAGTGAGTGTGACATGCAACCAAACTATCGTTTTAATGACATTGTTTTACCCGGTCAAAACTGGGTCACAGACCAGCCGGCCAACGCCCGTGGTCAGCGCGTGCGTAAACGGGGTAGACGAGGCGGAGCCCTGTTGAGGCTACGCCGTCGAAATTTACGACCCCCACTACCGTCCATGTTCCTGTCGAATGTGCGATCTTTACGTAACAAGACGGATGAATTTCTATGCAACCTTCAAACTAACAGAGACTATAAACATTGCTCCATATTCTGCTTCACCGAGACATGGCTGGACGCCACCATTCCCGATTCTGCCGTGCAGCCCCCCGGACTAACTATCTATCGAAGTGACCGGTTTCGCGACGAGACTGGGAAGACTCGCGGAGGGGGTGTCTGCTTCCTAATTAATGATCGTTGGGCTACCGATGTCAAGATTTTGTCAAAAACGTGCTCTGTTGACATAGAAACCCTTACAATTGTCTGTCGGCCTTTCTACCTGCCCAGGGAGTTTTCCAGCATAATTCTGACTGCCGTGTATATACCCCCCCAAGCTAACACAGATGCCGCCGTGATTCAACTGTCTGACATCGTCACGCAGGCTGAACTTTCTCAACCAGACTCATTTGTTATTGTGACGGGTGATTTTAATAAAGCCAATCCAAAGAAAGAGATGCCGAAGTTCATACAGCAGGTGACATGTGCAACTAGGGATGGTAGAACTCTTGACCATTGTTACACAACCATCAAGGGTGCGTACCGTTCCATCCGTCGCGCACCACTCGGCCGCTCGGACCACGCCATGGTTTACCTGGTGCCGACTTACAAACAGCAATTGAAACGTGTTAAGCCAACCGTGAAAACTGTGAAACAGTGGTCAGCGAATGCAATGGAGACACTTCGCTGCTGTTTTGAATGCACCGATTGGGGAGTAATTCAAAGAGGCCGCAGCCGACATTGACGAGTACACCGAAACAGTCAGTGATTACATCACCTTCTGCGAGGGCCTCTGTATACCAACAAAAACAATAACAATCTACCCCAACGACAAACCGTGGTTCAATACTTCTATTAAACACAAGCTTCAGGTGAAACATGATGCATTCAAAGCCAATGATAAAGATAAATACAAGAAAGCGAGATATGAAGCGGAAAATGCCATCAAGACCGGCAAGGCGAAATACCGTGACAAACTTGAAGAGAATCTGTCCACCAACAACTCCAAGAACATTTGGCAGGGACTGAAGGCCATAACGAACTACAAGCCATCTCCCAAGAACACTACCGACACTAATCTTCCTGACAGATTGAATGACTTTTATAGCCGGTTTGATAAACTGAACACTACTTCTCCTTCCTGTATCACTCCCTCCTCATCCCTCCCTCCTTTCGCAGTGGATGAATATGTTGTTAGAAGCATGTTTCAACGTTTAAATAGCAGAAAAGCTGCCGGTCCGGACAACATCTCTCCATGTCTACTTAAACTGTGTGCCGACCAGCTGTCGAGTGTATTCACAGACATATTCAATGTGTCTCTTTCCCAATGTAAAATCCCTCATTGCTTCAAAAAATCAACTATCATTCCTGTTCCCAAGAAATCTACAGCCTCTTGTTTAAATGATTACAGGCCTGTTGCCTTGACTTCTGTAGTCATGAAGACACTCGAGCGCTTGGTCCTGCAGTTTCTGAAATCAATTATCGATCCATTGCTTGACCAATTTCAATTTGCATATCGCAACAATAGATCCGTTGACGACGCTGTCGCCATAGGATTGTTTCACGTTCTTAAACATCTCGACAGCCCAAATACTTACGCTAGGATCCTTTTTGTTGATTTTAGCTCTGCTTTTAACACGATTATCCCATCAAAACTTTTCGATAAGATACAGAGTCTCGGTGTTCCTCAATCCATGTGTCTGTGGATCCTCGATTTTCTTTTAAATAGGCCGCAGGTTGTAAAAATAGGCGACAACTTATCATCATCAGTTACGTTATCTACTGGCACACCTCAGGGCTGTGTTCTGTCACCAATGTTATACTCTCTTTTTACACATGATTGTTTATCTTGTCACGTAGGCACTAAAATACTGAAATTTGCCGATGACACTACAGTGATAGGGCTTATAACAAATTCTGATGAATCTGAATATCGGGACCAAGTAAACAAACTCATCAGTTGGTGCAGCGATAACAATCTGGAACTTAATGTAAATAAAACGAAAGAAATGATTGTGGATTTTAGGAGAAAGAAATCTTCTCCACCCTCGCCTCTAGTGATCGATGACAGGACAGTTGAAATCGTCCAACATTTCAAATTTCTCGGTTCAACAATCTCCAGTAATCTTAAATGGGAACTAAATGTTGTAAATATTGTCAAAAAGGCCCAGCAGCGGCTGTACTTTTTAAGAAGGTTAAGATCGTTTGGTTTGACCACACAGGTCATGCTCAACTTTTACAGAGCTGTAATCGAGAGTGTTCTGACATTTTCTATCTCAGTATGGTTTGGATCGATTACACAGAAGGAAACGCTCAGATTAAACAGAGTTGTGAAAACTGCTTCCCGAATCATTGGCAGAGACCTTCCCAGTCTTGAAATACTGTATCAGCAGCGTCTGTTAGGAAGAGCGACTCTCATCTCTCAAGATACATCCCATCCTGCCCATGACCTATTTGAACCTCTCCCATCTAGTCGCCGATTCAGATCCATAAAAACCAGGACCAACCGCTTTAGTACTAGCTTTTTCCCCTTAGCCGTTCAAGCCCTGTCAAAACAGAAGTGATTTTCTCCCACCCGCAGCAAACACATAGTCCACTTTCCGATGAGTTTTAGTATGTATATTTTATCATAATTTATTATATTTTTATTTTTTTATTTCATATTTTACATTTTAAGCTACTATATTTCTACTAGATTGTATCAATTATTTATCGATGTTATAATGAGCAATTTTTTATTCGGACCTTTTTATGTGATTGTTCTTATTTATTTTATTTAATGTAGTAGTATATTTTAACATCATTGTTTGGTGCATGTGAATGTATTGTCATGTGAATGTACTATTACGACGACCAATATCATTACACATTCCAATGTTTTATTGTAACTACAATGTGAACACATGGCAATAAAGCTATCTTATCTTATCTTATATAAATTAATCTGAAATTAAAACCTTTACTAAAACTCTGTATGTAAATTTATATATATATATATATATATATATATATATATATATATATATATATATATATATATATATATATATAAATTAATCTAAAACATAAACACTGATTAAAACGTGTATGACATTAAAAATAAATTCTTAAGCAATGCACACACATTTAGTGTTACAATATCAGTGAAGGTGTCTCACCATGTACACTGGCCCTGACTGTGGTCAGGTCCCTATCCACAGCCCCCTTCCTGTCCCTCCCCTCATCCAGGGCAGCCTCAATCTGCCGCAGCTCTCCGTCCAGATGCTCCAGCTTTAACCTTCTGCTCTTCACTCTCTCCTCAATCTGCTGCTCCGTTCTGCAACCACAGAAGAAAAGGGTTAAGAGATGTGGTTAAAATTGATCAGTATGTTCAAGTTGACTGAATCATCTCAATTTGAAGTTTCACAGTAAGTGTTAATATGACTGAGATCAGCCTCGCATGCCGGGGAGATCACCCTCGCATGCCGGGGAGATCACCCTCGCATGCCGGGGAGATCAGCCTCGCATGCCGGGGAGATCACCCTTGCATGCCGGGGAGATCAGCCTCGCATGCCGGGGAGATCACCCTCGCATGTTGGGGAGATCACACTCGCATACCAGGGAGATCACCTTCGCATGCCAGGGAGATCACCCTTGCATGCCAGGGAGATCAGCTTCGCATGCCGGGGAAATCACCCTCGCATGTTGGGGAGATCACACTCGCATACCAGGGAGATCACCTTCGCATGCCAGGGAGATCACCCTTGCATGCCGGGGAGA
The DNA here is from genome assembly GCA_964017155.1 of Oasisia sp. SBJ-2009. Taxonomy (NCBI): domain Eukaryota; kingdom Metazoa; phylum Annelida; class Polychaeta; order Sabellida; family Siboglinidae; genus Oasisia; species Oasisia sp. SBJ-2009. The sequence continues at coordinate 55,907,887 of OZ024854.1, forward strand.
TCAACCTCGCATGCCGGGGAGATCACCCTTGCATGCCGGGGAGATCAACCTCGCATGCCGGGGAGATCAGCCTCGCATGCCGGGGAGATCAGCCTCACATGCCGGGGAGATCAGCCTTGCATGCCGGGGAGATCAGCCTCACATGCCAGGGAGATCACCCTCGCATACCAGGGAGATCACCTTCGCATGCCAGGGAGATCACCCTCGTATGCCGGGGAGATCACCCTCGCATATTGGGGAGATCACCCTCGCATGTCGGGGAGATCACCCTCGCATGCCGGGGAGATCACCCTCGCATGCCGGGGAGATCACCCTCGCCTCACCTTACTCGACTAAGAACAGCGAGTTATTTTTGTGCGTTGGCTTTCCCTTCCGCCCGACTGCCACTGGCCTACATCTGTTAGTTTGTCATGACAATTGAGTCAAACAAATTATTTATTGACAATTAAATTCAAGACTTTTCAAGACTACTTTATAAAATTCAACGATTTCAAGGTCTTGAATTTGGTCCAATCAAATTCAAGCCTTTTCAAGACTTTCAAGGCCCCGTACGGGCCCTGCTGAAGTCACAAGACATCACCTTTTCAGTTGGTGGACCTGACTGTGCAGACCTCGGTGGGTCTCATCCAGCTGAACCTTCTCTCGCTTCAGTTTCGCAACAGCCGTCTCAGCTGTCGTCCTCTCGGCTTCAAGCTCCACCAACTTGGCTCTAGCCTGCTCCACTTGTCGCTTCAGATGCACCAGTTCTGTCGTCAACTCCTGGACGTCGCTCGTGTCACCCTGCAGCTCGCTGTCATCCTGTCGTGAAACACAACAACGTTTGGTCTGTATGTGATTGTTTTCCTCGTGTGTTCTTAGTGAAATGCTCCAATTACTGCTCCACTTACTGTTCCACTTACTACTCCACTTACTGCTCCACTTACTGCTCCACTTACTGTTCCACTTACTGCTCCACTTACTGCTCCAATTACTGCTCCACTTACTGCTCCACTTACTGCTTCACTTACTGCTCCACTTACTGTTCCACTTACTGCTTCACTTACTGCTCCACTTACTGTTCCATTTACTGCTCCATTTACTGATCCAATTACTGCTCCACTTACTGTTCCACTTACTGCTCTACTCCACTTACTGCTCCACTTACTGCTCCACTTACTGCTTCACTTACTGCTCCACTTACTGTTCCACTTACTGCTCCACTTACTGATCCAATTACTGCTCCACTTACTGTTCCACTTACTGCTCTGCTCCACTTACTGTTCCACTTACTGCTCCACTTACTGCTCCACTTACTGCTCCACTTACTGCTTCACTTACTGCTCCACTTACTGTTCCACTTACTGCTCCACTTACTGCTCCACTTACTGCTCCACTTACTGATCCAATTACTGCTCCACTTACTGCTCCAGTTACTGCTGCACTTACTTCTCCAGTTACTGCTCCACTTACTGCTCCAATTACTGCTCCACTTACTGCTCCACTTATTTCTCCAGTTACTGCTCCACTTACTCCTCCACAAGAGCAATATTTTAAAATGAATCTCTCTATTTCTCGTTAAATATTTTTAATATAAGAATAAACATTTTTATAATACATAGCCTGCAGAAATATATTTAGTTAACCTGAGAAAGCATTCTCAGTTTTAATATTCCGACCATACAAAGTTCAAGCTGTAAACCAAATTTTAAACATGGTTTATTGCAGAATAAACGCATGTATGCATGCAGAGCCATGCACACAGGACTACCTACACATGTATATCATAATTTTGTAGACTATTTTAATGTAAAACAAATTAAACAATGCAGTACCAACTCACAAACTTTACGTACATTTATTAACAACATTTTGACATTACTTCTAACACTAACATTAGTCATGGTAAAAACCAATTCAAACATTAGAGGTTACCATAAAAAGTGCAAATACGTCTTCTTGCACTGCACCATGGGATTGTTCTAGACATCAGTACCATGCTTGATAAGCATGTTCACTTCAATGTTACTTTCTATTAATGCTTTCAACCAAACATTGATATAAAATGCATCAAACTTAGCATAAATGACTGGTCAGTGATATATAGATGACCACTCACCCAGCTAAGATCCTGCTCTTTTAGTTTCCTTTTTGTCTTCAAATCGGTCAGTTTGTCTTCGACCACCTGAAGAACACAGAAGGAGATATCAACACAACAGTGGTGAGCGGTGGTTGCGTGGTAGAGCGCCGGACTGTCAATCGAGGGGACGGTGGTTCAATCCCACCTACCGCCGTTTAAAAACTTAGGCAATTTTGTTCACCCCACATTTGCCTGTGTCTTTCGGAAGAGAAACTAAAAGTCGGTGGTCCCTTCTAACTGGTGTCTATGCCAGGGGAAGTAAAAGATCCCACACAGGGGGTAAATAAATGTGTAACCTGTAGTGGATTCACTAATTCAAGAGAAGGACAACTCAAAAAAACCAATGCCAATAATGGTCAGCAAGTTGACCGGTGGCCATTAATGGAAGAAGAAGAAGAAGAAGAAGAATATAAGATGTCTACACTTTTTATTATGTACTAATATAAAAAATTGAGATAAAATTATGAAATACCTCTAAGAAGATGTCATACCTTAATTTCGAGCCTGCGACTTGCTATTTCCTGCTCAAGCTGTGTGTCAAGAGAGTCGAGTTGTCGCCGCCGTTTCTCCGTTGATTCCGGGAGCAACTGGAGCTCCGCCGCAGCTCTCTGTGGAGCTGCTCCAGTTCCTCCTGACTTTTAGTTATTGCGCAGGTGAAAAGCAAAGGTAGGTTCTTATATAGTGTGGTAACCAGTTTGTAATACTGCTCTGTGCTTTCCTGACAGAACATTCATCTGCACAGTCTTGGTCTTCCTAAGTATTCAGCCATGCTAAAATTAGTGCAAAAAGATTGACCATTCACAATTGCCAATGTCTATAGCCAGGTATTCTTTCATACAACTAAGTGAATTCAGGCAATGTGGATTACACAAAATTGTACAAGAGCAGTAGAATGATTATCTGATATTCTAGCCCCCATGTACCCTAATATGCCAGGATAACCTATCATCTAATGATTCTTTTAACAATTGTTATAAAGATGATTTTTTTAAACCGGACATGCTGAAATTATTAACATATCAATGAATCCAACTTGAGGCCAACCTAATTGACAACAGTATTATCCATGGTCACATTTGATCTTATTTGGTATGTCATGTGACACAAGTACTCCTACCTGCTGAGTTAATAAGGTCAGCTCAAGTCATTTCGTTGACAAGATGTCGTCACTCTCCTGTGCTAGAGATAGTTTCTCTGATATTCTAGCCCCCATGTGCCTTAAATATGCCAGGATAACCTATCATCTAATGATTCTTTTAACAATTGTTATAAAGATGATTTTTTTAAACCGGACATGCTGAAATTATTAACATATCAATGAATCCAACTTGAGGCCAACCTAATTGACAACAGTATTATCCATGGTCACATTTGATCTTATTTGGTATGTCATGTGACACAAGTACTCCTACCTGCTGAGTTAATAAGGTCAGCTCAAGTCATTTCGTTGACAAGATGTCGTCACTCTCCTGTGCTAGAGATAGTTTCTCTCTGCGCTCATTCTCTGCTCGGGAAATTGACGCTTCCATATCCGACAATCTGCAACAAGATCAGCTAGTTTCCCACTGGGCTTGGCTAAAGGGTCCTCTGCCCAGAATTGGCCAAACAGTAATTTGTAACGGGAAGTCTACTGTCTAGAACGTGGGAAAGTTAAACATCAAAGGCTATTGCGGCTAAGTCTGTTCACCTCAGCAATATTGGCAATTTGTTTTGAAACTTGAGGTTTTGTTTAACATTTGAACATGATGCAGGTGGAATCTTTCGAATTGCGAGCATTGTTCCAGCTTAATAAAGCAACCAATCACGAACTAGTAGGCAGTAAATCTTCAACATGCATGTCGTAGTCATAAGAATGTAATACTAAATGACAAACATAAAACCTGGGCGCTGGTACCCTTGCTATAAGCAACAAACATCTACATATTGATATAAAAGGTATATGTTTATATGACATTTACTGGTCTGATTAGATTGTTAATTAAATAGATGTTAACCTCTTTATTAAGACTAAGCGTCTCATTTGAATTGTGTGAGATTTCTTTCTCTAAATGACCCTGTGTCCAATATCAGATGGCCAGAATACAGGATTGATGTCAGCTTTGTTGACATACCTGTCACCTGTATGACTTGGTGACAATCGTCTAAGCTTACAGTGACATCAGTCTTAGTCTAATCCACCCACCTTTGTGTGGCTAATCTTAGTTTCACGTCTGCTTGTTGGAACTCATCATCTTTTTGTGCTATCACCTGCAAGCATGAGAGGTGAACTGAGACATGTAGACAGTGCTTAGCATGCACAAGAAATGTACTGATAAGTGTACCATATCTTTTATGACTACTCCTTAAAACTTGTTAATTTTATTCAAAAGAGCTTTTTACTCATGAACATTGACGTACATTTTAAGTTTTTAGGATTTACTTATTTATTTATTATTCTGAGCTGCTTTTAGTACTTTTACATTCATAATATGTATTATTATTATAATTAATTTTGTAATTATTATAAGCATGTGTATTTTTATGATAATTTATTTCGATATTTGATGCTATATTTTTATGATGTTTTACTTTTAGTTTCTTTCTATGATTTGTTGTAACAGCGCCTTCGAACAAGGTAACTTGGATTTATGGTGCTATATAAATGGTTTTATTATTATAAATTTTACTGGAAAGTAATGTAATTGTGTTGTGATGAATTTTGTTAATCCAAATTTTTTGACCTCTACGTTTTTGGATTAGCAAGTGTTTCAGCTATAGCTCTCATGCATATAGCAGGATGTACTAATGTTTGGAAATTTTATTCCTTCAAAAGACGTTTGCGTGCCATGTTTTCTGGATTACTGGGATATGACTTATTGAGGTCAGGATTAGCTTGTTGTTATGACCACTTCACTTCTGAGTCATCAATCACAACATTGCACGCAGCAAACAATGGCAGACCTCAACAGTGACGCCACCTGTCGGGGTGAATTATAACTAAATGTGTCAATTGGAAAAAAATCTCTTTGTGAGTTTTTTCAAATGTATTACCAATCAGAAGCCAATAATTCAAGGAAGCGAGAGAACACAGATGAAGGTGAGTGAACCATGACACGAGGAGGTGATGCTATTACAATTCCAATATCAGCCTATTAATAAGAAGACAGACATTTACAGAAAAAGACATTTTTACACACTAAGTTATTGTTTTATAATTATTTATCTTAGCTTATTTATTTATTTTTACTTATTGCTCTTACATTACTTATTTAAATGAGATTACTAATTTGATCTTACCTTATGTATTTAATTAGTCTATATTTTAGATTTGGTCAACACGTCATAGTAATGTGTTTTTATTGATCTTAGTTTATTTACTTATTTATCTTAGCTCATTTATTGTTATCTTACCTTATGTGTTTAGTTAATTTATATTTTAGATTTAGTGAACACATCGTATTAATGTGAAGCGCTTTGATTGATATTTAGTTAGCTAAAAAGCACTATATAAAGCAACGGAATTATTATTATTATATTATTATTATTTACCGCCTCGATCTCGATGAGCATTCCCTCGCTGTCCTTCCGTCTCATCGTGAGGTCGTTGTTCTGCCACTGCATCAATCGCAGCTGGTCCTCAGCCCTCACGAGGTTCACCTCCGCCTCGTGGGCCCGTCTCTCCAGCTCCTCGCTGCCTGTGAGGGCAGACGCGAGGGACGCACGCGCCTCCTCAAACTGACGCAGGGTCTGCTTAGCCAGGACACAAACGGCTTATGGCTAAGGATGGGAGAGTGGTGGTTTGTTAGTATCCAGAGGCACTTAATGCTATCCTCTGGTGTGTGTGTGTGTGTGTGTGTGTGTGTGTGTGTGTGTGTGTGTGTGTGTGTGTGTGTGTGTGTGAGTCTAAGTGTGTGTGTGTATGTGTGTGTGTAAGTGTGTGTATGTGAGTCTGTGCTGTGTATGTCTGTGTGAATGTACGTATGTGTGTGTGTGTGTGTGTGTGGGTATATATATATATATGTGTGTGTACATAAGTGTGTGTGTGTATGTGCACGCGTGCGTGTATGTATGTGTGTGTGTGAATGTGTGTGTGTGTGTATGTATGTGTGTGTGACACCGTTGTCACTGCAGACTACAACATCACATACGAGACAGATCACATGACTGCTGTGGGTGACCTCTCACCTCTTTGCGAGCATCAATCAGGTCAGCCTCACACTCCAGAAGCAGGCGGTCGGCCTCTCGCAGTTCCGCCTTTCGCTTTGCGAGCGTGGCCTCAAGGCACTTGATCTCATCGCTGAGACAGTCGGGTCGAGGTCGCCGCGACCTTGGGTCATACTCATAGACGTAGTCCGAGTCATTAACATCGTAGATGGTGGTGCCATCTAGGAACTCTCTGTGGGGAAGATTGAAATAGCACATTTTGTTTTTATTGATAATGGTACAGTGTATTGTGCATCACAGGACAATGGAAAATACCATGTTCATTTGAAAGTGGATAAACTAGGTACACAGTTTATAAAGTGTTAAGACTATATGTGACAGTTGCGGGGAATATAGAAAAATACAAATTAAATAGTATCACTACGCACAAGTATTATATTATTATGGTTCTTATATTAGGAATATATGTATGGTGCCTAACAAATTATTTACTGTACTAGCAATGGGATTAACAGAATTAGAATAATTATAAATATTTTTATAAATATCAAAATTACAGTTCTGCCCATAAAATGACACCAATTCAGGTAAAATAATAACAAATGCTTGCAAAACATAAACATTCCCTTTTTCAAATCTGTAGCAATGTTCACTAAAAAGGTCAAGTTCCTTCCCACCCATCTCCCTCTCCTTCCCTCCCACCCCTTCCCTCTCATTCCCTTCCACCTCCTTCTCCTTCCCTCCCACCTCCCTCTCCTTCCCTCTCCTTCCCTCTCCTTCCCTCTCCTTCCCTCCCACCTCCCTCTCCGTCCATCCCACCTCCCTCTCCTTCCCTCCCACCTCCCTGTCCATTCCTCCCACCTCCCTCTCCTTCCCTCCCACCTCCCTCTCCTTCCCTCCCACCTCCCTCTCCTTCCCTCCCACCTCCCTCTCCTTCCCTCCCACCTCCCTCTCCTTCCCTCTCCTTCCCTCTCCTTCCCTCCCACCTCCCTCTCCGTCCATCCCACCTCCCTCTCCTTCCCTCCCACCTCCCTGTCCATTCCTCCCACCTCCCTCTCCTTCCCTCCCACCTCCCTCTCCTTCCCTCCCACCTCCCTCTCCATCCCACCTCCCTCTCCTTCCCTCTCCTTCCCTCCCACCTCCCTCTCCTTCCCTCCCACCTCCCTCTCCTTCCCTCCCACCTTCCTCTCCTTCCCTTCCACCTTCCTCTCCTTCCCTTCCACCTTCCTCTCCTTCCCTCCCACCTTCCTCTCCTTCCCTCCCACCTCCCTCTCCTTCCCTCCCACCTCCCTCTCCTTCCCTCCCACCTTCCTCTCCTTCCCTCCCACCTCCCTCTCCTTCCCTCCCACCTCCCTCTCCTTCCCTCCCACCTTCCTCTCCTTCCCTCCCACCTTCCTCTCCTTCCCTCCCACCTTCCTCTCCTTCCCTCCCACCTTCCTCTCCTTCCTTCCCACCTCCCTCTCCTTCCCTCCCACCTCCCTCTCCTTCCCTCCCACCTCCCTCTCCAACCCACCTCCTTCTCTGTGGCCGTGTCTTCGTGTTGCTCCTCCTCAGCTCCTTGAGTTCCCTGGCTGCGTCCTCCCTCTTCCCCAGTAAGTCCCTCTCCACCTCCCTCATGTGGTGGAGCTGAGACTTCTGCCGTCCCACAGCCAGGTCAAGGGCTTCCAACTCAGCCCGGCGGTCCTACAACACACGGTCCATGGTCTCACTGGAGGGTGACTTAGAGACCCAGAGAACAGTCACTGGTCTCACTAGAGGGTGACTTAGAGACCCAGAGAACAGTCACTGGTCTCACTGGAGGGTGACTTAGAGACCCAGAGAACAGTCACCGGTCTCACTGGAGGGTGACTTAGTGACCCAGAGAACAGTCACAGGTCTCACTGGAGGGTGATTTAGAGACCCAGAGAAGAGTCATTGGTCTCACTGGATGGTGACTTAGAGACCCAGAGAGCAGTCACTGGTCTCACTGGAGGGTGACTTAGAGACCCAGAGAGCAATCACTGGTCTCTCTGGAGGGTGACATAGAGACCCAGAGAACAGTCACTGGTCTCACTGGAGGGTGACTTAGAGACCCAGAGATGAGTCATTGGTCTCACTGGAGGGTGACTTAGAGACCCAGAGAACAGTCACAGGTCTCACTGGAGGGTGACTTAGAGACCCAGAGAAGAGTCATTGGTCTCACTGGAGGGTGACTTAGAGACCCAGAGAGCAGTCACTGGTCTCACTGGAGGGTGACTTAGAGACCCAGAGAACAGTCACCGGTCTCACTGGAGGGTGACTTAGAGACCCTGAGAACAGTCACTGGTCTCACTGGAGGGTGACTTAGAGACCCAGAGAACAGTCATTGGTCTCACTGGAGGGTGACTTAGAGACCCAGAGAACAGTCACCAGTCTCACTGGAGGGTGACTTAGAGACCCAGAGAACAGTCACTGGTCTCACTGGAGGGTGATTTAGAGACCCAGAGAGCAATCACTGGTCTCACTGGAGGGTGACTTAGAGACCCAGAGAACAGTCACTGGTCTCACTGGAGGGTGACTTAGAGACCCAGAGAGCAATCACTGGTCTCACTGGAGGGTGACTTAGAGACCCAGAGAACAGTCACTGGTCTCACTGGAGGGTGACTTAGAGACCCAGAGAGCAATCACTGGTCTCACTGGAGGGTGACTTAGAGACCCAGAGAACAGTCACTGGTCTCACTGGAGGGTGACTTAGAGACCCAGAGAACAGTCACCGGTTTCACTGGAGGGTGACTTAGAGCATTTTGCTGTAATTTATTCATTTTTTTGTCGCAATTAATTAATTGAACTTCTTTTATATCTCTATTTTACATTATAATTTATTATTTTAACTTTTAAACTAACAACATTAATTTATGTATTTATATTGTTTCATTTGTCTTATTTTCCTGTATGTGTCTATGTTAAGTGCTATGAATTCTCTGGATATGGCACTATGCAAAATAAACATTATTATTATTATTATTCAACTCACATTCAACGAACGTTTTCAAAACAGTGATATTGCTGCTGCGATATCCCTGGGACATTATTACTGTGACACATTATGAAGTATCCTTTTGGCACATCCTGGTGTTGACAGGTTTCACTATATGTAATGCAAAGATCAGTTTTGACATCACATGAATGCACAAAAGTGCGGAAATTTACTGCAAAAAGTCCTTTTTTATTACTTGAGTTTTATCTCAGGTGTTTTAAAAATATGTCTGCAAGCACTTAGCTTAACTGCTACATTGCCAAGTTAAACATTTAAAGTAAGGTTAAAACTCTTACTTTACTTTTATGTTTAGTGTCTTCAGCAAAGGAAAACATTTCTATATAGATTGTATCGATAAAATAAAATGTTTTAAATTTGTCAGAAACTGTAGCACAGGCAATCCATAATTTCTTTCACATTGTCACATACCTTTAGTTCCACTTTCAGTTTCTTTAGAGCTCTTCTTTCAATATCGTCAACAAACAGAACGTGACGACTTTCTTCACTGCCGGATGCAGACAGCTCCTAAAGGAACAGTAACACTAACATTTTAGTATATTTAATATATATTCCACTACATTTCATTACATTTAAACAAAGCAATCTTACTGCTAAGCGACACTTTCACACAGAAATATAGTAAATACAATACAGTAATGTTATCAAAGCAATGGTGCCAGCTTCCAGGTTGTAATTGATGATTCATTTAATATTACGTTCTTGTGACTACAACATGCGTGTTGAAGGTTTATTGTCTGCCAATTTGTGTTTGGATAATTTATAACCTCAGAACAATGTTTGCAATTTGAAAGATTCCGCCTACAACACGTTCAAATTGTAAATAAAACATCTAATTTCAAAACAAAATTGATTAGCAATAACACCAAGCTGAGCAGATTTAACTGCAATACACGTTGATGTTTAACTTTGCCACGTTCTAGCAGCAAACTTCTTCTCGTTACCAATTATTGCTCGGCTAATTCTGAGTAGAGAAGATGGCACCCTTGCTTTAAGATATAGTCTTAGTATGTTATAAACAGTATCTGGAATATGAAAGCACATAGTTGCGTGGCACGTACCCCATATTGGCTCAGCTGAGACTTGAGAGAGCGAATTGTCTCCTGTAGTTTATTCGCATAATCCTCCTGCAGAAAAACATGTCATCAACAATGTGACTTCCTCACTCATTGACGCTGGTAGTACCCTTTTGAAAGGTATAAATCACACATGCACTGACACTATAACTGTATCTTGTAATGCTGATAGCGGTGAGCAAACAAATATTTAACTGAGTAACAACTGAATAATGATAATATTTTTACTGAATGCTGAGTGAATCTGCACAATTCGCAGTGGGTGAAATCTGTGCATTTTCATATATCCGAAAACTCCTTGTTAAATTTGTCTTATTTTACTGTATGTGTCTTATGTTAAGTGCTATGATTTCTCTGGGTATGACACTATACAAAATAAACATTATTAAATTCAAGGAATGTTTTCACAACAGAAACAGCTGCTGCAATATCACTGGGACATTATTACAGTGACACATTATGAAGTATCCTTTTGGCACATCCTCGTATTGGCAGGTTTCACTATATGTAAAGCAAAGATCAGTTTTGTTTTGAGATGATATGAATGCGCAAGTGCGGAAATTTACTGGAAAAGAATTTTGTTATTACTTTAGATTTTATCTCAGGTGTTTGACAGATTACGTCTCGGTGTATATCGAGGTTGGCAATGAGGCTTAATAATATATTTTTTATTTAATATAGCGCCACATCCAATTTGAAATTGTTCGTGGCGCTTTACATACATTAAAATCCTAAAATACAAATACACACCAGAAGAAAAACATAAATATACTAGTAACATATATAAACAATAAAAAAAAATATATAAATATAATAACGCAAATTATTGAAGCTAAATATATATATATATATATATATATATATATATATATATATATATATATATATATATATATATATATATATATATATATATATATATATATATATATATATATATATGTATGTATAATAAATAGGTTAAATAAAATATCGATAAAAGTACACAAACATTAAACTAAGCCGCGAGAACAGTCAGAAAGAAATATATATATATATATATATATATATATATATATATATATATATATATATATATATATATATATATATATATAAATCTAAAACATAAACACTGATTAAAACAAGTCCAAAAAAAGCACAGATTACGACTCGGTGTATATCGAGGTTGGCAATGACACTTACCTGCCGCGGGACTGATCGGAGAGCTGAACATCACCGGGTGAGTGGTCCTGCCATCTGGTGTCGCCTGCAGGAACACCTGTCCTGGCCCCCCGATGGGGGTGGTGGTCGTGGGGGTGGACACCAGGTACTGGCCCCCAGGAGTGGCCGGGGCACGAATATCACCCCAGCCCCCTGGGGACCAGCCCCCTGCTGGAGGACTTGCCCGGGAGCAGGGGTCGCTCCCTGGGCTGTGGGAATCATGAATCCACCAGGCGCCTGAACGAACACAGGTTGTTGATTCTGTGGGAATTGTTGTCGATTCTGTGGGAATTGTTGTTGATTCAGCTGGTATTGTTGTTGATTCGGTTGGAATAAATCACCACCAGGTGGCGCAGTGGTGCTCTGAGCTGCAAACAGCGCGAGAAAAGAACACGTAAGTTCTCGTTGTCTCCTCCCTTCGGCATATGTCTATATATTAGTTTGATGTATTTATTGATTTATTTATTTTATTCATCGTCGTTAATTCTATATAATATTTAATTAACAGTTTTAATATTAATAATTTAACGTTTCTACATTTTTGTTTATCTGAAAGTTAATTTTACAGTTGTATTTAATATTATTAATATTAGTTTTAACACATAATAAATAGCTTTATATTTTATTGTACAGCGCTTTGAGCATATTGGGATACTGCGCTTTGTAAATAATAAATAATAATATTATTATTATTATATGTTGTTGTTACAATGTTATGATCCTATGAAGTCTCATTGAACTAATCAGTCTTTTTCACAACATTTACACCAAGCCGACCTTTCTATGTTGGCACTGAGGGTGGTCACTGCAAGGGTACTTGTCGTCCTCAGTGGTTCTTTTATGTCCCAAATTGAGACAGGACTGACATTAACATGATTATCAGATTCACGATGGATACGCAGTCCCCAATGTTGAGAGCCAGGTTTTAACAGCAAATATACCATGCCTGTGCAGCTGTGCTAAAAACTACATGCCCTGCACCTCTCAGTCAAAGCTACTTTGCAGGTCCTCTTTTACAAAGCTACAACTGTCGTACATTCCATTCTCACAATTACCAAAACCTTCAGGCAACCTACTGCACCCACCTCTAATTTCAACATAACGTCAACTTTTTGAAATCCAATTATATCATGAAAATATGATAATGACAATAATATGAACATCTTTATAGGGCCATTTTCAGCCAAAATTACTCAAAGGCGCTTTGCAGGTTTAATCATTAAAAAACAAATCACAAATACGAATAGATTAAGATCATTAAAATCGTCATAGACACTAAAACATAAAACTGCAGTATTTTTTTAAACTACAGGTGTACGCAAAATGTATACAAATTTATATATTTATAAAGCAGTATCAAGAAATACCCCCTACCTCCATTAGGCAAGAGTCCATATTGGGCCCCAGCTGTTGTGACTTGAGGCATGGTTTGGTCATACCCGGGGCCGGCCATAAGTCCTGGCTGGTCAAACCCGAGTTGACCGGCATCAGTCATGTCCACCCCGTAGTGCTGGTCAGCCGGGGGAGGGGCGACTACCTGACCCCCAGCCCCATAGAAAGTAGGCACTGGTCTCCCGGAGGTAGAACTGGGCGGGGGCGGATGGCTGGGCTGGTCCAGGTAGGGAGGGGCCCCCTGAAGGAAAGAACGCAGGTAAGAACAGGTAAGTTCTGCACTCAGCAGGGTGGTCTAGACACACTCAGCAGGGTGGTCTAGTCACACTCAACAGGGCGGTCTAGACACACTCAACGGGGTGGTCTAGACACACTCAGCAGGGTGGTCTAGTCACACTTAGCAGGGCGGTCTAGACACACTCAGCAGGGTGGTCTAGACGCACTCAGCAGGGTGGTCTAGACGCACTCAGCAGGGTGGTCTAGACACACTCAGCAGAGTGGTCTAGACGCACTCATCAGGGTGGTCTAGACACACTCAGCAGGGTGGTCTAGACGCACTCAGCAGGGTGGTCTAGACACACTCAACAGGGTGGTCTAGACACACTCAGCAGGGTGGCATAGACGCACTCAGCAGGGTGGTCTAGACACATTCAGCAAGGTGGTCTAGACGCACTCAGCAGGGTGGTCTAGACGCACTCAGCAGGGTTGTCTAGACGCACTCAGCAGGGTGGTCTAGACACACTCAACATGGTGGTCTAGACACACTCAGCAGGGTGGTCTAGCCGCACTCAGCAGGGTGGTCTAGACACATTCAGCAAGGTGGTCTAGACGCACTCAGCAGGGTGGTCTAGACACAGTCAGCAGGGTGGTCTAGACGCACTCAGCAGGGTGGTCTAGACGCACTCAGAAGGGTGGTCTAGACACACTCAGCAGGGTGGTCTAAACACACTCAGCAGGGTGGTCTAGTCATTAGCTGGTCTGTCTACAGGTAGATTGTGTTTACAATGGTATGATCTCATGAGGTCTCACTAATCAGCCTTTTTCAGAACATTTACGAAAAGGAATACGGGAACCTTGTGACAATACCTGAACTTTGTTACAATTTGGGAATCTTGTGATGATATGAAAATCTTGTGACGATATGGGAACCTTGTGACAAAATGGGAACCTTGTGAAAATGTGAGAACCTTGTGACATATGGGAACCTTGTGACATATGAGAACCTTGTGACGATATGGGAACCTTGTTACAATATGGGAATCTTGTGACATATGGGAACCTTGTGACAATATGGGAACCTTGTGACATATGGGAACCTTGTGATAATATGGGAACCTTGTGACATTGATATGTTGCTGTCTCAGGATGAAATATACTGCAGAGAGGTTAACGCAGTGTGTAACACAATGATACATGTATTTACATAAAATAAACAATTTACCTAAAATAGTATGTACATAATTATATAAAATATAAAATTTCCAAGTCTTCCTTCAAGTCTTCAAGTGTTACTGTTATACTGCTTAAAAGTGATATTTCACTATCCGGCAGTTGTGGTTAAAATAAAAGTTTCGGGTAAATTTAGGATTAATAAAAATTAACTTAGGCTTAATTATGGCTACGGTTACTTTAGGGTCAGCATAAAACCGAAATTTGTGAAGGTCGTTTATTTAACGTCGCCTGCGATAATTTACCGATGTAGATCGCGTACGAGTTTGGCGCGAGTCTGTTTTCTTAATTTTATTCTTCACAGGAATGAAAATTATTTTATTTGTAAACTAGTATGTGTATATGTACATAGGATATGTGAGGATATGCTTGGCGGCTATAAATAAGACGTTGTTTTCATGGCTAGGTCAGAAAACCAAAAGATCGATGCGTTGTAGCCACGGCCACGGGATGACGCCGTGTCCCGGCAAGACATCCCGATACCGTTCAGTCTTCAGTATTCTAATCATATTTGAAGCCACTGAATATTCATATTCGATTCGATTCTTTTTCGAAATTTCTAGGATATTCGATTCGAATGAAATTACAGATTCGTCCGTTCCGCATTTCATCTTTCGCCAAATTGCCGATAACGTGCATTTTTCGTTTCGCCAATCTGTAAAAAAAATAGTGTATGGCGAAAGCCTAGCGCGAACCCAGTAAGTACTGGTCCCCCAATTAAGCAGCCCTTAGAGAGGCCCAGTAACACAATACAGATGCCTTGTGCATCCTTGGCTATTAGAAAGTCATGATAAGGAAGATAACAAATCCTGCATGGGTAAATTAACACCTTAAAGAGTATATAATTCTGCTCCGCTTTTACCCACCTTAAATGTCACGGTGCTGGTTCACATCCGCGCGGACAGCCAGTCGCTGCCACGTCCCACGAACGTCGCCCGGTACAAAATTACGCAACATGTACGGGAGTGTCAGCGACCGATGTCGCTTCGATCAGCGCAGCAACTTGTATCTTGCCGCATCTATTCACGCCTCGAAGTGCTGACCCAGGGAATATCATCGGGCAACCGGAACGTGTTTATAAACACGCCGAACGCTGTGTGTGTGTGTGTGTGTGTGTGTGTGTGTGTGTGTGTGTGTGTGTGTGTGTCTGTGTGTGTGTGTGTGTGTGTGTGTGTGTGTGTGTGTGTGTGTGTGTGTGTGTGTGTGTGTGTGTGTGTGTGTGTGTGTGAGTGTGTATGTGTGTGTGTATATATATATGTGTGTGTGTGTGTGTGTGTGTGTGTGTGTGTGTGTGTGTGTGTGTGTGTGTGTGTGTGTGTGTGTGTGTGTGTGTGTGTGTGTGTGTGTGTGTGTGTGTGTGTGTGTGTGTGTGTGTGTGTGTGTGTGTGTGTGTGTGTGTGTGTGTGTGTGTGTGTGTGTGTGTGTGTGATTGAGTATGTGTGTGTGTATATGTTTGTGTGTGTGTGTATATGTTTGTGTGTGTGTGTGTGTGTGTGTGTGTGTGTGTGTGTGTGTGTGTGTGTGTGTGTGTGTGTGTGTTGAGGTCAGCTTAGAATTTAGAATATGTTGAGGACTGCAGTAATGATATTAAGAAGTCAAGGGGTAAGTAAGGCCCATATTCCAGTGTTGCACTGTTGTACGCGTTTAATGAACTGTATCAACAAAGTAATGTTTGCCATTTATGAAATGTTTTGACAATTATGTTTCAATAAATTTGAATCTTTCTTCCAAGGGAGTTGAATTGTTTTTGTGTAAATAACACGTGAACGTTCACAGCAGAGAGTCTAGAGAATAAATATAAAACTATATAGTAATATGTTACGGTTGATCTAATTTCTTAGTTACTCTATGTTACATAGAAATTAGAAAAATCCATATAAATGAAACCATGACCATACATTCTGAAATCCCTTCCACCTTTATATAAAACCGACATGTGCATAATTCTTACTTCACTACTCCCACTCACTCTTCTAGCTGTATGTATATATATATATACTCCTAAAGGCAGCTTATGTCGACCGATTATGCACAAGGACCGGCTTATGTAGACCGCTGTTTTATGTAGACCCTCTCTCTTTATATATATATATATATATATATATATATATATATATATATATATATATATATATATATATATATATATATATATATATATATAATACACATCGTTATATCAGCGTTCGGCGTGTTTGTAAACACGTTCTGGTTGCCCGATGATATTCCCTGGGTCAGCACTTCGAGGCGTGAATAGATACGGCAAGAGACAAGTTGCTGCGCTGATCGAAGCGACATCGGTCGCTGGCGCTCCAGTACATGTTGCGTAATTTTGGACCGGGCGACGGTCGTGGGGCGTGGCAGAGACTCGCTGTTCGAGCACGTTTGGCTGTCTGTCGAACGATCATGGGATGTGCCGATTATGTTGCGCCGAGCCGGGTCAAACTCGAAAGAAGCGCATTTAACATGTTCTAAGCTGATACAGTTCTAAATAATGGTTTAATTTGAAAGAAATGATCTAACTAATAACATTGAAAGTCTACGAAAAGGCATCGATTGACGGCTTGTCTCTCCGGGTAGATTACCCGGACATGAATCAGCACCATGACATTTAAGGTGGGTAAAGGCGGAGCAGATCTATATACTCTTTAAGGTGTATACTCAGCCAATACACTGCTAAGGCTCCACTTGGCTCTATGCTCTTTAATTAATTGCAGAATATTTGTTTGACGAATAGATATTATATTTTAGTTCTAATATATACAATATTAACACTTCCGTCAGCAAATGTGTTTAACAGTGATTCTCTTTTCAAAGCTTCGGGTTTACTGTTCCAAAGAAATGGATATGCCAATTTTTTTATTTGTTCCACCTTGTTTGGTACTGAGGTAAGACTCCCTACGTACCAACCTGACCTCCCCTATGGGACTCCAGTGTTCCCATAGTCATTTTTCTTGGGATTGTAGCTATAGGCCGTTTCCAGGTATATGAATATAATTGCCATATCCTCCTGTCCTTCCAGTTTCTTCTCTACTACCTACCTCTGGACAAACATCCCATCCGTTGTTCCTCTTCCTTGTCTAAACTCCAGCTGTTCTTCAACGATTTCCCCTTACACTATTGCTTTTATTCTGCCATCCAGAATTCTTTCCAGCAACTTCAACATATGGCTTAGCAACGTGTGACATGTGGTAACACTCCACACAGTATTACTATATTGAAATAATAGCCCCAATAAAAGCAAGCAAATAGAGCAAAATCACATATAAATTATAGAATACATAATTATCATGAGTTTGTGTGTGTGTGTGTGTGTGTGTGTGTGTGTGTGTGTGGGGGGGGGGGTGTGTGTGTGGGGGGGGGGGTGTGTGCGTGTACGTGTGTGTCGTATTTACATTCATTGCTTACTTCTATTAGAAAACCTATGCAGCATCGATCATCTGGTTGTGTTTTACATTTTACCCCAACAGTAAATACAAATATGGGGAATAGGTGCTTTTTCTGTGACTGTATTACTCGTTGGAATAGAGGTCTATGCTTCCTTCGATCAAGTGTTAGATCAGACGCAGGCTGAATTATTATGCGATTCTTAAATATTTTAAATATCTTGCTTTTACAATTTTGAATTAGTAATGGTTTATGAAAAATAGATATAAAATCAAATTACTTTACTAAACCATTACGTTGCGGTTTGTGTACGTGACAATCAATTACTGCACGTGACCTTAGTCAAGCATAACCATTGCCAATAGTATTTATAATGGTAACGTATGGGCGGCATCATATATGCTATATCAAACTGATCCCATTTTGTGTGGACACACCGGTGATATGCAAGAGGTTACGTGACGTGATAATGTTAGTGTACGCTGCGCACGTGTTTGATGATAATATACTATATTTTTGCTCAAAAATCAGTAAGAAACTTTATATTATCGGTAATGTCTATGCTAATATAAAGTCTTCTTCGGAAGGAGGGTGCAGATTAATACAAAAAAGAAATGTGACGATGACAACAGTATACCCACACAACACAATCTCTTACACATAAAAGCACGCTCTTTTTTCTCCCGTTAGTCTCTCCCCTCAGTCTCCCCTCTCTCCCTCTCCTTCCTTCATCCCTCTCCTTCCCTCCCTCTACCCCCTCACTGCATTATCAGAATAATGTTTGTTAGTGCTAATATCACCCATCTATCTAATCCCTTATATAGAATACCATTATAAAGAAGTGTCTTGGTGATTTGGCGCAGGAATTGTGGAACAAATTATAGTGAACATTCATGCATCCAGGACATTATGTATTGTTGGAAAGTGTTTAAAGGCATATCTTTTTATTAGACATTTCAATTAATTCAAATTGTTTTGAAATGACGGACAATGCTTTAGAATTTCATTTTAGTGCCATAAACGTTTTAATCAGTGTTTATGTTTTAGATTAATTTATAGATTTATATATATATATATATATATATATATATATATATATATATATATATATATATATATATATATATATATATATATATATATATATTTACGTACACAGTTTTAGTAAAGGTTTTAATTCTATATTAATTTATATAATTTACGTACCTAGTTTTAGTAGTATTCATCTTAAAAACAGTGTTTAATTTATTTTAAATTAATTTATATAATTTACATACAAGGGTTTACTAGTACATCTTAAAACCAAAAAATTAATATCATTTTTATAAATTTATATAATTTACATTTCTATTTATTATTTTATTTATTAATATACATTTAGTATATTTCTTGTGCAGAGCAACGATCAGTCATGTGGGAATTAGCGCTATATAAAAACTGTATTATTAATATTTAAACCGTTCAGTGTCCATTTTTAGCAAATAGATGAAAGAAATGCACAAATGAGTAGCGCTGCAATCCGTTTTCGTTCTGATGCACAATGTGTCAGAGTGAACAAGTTTGTGAGGTTGTTTTTCTCTCTTTGTCTGTCTCTCTTCTGATTTACCTCTCCCCGTCCCATCCTTTTAAAAATACTCAACATTTTCTCCCTTCCTCCCTGCTTGGCGGCCCTTCGCCGTCTCCCTCTCCCACTCCCTCACTTTCTTTATCCTCTACTATTTCCCTTCTCACTGTCCCTCTACACCCGTCTTCCTCCATACTTTCATCAACCAATCCCTTTCAACCCTCCCGTCATTCTAATTAAGCCGCAATTCGGTACGGTCATGGGTATTTGCACATTCGACAAGAACAGCGAAGCTACTTGTGCCATTCAAGGCAAACTTGATTTGCCCGTGTGTAATACCTGTCATGTGTCATTGTCAGTTTAACACAGACAATGCAATGTTTCACTGCCGTGGACATTCTTAGACTGACGTGCGGCCTCCGACAATGGTATGTTATTGGTCCCGCTCAAGAACGCACTAATTGACAATGTATAATTAGCAACATCTGTCGCGTTGAACATGGCAGTTGCTACAAACAAATGCCTTAAGCGTTCGATCGAAAGCATGGATGTGTCGAATTTTAAGTGAAGTTGTAGTCGAAATGCAGTTCTCCCGGTTTTCAGTACAAGACCAACTTCACATGTTTACGGATGCTTCGTTTAGGGTCGGGTGCAGCGTATCGTATGATATTCAGCAAACGATATACATTTGACGCTATATGTTGTTTGATAGTTGGTCTCGAATGAGCTGCACATGTTGCAGTTTGGGGAGTCATCAGACATTGGGATATACAATTAGACGCCAAAAAGAGAGCGACGACTGCAACAGACAATAGCTTTAAGGTAGGCCATGTGTGTAATGTTGTTTTAGAACGGCAACTGTTGGTAGTACATTACATTAGTTGCCATGTGGTACAGGCAGTGTCGACATTCTGTATCGCTAACATGGATAGTCAAACCAGCAAGGCATTACGGAAGACAAACATTATCATCATTATGCATAACTGTTAGCATCGTTCTACTGTGAATATAATTACACAGATAATACATTTCTCATTAATCGAAACATTACTTGGCAACATAGTTTATATGTAATGAATGGATCCACTTGCTGATTTGCGTCGATGTAAATCGTAGGTAAGCATTGTATTTATTTATCAAAGAAAATAACTAATAATGTTTTAATCCACCTGTGTTTATTATTTTAAATTATGAATTCTCGTATATCAAGGGGAGTTATATTATTCACTGTAGGGTGTACTGTATTATGTATCTGCGTTTAAAAATAATGCCTTATTTAATTTTATGAAGGAGGAAATGTCGGCGACGCCATATTGTTGCCCAACTTCCGCTATAGAACCATGAATCTGGTTAAGTCTACATTAATAATTATAGTTATGCATGTTAACATGTTTTATGTATTATATGATATAGCATGACATATAAGCGAAGTTGTAATGTAATGCTACAAAATAAATAACGTCAGATATATCAGCTTACGTGTTTTACAAGTTGACACCACAATTTCACCAGCTAAGGCTCGGCATGGGTTTATAAGCAAACAAAATGGCTACCTTCTGCAACTGAGTGTTCCGACCGCACGTGGCGGAAGGGGTTACCAGTGACGCTCATCCTATGGAGGTCACAACCGGTGCGGCGAACCGGGGTTTGGGCCAGGTAATTTCCCTCCCATAGGAACACTTCCGGCGGAAGTCGGTCAGTTGTGAGGGAG
>OZ024854.1:55933940-55963940 GCA_964017155.1 Oasisia sp. SBJ-2009
ATAGCGTCACAGTAGCACTGTTGTGGTGTCGATTATTGAAGATATTTCAGAAAGTAAGAAGTTTGTTGAATATTGTCCTTTGCGTAATAACCCTAATTCTCGTACCAGGATACTCGCTAGAGGGCGGCATTGAGCCAACGAGTGAGAGCAGAAGTAGTCACCCAGATGGTCGCTGGAGGTTAGCACTGACGTCAGGCTGTGGACAGGTACAACATAAGTGATGGAGTTTGGTATTTCTATACAGCTCACTGTATTATAGTTGCCAAATGTGTGTGTATGTATTTGTCTTGGTTTATGAATATTATCATAAACATGTCACGACATTACCACATCGGATGGGTTCAGTTGTTATAATATAATTTTAGTTACCTATAATAGTTGCCAGTACTAACTGGGTACATTGTACATGTCTTGGAATATGCTGGTTGTGTATTGCGCTGTTGGACAGTGTTTTAACTTACGGTTCATGTACTTAATTTTAATGTATATTGACATCAGTTTAAAGATGTTTACTTTGATTGAGGGTAAAGGTATCCCTGTGTTGTATTGTGTGTGAGTATATATTTATATATGTGGTAACACCTGTGTTATTGTTACAGGGTCTTGTCTTGTCATGTGTAAATAAAGAATTGGGAAACGATGATCCAGCGCTCCGTGTCCATCCTTGACATTAATATTTAGGATGATGTAACAGACTATCCACATTTCTTCTGTCACTTATAAAACTATGTGTGCAGCAACACTTTCTGTTTCTTTTTTTGTTTATAGAGGTCTGTTGTGATAGTAAGGAAAACATATATACTTATTAGGTTTTCCATCGAACTGGTCGAATTATAATGCTTGCATTGCAAAATTGTATCCCTTTTTCAAAATCCGGTTAGAAAGGTTCCTCCTAAATTTGTATTTCCTAACAACAACAAATAATTAACTGTCTGGATATGTTTTGCACATCACATCTAACTCAGCATACCTCTCACGGACTGACGCAGTCTTTTTGCAAATAATCTACCCATGGTTAGATAAACTTCAAATTTAACTCTCTTAGCACATCCAAGGTTAACGTAAACAATTGTGTGTAAGTAAGCACATTATACGTGCGGGCTTGCAGCATGCCCTTTTAAAACTTAAAAATAACTGCATTTGTAATTAAAAATTAAACTAGTTTGGTTGCTATAATTACGAAATTGCGTTACAATATTTCTCAAGCTTAAAAATGGGCTAAATTAGTTTACATAAAATATAACATGACAGTGACAGCCAGACATATTGCCAGTGGATGTCACAGAATCAGTCCTTTCAAGTTTCAGATGAAAAACACGAAACATACAAATCAAGTCAAATGGGAAATTAAATTTGACGATGAATAAGCTTGTTTGACATAATATATCACGGACAGTTACTTAAAGGTTGGGATTGGGAAGCCAATCAAATTAAGATAGTCCATGACTCACCGGCTCCTGCCCCTGGTTAGCCTGTAATAAAAGGCCATATATTGTCTATGCCAAACAATGGCATGCAATTTTTTTATGTTTCTGCACCATAATCGGCATAAATACATAATTAATATATTATGCAAAATCTTTATTTCCTGTGTTTTTTCCCAGTTAACAGAGACGCTACAATATAGGGCATATTATGCCTTCTGGATATGTTATAGTAAATATAACCGCCAGCACAATCGTCAGATTTGCAGTCAAAGAGCCGCATATTCATTACTACACACCCTCTAGACCGCTGGCGCTTAATGACAATTTAATTGTGGATGGGGCTATTTATAGCACATGCCCACTCGTGTGTTTCAACCTGCGGTGCGGTCCCGTTTTTTCGATGGACTTTGGAACTTATTAGCGCCACTGTTTTTGTACCAAGCATCGCAGGTTACGAGTGCTTAAAAGTGCTATTCTCGAAACAGTCACGATACTAATATTCACAAATGACTTGTTAAATGTGGTATATGTTTCAACGTGGTGTAAAACTGACTAAAGACTGAAGTTACGACTTATGGCAACTGTGACACGATGCCAATACTACGGGCAATAGACTAGTGCAAATTATTGTGTAATTATATATTACTAAATACTATGTAACACTATGTGCATTTCCCCCTTTTCTGGAGGAAAAATGTTCCGCTTACAGCTGGGTCTGGTATGCATATGGAAGTCGGAACGAATAATTAAATCCGTTTGTTGACAAAGTTGACGACCGGCATATGGCGATGGCATGGTCATGGACGTACTCAATAAAAACGTCGAGGGCGCATTGCAAATGTGTTCAATTTATCAAAATGATTAATCTAGTACGTATTTATTTATTGTGTGGATGTATCAGCTATGTATTCGGTTGATTATCTTTAGACTGTGCCCTTCTATGCTATGCCATGGATAGATATTATATATAATACGAAGTGTATAATTCACCTAAAGTCGGTAAAATAGTTACGGGACTATTGCACCGACAATTTTTCGATGCATGTGCATTGCAGCATGGGAATGCACAAGCCGTCGGCGTCGTTGCTGGTGTCAGATAACGTTGTTTTGGGGTGGGCGAATCTGTTAGAACGTTTGTCGAATTGCAGAATGCGCTACATTTGTTTGAGCAACAAATGCATATAGAGTCAGTTTTATATGAGAGACACCTGAACTTAGAACGCTGCAAAGAAAAAGACGCTACACGCTGTTGAAAAAGCGTCGAAAGATTAATTTAAGTACAACGTCGGTTTGACGGTGCAGGAAAGATTTGGACCGAACCACTATTCCAAAATGGGCGTGTGTGTTTGGGTTAGGTTTAGGGTCAGGGTAATATATAACTATATATAATTATATAAGTCAAGTCGGGCTCTCATTGTTACGGCCACACAGCGGCGACAACCTCACATCCCTATTTTGGAATAGTGGTTTGGTCCAAATCTCTCTTGCAGACGTAGCATTGGGGTCTTTCTACACTCAACCTCACAATAACGATAGAGAGTGATATTTGAAACAAGTAACTTTTACCCTGGAATGAAGTAAGCAAAATAGTTGATTGTTTGACATTTCTTCCAGTCATTACAAACTATCCAAAATGAACATTAATGGTTTTTATGCTGTTCGAAGTTTAAAATCCTCCCATCTGCAATGTTTTTACAAATAAGGTAAGTTCTTATTCTGAGTAAGACCTTATAAAACAAGAGCCAGTTCTCAGGCTCAGGACACCTCAAATCACTTTACTTTCCTGGCAGACATGTCCAATTAAACACCATATTGAGGCATCCAGTCATGCTGCAATTAATGCTTGAAGACTGTTCACACATAAATATCCACCAGTGTCCATAGCCAGGTACTGGCACTGTCAAATACTTAACATTCCAGCACAGGATTTGACGCAGATTCTTTAAGTCCGATGCTTTATAAAACAATCTAAATCTATGAATCACCACAATGGTCCCTGCAAAACTAACAAACTGTCATAGTCTATACCCAGAATTTCAAAAACAAATCAGTAATACTTAATGTTAGTAGCTGATATCCATGTCAGGTTTATCTCCATATTTTTCTGGTCACAACCTGTTCAGATGGCACTTCCTATTGGGATTTTAGTGTATAGTGAATGTACATGTATATGGAAGTATATCATAAATAGCAGTAAAAATGTTTTTTAATAAAATAAATACATATAATTTATTTAATAAAGCCACACATCAGACAACATGGCAGAAGTTAAATGTAATAAAACACATCATAAAGAGCAGTAAAATAATAGGAAATTAATCAAACAATATTAGAGAATATGTTTTTTTTTAAGTTTACTTAATTAAGACTAGCATTTAGAACTACAATGGCACAGGGAATGAACAATTTCTTAAACTGATTTGTCCTTCCTATAATGGCACTTTTCCTCTTCAGTGTCACAATAGTATACAAATTTCTGGCCAATTAATTTGCTGATTAATTCAATATGCGAGAAACAAATTTGTTATTGGCGACACTGCCATACTTATTAAGTTAGAGCTGTATTTGATAAAATTTAGGATCATATAACTATTTTATGTACAGATATTGGATCCCTGATCAAATGCTTTAAATTAAGCCCTTTTAAAATATCTTTAAAGCTGTGTATTCCTTTAATGCTGCCTATCCTGCTTAGCTTCCTAGCATCTTCATCCATCCATTCGTGACTCATGCATTGTTTTACAATTATAAGTTTGCTTAATCCATTAGTTTTTTCATGCCACTGAGCTTGATCTTCGAGGATATTGGTGCAAAAGAAGTCATTATTACTATTATTAAACAAACTCAAGAATGTGTTGACTGACAGGTAGACGTCTCACTAAAATGACAAAATTATTAACAGAGGATATGAAATTACTTATATAAAGGAGCAGTGTAGACTAAAAATCGGAAAGTTCTAACTTTACATAGGACTAAATGAAAGGAATATATTGTCTGCCAATGGTGTGGGTGCTAGTAGCATGAATGTTTAGTTTAAAAATAGAATCAAAATAAACTTCAGAAAACGAGCGTTACACTTGGATAAGTAAGCTGGACTGTTAATTAGCAAATGAGCTTCTTTGTCCACCTGCCATCTAGACAGGATTGCCTAGGTGGCAATCTTATTTTAATCTTGTTGACATTTCAGTCCCCGGATGAAGCTAAAATGTTTATATATTTTGTACTTTCATTTCAGTTCTATCAGTTGTATTAATTTAGAATTTGCTGCATACATGCAGCTGGTGCTCACACACATATATGCATGTATGCACTCACGCAATAGTGTCGCACATACATGATAACACCAAATGTAATCGTATAGCCCTGTAATTAGTAGATATATAGCTGATTATGTGTGTGTGTGTTGAGACACGTTAAAAAAACACTTTAGTTTTAATAAAATAGCTCGCTATACAGTAGAATCCCAATAGAAAGTGCCATCTGAACAGAGTGTGACTAGTAAAATATAGAGATAAACCCTGAGATGGATAACAACTTCTGACATCTAGGTACCACTGATTGTTTTTGAGATTCTGAGCATAGACTATGACAGCTTCGTTGTATTAGTAGTATTGCAGCCCTGGACCATTGGGTTAGATTTCTGTCAAAAGCATCGGACTTAGAGAAACTGGGTCAAATCCTGTGCTGCAGTGTTAATTATTTAATACCTGATTATAAACATTAGTGGATATTTTTGTATGAACAGTTTTTGTACATTAACTGTAGCATGACTGAAAGCTTCCTAAAAATGGATATGGTGTCCAATTGGAAGTACCGGTATCTGCCAGGAAAGTAAAATGGTTTGAGAAGTCCTGAGCCTGAGGACTGGCTACTGCACCAACTCAACCAGAGGTCCCTGGGTGAAATTTCACTCACATGTGCACCCGTATAAATGATGACTACATGCATACTTACAGTGCCAAATTCCAATTAGCTATAAAGTTATGGTTGATTGAATAGCGGACCAGTTATATCTGTTTTATCAGATTCAAGCTTACTATTAACGTGTGCTGGAGTCCAAATATGACAAGACAATAACATTATTAAAAAAATTCTTGTTGTTCTTGTTCTTTAAAAAATGCCCTTATGTCAAAGGTAATTTGGATATTATACGCTTAACATAATCATATATACAAACCTGTAATGTGCAAAGTTTCAACGTGTGGTCTCAGTTCATTCAACTTCAGATAATGTTGTGTTGATTCCCCTGTTTTCGCACTTCACATCTGCAGTAAATATTTGTTATGAATTTGGAATGTTAATAACTTTCCTAATTTTGAAGTTATTGTATTAAATTTGCTATATAATCTAGTTTCCATATGGAGACCTGGATTCGGAATTTATTGTTCCTATTTATGTAATATTTTAGAGTCATAGACATAACAATTTGGGCATTTATTCAATCAGGAATTATATTTTTATAGTTTTGGGTTTGATTACAACCTGATTTTCGTCACATACATATACTAAATGTTATACCTGGTATACCTGCAGGTGCTTGCTTCTTCAAAAGAAAGTTTATCATAATAAAATATAATATTTAAGTGTGGCTGGGGTCCAAATATGATAATAAAATATAAAATGTTACAAAATGCACTATTCCCAAAGGTGATTTGGCCATGTGGGCAACTACCTAGTTTCTTATCCTTTCCTAGGATTAGCAAACATGTATTACCAGTATATTTGCCAAGCTTTAACTTGTCTCAATTCATTCAATTTTAAATAATGTTGTGTTTATAGTGCTAGAGAACAAGCTAACCAACTCTATCAATAAAAAATAAGTATTTTCCAGAAAAAGTTATTATTTTATTTGCAAATTGCTTAAATTGTGTTAATTTTAAAAAAGCGCAATTTCCAATAATATCTTCAAAGCGCAGTACAAGACTAATAACTTAAACATTATACATAGCACATATATAAGCACAATAAATGGAAAACCAAAATGTTATATACTAGTTATGAAAACAGTCAAATCATTTAAATCACTTCAATAAATAAAATGAATAAAATGTATTTAAGCACTATTTACATATATACACAATAATGGGTAGATAACACGTAGGAGTTAAAGTATAGTAAAGGCTGAAAGAAAAGAAAATGTTGCAATATTCTGCTTTGAACATGTACGTCTTTAGAGTCTGTTTGAACATTGATAGGCTCCCACTACACTTTATATGAATTGACAGTGAATTCCATAGTTGAGGTCCAATCACATTGAAGGAATGATCACCAACACTAACAAGCTTAGTATTCACATTAACGTTCACATTACATTAGACTTAGAATGATGATGCAATAGTTGCCATTATGATAAATTAGTCTTAAGCAACAATGCCACTACTAGGTGGGCTTGACATAGATCAAAGTTGGACCTAGCAATTAGAGTCAGATTTAAATGCATAGACATTGTAATATTTTGATAAATTTATATTGTTTTTATTTATGTCAACAGCACTTTCGGCAATAAAATAGGCTCAGATGTCAGTGTAAATGATTAACAGTAGATCATATTTCAATCACTCCCTACTACAAAACTGAATTTGCAGATATTTATTTTATCACAGAGGCTGTTTTATGTGGACATTTCCCCCAAGCAAAGCCAGACAACCAAGCCACCGAGTGTTATCGGAATCAATCACAGTGATACCTGTCATTGTTTTGTGAGAATTGTTTGAATATTTATACATTCCATGTTATGTAATAATACTTTTGATTAAAATATAGTTATTTATGAATAAAATAACTACCTTCACTGGAAAATATAGATTTGTGTTTAATTAATAGTTGCCTAACATGTTTTCGGGTGCCGAACAGGGAATATCATCAACACATCATTATTTGAAATTGAATGATTTCAGATCACAAGTTAAAACTTGGCAAATATACACGTATATTAATCATATTAAAGATCATGTTTTAGCTAATTGCCCACATGGCCAAATCTCCTCTGGCATCAGGACATTTTGTTAACAATTGATATATTCTTGTCATATTTGGATCACAGCCACACGTGAATAGTATACTTAATCTGAAAAGCTTTCTTTTAGAGAAGGACCTATAGGTATAAATTTCAAACCAGGTAATATATATATAGTATGTGATGAGTGATCAGATTGTATCTGTATTCTGTACCCCGAAACATGAAAAATATAATTCTGGAGTGAACAAACGCCCAACTTTGGGTGCTTGTAACTCTGAAATTATCACATAAACAAAACCAAATAAGTTCAGAATCCAGTTTCCCATACAGGAGTTACGTTATGTTGCATATTGTAGAATAGTAACTTCAAAATTAATAACGTTATCTGCATTCCAAAATCATGACAAAGATTTATTACAAAAACTCGGAATTTGTAGAAGTTAAATGATATGAGACAAGTTAAAACTTGGCAAAGATATAAATTACCACAGTATACGTATGTTGATCATATTAAAAGCTCTTATTGCTGGATAAATGCCCACATGGTCAAACCACCTTTGGTATGAGGGCATTCTTTTAAAAACAATTATTTTCTTGTCATATTTGGACCCCAGCCACATGTGTATTCAGCCACATGTGCTTATTCTGATGAGCTTTCTTTTAGAGAGGTATATACTTCAAAACAGGTAATTTATACGGTATGTGATGAATGTTTATAGTAGTCGTAGATGATGAAAGTTGTAGCTGTACCCCAAAACACCCATTTTTGAGTGTTTGTAACTCTAAAACTATCATATAAATGCACACAAAAATCAGAATCAAGAAAATTAACATACACATTAAGAAATATATTAGCATTCCAAAATCGTAAAAACAAATATTACTGCGGTCGCGATTGCAAAGCCAAAGAAAAGGTGTAACGGACTCTGTACTGAATGAACTATAAGTTTATAACTAATTAGAATTTAACTCTAACAGTTTGCGTTTAGCGATCATTTAGATAGCTATATAATTATATTATGTATATATTATACATAGCCATGTGTGAAATTTCATTAAAACTCGAGATGGTAACCTGGGAAGATTTCTGGATATTGGTTGATTTGGCGTGGAATGAAACTATATTGTTTTAATCATAGATCTTAATAGTAACTGAAATATTTTCAAAATATTGCACATGGGACAATGTTAAACTACTAACAGCTTAAACACCATTAATGTTCATTTTGGATAGTTTGTAGTGACAATTCTGGAAGAAAATACCAACTATCACCCATTGGCATTGGCATTGTCATTGATTTGCTTGCTCCAGGACCAGGATAAAATAATATTATTATTTTTAAATATTACCACCTATTATTATTATTGTGAAACACAACAGGGGGATAAACTATAGTAATATCCCAATACTAATTCTGCTAATGAGACACTATTTATTTTATCACATACAAATTAATAATCATAATGTCTAGATTTGTCATGAAAAGAAAGGCACTGCCCATTAGCACTAATTTTCGGGGTACTATGAACGGTAATCTTATACTTAACTCAATACTGGCCTAAATTATTACGGCCTTTTAAGTTTTAAAACCGTTTGTTCACCTTATTTTGATGTGTATGTATTCGCAATGCGATTCTACATCACTTCTAGTACAAAGAAGTTAGATTAAACTATTTTAATTTGTGTTTTAGAACAATTTAAACACGCCGAATCGAAAGAAATCGCCTCCGCGGTTCTGGTGCTGTTTAAATTGTTCTAAAACACAAATTAAAATAGTTTAATCTGAATTCTTTGTACCGGAAGTGATGTAGAATCACATTGCGAACACATACACATCGATATAAGGTTAAAAAACGATTTTAAAAGGTCGTAATAATTTAGGCCAGTTAAGTCGATAATCAACATAAATTTGACATATAAACAAACACGCCCTCACTTGGCCACCTTGTCATATAGACATTATTTACAATAACACTTTAAAAGGTACATGGAATAATCAACCGAATACATAAGTGACATATTCACACTTTAAATTGATGAACAATTGATAAATTAATACTAATAGAACACATGTGTATGATTTGCAATGCGCCCTTCGCCGTTTAACTTTATGTTGAGTACGCCCATGCCATCGACATGACATGAGCCAGTCGTCAAATTTATCAACGAAGCGACTTAATTATCCGTACCGACTTCCATACCATATCCATACCAGGCCCTGCTGTAAGCAGAGAATTTTGCGGTGTGCCCGTGGCTCGAAGTTAACTGAGATAGAATCTGTAATTTTAGACCTTAAACTAAAAGTCCCAAAGAAACATTTGCAGGCCGTCCTTGACCTTACCGAGTGGGCGGAGCATAATTTGTAGCTAGTGCGCATGACAACCTCAGCGAACCAAAAAATACGTTTGCTCTGCTGTTTTGATGAAATAACACAAAAATTGTTTGTATATCACAAGATAAGTTCATCTATGTGATAATATGTTGTATTGTAGAACATCCCTGCTAAAGACACATATAACATACATAAGATTTTTTGTTTTATTTAAACAATAAGCCGTGTCGCCTAACCGATACATTTATCAAAACAAACATATCCACTTCAATTTTTAAAATCTTTATAATAATTAAATTTGAGTACTTTCAGAAATAAAATTTATTAATACAAGCTTAGGAATGCATGCTCTTGCTCTTTAGTAACTTGAAACTGTTTTGTAGTGAAAGCTATAGTAATGCAGGACCAAAAGTATTAGGGCGACACCACATATCAGGGTTAGGGCGACACTTGTCGCCCAAACGACGTCAGATTGTCGCCCAACCGATGGATTTGTGTAAATATATATATATATATATATATATATATATATATATATATATATATATATATATATATATATATATATATATATATATATATATAACCACACTCACCATACACACCACACACATCACACACACATATACATTAACTGTGAAGAGAAATGTATGTTTCTGTCTATGCATGTGGTATGGTAATGCAATGTTTAAGATGCACCCAGGCAAGCCCGATAAAGATCTCATATACTGTAATGGAGTCATCAAACCAAATTTCACATACACAGATGTAATTATTAACCAAACATGAAGCATTGCTACAGATACTGATTTGATACATGTAATATAATATCTGTGTAACCATTGTAAGAAAAACTTGATCATTTCATTAACAATATTTCATGTTTGCAGCATCATTGATTTTATAGTCAGAGAAAAAAGTTTGGAAAGTAATTCATGACATACTTTGTTGTATCCTGACCAAACACTCACAGAGTCAAATGGTCAAGGTTTGTAAGTAAACTGATGAGATATTTTGTGGTTGTCCACAAGTCTCCAGCTCAGCCAGTCTTTGTGTTTCCTCTTTCTGCCCTAGTATTGCACTACTGGACTAATGCCAGCATCTTTCAGCTTGGAGACATCGAACCATTTCAACAGCCTAATTGGTGTTACTGTTCTTTTAAGCTTCAGTTTGATGTGTGCGACAACAAGGTGGTGATTGCTACCAACATCCACTCCACTTCTAAAACGTACATCTTGTAAGGGTTGTCGCCACGTGCCACTGATGAGAAGGTGGTCAGTTTGTTTCTTGTCTCTTTGGTTAGGTGAGATCCAAATAAGTTTGTGTATTTCTTTATGTGCAAGTAGGATGACAAAGTTGTTTATATCAGTCGAGTACGGCATACTGTAAATTACATTGTAAAACATGAGGACAACGTAAAAATCTAGGTAAATAAAAGGATAAAATGACACTTCTAACTAAGCCTGCTAAGCAATGTGTTATCCGGAAGGAAGGAATGGGAGGCGCTCTTCGAACAATTAGTTGGGGTTTCCCGGGTTCCCCTCGTCTAAAACGTCGGGACAATCGCACGAGATGGCGTTGTCGTAGCCGTCGCTTGCCGCGAACCGGACTAGTCTATGCATGAACAATCGTAACAATCGTAAACCGCTTATCGCCAACCGGACTAGTGTGAGCATGCACAAAATCGCAAACAGGCTGGTCTGTGACCACCATTAGATCAACGAAGACGCCATCTTTCTACACTACGTAGCTAGTATGCGAGCGGCAGAACCAACTAACAGACCGATTTAAATGATTTCCATTGATATAATATTTAGGTGTGTGTTGAGAACCATTTAAACTCCTAAAATAACGCACGTTTTGAGGATATGCCGAAGGATTCTATAGCTATAAGATCATTGATAT
The DNA here is from genome assembly GCA_964017155.1 of Oasisia sp. SBJ-2009. Lineage (NCBI taxonomy): Eukaryota > Metazoa > Annelida > Polychaeta > Sabellida > Siboglinidae > Oasisia > Oasisia sp. SBJ-2009. The sequence continues at coordinate 55,945,565 of OZ024854.1, forward strand.
GCCTCTCGCCTATAGAAATGCTTCGGCAACTACACCGCTTCAGCCGCGTCGTCTTGACGTCACAGTGGGCTTGACGTCATGCCGTGCAGCGTCGCGTCGCCGAACGCTGGCTAGAAACGCCAGCTTCTTTAGACCGCGTTGCGGTGGGTATTTCGCTTTTGACACTGTGTACAGACCAAGCAAATTGGGTGAAATGAACGCATACATATGTCATAATTAAGACGGGTAGTTTCAATAACGTTTTTAGTCGCCGTATGTATTGCAACTCTCTTTGTACTGTTCTTATCATTAGGTAGGCCTAGAGTCGAGGAAACAGAAACCATTCCGCCAACGTTTCCTTCTGGAAATATCACTATCCATGTTGTAAAAAATAAGAAAATTAGGTGGATAAAGTAGAATGCAGACATCCACACCAGTAACAGGTGCGCCAAGTTAATGGTGGATCACCAAGATTAACTACGAACAGCTATAGATAAGCGGCAGAAACAATATGATCTACATATTCGCCGCAAAAAGATGGAGATGGAACATGCGTGCACGAGACAGGAGTTTAATTACATAATCAAGACACATTGGCTTGAGCAAAAAGCAAATGACTTACATATGCCTGTTAGCTCGCTGGGACCATAGGACATCTAGAAACGTCGCCTTCTTCATCTCTCACTTTCTCTCTCTCTTTCTCTCCCTCTCCCTCTCCCTCTCCCTCTCCCTCTCCCTCTCCCTCTCCCTCTCCCTCTCCCTCTCCCTCTCCCTCTCCCTCTCCCTCTCCCTCTCTCCTTCTCTCTCTCTCTCTCTCTCTCTCTCTCTCTCTCTCTCTCTCTCTCTCTCTCTCTCTCTCTCTCTCTCTCTTGGTGTATACCATCTCCTTGCTTCTTTTCCTGTGTCTCTTTCAGATGTTTCAAGGCCTTCCTCTTTGCGTTTTTCCTGGGGGGTTCCATGTGATTGTTTGATGGGTGATGGTTTCTGTATGTTTCCTAAGCTTATGTCCTATATACTTCTTTTTCTCTTCTCCAATTCATCTTATACTGGTAGATGTTTCGTCCATTCCCAAAGTGTAGTAGCAAAAGAGGACAGTGTTAAAATCTGGAGAAAGCCGTTACGAGAGAATGTTTATAAATATGTTGATTAAGATAAAGAGAGATTTCTATAAAATAAACTTGTTAGCCACCCACAACCAAACTATTTACACTTACAACCACGTTTATTTGTTTACTGTACGTTAATATTTAATGCTTGTGAAAATAAACCTATTCAGAGATAAGCGGATTGCTGTCTTATACATCTAGTTTTACCTTTAATTGCATATAGGTAATGAACATAGCTATTGTTCTCAATACAAAATAAACATATTGATGTGATAAATTAGTATGTTTATGTAAATTAATATATGGTAAATTAATATGTTGATGTGGTAAATTAATGTCCTAGAAATTAGATTGATTTTTGTTCTACTTTAGTATGTCGTGAAGATCAAAAGCCTGTTCCCGCAGTAAATAATGCCTCTCTGTTTATCCTTGTGTGCGTAATGTGACTCAGATCCGGGCCAGGAGCTGGCTCACATTACGCACACAAGGTTGACCGGAGAGATATATTTTTTCAGTCAAGCACCGTGCGGTGCTGCGCCATGTCAATGTTTATATACGGTGAAGTCTTAGCTTAACGTCAACGCAAGAGTGCTGGTGCCCACGCACGCACGCACGCACGCACGCACGCACGCACGCACGCACGCACGCACGCACGCACGCACACACGCACGCACGCACGCATGCACGCTCGCACGAACGCCGTCATCATCAAACACCATCACCAACACATGTACGCTCGCACCCGCACGCACGCACATACATACACAGAACACACACCAGTTGTTAACTCACATACAATCACAAGGGTTGACAAACTTCCCATAGATTATGACAAAAACAATGATCGGTCTTACCGAGCAACGATGTGGTCCTCGTAGTCAAAACAGGAGTCTGGCGGGCCTTAGCGGATATATTATGGCATTTATATTTTAATTTGTTTCGGTAATCCGGCTTGTAAGATTCCTACGCAGACTGCAAGGACTAGCTTGCCGCGTTTTTAAGCAAGACAGACAGCGTGCTTTTAGTTATTGTCTGTGGAAGTTTGCCACACCTCATGCTCGTCTATGGGTAGTTGGTCTGCAGTTGCGATTGACTGGGATGTGATTTTTCGTGCTACACCCTGTAGGTCAATTAGGAAGAATATACACTCGTCTTTGTATCTCTACGATTTAATCTATCCGTGTCTATGTGGATTGCAGCAATCATGCTTGACAGCGAGGTAATATGGCGCTGAGCGCAGTCCATGTCAATGCCATTGACACTGACAAACTTCTGTTTACACTGCTCAGAAAAATACATATGTGATTACACTTACAAACACACAATACGGCCTGCAGTACATGTATATAAGTTTCATAATGTGTATGCGAATTCTAGTCTAAAAAATTGCATTATTTAACAAAACACATGAAGACACAACTTTGGTGAAGGTGATCAATTAAATTCTTTATTGCATGTTACATTGTCGAGACGTTTACATCTGAAAAACAGAGTGTCAGATTTACTGTACAACAACCGCAAACGGGAGTCGTGCCGATACGTCTCAACAACGCCTGGCCTTGGAGACAACACTTCCCCTGCAGCACTTATAGATTACGGTGTTGTATGTACGGGTTCCACAGCATGCGACACTGGACCGCTTGATGTGGATCTTGCCAGCGCAACAGAGCCGGTATTTGGGGTTGAAGAAACGCCCGCCGCATTCTGCAAGAAATCATACAAACATTCGTCTGTCACTAAGTCCCCTTCCCTGCAATGATCTGCTATCAGTATTGTGTCTGTAGAGATTCAACTTGATGATGGTTATCTTGTTCTCAAACAAACACACGCTAAAACTAACGAGGCAAAGCTACGAGTGAACGAACGCCGCTCCAACCTGTTTCGAGATGTCTGACATGTATGTTCGTAAGTTCATAAAGTGTTCAGTATCTGCACACTCATGGATCGGTTATGTTAAGGTGTTGTTTATAGAGATGCCGTATACTAGGAGGGGAAACATATGCACTCAGTTCGCGTTTTAATAATACAAGTAGTAACCTAGCTGCTACACAAAGCTAGACGCTAAGCTACAGCACTAGAATAGCACCACTAAAGGCAATTACTATTTGAGCGTGTCCGTGTCTTTCTGCAAGTGCAAGTATTGATATGCAAACGTGACTCACTGGTCATCCTGGCATTCGCCTGCGCCACTAAGGCAACGACCAACAGCAACACGACGAGTTTACCAATCCTACAACAAGTAACGGTAAGTATCATACACCTGGCGACACAAAAGTCATCATAGATCAACATATCGTCACTAGCACATCTTACTAATGCACAATCAGCCAAAGATGCTAGCTCCAATGATATATATATATATATATATATATATATATATATATATATATATATATATATATATATATATATATCCGTAATAATTAAACGTATTCTAGAATGTTGCAGTTTTGTCACTGCGGAATAATACATTATTTACATTATTTCAAAACTTCAACAGAATGTTTGCTATGACTGGAGACAATCCTCATTTGCCAGATGAAAGGCGTGTAACAACTTGTCAAACCTCCCGAAAACCAGACATCGCTAATATTCAGCAGCTTGTTATTTGCCTGCAACCGGTTTACGCGGCGAGTAAATTGCGTTTTATGAAATGCATTGTAGCGCCTACTTACATTTTGCTTTGACTTCAGCCTGGTTCCTTTTCAACGCCTCAGAAGTTGTAAATGACTGTCTTCGTTCTACACAGCGGTTTATATACCCGATAGTATTCTACTTATTGGACACGTGGCACGTTATCGAAGGAAACGCGATATGTGTACATTTAATACGTTGACACTAACGGGGGGCTATGGAAAGCACACAGTGACATCAACACAGATGAATAATCTTTGTCATGAGTAATTTCACCAACAACAATGACAACAACAACAATGACAACAACAACAACACCATCAATAACAACAATTGAAAGTAGTTATATTAGGAGAAGAGAGTCACAGATCGTGTTCGATTGAATTGGTCTGCCAGGGTTTTTATGTTTTGTTGTCATCTGGTAATTCTGTAAACAGCCTACTTTAGAAATCGAATACAGATCAAATTAAATAAACAATACGTCGTACACATAGGTTTTATGCATGAAATAGCAATACAGTTCGAAGCATCATTGAGTTTGTTTATTTTCAGTGGCGATAAAGAAGATTTTGTTGCACATTAAATATTTCTTCCACACACATCCAAATATTTATGCCCGTTACATCGTTTCCTAAGCCCACTTGTTTGCTAAATATATTAGTTAGAACGTCATAGTTATATGAAAATATGCTAATTATAATACGGATAAAAAGATTAGTGTTTTTAAGGCGTACTTTTGCGTGTGTGAGCGCAGGGAACGGATGTTGCTCTCGTAAACCCAAGATACATGATCTTGTCAAATAAGCCACAACGTCTACAGAATTAGATTGCTCGTTGCTTTAGTTTAATCTGTTGTGATGATCGATCGCGTTCGCAACATCGCATGTGGGCGTGATGGCAACTGAAGTCAATGACTGACTGACACGTACCGAAATTGCATTGGCGAGAAATGGACCTTATTATGCTTATTATTATGTACTTATTATATACAAGTATATATATATATATATATATATATATATATATATATATATATATATATAAATATATATATATACAAGGGTGTATATATATATACACACACACATATATATATATATATATAACATTTTGTACGTTTATATATATATATATATATATATATATATATATATACGTATAAAAAATATAGAAATATCTATATGTATATATATATATATATATATATATATATATATATATATATATATAACGTTATACGTATATATATATACGTATAAAATTATATATATATATATATGTATATATATATAATGTTATACGTATGCATATATATATATATGTGTGTGTGTATGTATGTATATATATATATATATATATATATATATATATATATATATAATTGTATACGTATATATATATATATATATATATATATATATATATATATATATATGATTGTATGTAATAAGTACAATATCGTCCAGTATAGAAACATACATAATTTATATCGTCCTTGTAAATTTGGTCAGAGGGAACGATTTTCACTTGCAAGTCCATTTCTCGCCCGTTATTGACCTCAGTTGTCCTTACGCCCATATGCGATGTTGCGAACCCGATCGATCCTCACAACAGATTAAATAAAGCGTCGAGCAATCTAATTTTGTATACGTTGTGGCTTATTTGATAAGATCATGTATCTTGGGTTTAGCAGAACAACACCCGTTCCCTGCGTTCACACACAAGCAAAACTATGACTTAGAAACACTAATTTTCTTATCCGTATTATAACTAGCATATTTTCATATAATTATGACGTGCTAACTAATATATTTAGCAAACAAGTGGGCATAGGAAACGATATAAAGGGCATAAACATTTGGATCTGGGTGGAAGAAATATTTAATATGCAATACAATCTTCTATATCGCCACTGAAAACAAACAAACTGAATGATGCTTCGAATACGAAGGATCCAGGCATGCAAAGTTCCACTTTCATAGATCGACAAAGGATTGAATCATCTGTTTGATTAACTACATATTGCCACCTTAGGCAGACTACGCTACTTCTGTTAAATTTATTGTTGTTGTTTTCTAAAATAGACAGTTTACACAATAGTCAGATTACACTCTCCTGATAAAAACGTATTTTAATAACAGACGAATGGTTTATTATCTGTCATACTTGGCACGAGGTGGACTAAGAAAGCATTGTTTGTATGACTTCTTGCAGGACGTATGTACAGCACGAATTCGCACATTTGTTGCAATGGCGGGTTCCACTTGAGACGGTCTACTAGGCGTGCTATTGAATCCGCTACATACTCCACCAGACGCTCTCAGTGTCTTAAGGGGGAGATTATTTCTAAGTTCAGTTGCTGCTGAGATGTCTCGACGATTCACGTGTGGATATCGTACAGTAAATCTGACATTCCTTGTTTGTCAAATGTAAACATTTGGACAATGTAATATACAATGAAAGCACTTGGTTGGTCACAAGGTCTTGTTCTAGCTTATCTGCATTTACTAGAATGGTGTGTCTTCTTGCCCTTTGTTAATTAATATAATGTTTATAAGACTCGAATTTGTGTACACTTTATAAAGATTATATAGACCTACCGAACGTTATAATGGTGTATGCCACCTGGCTAAACCTATCGTGCAATCTGGACATGTTTATGAGCAATATTAATTTCTTTATCTCCATTGAAAATAGACAATCCGAACGATGCATCGAGTATGTAGGGTCTGGGCAACCACAAAGAAACATTCATGAATCCACGTCGGATTTAATCAGCATTGTATTGCTATTTCATGCATAATACCTACACATAAGTGGTACTTTTTATTTAATCTAATCTGTATTCGATTGATAAAGTAGGATGTTAACATAATTACCAGATTACAACAAAACATAAACGCCCTGGCAGACCAATTCAATCGAACACGATCTCTGTCTCTCGTCTCCTAAAGTGACTACTTTCAACTGTTTTTATTGTTGTTGTTCATCATTGACATTGTCATTGTGTGCTTTCTGGAGCCCCTTGGCAGCGTCGACGTATTAAATGTACACATATCGCATTTCCTTGGAGAACGTGCCACATGTCCAATAGCTAGGATACCATCGGGTATAAAAACCGCTGGGTAGAGTGAAATAATTTATCCACAACTTCTGAGGCGTTGAAAAGGAACCAGGCAAGCAAAATGTAACTAGGTGCTACAAGGCATTTCATCAAACGTAATTTACTCACCGCGAAAACCGGTTGTATGCAAATGACGAGCTGCTGAATATTAGCGATGTCTACTTATCGAGAGGTTTGACAAGTTGTTACTCGTGACAAATGAGGATTGTCCACAGTCATAGCAAACATTCTGTTAAAGTTTTAAAATGTAAATAATGTAATGTAAAATTATTCGGCAGTAGCAAAACTACAACATTCTAGAACACATATAATTATTACGGATAATATATATATATATATATATATATATATATATATATATATATATATATATATATATATATATATATATATATATGGTTGAAAGTCACGAAAACGTCGCCAGTCAAGTTTAGAAATGGAGAAAATATTTTTTATGTATTTGAAAATAATTACTTTCATGCGAAAGTACATACATACAGCTTTATGAAACAATCAATTTTATCATCCAAGCTATCTATGGTTTTTTGCATCACCTCGTCAAACAGTGATGATATTTTCGCCATTTGTCCAATGTATCCTACGTTATCCGCCACCTTGTCATCCTAAATATGCGTGGATATACTTTAAAATAACAATTAATAAATGAACAATTCGTGCAATGCAAGCTGATATCATGGTTATGAAGTATGTAGAACGGATTCAGGTTCAGATAATTTTTAATATGACATTTCTTTTTTGCAAAATGTGAGCTTGTTTTGAAGATGCAGAAAAATGTGTAGTTGCAAAAGTTGACCGTTTTCCGAAAGCCACAATTATTGAATCAAGTAGGCCACGTAAATGCTTTTGGTACGATATCTTGCATTGGGATCTTGTCTTCAACTGCATCAAAATAGTCATCGTCTGAACAAACTATGTGGTAGCTGGCGTAGCTTTCCCCAAAGGACGCCCGTGGATAACGTAGAATACAAACATTTCTGATTTTTCATGCGCAATATATATATATACGTTTTACATTATGTAATATTATGAAAACATAATGGATTTTGGGGCTAGTTAAATATATAATACCTTGATATGATTGTTATTAAAATGGTTCAGACATTTGTGTTAAATACATGCGTAATGAATTAAATTAAGCAACTAAATCGTGATAGTGTATTCATTAAAACATCAACAACGATACAGTGCACAATATATTATATCACTTAACACTTATTTTGACATCTGGAGCATTTATGGAAACATCAACAACTGAAATGTCTTGATGAATGAGCGTAATTATCATGACAACTTAAAGTGTACACTGCAGCATGTGGATAAAGTAGAAAACATGCGGATGTAATAATTTCTTATCATTGATCTATTGAAAGATACTCTTAAATATAAGATTACCTGAACACATACTCAACATGTTACAACATATTGCAGCACATATGTAACGTTTCATAGCACATGTATACGTATTCATGTGTCAGCAATCATATTTGCTGATAACGTAGAATACAAAATAATGTTGTGCATTTTGGCAGCATTTTAACATTAGACAGGGATACAACTGTCGTGTTATTACAAGACCACACTGTTGTCGTGTACGACAGAAGAAACAGCAGTGATCTGGTCATTCGTTGTTTTGCAAACTGAGTTTAGTTAACTTGGTTAACGTTGAATACAAACGACGCAGCCATCGTACAGTCCTTTAGCACATTACCTTGCGCGGTTTCGAAGTACTGCCATGACGCAGGTATGTCGCACATGACCTCGTATTATTCACATCAGATTCACGAGTGTGCAGTTCCTATACTAACTTGCTTGATCCAACCAACGATGATCTTTACGATGCAACACTGCGCCATTTCATCTGGCAGCACCGCAAGGCTCTTGTGTTTCAACTACACCGTTAACTCCTTTATAGTGTATCACCGCAGGAGAAACTTTCACTTGGTCCTTAGAGTAGTACACGCTGCTTATTTCCTCCAGAAAATGGCACATGTAGGTCTCGGTGAAATCTACTTGCAAGGTGCATTAGGTTTCTGCGAGAGTGTGTTTTAAGAATGGCAAGGTTCTCGTATTTAGTGCGGTTTGAAGGTATCCATGCATCGTCTTTGAAGTCAACATGAACTTCAAAATAGTCTCTCATATACAATGGTATGGTTGCATATTTGTATAAGCGTTGATTTCCAACTTCGATCAGTTCTTCGCTCTGTGTATTCGCATCTTTCCCTGGAATGTCATGGCTTCTTCTCTTTCTAGCTTCCGGGGTCAAGTCAACTGTTTTATCGTAGTATATATTGATTGTTTGCTGACTTTCGCGGCTTTTTACTTTAACTTTAAAACAACACAAGTTGAAGAAGATACCCAATAGATATTACACGCTACAATGAAATGATAAATACTCCCTGAAACGTAGTATTATGTTACATGTGTCTGAATGTGTTCAAATGTTTCTGTTATAAATTCCACTCGCGTTTCGTTGACTTGATACTATTTGGGTTAACAACAGCATTCCCTTTCAAATGTTACATATGTGTGTATTTTACGATATCAATACATGTTTACTATAATGTTTTATATGTCCTTTGTGCAAGAATGCTACACCATTAGCTAGCTACCATTTTGTTTTCCAGATTCCTGATTTAAAAGAGCTGCAAGTGATAGCTTAATTTTGCATACAAAAATAAGTAAGTCTAAGTGGAATTATACGGTAGTAATCTCTCATTGTGAAGGAAATCTCACTAGTTTACCTTTGGTTTTGCAAATTGGGTGTCAGACCCGCAGCAAAACCACTTTCGTTTGAATCTGGCCCAAACGTTGCCGTAAGAACACCATGGAATGTGTTACAATGCTTCCTTCCCCGCGATAACGTAGAATACAGGATAACGTAAAATACATCATTTCATATTACTGAACCATATGTAATTAAATTAGGTATGTATATCATGCACAACTTTTATTTCACAAACTAAACAAGGCAATCTCATATAGTATACCTTGAATGTAAATTTGGGAAAGAAAACATTATCATTATGAAGGGAATCTAGCTAGTACAATGTTTCATTTGTGTGTCATGCATGCATTGCTAAATACAAACTTATCTTTGGTTTTGCAAATTGTGTGTTAGACCCGCAGCAGAACCACTTTCGTTTTAATCTGGTCTAAACGTTGTCATAAGAACGCCATGCAATGTGTTACAATGCTTCCTTCCCCGCGATAACGTAAAATAACGGATAACGTAAAATACATCATTTGGTTAAGTTAATCTTGTATAGTATACCTTGAATATAAACTCTGAAAACAAAATTATTTCATTTTGAAGGGAATCTAGCTAGTACAATATTACATTTGTTTGTCATGCATGTATTGCTAAATACAAACTTATCTTTGGTTTTGCAAATTGTGCGTTAGACCCGCAGCAGAACCACTTTCGTTTGGATCTGGCCTAAACTTTGCCATAAGAACAGTATGGAATGTGTTATTATGCTTTCTTCCCCGCGATAACGTAGAATACCGGATAACGTAAAATACACCATTTCGTATTATCGAACCATACGTGATTAAATTAGGTCTCTATATTATGCACAACTTGCAGTTCACAAAGGAAACAAGGTACCCTCATATATTATAACTTGATTGTATACTAGGGAAAGCACGTATATGATAAAAGTGGATAACGTAGAATACATTCTTAACGAGGACGCTGTTTTTCTGCCACTTTGATGTCTTCTGACGATCAGAAAAGTTGACTATGCTCATATGTTATGATTTTAGGTGACAACCCCATGTATATGTGTTAAGCAGACATACTTTCCAAGCAGATAGCACTTCATTGGTATACAGTTATGATGTATATTATGCGGATAACGTAAAATACATACATTTTGTGGACAAGTTATATACGTGGGTAAGGTCAGGAAAATAGATGCGAATAGTTTAGATAACATCATAAAATAATAGGAATGAACTAAAACATGTAGTTAAGCAGCTAACAGTTAGTAAATATTACAAATACCACCCTTTTTAATACTACCCTTTGCTGTGGACAAGCCAAAATGGGATTTTTTGTGTGTTTCATAGCCACAAACACATATAAATTATCATACCACCATAAACACACAACTATCGCAAGAAAGAGCAAGCCGAGCTCCTTTTGACTACGCTATTTATATTCCTAGTAAAGGCATACCACTTATTTTATAGACAAAAGACACAATATTTGCTACTGGCGACGTTTTCGTGACTTTCAACCATATATATATATATATATATATATATATATATATATATATATATATATATATATATATATATATATATATATATATATATATATATATATATATATATATATATATATATCATAGGAGCTGGCATCTTTGGCTGATTGTGCATTAGTAAGATGAGTTAGTGACGATATGTTGATCTATGAGGACTTTTGTGTCACCAGGTGTATGATATTTACCGTTACTTGTTACAGGATTGGTAAACTCGTCGTGTTGCTGCTGGTCGTTGCCTTAGTGGCGCAGGCGAATGCCGGGATGGGCAGTGAATCACGTTTGCATATAAATACTTGCATTTGCAGAACGAACTAGAAATACACGGACGCGCTCAACTAGTCATTGCTTTTAGTGCTGTAGCTTAGCGTCTAGTTTATTGTAACAGCTCGGTAACAACTTGGATTAAAACGCGAACTGATTGCGTGTGTTCCCCATCGTAGTATACGGCGACTCTATAAACAACACCCTAACATAACCGATCCATGATAGTGTGCAGATACTGAACACTTTACGGCCTCTTACTAACATACGCATCAGACATCTCGAAAAACGTTGGAGCGGCGTTCACGCGTAGCTTTGCCTGGTTAGTTTTAGCGTGTGTTTATTTGAGAACAAAGTAAGCATCATCAACTAAAAGCTCCACAGACACAATACTGATAGCAGACTTAATGACAGACGAATGGTTTCATTATGAAGTATATTTGGTATGAGGTGACCATTGTTTGCCCGTGTTGAAAGAAAGACCTTGCGTATACTACTTATATGTGAAAGAGGTCAGAGAATCTTATATAAGGTCGGAGTAGACAAAGATGCATGCTGTTCAATTTGTGTTCTTGGCAATGTGGTAAGGCATGCGTGTAGCCTAGTCTAGTAGGTAAGATGGTGGCAAATCATTGTCTAAGTCCGGGCTTGAACTAATACAGTATCGCACTGATACAGCCGGGCAGCGCACTAATGCACGCAAGGCATTGTTCTAATAAACGAAGGTATCGCCATTGTTGTAATGGTCGACTGCTGAATATATAGTAGATATTCTCCGTACACCACCCATGTCTCTGTGGATGGTCAGCTCTCATCCATATATATATATATATATATATATATATATATGTGTGTGTGTGTGTGTGTGTGTGTGTGTGTGTGTGTGTGTGTGTGTGTGTGTGTGTGTGTGTGTGTGTGTGTGTGTGTGTGTGTGTGAATACATATGTATATGATTGTATTGATTAAAAAAAAAAATACAGTATCGTCCAGTTTAGACACAAACATAATTTATACCTTCCTTTTTTTAATTGCAGGTCCATTTCTCGCTCAAGAAAATGTCAGTACGTATATAATATATATATATATATATATATATATATATATATATATATATATATATATATATGTGTGTGTGTGTGTGTGTGTGTGTGTGTGTGTGTGTGTGTGCGTGTGTGTGTGAATACGTATGTGTATGATTGTATTGACTTCAAAAAATAAATACTTTATCGTCCAGTTTAGACACAGACATAATTTATACCTTCCTTTTTTCAATTGCAGGTCCATTTGTCGCTCATGAAAATTTCAGTACGTATATATATATATATATATATATATATATATATATATATATATATATATATATATATATATATATATATATCCTCGCATGATTCATAAATGCCTGACGAATTTGAGTTGTTGTGTTAACGCTGGAATATGCCATCTTCAGTTAAGCCATTATTTTCGTAACTCGGATTGTTTTCAGTGGCGATAAAGAAGATATTATTGCACATTAAATATGTTTTCCACTCACACCCAATTGTCCCATTTAATCCAACTTATGCGAAGGTTGCTGTATACCACGTTTCCACCGAGAACATGTCGCGTGCCCATCAGCTAGGGTACCTTCATGTACATTAACCGCTGCGTAGACCGACGGTATTCATGCACTACGTCTGACGTGTCCAGAATATATCAAGCTGAATTCAAGCAAAATATAAGTCGGTCCTACATACGCCATTTACTAGCCATGAAAACAGGTTGTAATGCTTCCCTCTGGCAATATATTGGCGTGGTTGGCAACAAGCAGATAAATATTAGCGATTCGTGTTCTTCTGGTGTGTTTTGAACTGATGACTTGTTATTCGCTTGTCCTCACACAAAGTAGCGTCGCGTCCCTTGATAGAAAACATTGTTCGAAATATACCAACCGTAAAGAATGTATCATCAGCCCGCATTAATACCGTTACATTCAACACAATATACAGTTATTACAGATAAAAACCGAACAGGAGTTGTCGTCTTCAATACTAAGCTGTGGTAGTGATGCTGTGTTGGTCAAATCTGAAATATCATATACTATTACGTCCATCAATCAATCTTCACAGTTGTCTTGAGTTTTTTCACTTTGGACAGCTTTGTGCTATGTAGAGTGTCGAAGGAAACCTCAAAGCCTTTCTTCTGGTCTTCCTCCAGAAGTGGGTATGCTTCTCGAACATATTCTGGGAAAACAGATTTATCAATCACTAGCTCGAATGAACTGTTACTGTCTTTTAAACAATGTACAATTAATGCAGCTACGAAGTGGTTTTCCAAGAAATTATATTATACATTTCATGATAATTATATAATACAAATACAATAATGGAACTTGTTTTCATCTTTACTAAGGTCATAATTCATTTCTAGCTAGATTTTATTTTTACAAAATCTTCACACAATTTCAAAAGTACATTAATTCCAAATTGATTGAGCCATAATAATAAAATAAAGAAGTAAACAAATAAGAATAAATATTAGCTGTTTTTGGATATATACCAAATACATATATTTAGTTATTTGATTAACCAGGTATTGACAATAACTTTACAGAAAATGTGTTACTAGCATGCAGTCAAATTTAATTTAAATTATTTAGAAAAAACATTTAGAAGCAAACACGTATTCAATTTTTCAACATATACATACACGGTTTCATTAATTCGTTTTTAAACAATCCTTCCTTTGATACACAAATTAACGAGTTATGCCGTCGGGTCGACGTAAACAAGCCGATTTCACAGTTAGCGTACCCCAGCTAGGGCCATGCAGACACATAATATCATGATCGCAAAGGCGATGTCTTTCAATTTACGGATAAATCCCCAAACCTAAGGCTACATCATTAATAGTTATTCTGCATCACGCATATTTATTTGTTTTAATTTATAATTTATAAAAGAGTGTCAATTGTTTTTATTTCGATTTCGCAAATGCCAATACACACGCAAGACATACATGTGGGATACATCTGGGGTGCGCTAGCTGCATGCCTGTGAGTGAATGACATCGCCATCGGCATCGACTCGACGGCGTTAGATTAATCTAAAACACAATTTAAAAAATCATATCTAACTTCTTTGTACTGAAAATTATTTAGAATGACATTCCGAACGCATACACATCGAAAAGAGGTGATAAAGCCATTCTGAAAAGATTACCGAGCTTTCCGTCAGTTTCCACGTCGAGGTCGAAAGTGGTCACATCTTCAATATTAACAATATCTGTCATGTTGTCATGCTCAAAATTTACCCATGCATGACACAGTACCTCCATTCTGTATCGATGGTGATTTGAGATATAGATTTCTAAGATGTTTAATCTTCGAATTATGTGATCGAGGGAACATTGCGAACACAAATTCATTTAAATATCCCACGCTGAGACCCGCAGAAATCAGCTATCGTATTCTGATTGGTTTATTGGACTTAAATATAATTAAATGTTCAATAAGATGGGGTAGTCAGTTATAATCTAAAATATAAAATAAGAATAATTTATCCCAATTGATAATGTAAGAACATATAAAATATGTAACTATGTAACAACAGTTTATTAATCGAATGAACTGTTACGATCTCGAAGTCACGTGTGGTTCAATGTTATTGTCGCACGGGTACACAAAAGCCTTACTCTTAAGTGAAGGATGAGAGATGGCCATCCAAGCAGACACGGGTGGTGCACGGTGAATATCTACTCGGCAGTCGACCATTACACTAGCGTTTGTTAGAACAATGCCCGCGTGCATTAGTGCGCTGTCCGATGCGTTGTCCACGTGTATTAGTTCAAGCCCGCATTTGGATAATGATTTTGCCATCATCTTACCTACTAGACTAGGCTACACGCATGCCTTGCCACATTGCCAAGAACATAAATTGAATAGCATGCATCGTTGTCTACTCAGACCTATATCAGATTCTCTAGCCTTCTCCACATACATGTATAGTATGCGCAAGGTCCTTCTTTCAACACGGGCAAGCACCTGTGATGGTCCTCGCCACATGCAGACATGAACAATGTGCATAACTGCTTACCCACAGCTAAGCATGATAGCTTGATCACATTACGCACTCAAGGCAAGGATGAACGGAGAGATAAGTTTCTTCAGACAAGCATCTTGCGGTGCTGGGCCATGTCAATGTTGATATATGGTGAAGTCTTAGCTTAACATCAACGCACGAGTGTTGTTGTCCACGCGTGCACGCACGCCATCATCATCAAACACCATCACCAACATATGAGCACTAGCACACGCACGCACGCACGCACGCACGCACACACATACACACAACACTCACCAATTGTTAACACACATACAAGCACACAAGAGTAGGCAAACGTCCCACAGACTATGAGAAAAAACGTACTCACATGAAGTAATCAAACACGAGTAGATGAAGAAAATAAGCAAAGACATGGTCCTCACCGTCAACACAGGAGTCTGACAGGCCTTAACGGATATATTAGGGACACTGAATTTGTTTCGGTAGTCGGGCTTGTTAGATTGCTACGCAGACTGCAAGAACTACATTGTTGTTCATTTAGGCAAGTAAGACGTCTGC
This sequence comes from Oasisia sp. SBJ-2009, assembly GCA_964017155.1. NCBI lineage: Eukaryota > Metazoa > Annelida > Polychaeta > Sabellida > Siboglinidae > Oasisia > Oasisia sp. SBJ-2009. The sequence goes on from OZ024854.1 coordinate 55,961,562, forward strand.
ATTCTTTTTGTTATTATCTGTGGTAATTTGCCATATATATATGGATAAGACTGGTTCGTGCGTTACCGTTGGCTGTGTAGTTGGTCAGCAGTTGTGCTTGACTGTGATGTGATTTTCCGTGCTGAACCTTGTAAGTCAATTAGGAAGAATATACACTCATCTTGGTATCTTTACGATTTGATCTATCAGTGTCTATGTGGATTGCAGCAATCATGTTTGACAGCGAGGTAATATGGCGTTGTGCGCAGTCCATGTCAATGTCATTGACACTGAGAACGTTTTGTTTACACTGCTCAGAAGAAATATAAATGTGAGCACAGTTACATGCACACAATGTGGCATGCAGTACATATATATATATATATATATATATATATATATATATATGTATATATATAATACATATCTATTATATATATATATGTATATATATATAATATATATATATATATATGTATATATCTAATCTATATATATATAATATATATATATATATATACATATATATATTATATATATATATATATATATATATATATATAACCTTCACAATGTGAATGCGAATAATTCTAGTCTGATAAATATTGCATTTAATAAAGCACATGAAGATACAACCTTGCTCAAATAAAACCACGCTAGAACACGATATTGTGATCAACCAAATGCTTTATTGCATGTTATATTGTCGAAATGTTTACATCTGACAAACAACGAGTGCCAGATTTACTGTACGACAACCGCAAACGGGAGTTAGCGACAACGCCTACGTTTGGGGATAACCTTTCCCCAGCAGCACTGAAAGAGTGAGGAGTTGTACATGTCGCGTAAACAGCATGCAGCATTGGGATGCTTGAAGTGGAGCTTTTCCATGCAACATATCTGCGAATTCGTGTTGTAGTGCTTCCTGCCGCATTCTGCAATAAATCATGCAAACAATGCTCACCTCATGCCAAGTATACCTCATAATAAAACCATTCGTCTGTCATTAAGATACTTGTTTAACTAGGAGAAAGTCGTCCCCTTCCCTGCAATGACCTGCTATCAGTATTGTGTCAGTAGAGCTTCAAGTTACACGTATATTCACGAGAGGCCGTAAAATGTTCAGTATCTGCACACTATCATGGATCGGTTATGTTAGGATATTGTTTGTACAGACGCCATATACTAGGAGTGGAAACATGTGCTCTCAGTTCGCGTTTCAATCCAATAGTTACCTATCTGCTACAGCAAATTAGACGCTAAGCTACAACACTAGACTAGCCACACTAGAATGTCGAGTTGACCGCGTCCGTGTCTTTCTTGTTCTTTCTGCAAGAGCAGGTATTTATATGCAAACGTGGCTTACTTGCAAACCTGGCATTCGTCTCCGCCACTAAGGCAACGACAAGCAGCAACACGATGAGTTTGCCAATCCTGTAACAAGTAATGGTAAATACCTCACAACTTTGATTTCGTCAAGTCCAATAAATCGTCACTGCCACATTTCAATATGAAATAATCACCCAAAGATGCCAGCTCCTATAGCGTATATACTCTATGCGTGATAATTAAATAGGTTTTTGAATGTTGCGGTATTATCACAACCGAATGAGGCATTCTGTAGATTTCAAAACATTAAAATTATGTTTTCTTTCAAAAGACATTATTCTCATTTGTCTGACGACAAGCGAGTAACAACTTGTCAACATTCCAGAAAAGCAGACATCGCTAATATTCAGCTGCTCTTCACATTACAACCGGTTTTCACGGTGAATAAATTGCGTTTAATGAAATGCCCTGTAGCGCCTACTTACATTTTGCTTGACTTCAGCCTGGTTCCTTTTCAACGCCTCAGAAGTTGTGGATGAATGTCTTCGCTTTAGCCAGCGGTTTATATACCCGATGGTATCCTAGCTATTGGACAGTGGCACATTCTCAAAGGAAACGCAATATGAGTAAATTTAATACGTTGACACTAACGGGGGGCTTCGGAAATCACACACAGAAATCAACACAGAAGAGGGTCGCCCGACGGAGGTGTACGTGACGCTTTTAATATGTACGTTTTAGCGGTTTTCGCGGAAGTTTTGGTTATCGAAGGGCTTGCTCACTTTAGAACGATCGTTTATTACATATATTTTATGAACAACTGATCAACGTCCGACGGAAGTCCTACACAAACACTAAAACCTGCAAACCACAAAGATTTGGCGCCTCAGGTGCAAATCGCCAATTAGTGCCTAGTTGCACCCACGGCCACACACACACACACACACACACACACACACACACACACACACACACACACACACACACACACACACACACACACACCAACGCAAGCACGATTTATGTTTTATCAAAATGGTATTTGCCATGTGTAATTTCAACAACAAAAAC
>OZ024854.1:55968940-56053940 GCA_964017155.1 Oasisia sp. SBJ-2009
GCGAAACTGTGTCTCACCAAAATGTGTCGTGTCTGAGTGTTGCCCTATGGCTATGGCAGGCATGCCTGCTTGAATGCCACGTGATCCAAGGGCATCCCCATCAGTTGCCACAAATCCCACTCTAACATTATCCTTGGCTAGACTCAAGCCCATCTCTCTGCCCATTCGATATTCAGACATCGGCTCGACAACTGGAATGGTTGCTGTACAGCCTTCGTGCCCTGGGCAATTCACGTCATAGCCTCTGTTTCGGAGTGTTGAACCGAGTTTGAACAGCTTGTTTTCGAGGTGAAAACCAATGATGTCGTGTCTGTCTGTCTGCCATTCTATGCATGTCGCAATTGCCTGACTTCAACTTTGCCCCGTTCCATAACTGTTCTTCAGTGATGAGCTGTTATACCTGACATCTGTGCTGATGTTGATAGCTGCATTGTGTTCGTGACCACGTAGACTGTTTATTTCTCGTATTTTCTCCCTCTTCTGCTTCAAGTCATCCACTGTGTGCTGTGCAGTTATGCTGGCGACCTTGTTGGCAGTTTTTTGCATTCCTCTGCGGATTGGGGGCGGTACATTTACTGACGTCAATAGGTAACACATCTTTGTGTTCGAGATGGCCGAATCCTGCAGTCCTATCTGCAAGGCGACATTTGTTGTTGCAGGCTTCTGTCCACGACCACCAGTCGGAACTTCGTCATATAGTTTGTACATGCCTGACTTGAATTGACAGTTTACGCAATGGAGAGACTGCTGCTACGCTAAACCTATCTTCCGTTCATTTGCTATGGAGAAACGAGGCGTACATACATTGCTCTGCTCGGCATGCAGCTGTATGCAGTCGTTCCACATCGTGGCATTTTTCTCGACATTTACCAGACCCATCTCAGCCCATGCAGGAGCGTCATGTCTGTCTGTCTCTAGGTATTTGTCGGTCAGATCTCGGCACCGGTCACGTCGTGGACGGAGTATCTTCGTACTTCCTGGTCGCCCTTCCGAGTCCGGTAGTCGTATCAATATCAAAAAACCGTTGTTGGTAAGCACCCACGTCTTGTCAGTGTGGAATTTCCAATAACAGTGACAAGGACACAGCATTTGTATGGGGGGGGGGGGGTGGGGTAATGTTAGCAGTTGTGCATTATCTGCTTAGAAGAATTTTTCAAGCCAGTCTAGATATCATGGAAGTTTGACAGGTCAGCTGTCAATTGAGACCACTGGCAGGTTCCTGGGCCGATGTGTCCTCACAGGGGAGTGCAAGGAGCATCAGAATCTATGACAGGCTTACAGACAGTGTGACCAGGCGTGCCTTTGATCTCGTATTGGCCAATTGGCTCCTTGATGAGACAGTGATCATTGTTCCATTGTTCTGAGGGAGTTTATTAATTGGGTTGTGTAATGACATTACACTTGCTTATTTATGTTTTATCCCACCACATGATATCAACAGACTATGTATGATTTTCTTGCATATTATATGGTGAGCTGTCACAGAAAAATGCAGAATGCAAATCTGTGCACGCTGTCAGTTGTAGTGTGGTGAACGACATAATACATATTAGGACAATTGCCTACAGTATACAGCCCATATGTGTGTGTGTGTGTGTGTGTGTGTGTGTGTGTGTGTGTGTGTGTGTGTGTGTGTGTGTGTGTGTGTGTGTGTGTGTGTGTGTGTGTGTGTGTGTGTGTGTGTGTGTGTGTGTGTGTGTGTGTGTGTGTGTGTGTGTGTGTGTGTGTGTGTGTGTGTGTGTGTGTGTGTGTGTGTGTGTGTGTGTGTGTGTGTGTGTGTGTGTGTGTGTGTGTGTGTGTGACTGTGACAACATAACGGGTGGCCACTTGTAAAGTGGGTAACAAATTACTAGATGAAGGGATGGCATTGATTTTTTCCCTTCTGCATGATATATGTGTATGTTTCAAAAGAGCTTGAATTCAATGTTAAAAAAAAATCTATTAGGGGTCAGAGCACAGTTAGACTTCCTGGTCTAACCCATACAAATGTAGTACCTTAATAATTGTGTCCTTTGAGATTTAGAAAAATTCTTTTTATGTGAAATGAGTACAGTAGGACCGGCATACTTGTAGGTACAGTGCTATGATGTATCTGCATTGCAATGACGCATGTTAGGCAGAGTGTAGTTGGCGTAGTGATTGTTAGCCATTTTTTCTTACATGATCCTGCGGATGCAGAAAAACATGCAAATTTGGTCAATATTGACGGGCAGTGCACATGCATGCATTTAAGAGAGCCTGAGGTATGCTTTTTTTTTGACGAAATATGAGTAGCAGATCAGTGACATGACTGCAGTGATTGTGTTAAAATTTGAAATAGTATAATCTGACAAAACGTTAACATGGCCGCCAATGGGAAAATCAACAGTGCTCTGTGCCCTATAGCATCACAAGCTATATAATCCTTGGTGACATCATGAGGGCATGGGCCAGGCGAATTTACTACCTTTACGTGTGGCGGGTAGGAGTGTGCAGCCGATGTTCTCAAACCCATAACCTTGATAAGGATATTCAATATCAACAAGTTTACTATGAATCTATGGAAAGACACAATTAAAAAATCATTTCCCCCAAAACAGTCCCGAGTATAGTTGGGTCATTTCACTGTAACCGGGCTATAATTGGTGTCCCAGCTCTTAATTTTACATAGAAATATTCGATTAAGAACTCTGGCAAAACTATATTTGTTATATGTGGCGTTTTGTGCAGTATTGTTCTTCATTTCTAATATAATAATGACATTCGAAGTCGTTATTATAGCAATTTCTCGTCTTATATCCCAGTCTACGTCATCGAAAAATGGCTGTCCCCATCACCTGGTCGTCAAGTTGCACATTATTATAAAGGTGTACTAATTTTACATTAAATAATAAATATATTGCGTTAGGTTCTCATTTCGATGTTTGTCTTCATATGTTTGTCCAAAAACATTATTATTTATAAAAATCTTTTGAATAATCAATGTTTTCCAACATAAAAATCTGTGTCACCTGATTCCATGTTATCTACGTCACGACAACTTTGATGCCACACCTGTCCAGAGTCTGAAGAACTACCACCTCCACGTGGAATCACAATTACGTTAGCGCCTTATCTGCATATTGGAAACAAAACCAAAAGTGTTTTTTTGCTGCGATTTACGCGAGATATTCGACATTTCAGGGCAGGAGTCAGGTGAGTAGATTTAGTCCAGGTCATCTACGAACGGTCCGCACCGCGTGCTATGTAGGTCAGACAAACAGAATCATTCGTAATCACGTGTTAAGTGGTGTCAGTTATATCAAACAGAAATATAATGCTCCAGTTGAGCTCACAACAGACATGATATTGGCCATGACTCGCATGGTACGTCACCTACGTCACAGTCATTTACGTCACATATTTGTCGTGACGGAGATGACATGGAGCGTGACGTAGATGACAGACGTAATTGTAACTAAGATAAAACGGTGGCATGATTTCCTGAAATTTGATAATTATCATCTTTGAGAAATTAAGTTTCTGATGATATTTTCTCATTTCAGAAATGGACATAACTGCGAAAAAAACCTATACACATAAGTTGCAGATAACAAGCAAACAGGTCCGTGTATATACCGTCTTGTACTTTTTCGTTTTCAAATTTGCGAACGAAAAACGTGTGTGTGGTGTGTGTGTGTGTGTTTGTTTGTTTGTGTGTGTGTGTGTGTGTGTGTGCGTGCGTGCGTGCGTGCGTGCGTGTGTGGTGTATGTGTGTGTGTGGTGTCTGTGTTTGTTTGTTTGTGTGTGTGTGGTGTGTGTGTGTGCGTGTGTGGTGTGTGGTGTGTGGTGTGTGTATGTGTGTATCTGCGGCTGTGTGTCTGGGTATGTGTGTATGTGGGTGCATGCAAGTATCAATGCGAGTATGTTACATTTGACTGGTGGGTCCACATGTTACGGTACTTTGTGTTAATAACATTACAAATAGACAACTCAATAAAATTGTGAATTTATCAACTAAATATAGAGTAAAATGAAATTATTTCTGGTATACCTTTTTATCTATTGAACTTCTGTGTTATTTTAGAAGAGTTCGCGAGAAACTTCTGCTGAAAGCACCACCGCAAGTTAGCTACCTGTTTAAAGTTGCGCTAAGAAAATTTCTGAAATTTCCTAGACCAGTAGTTCAGTTCCCTAGTTTGTTGTAGTAACAATGCTCATGTAGTGTACCAAAAGATGTTTGATGACAAATAGCTTCAGAAGCTATAGAATCCTTGGTATTATTCTGAAGTCAGAATTTCAAAACAAACGACGAAAAACACGCGTTCAGGCAGCCATTTTGATCGGAGTTGACGGAGTTGGCTCAGCAATCAGGTCACGGGCTGGGTAGGTTCATTGCTTCCTTTTCCAATGCAGATTCTGTGTACATACAGCGTTAATAAACCGCATGCTATGGCAGGTGAACGCTTGTTCTCAAACGGCCATGTAAGGCCAGCCATTGAATCTTCAATCTACAACAGGAACACACAAAGGCCCATAAGGGGCACAGGCACCCAATGTGCGGCTTTTCTTATTGCGTTGAATAGCCATAGTATAAGGGTATACTAAGTAACAAGATTAAAGAAATGTATTCAACAACAACAACAACAACAACAACACTAACCCAGGGCAAATAAGTAATTGTTTAATAATAGCCTTTCCACGGAAAAGCCCAACAAGCTCAACCTGTTATTGACCTTTACATTGCAGGACACATTAAAGGACAAACAAAGTTAACTTTTACGTGGCATACACCTAATAGAGTTAATATAAAGTAACAATTTCCACATATACTCAATTTTTTAACGCCAGCGGTTTACCAGAAAAATATTTTTTAACACCCAGCTATCCAAATTCTATGCGCTACCCCATCTTAGACGAAGAATGACGTCACGACGGTGATCGAGGCGCTCTCCACATAGATTCCCTGCATAGGGTTTGGCTGTTGTCATGAAATGGCTGCAACTCGGCAACGCGCGTAACATGCTGATGACGGTAAATATAAAGTTGTCTATTATTGTTATCGCTGAAATCATCCCATCAACTGACGATACATGTCTACATCAAAGCATTTCTCCTCAAAATGGACCGAGCAAGTGACAAACAGTACGCCCGCAAATCACCAACGTGAATCCATTGCTTCAATACTACCGGTTGTTTCAACTATTATTGCAACCGTATGCCGAACACGAAGGCATAATTACTAAAGTTTACCATAGATTTAACCACAGATTTAGATATACGTCTATAAGCAGCTGCTAGATGTCACGCCAACTGAACGAACTGTCGAAGACTCGAAGTTGTTGACCCTTAACGACGTCGCCGGAAGCTGACCGAGATATAGAATGCCGCGCGCTGAATGGCCAAGCCAAATTAACCCTTCACCTATGGCGACGTCTAGACCATCGTGGATTTCGTTAGAATTTTAGACTTTAAAGTCACATTCTGAGTAAACCGCTGACGTTAAAAAATTGAGTATATGTGGAAATTGTTACTTTGTATAAACTCTATTAGGTGTATGACACGAAGCCGTAGCCTTTTTTTGTCCTTTAACAGTCGCATCCACTTCTTCCGCTTAGCCGTTTATGGAACAAGACCCCTTACGAAGAAACGCCCTTGCCAAGCACCCTCATTACCTACAAAGCGGCAGTTACGGGATAACTGTTTTACCAACCTTCTTAAAACGTCAACAATAAACACAAATACGTCCGTATAAATTCTCTTTCGGTTAAACCAGATTCATGCTCGTGCGCAAAGTGAGATAATCCCCTGTACTGAAGCAAACAAGCTAGTATGAATAACAAGAAAACAATGTAGTACAACTTAAAAAAATATGACCATATGACGTTTAAAATTTTTACGTTGGAGTAAACATTTATAATCCATTACAACATCACAGAAGTTGGTTCTCAACATAATTATTGTTTCCGATTAGATAGCGCAAGGCGTTCCTGTTGCATCTTAGCTTTAAATATTGTTAGCGATATTTTCAGAATTACTAATTTTATTTTGACGCAGTCAGGTTAATGCAGCATTCAGATACGTCAGTTAAGTCAACATCACGTGCCATCACAGGTGATACCGTTCAAATATCAAATGCCATCTAGCGTGTTGCCATAATATTCCTTGACGGTTGTACACATTCTTTCTTGATTCCAAAACATGCCGACGTTTGGGATGGTATTAACGTTATTTAAGTGTTCGTTCATGAATCGACATACGCTACACAAGAGGCTGTTGCCCGGTATACCATCGTAGCAAGTATAGTTTTGTTTCCACGCAAAATACTCATTATATAGGTCGTCGTGTTTGTCTAGCTTGTGTAGGTCTGCCGCTAGTTCCTTCGGTCATGCGAAGTCTTTGATATCAATGTAAGAATGCTTCGGCAAATGTTTCTTGTAGTCAGCACCTCCGAGAACATTCGGCACGATTGGTTCTTGTATGCGCTGCCACAGTTTCTCCGTGATATATTCAGCGCAAAAGGAATTCTCAAACGACAAGTAAAATGTGTGCACTCGCAACAAATCGAGTTCACAAGACCTGCCTTTACCGCACGCGTGACCACCGCACCTACCAACCACATACACGTCGATATGCCGTTTCAGTTCTTCTATGTACTTTTCCCTTTTGCTGTGAGTGTTGCATTGGCTGGCTGCCCACAAGACCAAGCGAAATTTTCCTTCGGCATAGTTAAAGGGGGACTGAAGCGGCCGAACAACCACAGCCCAAACATAAGAACATATAATTTACAGCACTAGTGACCATAATTTGACAAGCACAGCGTCACGGTATATTTTTAATAAATTTTCAAAGTGAGCTACTTTCGACACAGGGCGCCGCCATTCCGCCTGGCCATATTGCTGGTTGTACTCGGGTTTGTTTACAATCACCGGAAGCACGTGTCGGTAGGCGGCGCAGCATAGCTCTTGCAAAAACGGACGAAACGCACTCAAACCAAATATAATTAAACACATTAATGCACTGTATGCCTAATAGATATACCATAATTGTTAGTAAGCATTATTTCACATACTCCCACAAAGGATTCCTGTAGAAAAAGCAGGTTAGAGATGATGAAGTTTGCGTGTCCGCCGGCGGCGAGTTCAGCGGAGTCTGCGGTGGTCACTTTCGAACGCCGATTGTAAGCCTAATTTCGAATGTGACGAGCACAACGAGGCGCTGAACATCAAAACATAAGCTTCGACCAGAGCTACATATAAGTACGCATATAAGTACGCAGCGACGAAGTAAAGTTCGTCGAACTCGACAGGAAAACCGGACATGATTTCCTTATTTGGAATGTGATTCAGCGCGTAGGAAGTGACAAGCCGGCGACTCGGCACTCACGAGTTCCGTCATGTATCGTTACGACTACAATTTAATCCCACAGTTGTATGTCACTGTCTGCATAATACACGAATGTGACCTAAGAAAAGTTTAAATGTAGTAAGAAATGTGAATGTAATAAAATAAATCTATGTGTAGATAGAAGTATTTAATTTGAAATAAAAATGTTTAAAATTCACTGAATTTTTTTAGGTCAACAGATCGCCAGCGAGCTGTACCTAGCGGTGCGTTGGTTGCTAGAACCAGCTCGAGTTTCTAGGTACAAGTAAAAAAAAATGTTTTTGACAAAGACTGGTGGAATAATTTTCTTCAAGATAATGACATAAAAAGAAATGCCAGCTACGACCGTATCAGGCGTATGACGTGTTTGTTAGCGTCGTCATATGCTAATTAGGGTAACCTGGGGCAAGACGGCCCCTGGGGGTAAGACGGCCCCCCGTCTTATCTGAAAAACGAATGAACCCAAACTAACATTGAATAGTGTAGCATGATGCTGCTACCTAGCAAATATTCTTAGCGACCGCAAGGCCAAACGCTACCAAAAATAAGTTCACAAACTGTTTTTCAAGTTTTGCATACCCTGTGATTTAATAATCACTCTTCGGTCAAATTGATGCTAACATGTCTACCGTGTGATGGTAAGCCAGTGACTGGTACTAATGCACTTACAACTATATACGTTTTCAATAATGTTCATCGAAAATGGAAGCGATATTAAAGGATTATGTGTGAAGGTGAAAAAGTTAGCACTGGTGTGTATGGGGCAAGACGGCCCCGTATGAACGGGGCAAGACGGCCCCGGGGCCGTCTTGCCCCGCCATGCAGTACGAATATGGTATGTAAACGCAATAAAGCTGTGATGTATGTATAGCATACACAATAGTTTAAATAAAACGTGAAAGAAAGTCGACGAAAGCAGCGATGAAGAGGAATGGCCTTGTTTGGTGTCCGGAGAACCACTCAGTTGCAGTTGCCCACGAGAAGTCTGGGTTCAATGCAAAGAATGCAATAATTGGGCTCATAGTGAGTGCCCACCAGGGCTCCCGTATTTCATGTGTCCCAACCGCGAATCAGAGTGTGATTAGACAGTAGAGTATGTGCAAGCCATTCGTTAATACAGTTAATGTTAATGAATTTAAGGCTTGTGATGATGCAAATTCCAAAGCTAGCTAATGAGTGTTTTCAGTGACGAGTGTAATGATAATGCAGAATATTGCTTCTAATGACAACTGTAATTTTTAGACATTGTAATGAATGATGAGTGGTTTCGATTGATGATTAGGCTATTGTATCTGCCGCGAAGTATCTGCATGCCAACACTATAATGATTTTAATGCCTGTGATGATGCAGATGCCAAAGGGTGATCGTAATGTCGAGTAATGCGGAGTGGTGATTATTTCTGTTCACGATGAGTGATAATAATAGTAGTAGTTAATGACGGTTTAAATAAATAATGGATAAAACACATTGTTTTTATATAATTACAACGGTTAAACCTAATATTAGAGTAAATAGGCGAGGGGCCGTTTTACCCCAGGCGAGGGGCCGTTTTGCCCCAGGCATGGGGCAAGACGGTTTTATTGGAGCACATTTTAAACTTGCTATAACTTACGTTTTGGTTATTCAATCGTTCAGAGACTTGTGTCATACATAAAGTATATACACCTCAATACTATTAATGCACAATTATGCATCGACAAGTTATGGATACAAAAATACACAACTTTTCCCTTAGGGGGGCCGCGCTGCCCCAGGTTACCCTACTTAAATTAGGGTGACTCGCTAATTAGTCAACAACTGTTGAACAGTCAAGAATCACAGTCATATTACAGGCATTATTTATAATGAATTAACAGAAACAGCAAAATACAAATTTATGTTATTATTTAAATTAGACTGTTAACTGCATTCAATAAAACACTAGTGTATATAATTTTTTTTACCCTATAAATCAACTGATTAAAATCACTAAAGAATTTTTTTTTATTAATTGCTGATTTATAAAGGTAAGATCTTAAATAGCGTAGTAACCAATCCTCAGGATTGCTGAAAGCGCTTTACACTTTATTTCCCTGACAGATCTGTTCATATCATATACCATCTCAACTTCTCTGGGAAGCATCCAGCAATATGCTACAATTAATTCGAAAAAGCTACTCATACACATATCCACCACTGTCTATAGCCATGCAGGTACTCATTTATACAGCTGAGTGAACTGGAAAAATGTAGAGTGAAAAAAAATCCTCAAGGTTTTAACATCACAGCAAAGAATTGCAGACATAGCTGTTGACTTATGAATACTGTCTGTTGATCACTAGTTTGCGTACAATTTAATCTTGGCCATTACATGAGGACACTGTTTTTGACATTATGCAAGCTGAGGATGTACTGTTTATGTGCATTATATCATCAAAGCAAGATACCAGAACGACAAGTAGGAAACGGTGAGCGGCAGCCATGCAGGTTAGTAAAATATTATTGTCATTATGATTATGGTATCATTGTATTTGTTTCTGGTAACATATGTAAATGTGTGCATCGCACAACTTTCTATAAAATAATTAGTTTAACAACAATAAAACATGCTACAGAATCAATCACACTTAACATTGTGTCACTATTAAGTATGTTAATGTATCTATCCAATGACACTACCCATCATAACCCAAGTCAGTTGGCAATATTACCTGGGAACACATTTAATATTTTAATTCATAAAATATCCGTAGAATATTTTATAATTTCATGTATGCACATTCTGTTATTGCTGTAGAATGTGGTCAAAATACACAAAACACATGGAACTTATTTCAATTTTTTTAAGCAACTGTTTTGACATACATAATAAGTCACTACCCTCCAGGGGTAGTATCCGATATTTAAACACTGACAGATTAATACATTTCTAAATAATCTCTAAGACAACAGTTTTGTTTATCGCCCAAAACATTATGCACCCAAATGTGGATCTCACCTTTAAGAATCTGCAGTTTTGCTTTCCAAGTGATAAACAAGCACACATTTTTTAGTTGGGGATCTGAATAGTCTCCTGACAGCAGGTAGTAATATCACTGATCCCATGATTAAAATTAATAGTTACATGGGTGAAAAAACATTTGGAACCTTACATTAGCCCATAGCCTCCATTGTTACTGGAAAGGGTTGCAAACATCATGATCAAAGTACAGCAGAGGACTGCTGTTACTAATTGCCATTAATAGCCTAGTTCAAATTAGGCAATAAGATCACAATCTTAGCAGTGTCCTGTGTTTCCCAGCAAGAGTGAAAAGACTACCCATACCCAATACAAACATCACTGCCTGGACAAAGCCCCACTATCTCTTTAGTGCACTTGCATTTCTTACCAGTTCACAGTCATGTGCTAGAGCATGATGAAAAGACAAACCAGTGCAACAGAGGTCAGGTTTAAATTGAGTGTTTAAATAAAACTTCAAAATGTTTGGAGTTCATGGCTGTTGTAGAATGATTATCGACTAACATGACTAGTATATAGAATCTGAAATGAATAATATTATTGCGTATAACAAAATAAGACTAAAATAAGAATATAAAGTACGAAAATTATATTTTGATAAGGCATGTATTTTGCTTTCAATAGTACCGCAGACATCAGCATTGTTCAGTTAGTTGCAGTTTGTGCAGTTACTGTTTGATAACTGTAAGGTGTCCATAATCACTTCCCAAAATTATTTATTAGGAAAATGGCTAAGAAGTCTATTTAGAAAACCTTATACATTGCAATAAAAAAACTTACATATCTCGAAAAAGACTCGGTTGGACAAAACCCCACCCACAAATGAAACTTACGTATAAAACCCAATGTAAACAAATTTATTCTTAAATTGACATGTGTACTTTTTGAAAATACAAGTATGACTTTGACTATGGCCAAGTAGTTGTCTCTGATTGGACCAAGGAGGACACTGATTGCACGTAACTAACTTAAACATTTTATTTTCTTATATGTGCAAGTAGGCTTGTATAATTGGTTTACCATGTAATTTATGTGTTGCTTATGTAGGAGTGGGTTTGCTTGTTTGTAATGATGTCTGAATGACTCGGGATACACACATATTAAAATATGCCAGGAAGGTTAGTCATAATATAATGGAATCTACACAGAATGCACCATTGAAAAGGTAATGTTCTATTTATTGCATGAATGTTCCCTGATTGAAACGGACGGAACATCACGAAGACCTCAGTTTCATCGGGAACCGTTGACAACACTATCGTACAAATTCCTGCAACACCTAACACACACGCCCGCAACGTAGGTGTGAATCAGATGCACGGTAAGAATCCCGAAGAGACTAAACGCGTTATTCGGATTCTGACGTGGACAGCTACTAGTCGCACATATTGGTTTGGGAGAAAGCACGAAGGGGTGGCTGATTGCAACACGCCTATCCCGTGCGAGTATTCCAACAACCGTTCGTTGTACAACGCAAGCAACGTCATCTTGTTCCATCGTAACTTCCCCAAAGTCGACAGAACGATGCCGTCTTTCCGTCTGTCGCATCAACACTGGATGAAGTTTTACGAGGAGTCGCCCGATAAAATCAAACGATTTTTGAAGAAGCCTCACGTGACATGGTTCAACTGGACAATAGCGTACACGATGAATGCTGACATCGTCTGGCCGTACGGAATATGTCTTCCGAATCGCGAGAAGATCGAGAAAGACCCCAGCAGCGTCACCGACAACATGCGACTTGTCTACGGGAAGAGAACCGACTTGTTTCCCTGGCTAACTGGACATGAAACGTACCAACGTAGTTCCATTAAAGGGGAAGTGAAACACAGCTGTAACATTCCATATACCTAAATGTACACTATATAAGTATACATTAATGGTGGCAGAAGCACATTCACTTATCAGACAAACTGGAAACAAATATTTTTCAATGCCTAAATCGTCGTCATAGAACACTGCGTATCGCCATCTTTATTCCAAGCCGTGTGGTTTGATTACCTCCTATCTAGCCCATGTAAAAAAAAATAGTTTTCCGGTTTTCTTCATAATTAGACATTTCTACGCAAAAACAAAAATATGGTGCCTTATTGTACACGATAGGTGTCCTATGTATCCACAAATAATATTTATTTGCATTCGAAATAAAAAGGTGAAATTAAATACCGACGATTTTGAACCAATGAAACATTTTCATGTTTACGCTCTCTGTTTAGACAGCCTTCAAGGGGCGGGGCTTACGACCGGAAGGTCTATCGGGACTATTTCTTCTTTTGTTTACAAAGATATCGGAAGTGTTTTGCGTTAGACTTAGCCTTAGAAGAGGCGCTAGTGGTTAGTGGTTTTGGATAAATCACAATAGAAAATGGATCCGACAGAGGAATCATTTGTAGCACAAGTGAGAGAAGCATCTGTTGCACAAGTGACACACGTAAAGCCATTTTTGCTTCACCCAGCGTGCGAGCCGAGGTGCGAGATGGCGAGAGAAGATCGCCATGTGATGTGGCATGTTTATGGTCATCTTTGATTTTGGGATCAACGTGCTATAAAACAATGTGAATGTTGCATGGTGTTTGTGTGGATACTGCGTCCCGATGTCGACGCACATCGTTGTATGTTGTCTGGAGATAGCTGACGACCGAGCCAGACCGTGCTGACAGATGCCTGCATGAACCATGACTGACAACGATCGAGTGGCACGACAGCTGTCAGTGACAATGTTGGGAGTATCGGTCTGTTGTCTAAGTGCGATTTGCGTGCAGACTCGTTCGTTCGACCAATAGCTACCCTCGGGGTAGTAGGTAAGTAATACGTAGTTCAACAGGTATCGAAAAGTAATTTAGCACTTCAAACCTAAACAAAACAATTATACTTGTATGGCCACACAGTGTCAATGACATATGTATAATTTAAATAATAAAGTAATTCTATCTTCGAATTCGTAACGTAAATCTATTACAAACTTACTTTTTATTTCTGATAAGATGTTACATGATGTGTGCATCCTTTTAATATAATTAATTAATTTCCAATTTAAAATGCTAATACAATTTGTTTAATTTATGTAAATAATGTTATTTACATATGCATGCTGCCATGCGTGCGTGCGTGCGTGCGTGCGTGCGTGCGTGCGTGTGTGTGTGTGTGTGTGTGTGTGTGTGTGTGTGTGTGTGTGTGTGTGTGTGTGTGTGTGTGTGTGTGTGTGTGTGTGTGTGTGTGTGTGTGTGTGTGTGTGTGTGTGTATCAAGACCACATCATGACAATGAATCATAAATTCATGTGTTTTCAAAATGCTGTAAAAAATTTACATACAAATCATTTGTTTGTAAAATACTGTGATAATTTTATTAGTATTTCACAAACAAATCAACCAATGCGCTGATTTTGTGATGTGATATTGATAAATTACACAGTTTTGCCAATTACTAATACATGGTGTAATTATAAGATAATGATTGTTTACTATAAATCAAATGTCAGAATGTATCGGATAGCTGCATATCATCATTGCACATGTTCAATGGGATGCTTCCATGCAGGCAGCAGGTATGTTATAACAGCCAGGGTGTTTTGCAGGTGCAGAAAAGAGAAATTAATTTGTTCTTGTAAACAACAACAATTTCTCTGTTTCTCATTAGTGGCAGAACTGCTTCAGTCATCATCAGTGATATTGCTGTCATCCGCTAACACATATTCTGCATCACTCTTTTCAGTGTTTTCCGTCTGTCTGTTCCAGACATAATGATCTGAAGATGGCGACAGTGAGACTGGGACATCCAAGGTGTCATCCACATTGACAGGACTGCCATGGTCAGTCGAAGAAGGCATGCAGGACTGCGACGACAACTTCGCATACCCATGGTCCTGATGAATATTCAATGGAACAACAATATTATCTGTAATAATTGCTGCATCGATAAAGTATCGCATTGGCGACATGATCACTGGCTCTGTTTGAGTTTGACACTACACGAGTTAATGGCGTTGCAATGTGACACCCGTACTGCCATGAGGGACAATATCATCTGGTGCACTGGATCCTTTGAAAGTTGTGTTCGGTATTTGTGAATCCTTCATCTGAAAGAATGATACATATGTATGAGGGTATGTATCTTCTGTGATATACATATAAATAACAATGTTTTGACATCTTTTGTTTTCTCATTGCAGTACCTATACATCATAACAATTAAAACTGATTAAATCAACTTATATTATTAGCATTTCGGAAAGTGTTCAGGATCTAATTTTGTGTAGATGCATAGATCTGTGGATATTGTAACTATGCATGAGAAATTTAAATTTTATTGAAAAATTTCGCAGGCCCCATATGGTCCTCCAGGGTTCCCCAGACTATTTTTCCACAATTGTTAAACAAATCTACTTGTGCATGGTTGTTGCATGTGGTGGTGCTGATATACACAAAAAAATCTGTATTTTATTACATCATTCTATGGGCCTCAAAACACAAAGTAATGCTGGTGATTTGGTTTTTGAGAAGGTCCCTTGAAATGACCCCCAGATCAGTTTGATGTATTAGGTATCTGCTTTCTGGCTTGTCTGCTACTGCTAGCCAAGTTCATTGGTCAGCTCTTGTCTCAATGAGACTAGTAGACAGTGGGCTGAGCAGGGTGTTGTGTTTCAATCAGGGAACATTCATGCAATAAATAGAACATTACCTTTTCAATGGTGCATTCTGTGTAGATTCCATTATATTATGACTAACCTTCCTGGCATATTTTAATATGTGTGTATCCCGAGTCATTCAGACATCATTACAAACAAGCAAACCCACTCCTACATAAGCAACACATAAATTACATGGTAAACCAATTATACAAGCCTACTTGCACATATAAGAAAGTAAAATGTTTAAGTTAGTTACGTGCAATCAGTGTCCTCCTTGGTCCAATCAGAGACAACTACTTGGCCATAGTCAAAGTAATACTTGTATTTTCAAAAAGTACAAATGTCAATTTAAGAATAAATTTGTTTACATTGGGTTTTATACGTAAGTTTCATTTGTGGGTGGGGTTTTGTCCAACCGAGTCTTTTTCGAGATATGTAAGTCATGAATTAGTGGCACCGCCTGGTGGACAAGTCACGAACTAGTACTGTCAAAATTCGTGCGTCATATTTTTAAGGCGCCCCCTGGTGGATAGGTCGTGCACTAGTGTACTCGGCTAATCCATCACGTGACTTAATATCATAGCCATCAACTGTGTGTGTGTGTGTGTGTGTGTGTGTGTGTGTGTGTGTGTGTGTGAGTGTGTGTGTGTGTGTGTGTGTGTGTGTGTGTGAGTGTGTGTGTGTGTGTGTGTGTGTGTGTGTGTGTGTGTGTGTGTGTGTGTGTGTGTGTGTGTGTGTGTGTGTGTGTGTGTGTGTGTGTGTGTGTGTGTGTGTGTCTGTGAGTCAATCATACCTTAAGCGAAGCTACTACGTATATCCATATCATACCCGTAATCATTAAGGGCAGGCTATGCCGCAAGTGTTATATGAATGTCCATGTACCTGGTAGCTATAGCCATGTTACAGTGCATGCACGGTGCATGCATGGCAGCTAACACTTTGGGATAAAGTTTTGTAGAAAGATATTATGTACTTGTATAGTAAATTTCAGTAGGATTTGAGTGGATCCAGACCAAATACTTGCAATAACATGATTGTAAGTACACATAGTGTATAGCATCATTGTTTTTAGAATAATTACTATAGATTGTAACTTTTCTCAACTTGCAGAACTGCCGTCCGTCATTGCAAAGATGAAACAGTTCACTGAAGCGGCAGAGGTTGACGAAGAGGTAAAGGCGAGTAAGCCTGCGATGAAAGACACACCACACACTAGCACAACGGCAAAGACAGCAAAGCCAGCTGATAGACCAAGGCATCCAGTACACACAAGAGACGTACGTTAATTGTTTTATGACTTACCATAAGGCCTAATATCTTCAAATTAATAATTATTACTTTACATTTCTATGCCACAATTTAAATTTGTATTTAAAATACATTAATGCAATGTGTTTATAATCAATTTTTAGTAGCTCATAACTATAATTATATGTCTTCATGAATATATCAAATTCAAAATCATGCATGCAGTCAGAATATAATAGAAAACTCATTTTAATCCTTCAAATCAACTGTCTGCCTAGAAAAAGATTTTAATTATATACTATTTATATATATATGTTTATATATATATATATATATATATATATATATATATATATATATATATATATATATATATATATATATATATATATAATTATCGTACCATTTATAAGCTTACATGTGCTTTAACTTATAAGTAAATGTTGTTTTCAGTTATGTGATGAAGCTGGCAACATCCTGGTTGGTGACAGAAGTGAGATTGTCACGGTGTAATCATTCTAATGCAAGAAAACTTGTCAATGATTTGATGACCTGCCTATTTGATAATGATGAAATGGCCAACAAAGGTATGTATGGACAGGTGTGCAATATCCATCGTGCGACAATCAATGCACCAACACAAGCACTTGAGAAGAGAAAGATCGTTGCCATGAAAGGTAATTAAGTTACATATATGTATGTATGTAGGATTGGAAAAAATTGTTAATTTGTGTATAAAAGAAGGGATGGTTTAAAAAAACGTAAGCAACCATGTATATACATATATTTAAAAACTGCTTGTTTGTCTTCTAAATGATTTTCTAAATAATATAAATTAAATATGACTGTTTACTAGTTACATATTATATATGTACAGTTACTTATCATCTGTCAATGTTAATTTGGCATATATAAAAAACTGCTATGTATATTTTGTAATACATAATACCAGAATGCTGGAATATCTTAAAGAGGGAAATTGACTGCGTCGTTGACAAATTTGTCCCCTTGAAAAAACAGGGGAAAAGGTCAAAGAAGAAACACTTATCGAAGGAAGCCATTAGAAAAATCAAGTACAAGCAAATGATGTGGAAGACATATAGACATAATGGAAGTGACGAAGACTATGCCATTTATAAAGAAGCACTTAATCAAGCTACAGCTGAAATTAGAAATTCGAAGAGAAGCTATGAAAAAAAAATAGCTTTCAACATAAAACATGACAGCAAGAGTTTTTATGCGTATGTTCGAAGTAAACAGAAAGTTCAAGATAAGGTCGGGCCACTAGAAGGTAGTGATGGAAACATAATAACGGAGGGATTCTTAATGGCAGAAAACCTAAATGAATACTTTAGTTCGGTGTTTACCAGGGAAGATATTAGTACATTACCAGTACTAGAGACTAAGTTCGAAGGGAGAGAGTGTGACTATTTAGGACAACTAACTGTAACCCCAAAAATGGTAGCTATGAAAATAAGAGATATGAAGGATAATAAATCACCAGGAGTGGATGGGATTCCTCCCAAATTACTACTGGAAATTGTAGAACAAATTAGCATACCACTTGCAACAGTGTTCAATTTGGCATTAGAGGAAGGAGTGGTTCCGGTAGAATGGAAAGAAGCAAACATCATACCATTATTTAAAAAAGGATCAAGAAGCAAGTCAGAGAACTATAGACCAGTGAGTTTAACATCGGTGATTTGTAAACTATTAGAAAGACTAATTAAAGATCACTTGGTTGATTTTCTTGGTAAAAATAAATTGATAAACACATCTCAACATGGGTTTTTAAAAGCGAGGTCATGCTTAACAAATATGTTATGTTTTTTGGAAGATGTCACAAAGTGGGTAGATGAGGGATCACCAGTAGATATAATCTACTTAGATTTTAAAAAAGCCTTTGACAAAGTGCCACACCAAAGATTACTACTTAAAGTAAAGGCCCATGGCATAGGAAATAGTATGATTAACTGGATAGAAAAATGGCTTATTGATAGAAGACAAAGAGTAGTAGTTGATGGGGAGGTTTCAAATTGGAAATCTGTTTTGAGTGGAGTACCGCAAGGATCAGTATTGGGACCTATTTTATTCTTAATATATATCAATGATTTGGATGATGACATAACAAGCAAGGTGTTGAAGTTTGCGGACGACACAAAAGTGTTTAGGAAAATAAAAAGTGATGCAGATAGACAGCTTTTACAAGATGATCTAAATAAGTTGATAGAATGGTCTGAGAAATGGCAAATGCTGTTTAACTTTGGAAAGTGTAAGTGCCTCCACACAGGACATGGGAATGAAAATGCACAATATACAATGGGTGGTACTGTACTAAATACTACTGTAAAGGAAAAGGACTTAGGTTTAACCATTAGTGCTGACATGAAGGTATCAGAGCAGTGTGGAATTGCAGCAGCGAAGGCAAACCAAATTCTTGGATTAATTAGGCGAAATATAGTATACAAAGAAAAAGAACTAATAATACCGCTTTATAAAACAATAGTTAGGCCTCATTTAGAATATTGTATACAAGCATGGAGGCCATATCGCAAGAAGGATATTGATATGCTAGAAAGAGTACAAAGGAGAGCAACAAAAATGATACCAAAACTCAGGAATATTAGTTATGAAATGCGTCTAAAAGAATGTGGTCTAACAACACTAGAAACCAAAAGATTGAGAGGAGATCAGATTGAGGTTTTTAAAATATTGAATAGGTATGAAAATATTGACAGAAATATTTTTTTCACGGTCAAGGAAGAGAGAAGGACTAGAGGACATGGAGTTGCATTAGCAAAGAAGCAGTGTAGACTAGATATTAGAAAATTTTCATTTTCCCAAAGAATAGTAAACGAATGGAACAAATTATCAGCTGATTGTGTAGGTGCTAGAAGTGTTAATATGTTTAAAAATAAAATTGACATATACCTAAGACGGGCAGGGTATACTTAGATAGATAGGTTGGACTCTCGATAAGCCAAACGGCTTCCTTGTCCACCTGCCATCTAGAGTTGATTCTCTAGGTGGCAATCTTGTTAAATCTTGTTAAATCTATACAATATTTTGTTGCCATGGATTGAAGAATGTGTGTTGCTTATATAAGATTTTGTAAAAATAAAACAAGCTAGTTATAAGTTAACTAAGACCTTAGTGTAGATGAAAACAAGTTTCATTCTTATAATTGCACTACATAATTAACGTTAAATGTATATAAATCAGTAAAGAACCCCTTAATAGCTGCTTTAATTAAAAAAAAACAGTAACATTTGTATTCAAGGTAGTGATTGATAATTGTTGCCACCTAATATGCTCGCGAGGTATTTCCGATGCTCGTCCACGATACAAAGAGAGGGTTTGAAGTGACGTTCAACGCCCACTGTAGGACCAAGCTGTCAAATGTGAAAAAGGTGTCCAAGAATGGGTGATCTAGGTTTGGGCGTCGGATTTGATGTACGATCGATCGAGAACAGCACATGTATATTAAACCATTGTTAATTTATCTTGACTACGTTTTCAATTTGTTCTATATGTGCACCTGTGCATAGCTTTTAGCATGCCCATATACTGACAATTACTGACACAATTTGTCCTGTATCCAATATGTCCTATACATATATATATATATATATATATATATATATATATATATATATATATATATATATATATATATATATATAATATATATATAAGCTGTATTTTGAATTGTTTTCAGGAATGCATCAATGGTATGCAATTCGATATAGATCAATTAATGTTATTTTGAATGGTTTCCAATCGTACAACTGCATTGAAGATCATTCAAAATACCATTGGAATGGAATTATGAAATTCACAACAAAAACTTTAACATTTAAAGAAATGGCTGCCATGCAGATAAGAAATGCATATCATTATTGACAGAAAAGTAGTATATATAATTTTAAGATTTTGTTGTCTATTATGGTGTGTTTAGGTATATCTCACACAGTGGTGAAGTCAGAACATACTTTGACATTACTGTATTATAATTAACTTACTTTGGAGCTTTATGTGGAAGCTGAGTACGACGTTTCGATCCGTCAGCTACGGACCTTGTTCACGTACTGGTGTCACGTGTGTTGCCTCAGATTTCGGCGGGGTAATTTGGTTGCAAGCAGATGGTGTCCCTGATCTATGTTCATGGAAGGGGCTCTCTGTCTGATGTATATGGCCTCCTTCACTTTTCTCTTGTGCCAGTTGGATTCACGGGACAGTATTTTTGTGTTCTTCAATGACACTGAGTGTCCTGTGGCCCGGCAATGGTCTCCTACTCCTGTTGGTTTATCCAGGTTCGTGTGTTCTTTGAATCTCTGGCTGAGTATTCTCTTGGTTTCACCTATGTATGTGTGGCTGCTGTCGATGTCACACGTGATGTTGTAGATGGTTCCACATTGGTGTTCTTTAGGTGTTTTGTCTTTAGAATGTACTACCATCGAGCGGATGGTGTGCCCCGGCTTGTGGTACATGTGTATGTTATGCGACTTCCGGCCAAGCTGTTCTGATAATCTTGCCACGTATGGTAGTCCCAGCATAGATCTTCGTGGGTTGTTGTTCGTGTTAGGTGGTCTTTTTGCACTGGATGGTTGATGTGCAAGCGCCCACCCTGGGTATCCGTTGGCTCTCAGGGCATTGTGGACGTGTGCCAGTTCTGATTTCCTGTCTTCAGCTGTGGTGACATACTGCTGTGCCCTGTTGGTGAGGGTGCGTACAACTGAACGTTTGATGGTTAAAGGGTGATGTGACTTGAAGTTGAGGTACTTGTCCGTGTGCGTCGGCTTCCGGTAAATGGTTATCTTCGTGGATCCATCATCTAGAATATGGGTGCTTAGATCCAGGAAGGGGAGCTTGCTGTCTTTCTCAGGTTCGATGGTGAATTTGATGTGTGAATCAATGCTGTTTATGTGTTCAGTGAACTCTTCCACGTCGTATTCGTGAAGTACGGTGAATGTGTCATCCACGTATCGTAGCCACAGTGATGGGGTGCGGTGCTGTAGAGATGGCTACTTTCTCAAATTGTTCCGTGTAGCAATTAGCTACTAGAGGAGATATGGGTGATCCTATAGCTGCACCATGTGTTTGCTGGTAGTATGTCCCATCGTATATGAAGTAGGTCGTATTCAGGCAGAAGTCGAGAAGCTCAACTATCTGAGGGATTGTCATTTCCGTGCGGCTGGTTAGGATGTCATCTTCATGTAATCTCTCTGTGATGACTTCCAGTGCCTTATCCACCGGAACACTGATGAAGAGTGCTGTGACATCATATGACACCCGTTTCCGGCAGGTGGTATTTCTAGGGCTTTTAACTTGTCGACTAGCTCCATGGTGTTCTTGATGCTGTGATAGTTCTTACCCACAAGGGGGTGAGTATACTAGCCAGGTATTTGGCTGAATTGTACGTAATGCTGCCACAGCTGGATACTATAAGCCTAAGGGGTGTGTTGTTTTTGTGTATCTTATGCGTCTCATACAATTTTGTTTTTTTTTCCGACTCTGGGTATAGCTTCCAGTACAGTTTGTCTGAGATTGATCCATTTCTCTTCCACTTCCTTAGGATGTTGATCATTCTGTTATTGTACTTGTGTGTGGGGTCTTTGCTAAGTCTGGCGTACGTGTTCGTATCCCTCACCGTGTCAGTCATTTTCTCTCTATATTCGGCAGAGGTCATGATTACCGTGGCTCTACCTTTGTCTGCAGGGAGTATGATGATGGAATTGTCTTTTTTCAGTGTCTATAGAGCTACCCTCTCCCCCTTACTGATGTTAGATTTAAGGTGTTTAGCTCATTTGATGGTACGTACAACCTTCCCTGTGAGTTCGTATGTCACTGTCTCTGTCATATATTTCGCAACTACCTCAGTGCCGGCTATGATTTCTTCAACCGGGAGGGCCGTCGGGGTAATGGCGAAGTTTAGACTTTTACTAAGTATAGATCGTTCATCATCACTGATCTGCCTATCGCTCAAGTTCATTACCCACCTGTATGTGTCTATGTCGGTGTCTGTCACTTCTTTCTTAGTTTGATATTTGTTGTAAAGTCTCTCGAACTTGCTTTGTTGTCGTGACCTAGTTTCCTCGAACGTGTGTCTTTGCGCAGCCGTGAACAGTCGTTCCGTTTCCGCCATTTCGTCACTGTTCAAGATGGCTTCCAGCTGTTGTTTATCCGTTGTTAGGGATTCGTTCAGTTTCTTAATCGTGTATGTACAGTGCCGTATGCGTACTCCGAGAAGTTGTAATTCTGCTTTCTTTTCGATGTGCTGCGGTCTTACGCCAGTTAAGTTTGTAGTCATGCTTATGCTTGTCGGTGTGATTTTATATCGACGGCATCTAAGCCATCTTATATTGATTCGTTTGTGATTTTCCCATCAGGCGATCTTTCTCACCGTCTTTTCCACCAGTACGTGAACAAGGTCCGTAGCTGACGGACCGAAACGTCGTACTCAGCTTCGACATAAAGCTCCAAAGTAAGTTAATTATACTACACTAAACCATTCTTGGAGCAATGAACAACATATTTACTATTATACTTTGACATTGTTTAGTTACCGAAATCCAAGATGGGCGCCATCAAAGACCGTCAAACATGAAAACGTGCATATCGGTATCTGGTGTATATTCCGTAGTTTTCAGAAGTATACGCAATGGTACTGTCAAAACAAATTAACAACATTACGAAAGACAAGCATGCATGGTGATAGTATACACATCCAATGAACACTGGTGATTTAACAAGCCTATCACCTGTACCGACATAGAACCTTTGTTACATATTAAGTAGAATATTGGGGTACGGGTCAAAACGGCGACAAATCCACAACGGTGACAGCCAAAACGGCGACACACCAAAACGGCGACACACCAAAATGGCGACACACCAAAATGGCGACACACCAAAACGACGACACACCAAAATGGCGACACACCAAAACGACGACACACCAAAATGGCGACACACCAAAATGGCGACACACCAAAACGACGACACGCTGAAACGGCAACAAACCCAAACTTACTGCCGTAAGGCACGAAATTATGGTTTAAAAATAAGTCTATGTGAAACAAATGTCATACTAATTTGCCGGTGTACATATACTCCACACTATCATGCACGACGTCACACAAATGCACACATGCACACATACACGGGCGTACCCACACGTCAATCAACAAAACAATTGTATGTCAAAGTTTACCTTTAACCCTGTATCTCAAGAATAATGGGACATCCATATTTTGAGGTGGACGCATTCCCCTGTGACGCTGAAGTAGTGTCGTTTAGTGAGAAAGCCGATTTTAAACACATTTTAAACACGTTCAATACAACCTGTCTTGATGTTAAAAATTGCCGCCACAAAGCAATATATTGCTATATATAGCATAACATAACGTTTTTTTCCGGACAACCCGTGCATAGAAAACATTGCAAACTATAGATACCCGTAAAGTATATTCCAGAGCTCTCTTGAGATTACCTGACTAGTGCTCTATTGTACACGGAAAATAGAATGTCGCGCATGCACTTGCATTTGAAAACCACTCCAAGACATGGAAATCTATAGCTCGTGTACGACTAATATATATCATACTGGAATTTATTTATTGCCATTAGTGCTTTAGTGATTCACTTTCCGAAACATCACAGACATGATTCTGCAATTGTCCAACAACTCAAAAACGAAGTACGTCATTATAAAGTTAAATAATAAATATAATTGTGTTCGAATAATTAAGTATCCTGAACACAACACTGCACCCAACATCAGTTACACAATTATCAGTGCGTCGTATTGTATATTCGTGTGAACTGCCCGGACATGTACAACATGTACAATATACTGCCAAAATATCAGTTATTGACAAATGTGACGTCTATTCGAAGAAGGATCAGACCGTGTCAAAACAGGTTTCGTTGTCTTCTATTTCTTGCAATAACCTGTCCTTCTCCTCTTTAAAAGCTTCGCCTCATCTACCTTGCGTCTGGAATACAACAATATCAGTGGTCGTCAACGGCACCTTTATAAACTGGCCAAGAGAGCAGATGCCCAGCAAGTAGAATAGAAAAGAAGGCGAGAAGACCGAGATTACGGCCGGAGGACTGCGAGAAGACGGACCTGGAAAGAGTGGGAGAGGAATGGAGGCCAACAGCAAAAGTTACAGACAATTGGAGAATGTTAATAGAACACGTAGTGAGAGAAAGGAGAGGAAGGATATACGTATATGCGTAATACTTGTAAATGTTAGTGTTGTCATAGAGGTGATGGTATAGCTTTAAGTATCATGTTAATTATGGCATTTACCCGTAATTACAATGAACAGCATTTATAGCGAGGTAAGCTGGACAACACAGCCGCTGAAACAACCTGTCCAAAAGGACGCCAAGCGATTGTGTCTCAACGCAGTTCGTCAATGTGCAGAAGATAATGTGCAAGAACGACAGTACAATGTATCATATGAAGTGACATGGAGTTACAGTTGCATTTTAGTAGCACATCTTTGGAGGTGATGCAGTGTTTATGGAAGCACCGGCCCGTCATAAAGGCCGAATAGCCTCGCGACGCAATTATTCAGGGTGTAAAGATGACACCCCGTCTGGGTCGCGTGCGCGGGGGTGGCCATCGTCACAGCGTGGGTGTGTGTGTGTGTGACATGTTACGTCATGTCAATGCGCTCGCCAGAATCAGAAGTGATATGTCTGATTCGATGATGAAGTAGTAAACGCTCGATTCCAGATACATATTCGAATGTATTCATCGCTACGATTTCAGTATCATACAATCGACTACACATACAGTGTATTGCTTTTGCAATACGTAAGTACTACAATATTGAATATAAACTCAAAGCCTTGCAATCCCTACTGTTCTTCGGATATCTACAAAACCTCTACAATTTGACATGTTTTAAACGTAGCCGCATAATAATAAGTTCATGGTGAAAATATGAGCATCAGTCTCATATTATAATAGTGAATTTGAAACGCCAAAATGGTAGACCGTAACTCATCTTCGAACGCGTTCGGTCTCCCCGTATCTCCCAAAAATCTCTCTATTTCAATGCTCAAATCTCTCCCAAGTATCCCTGCTTCTTTCTCACTGCACATGCGCAGCCATGACCGCTTGTAACGATAATTCACGTATTGTCCTTTAAAGGTTATCAGTTATCCCAGATTGCTCTGCTTCCCGCAGATCCGTAGTTAAACTGTTCACGTATAACCGTGACCGTTTACAAACGTCGGCCCTACGTATTCGCCCATCCAGGGTGCTCCAGGGTGGGGCAGACCACCCTTCTGAGCGATTAATCATATACAAGGTTGCACGAACTGGGTACCAGTCGCTATTCTCTCCGTTTTATAAACACTTCTGTCTCCCTAATGTGAAACTTGTTTTCTTAGTACACGGGCGTCAACCCGTTCACTGTTTGTCTGAGTAGAGTGTTTCCTTATGTCTAACGTGCTAGTCTACGATTATATAAAGTGTCTTTCTACATGTCTAGTAGCCAGTACAAGTAGCCAGTACATTGATTATATAATTAATATGATTAAATATTCAAAGCTAAGCAGTGCATTATCATTATATATGATTAAATATTCAAAGCTATGCGGTGATTCTTTACAAGGGGACACGACGCAATTATTAGCGTCGTGACTAATTTCTATTTTCGACACGACGTAATTCGAATTGTGTCTTGTCACTAAATGGCGTCACAACGCAATTCGATTTACGTCGTGTCAAAAATACGAGTTGGTCGCGACCCAAATAATAGCGTCGCGTCAAAAATAAGAGCTGGTCGAGCCTCGAAATGCTCGTCGTGCATCAAGTCAACCAATAGGGCTTACCCAGCAAACAACGACCCGTGATTTCACGTGTTCAGTAAGTGAAGTCACGAGTTCAACTGGCTCAATTCACGTGTTTTCGGTACGTGAATTCACGGGATTCTGTCGACAAATTTGGTGTGTCGACACGTGTTTACTGCTCGTGAAATCACGATTTTTTCCATTCGTGAAAAACACGTGTTTTCTGCACGTGTATTCACCTGATTGCCGTACGTGAATTCACGGGATTCTGTCGACAAATTTGGTGTGTCGACACGTGTTTACTGCTCGTGAAATCACGAGTTTTTCCATTCGTGAAAAACACGTGTTTTCTGCACGTGTATTCACCTGATTGCCGTACGTGAATTCACGGGATTCTGTCGACAAATTTGGTGTGTCGACACGTGTTTACTGCTCGTGAAATCACGAGTTTTTCCATTCGTGAAAAACACGTGTTTTCTGCACGTGTATTCACTTGATTGCCGTACGTGAATTCACGCGATTCTGTCAACAAATTTGGTGTGTCGACACGTGTTTACTGCTCGTGAAATCACGAGTTTTTCCATTCGTGAGAATCACGTGTTTTCTGTACGTGTATTCACCTGATTGTCGTACGTGAATTCACGAGATTCTATGAACACATTTGGTGTATCGACACGTGATTACGTCACTAAAATCACGTGTTTCTGTACGTGTATTCACCCGATTGTCGTACGTGAATTCACAGGATTCTATGAACACATTTGGTGTGTAGACACGGTCCGACGCAGAAGTCAACTGATACCTAGTATAGATTAAGACAGACCAACTCGTTGGACACAACAATTTTTATTTAAAGCAAAGAATAGCTTATAATAGTTAAACATCACGTCCTCAGTGTGCATAGCCAACTAAAATAGTCTACAAATAACTTTAAAACATGCACCTAACAACCAGGCTGCCATCAACTCTCATCTACACTAACAGTAGGGGAAGTCCAGAAGGGGTGTAGCCATATTATTCGCCGCTCGCATCACTGTCGACAACTACGTCATGGCCTAGGTCGAGTTCGCCACCACCTTGCAAGTCCGCTGCCACCTGCAAGTAACATATACGTTCAAATAATGTATTTAGTCATTTGGGAAACTAAAATTTCTGTCTGATATGATGAATCACGCATTTCTTTGACATCATGGTCAAGACGAATAATTCTAGCCATAAATCGTACCATTTGGTCAACTTTCAATTAATTAATTTTTAATTAAAATCTGGCGTATGTTCAATTGGGAATTAACACAGCAAGGCTTATTTGTATTTACCCAGAATAAAAAAAGATACACACACATATCCATATACACACACGCGCGCGCGCACACCCACACACCACTTTTGATATACGATTAACTATGGGTTATTAGCTAAATTTGAGATAGGTATAGCTGAAACATGTATTGAGGAATTCATATTATGTCTCTAAAATGTCTATTGTGTATCTACCTTAACGTCTTTCCTTTTTGAATAAGACTTCAGTACTTCTGCTGTGTCTCTGAACAAATCCCCACTGGCTATGTCGAGCCGTCGGCCGGCTCCTATAACAGAAGAACAAAGTTGCATTACAGATTGGAAGAATCATTTTCAATGTTATGCTAAACACGTAGGCGTGGTTGAAATGCCCCCCCCCCCCCAAGCATGCCACTATGTTCAAGTCCCTCGACAGATTTCTTACGCTTTGTATGAAGTTAGCTGAAGTAAGCTCTAAACTGATTTCGCCGTACCACCGATATGTACAGTGCATACACCTCCTCCACTCGCGACAGAACCCACGAGCTCCAAGAATCACATATAACCACTCTTCCAACCATTCTGTAGAGCCGCTGATCTTGATGAGCATGGCGTGGACATTGAAATAGTTTACACATTTATTTAAGATTTTTTATTTCAGGCTGTGTGAGAGTTCAGTTCCCTGAGTAACACGTTGAATCCCTGGGGAGAGATTTAGTATGGGGTAAATACGTCACGTGAAGAATGTATCAATACAGAAAACTGTACCTACAATTTCCATATTAAATGTGCACATACATGGAGATTGTTGCTATCGGTTTTTATTAGTTTTTACAAAACTTATATTTATGTGAATGTTATAACTATTCGATAAAACTCACAATTGTACATATGATATTTGTAGTATATTTATACCCTATTTTTAATAATTAATTTAATAACATATTCAGAAAATATCACGACTTATTTATTCATTTATTTTATTTATTTATTTGTATTACCCACTTATTTATTCTTTTATTTGTACCCCATAATTGCTGTAATGGTATTTTATGTATTGCACTCAAGCCCATGTATTTCTATTCGCATAATGTTTACTTATGACCTGATCCAGTATCCGTTTATATAAACACACTATGCATACTCACTCGTTATACATGTGTACAGCGTCAGCGACACGAAGCATCGTTTTGTTTTATTCGTTGTGACGCCATTCAGGATGACCCGGCGTGACTGGCCACGAGCACTAAATAAATTTAGGATCTGCAGCACAGCCAGTTTTTCAAACATCGTTCTCACGATATTCCTGCTTTTTGTATTGGTGCCTGGCTGCACAGTCAGAAAATTTACCTAAACGAAGAAAAGGCAAAACATCATCCATCATAATTATCAGGTCCACATATAGCATGTGCGCATTAAAAACAGATTTTACATAAATTATAATTAAATAGCATGCACGTACTACATAATATTATCATCCTCGCGCGCCTGGCACATCCCTATATAACTTCAGGTGATTTCAGCCACACGCGACTCCATAAAAATGACTACATACTTAAGAAAATAACAAAAATATACTTATTATTACTGATGTATAAGGCTATTCCTTCGGGGTTGCATTAGGTCGTGCAGCTTGCCTCCATCGCAAAGCCTGTTCTTAATAGAAACACAATAATAAATCCTATAACATGATTTAAGATTACTTGCCTATACCCTCATATATTCTAATTTCCCATTTACCTTTGTGTAATTGGCAACGGTTTGTCTTTACTTTATATGGTAAAGTTATTGTGCAAATAATACACACACACACACACACACACACACACACACACACACACACACACACACACACACACATATATATATATATATATATATATATATATATATATATATGTATATATATATATATATATATATATATATATATATATATATATATATATATAATAAATTCATGCCACAAATATATCTTTGTTAAGCTAGAAATGTACAAAGGTTTACCACAAAATAAATGATTAAATAAACGTACCTTCTCCACTTGAGTAGCTGTGCTACTCTCTAAGTCCTTGTAACTGTCAATGTTGATGATGATATAATATATTTATTCAGGATGGCTCAGCTAAATACAGTGCACATTAAAATATACACTAGATTTCTTTTCAGTGAGGTCCTCATACGTGTACAATCGTACAGTCATGCAATATAAGAAAATATAAAATAAATATAAAGAATATAAAAAATGTAAAATATATGACGTAACAGACATAAGATATAAATTAAGTTAAAACATAAAATCTACATTAAGATAAAACATGGTATGACTCCTAGTTAAGTTGCCAACAACACAGTTTGTTGAAGTACTCTATATAAGGTGATTAAAACATGTCTTACATTTATCTTTGAACTCTTTGTAGCTTTGACTAGTTTTGACAGTGTTATTTAGAGTATTGAAAAGCACAGCGCCTTCGTAGCAGAAAAGATTCTTACCTGCATTGCAGGTGACACGTGGTATAAACAGATTACAGTTAGCATTTCTGGTCGAGTAGGAGTGAAAGTCTTTGGCACGTATAAATTTGCCACGGAGATATGAGGGTACATCCCCCAGCAGGCATTTGCCAACCATTAACATTTTGTGTAGCTTTATTTTATTTTGGGATGTTAGCCATCCGAGTGAGCTATGCATGGTTGATATGTGAGTCCGCCGCCTACATCGTAGAATGACTGTGCACGCTTTGTTTTGTAGTTTTTGTATTCGTTTAAGATTACTTTGAGGTCCCTTGGACCACATGATGTCCCCGTAATCGATGATGGGGGCTATCATAGTTTTGAAGAGAGTGTTTGCGGTGGTTGTAGAGATGAAAGGCCGAATTCGTGACTGCACACCGATGCGTTGCGATATTTTTTTACTGATGCAGTCTACATGTTTTTTCCAGTTTAGAGAAGGATCAAACCAAAGGCCCAGGTATTTGAAGCAACTGACTTGTTCCAAAGATTCCCCGTTAATGTTGAGTTTAAGTCCCCCCTCTCGTTTCGACAGATGTTGTTGAGTACCAAAGAGTATTGTTTTAGTTTTGTTTGCGTTCAGAGTCAATCTATTCACATTGAGCCACTTGCTGACGGTTTCTAAGTCATCATTCAATTGCATCTGGGAGTTTTCTATACATTTCCCAGAGACAAAGAATGCTGTATCATCTGCATACAGAACCACCTTACTGTGCTTAACCACGCTCGGTAGATCATTGATATACAGGGTGAATAGCAACGGCCCTAATACTGAACCTTGGGGCACACCAAAATTGATTGGTAACACACTGGATGCAGCTTCGTTAAATCTTACATGTTGTGTACGGTTAGTAAAATAATCCCTAAACCAAAACAATTCTGTTTCCTGGATACCTATGGCAGAGAGTTTATGCAACAATATATTTGTATCTACAGTATCAAAGGCTTTCTTTAAGTCAAGGAATATAGCACCTGTGATGTTACCATGTTGTCTTTGATCATATAGGTAGTCAGACACATCAAGCAGAGCTGTGGTTGTTGAATACCCAGATCGAAAGCCTGATTGAAACGGATTTAGGATGTTATGCTTAGTGACGTGGGCATACAGTTGGTCATGGATCAGTCTTTCAAACATTTTCATGCATAAAGGAAGTACAGATATTGGTCTATAGTTAGAGGTATTCTGACGATCTCCCTCTTTAAAAACAGGAGTCACGACTGCCTGTTTCCACTCACTCGGGATCGTTCCTGTCAACAGTGAGAAATTATATATAGTTGCCAAAGGAAACGAGAGTTCATTGGCGGCCACTTTAGGTGATCTAGCCATGATATTGTCAGTGCCGTGTGCTTTTGAAATGCTAAGTCCAGAGAGTAGCGTCATCACCTCAGATGCAGTTATAAATTTAAATTTAAAAGACTCGTAGCCTGATGATGGGATGACAGGAGGGTCTGCCTGGTTAGCAAACTGAGTAGCCAGGTCACTGCCGACGGTCGTGAAGAAGGTGTTAAACGCATTGGCAATTCCCAGCGGATCAGACACCTCCTCGTCCCCCACCATCACACTTACAGTCGGGATAGATGTAGACTTGGGAAGCAATTGTTTTATGTTAGCCCATAATGATTTTGGCTTATTGGCACTTTCTCTGATGATTGTATCATAGTAATCTTTTCTAGCATTTCTTAAACAGGTTCTCGTCTTATTTCGTTGGACTCGGTAATTTTGATAGTTACTAGGTGATTTCGAACGTATTGCAACTCGTCTAAGGTGATCACGCTTGTACATTTGTTCTCGCAAATCAACGGTAATCCAGGGCATGTCACTACCACGTACCCTGGATTCTCTTAGCGGTGCATGAGTGTTTGTAACATGTAAAACAAATGATTTAAATATATCCCAAGCAGAGTCTATTGTTTTAGACTGCAGTAATTCATTAAGTGGGAAGTTTGCACAATCATCTTGGTATTTAGCCTCATCAAACATTTTCCAATTCCGAGATGTTACATACTTAGGAGGCAAATGGTGTCACTAGGGATGTAATCACTGAAGCCTCTCCATGGGTATGCACATATAAACCCAATGCACATATAAACCCAATTCTTAAGAAGACAACTCTATCAAAAGAAGATCTAAACAGCTACAGGCCTATTTCTAACCTTAGCTTCATTTCCAAAATACTCGAAAAGGTTGTTGCAAATCGACTTACTTCTCACATCAACATAAATGGTTTAACCAATGCATCACAGTCTGCGTACAAACAATTTCACTCAACAGTAACTGCTCTTTTAAAAGTACACAATGATATAAACCTTAACATTGATAATGGCAAAGTTACTGCACTGACCCTGCTTGACCTATCCGCCGCTTTCGACACCATTGACCACGACATTCTCATTACACGCTTATCAACGTGGTACGGGATATCTGGCACAGCCTTGAGCTGGTTTACTTCATACCTTACTGACAGACGGCAAGCCATTAAAATAGGTAACTGCTTCTCAGACATGCTGCCCACCTCTTGTGGTGTCCCCCAGGGTTCTGTTTTGGGTCCGTTGCTTTTCACTCTGTACACAACACCATTAAGCTCAGTTATCCAGAGTCACAACCTGGATCACCACCTTTATGCAGATGACACACAAATCTATGTTTCTCTGACCACACCAGATACTTGTCGCTCCCTAAACCAGCTCAGGGATTGTCTCCAAGATGTCTCCCTTTGGATGAAAAATAGTAAATTAAAACTAAATGCAGATAAGACCGAATTTCTCATCATTGGTACCTCAACGCAGCGGGCAAAACTCAATGGCTTTTTCCCGACACATATTCTGAGTCAGAGTATCACACCAGCCGCCTCAGTTTTAAATCTCGGAGTAACGTTTGATGAAAACTTCAATTTCAAACAACATATCTCGAAAACATGCCGTTGCTGTTTTTACCATATCCGTGATCTTCGCCGTATCCGCCGGTTTTTATCACTTTCCGTTGCTAAAACCATCGCCACAGCTCTAGTAAGCAGCAGACTCGACTACTGCAATTCCCTCCTTTATAATACCGCAAACAAGGACATAGCAAAACTTCAGCGTGTCCAAAATTGTTTAGCAAGGGTAGTCACGCGTTCTCCTCGTTTTTCTCGCTCGGTGCCGCTTCTAAAATCACTGCATTGGCTACCTGTGCACTATCGCATCATTTTCAAAATTTGTACAGTAGCCTATCAAGCACTCTCATCTACCCAACCAGCATATCTAAATTCAATGCTAACTCCAACGAAAAAATCCAGACAGCTACGCTCAACCAGTAGTAACCCTCTTTACATCCCTCGGGTGAAAACGAAAGCCGGGACCCGAACTTTCTCGGTTGCCGCACCAACGGTGTGGAATTCGCTTCCGGCCAGTGTTAAATCACAAGGTAATATAGTTTCATTTCGCCGACATCTAAAAACCTATCTCGTTAATGCTGCCTATCCTCCTTAGCCTCCTAGCTTTTCCATCCATCCGTTGACGACTCACGCATTGCTTTCGATTATGAGATTGATTAATCCCCTGGTTTTGTCGCGCCACTGAGCTTGATTTTCGAGGATATTGGCGCAAAAGAAGTTACTATTATTATTATTATTATTATTTAGCTGGGCTAAATTTAAGGACCCTGGAGTTCATTGACAGTTCAATTCAAATTTAACTATGCGAGAAAAAGGCTTTGGTGTAGTTTTCTTACAAAATATATACTAATATTGTATTTAATATATTTTCACAAACTGGAATTTCTTTGGGTGTTCGAACTGTTTCTTCTAAAGATTAGTTTTTTTCATATTTGTTTTTAAAAACACTTATTTTCAGAGAATATTATGTAGGTACACCCTTCGCTGTGTTTTAGTAGGCCCTATGGCGGACCGCGGGACAATCGGATTACAGTGGCGCACAGAATATATTGGAAACATTTAATAAATATAAACACATCTAAACTCGCCCAAATTATCTACAAATTATATTCATCACAATTAATGCG
Organism: Oasisia sp. SBJ-2009; assembly: GCA_964017155.1. Classification (NCBI taxonomy): domain Eukaryota; kingdom Metazoa; phylum Annelida; class Polychaeta; order Sabellida; family Siboglinidae; genus Oasisia; species Oasisia sp. SBJ-2009. The sequence goes on from OZ024854.1 coordinate 56,002,760, forward strand.
ATAGGTATTAAATTAGTTTTGCATATATTCATATTTTTGAACGATATACAAAATTATATTTACTGCCAAACCTTTGCTGCATAACGACATGGCCTATCTTGGACGATATGTCTTGACTAATGCAGCTAGGGCCTCTTGTCATACTATCTTCTTCTTTTTTATTTATTGACCGTTCTTTAGGTAGGTTAATTTCCTCCTAAAAACCCTTCCCAATGTCAATAATAGTTCGCTATGATACTTATACAAATACACGGGCCGAGTTGTCTCTGGGAGGGGGCCGAGTTGTCTCACACTGGGCCTGTTTATTGCACCAGCCGCCGTGGCTAGCTGGCATTGTCGACTTATCAAACAGCATATATGCCTCTGCGTGGACTGTGACTAATGAGAACCCCTGCTGCTCTGGCACAATCAGGACATGAACGTGTCAGATGTCTGTCTACAAGTCAGATGCAGAAGATCAGGTAAACATTGTTTTTAATGTTGATGTTTTGTAATTTAAAACTACACCTAACTAGCGGACCCCCGGTTAATGCGGCCACCGGCCAGAATTGCACCGAGTTGTTGGACTGCGCCGTGGCCACAAATTACCCTTCTCCGATGGCGCTGTTGACTCAGAGAGTTGATACAGCAGGTCGGCAGCAAGGCTATTGACAGATAACGCCAGACCACTCTTGATGTCTTTGTTCTTCGTAAATAAAATGATGTTTACTGTTCGTATGTTTTCTTGTTTCATGCTACATTCATCGACGGTTACCCTACCCAGAGGCCACCCGCCTTATACGGGCACTTTAGATGTGTTATAGCGCTGTGTGTAGCCTAGCTTCAGGTGTCTTTTGATCGTTGTATGTATGTATGTATGTATGTATGTATGTATGTATGTATGTATGTATGTATGTATGTATGTATGTATGTATGTATGTATGTATATATATATTGTACATATGGTGTATTTAATGTGTTGCTGTGATAATATGGCTTATTACTACTGAAAGGCATTCGATTTATATGTGTAGTAAACATGAAATAATTTAATCCAAGCGTAATGTAATGTCACAGAAGTAGAACTTTCTAGCTGGTCGCCCAACTTTATATAACATAAAACTGTATTTCAAAGAGGTGAAAGTGAATTGAATTTGTGTTCTCTAAAACACTTAAATTACTGAAGGTTGATTTGTAACCTGCAACTTGTTTTATAATCAAAGTCAAACTAAACTACTGAACAACACACGCCTGAAACAATCTACACACTGCCCATTTGTGAGGGTAATTATCCTCCACTGCAGCTGTGAAAAGCACCCTCCTGGCAGAACGCAAATTAAACGCACGCATTGATGTCAGCAGGAGTCGCAAAAGCAATAAACTTACCACTGCAATCATGACAAGAGCATGTCATTCGATCCACTAAGTTGGATAATGCATATAGGGAGAGATTGTTGTGATATGATAGTTTTCCTCACTGAGCAACATCGCAGGACTTGGGTTGTGTTCTCCTTTCTTTGCTGCTTTGTACCAGTAATAATTCGATAAGTTTTATCAGTATTAATGTGTGTGTGTTCGTGCGTGCGTGCTTGTGCGCGTGCGTGCAACATATTTCTTTGTTTAAATTATTTGCCTGCGTTACATTTGTACATTAGTTTCTTCTGTGTATTTAATATGTAGGAAACATAATATATTAGAATACACAACTGCTGAACGGAAATACACGTGATTCCCTTCCCCTATCCTACTCCCAAAAACAGAACCACCAATCAAAAAACACGAAATTCGTTGTGTGTACATTTAATAACTGTTTTAACAAAAATTTAATATATGAAGTACATTGCTTTGATACAGCACTCGTGTATGAGTAACTTGTATAAATGTATTTCCAGATTAACAATCCACAATGACAATACTTTCATCATTAAGCCTATGTTAAATAGCTAGTGCGTAAACAATCATGTCTCGCTCGTAACCATAACAAGGAACAATGATTTCCCCATGAATCTATTTATCGTTGAGAAGTTCAAGCAAACCAGGCACAAACAGCACGACAGTTATGTTTGTTCATCTGTTTGAAGGTACGAAACATTGTTAAAATAATTACTTACTGGAAGGTTGACAGTTGAACTATATCTAACGTCCCAACCATCTAGATGTTGGTGAGATCTATATCTGGCAGAAATGTAACACACCGGAATGGCTGTGTTAGAAATGACAGTGTTTTCCCTCTACATGATGTTACGATTGGAATACTCACATCCTTAAATCGTCTGGCATCCTCACAAGACGTCACATTGCCGATATTATCGACAATGATTGCAGTTGTTGCATTGAAGGTACCGCCTTCTAATGTCTTCCTTTTCCTATCCAGTTTGTCCATTGCAAAGATACGTTGATTGTGAGACATATTTTTTGTTCTCCGGAATGTCTTGCTCTATCTGTTGCATGATTGTGGCACATTGTGACGTTAGCTGACGTTTAAGAGTGTTATAATTGATTCCTGTACCAAGTCTTTTATTCAATGTGATCAATGCTTTAATTGCTCCGAGTCTGGTTGTACACATGATATGCAGTGGCAATGCCCAGAGGGGTGACTATTCCTGAAACATGTTGTATGAGTTGCTGGAACACTATGAGTTTTTATTTTGTGTTGGTTCATCAACTGATATCCGTCCTGAGCTGTCAGCCTTTTCGTCCCCCTGTGGTAATCGTGTTTTCGTGCAGAGAAGCATGGCAGTGAAGTTGAAGAGAGATATTGGAACCATCTGTTAAGCAGCAGCGAACGATACCTCGGTTGTCTGTTCACGTCTTCTCTCTCTCCTGCACATATCAATACATGATTGTCTGGCTCCAAAATCCTGAACCTATCAAGAGCATCATCTAGGGGTACATATGATGCGCAAATGAACCCAAAACCGCAACTTTCGTTTAAAGAAAATGCGCTTGCCGAACCTTTGTTACTCGTACCGCTAGAACCGTACCAATGTCCCCAGTTAGACACGTGTATGAACACGTGAATTCGCGTGAATACTCGTACCGCTAGAAGCGTACCAGTTCCCCCAGTTAGACACGTGAATGAACTCGTGAATTAACGTGAATACTCGTACCGCTAGAACCGTACCAGTTTCCTAAGTCACACACGTGAATAAACCCGTGAATACTCGTACCGCTAGAAGCGTACCACTTTCCCCAGTTAGACACGTGAATGAACACGTGAATTCGCGTGAATACTCGTACCGCTAGAACCGTACTAATTTCCCGAGTTAGACACGTGAATGAACTCGTGAATTAACGTGAATACTCGTACCGCTAGAACCGTACCAGTTTCCCCAGTTAGACACGTGAATGAACTCGTGAATTAACATGAATACTCGTACCGCTAGAACCGGACCAATTTCCTCAGTCACACACGTGAATGAACACGTGAATTAACGTGAATACTCGTACCGCTAGAACCGTACCAGTTCCCCCAGTTAGACACGTGAATGAACACGTGAATTAACGTGAATACTCGTACCGCTAGAAGCGTACCAGTTCCCCCAGTCAGACACGTGAATGAACTCGTGAATTAACGTGAATACTCGTACCGCTAGAACCGTACCCGTTTCCCCAGTTAGACGCGGGAATGAACACGTGAATTCGCGTGAATACTCGTACCGCTAGAACCGTGCCAGTTTCCCTAGTTATACACGTGAATGAACACGTGAATTAACGTGAATACTCGTTCCGCTAGAACCGTACCAGTTTCCCCAGTTAGACACGTGAATGAACTCGTGAATTGACGTGAATACTCGTACCGCTAGAACCGTACCAGTTTCCCTAGTTAGACACGTGTATGAACACGTGAATTCGCGTGAATACTCGTACCACTAAAACCGTACCAGTTTCCCCAGTTAGACACGTGTATGAACACGTGAATTCGCGTGAATACTCGTACCGCTAGAACCGTACCAGTTTCCCCAGTTAGACATGTGTATGAACACGTGAATTCGCGTGAATACTCGTACCACTAGAACCGTACCAGTTTCCCCAGTTAGACACGTGTATGAACACGTGAATTCGCGTGAATACTCGTACGGATAGAACCGTACCAGTTTCCCCAGTTAAACACGTGACAGATCACGTGAATTCACGTGAAGACACGTACCAGTGAAACCGTACCAGTTCTGACCCAGTACGACACGTGTCAAACTCGTGACAACAGACAGAACACGTGTATTCACGTGAATACACATGAAAACACGTACTGGTGGAGCGGTACCAATTATGAACCAGTATGACACGTGTCAACTGGTTCAGAAATGGTTCCTTGTTTGCTGGGTATACGTCTCGCGCGCGAAAACGAGGCTGTGGGCAGTTGGGGGCAGGAAATTCATATTCTCCATGTTAACATATAGGACTTTGTTTTGTTTTTGTTTGTAATAATCGAACTGTTTCCAAGTAGCGTGTTTCCGTTATATTGTCCGAAGGATTATTACAAGCAGAAGCAATGGAACACTTTGCCGGTGACAATGATCACGGAAATCCTGATTTGTAATCGATTATTATGGTGGTTGCCATGGCATTAGTGGCAAGTGTTTGTGTTTGGCGATCTTGACAAATAATGAAGAGTGCCATTTTTCGCGCAGTATAACCTGTTTGGGGCAAATGTATACATGTGTAAATGATTATGTGCATTTAGACAACTTGTCAGATATAAGTGCAAGCCTTATCGAAACCACAACGTACAGCAATGTAAAATGCAAATCCCGTGAAATACGGCATACAATCGTGTTTATTATCTGCACTACGTAAATCGCTACATGTATATGATAGTGTGGTAAACTCAATATTAAATCGGACATTTAAGATAAAAAAAGTATAACATAAGATAGTTAAGACCTGATTTTCCTAGTATTCATCAGTCGGAATAGCCTCGCGACGCAATTATTCGTGCTATTTTTGACACAACGTAATTCGAATTACGTCGTGTCGCTCAAAGGCGTCACAACGCAATTCGATTTACGTCGTGTCAAAATTGGGAATTAGTCACGACGCAAATAATTGCGTCGCGAGGCTATTCCGCCAACTAGACCTTAGTTGCGTATCAGCGCCTCCAGCGATTAACGTGGATTTGTTTGCATGTTTAACGGGACGCTTGTTTAAATCATCCCCAATCATGGACGTCGATCGGTGGAGGACGTCCACACACTTTTGAGTTAAAAAAAAACAAATTTAGGAGTGGTGAGTCAGGCTATATGCCTCGCAATTTTTCTGAACTGAAAAGTGGGGGGGGGTTCCTATGCTGTCCCCCGAACCTGAAAAGTGGGGGGATGCGCCCCCCCCCCCGTCCCCCACCGATCGACGCCCGTGGTTATACGTCAATCCCACGACAACAAAGCATCTACACAAATGTTAAGGGATACGTGTAGTAAAGACTGTAGAGGAATTATGCGCGTACTTACTGTAGTTCTAATTCATCATCAGGATGCTATTACTCATCATATTTCTAATGCCCCATGCTGCTACGAGAAATGTGGCATGTTTTATTGTGTGAAAGGCGAGATAAAACAGTTTACCATTGTGTGGTGGGGACAAATGAGTGGACATTTACAACCAGGGCAGGGTGTATGCCCCCAATAGTAAGATGAACGTCTCCCCTCCCCAAAATATTGGGAAATTAACAAGCATTCAATCAGCTACCACGGAAAACATAGGTTTCCCTAATAAAGCATCTTAAGTAACATGCATACAAACACGTGGATCCCGATTCACAAATATAAATCCAATACACACAATGCATATTTATTCCTTAATTTTAATGACAGATAAATTTGTAATGACTGACTGACAAGGTGGAATCTATAAAACATCCAATATTATAATACGACCAAGAAAGGTTTTATTTACCGATTCCTGAGCATACACAATATACCTTAAAGAAATTTAAAACATGTATATAATGTACATCACTAACACATTGAATTAGGGCACTGACATTCTTTCATGTCTGCCTCAACATGTTCTCTTTATATAACAGAAAGTCGAACGCTTTATGAACAGTGTTGGTGTTTCACAAGAAGAGTGAACATTAATGACATCAAAAGTATAACCCATATGGTAGACACAGTGGCAGTGTATGAAGGAAGATATTCTGTGCTCTCATTCTGATCGTCGATGCCGTTTGCCAGAGCTACCATACAGTTATTATTGCAAGAAGTTACGATAGATTTTATATTGAGTCCGATTTTTAATGACAAAGTAGTTGTGTCATTCAGGAAAGAAGAGTTGGAAACGTTTGTTGTACCGGTCAACATGCCGTTGTACCAGTCAACATGCTGTTGTACCAGTCAACATGCCGTTGTACCAGTCAACATGCCGTTGTACCAGTCAACATGCTGTTGTACCGGTCAATATGCTGTTGTGCCGGTCAATATGTAGTTGCACCGGTCAACATGCTGTTGTAGCAATCAACATGCTGTTGTGCCGGTCAATATGTACATGTAGTTGTACCGGTCAACATGCTGTTGTAGCAGTCAACATGCTGTTGTACCTGTCAACATGCTGTTGTAGCAGTCAACATGCCATTGTACCGGTCAACATGGTGTTGTACCGGTCAACATGCTGTTGTGCCAGTCAATGTGTAGTTGTACCGGTCAACATGCTGTTGTAGCAGTCAACATGCTGTTGTACCGGTCAACATATAGTTGAGCAAGCACCAGTCTGACTAGGCATAACCAGATCAAAATAACAAGCCGTCACATTTGTAGTACACATATAAAACATATATACCAGTAATTAACCTAACACAAATTACACCAAACATTTATATATCTATTACCACACAGTTTGATAAAAGCATATATATATACTATAGGCAATATTTCACTCCTGACACTCCTGATTAGAAAGAGTTTCTTTCAATGTGAATGTGTGCCGAGTATAAAATCTGATCTTTTATTACAGCACAGTATCAAAGCAATTAGTTAATTTTCAAATAGGTGATCAAGAGAGATGTGTTATTGTTATGAAGAACCGTTTCTAGTCATTCAGACTGATCGAAACACTTCTCACCCTGTTTATTTCAACAACAATCAACTTTTCTATGTCTAAATCATTTAACGAACCTTACATCCTCATAATTTCACAAATATCTTCACGTTTGCTGATGAACAAACTACATCTTTGGAGTTAGAAACCTTTCCGCAATTTAACAAAAGCACAACATAGCAATCCTCAGTTTGTCAAGCAGTCTAGGATAATCCAATCAAAAGCATATTTCTCAGTGCAAAATGCTGTCCCATTTAAACAAAATTTATCCGTGTGACATACGCACAATTAACAAAGTGGCATTGACATTATGCTAGTTTGCATTTTACCAGCCTCTCTCCAGAAAGAAGCCACACTGTAGCCTTCCACACATGTACAACACTCCACTATGAACGAAGACACATCTAAAGAAAATAATTCTCTTCATCTATACACACATGGGAAATCTGGCATATGCTTGAGGGCGGTCAACTTCCTGTTCCCACGGAACCAGTCTCATCACATACAAACGTGAGTCCTTTAAATTGTGGGACTATAGTGCCTAAATTGTGGAACTATAGTGCCTAAATTGTGGAACTATAGTGCCTAAATTGTGGAACTATAGTGCAGCTTACCAAATGCAACAAAAGAAACTGATATTTGCAACAGGGTTAAATTTAAATCACCTCATCTTTTAGTAAACAATTCATGCTTGTATATACTATTACAAGTATGTGAGTCAGGTATACTAACGAATAAAATAAGTGCTTTATGTTGACACAGCAACTATTTTTCATGCGATGTCGATGATACAGACAAATTCAAAACAAACCAGACTCCCGATCCACTCCAACAGAGCAAATGTATTCGTTTATCTAATTCTGACAGGATCACATTGTATCTGAAATGGTTTTATAACATCACACGTCATTGGGTTTCTTAGACATGTGGCCTAATCAGATACATGGACACTCACGCTCCAGCCTGGGAGACCCGCCAGCATGGGTTGACACTACAGTGTGGGGAGACAAAAACTGGCAACTTTGAGCTGCCACGCGACAGAAGCGGAAGACGTAGCCTTTAACTCGACTTCACCTTCATCATCTTCACCTTCGGGTTCTTCTTCTTCTGCTCCTTCTTCAGGTTCCTCTCCTTCAAATACCAGTAAACAAAGTCAGTCTGGCACACTGCCTAAAGAACACTGTCGTGCAGAACGCGATACTTTATAAGAATTCACTTACTTTGGAGCATAGTTTGTGGAACGTACAACATTTCGACCTATCAGCTATGAGTCTTGGTCACGTATTTCTGTCACATGATGTGTCTCAGTTGTATATAGCCAAGACTCATGGCTGAAACGTATATTTCACAAACTATGCTCCAAAGTAAGTGAATTTCTTACAAAGAAATACCCAAATGTTGTTGCCATGAATGATATATTCCATGATTTTTTATAGCTTCACAAAACACATTAGTGTCTACAATAAATAAAGATGACGTCTTATGACTACATATATGATGAGACAAGAATAGTAATCAGTTTCCATGTGGCAAAGTAAGTTCTCATACACATATTTTACTAAACATATACACAGCTCTTTAATTACCCCATAAAGTAAATTACTTAATCTGTTTCTATAACACAATGATTCTGTTTGTTTGTTTGTTCGTTCGTTTGTTGACCCACATCTCCATAAGTTTTGCACGTATCAAGTTGAAATTGTGCATGTAATCTAGCACATCCATCAGGATGGTTCTTACATTTACATTTTTTCTAAATTCACCCGCTGTGTGGACCACTTGGGGGGCCTAAAAATGTCAAAAGGCTGTGCGTGGCGGATGCCACACATTCACATTTCAGTGCATCAGTACATGAGCGCAGCAGTGTCTGATCAAAGCAACTGAGGACATCAGTTCACAGATCGACTCCCTACCTCGAGCCGACGTTGTTTATCGGGGTCGTCCTCATTCATGATGCGGTCTTTCTCCTCACGCCTCTTCTTCTCGCGCCTCAGCTGAGCCTCCTCGGAGCGCTGTGAGTGGGACGCCTTCAGGAAGGTCTCCTCCATCCTCTGACGGGCTCGGTCGGCCTTCTGCTTCGCCTGCACAAATAAAATATATAGTAATAAATAATAGTAGTTTTATTCGTCATTTTCAACATGTGCCTATATAAAAATATTACATACAATATATATATATATATATATATATATATATACAGTATACAGTTATACACACACGTGTGTGTATATTATAATGTCCTTTAAATTGACAAATTATCCATTTTTTATTTTTATTTTGATGCAATGAATAAATAAATATCTAAGATGTCCCTTAACGTGATAAATTAAGTATTTAAATTTTTTAATAAATATATATCTAAAATGTTCTTTAAAATTAAAAAAATTCTATCTAAAATACATCTGTGGATGTCACCATGTACAGTCTCATCAAAAACCACACAATCCTCTTCAGGCAGACCCTTTCATTACCAACTCAACTTGACTCTTTCACACCAACTACCCCTAGGGGTACTGTTTACAGCCAGGTAAGACCCTGTGCAACGTGTCATTTCATCACCACATAATGTGTACATACCTCACGAGTGAGTCGGATCCTGCGAGTTTTGTCGATGCAGTGCAGTACCATCTGCATGAGAGGTCTGATCTCTTCCATGTCCTGTTGTTGACAGTTGCCACGACGACCAACTACAACATGTTCATTGCGACAGGCATGAGTCACATGACCAGGCTTGACAGGCCCCATCCGTGATACAATAGCTATGTTTACAAATAGCTGAAATAATATATAATTCTGAGAGATTTTGTCGTCTGTAGAACTGATCATTTGTATAGAAAGTGGGCTCACATTCGCAACCAACAAACAGATGCTGGATCTTGCATGAATGGTTGTCATTACTATGCTGTGAATTGTGGGATACCTCTGTATTTGGGGCTGACTTCGATTGAGCTACACGAATAACCCAAGTAACACTTGTTCATGTGAACCTTCTTGACCTAAATAAACAAGGTGATTGTTCAGGACCACTACCCGAGGATTCACTCGAGTAACTGACGCCATTGGCAGTGTCAGCCAATAGGGAACGTAGGCCCCTACTTCACAAGAAATTAATTAAATATTACTCGATACAATCTTTTAAATATGCATAAACTATATTATTTTAAAGTCACCACATTCTAATTTAAGGCCAATAAGAAGAGGAACATCACAGTTTACACATTGAACAACTGATTACTTTATTTATTTATCTACATAAGCTAGGCTAGCGCTGTGCCTAAAATCTGTTTAGCCAATTTGGCTAAAGGTCAGAAATTTGTTTAGCCAAATGAGATTCTCTTTAGCCATTTTTTTTAGATCAATTGAATTATCCGGTTTAAAAGTGCAAAACAAGACATAATGTAATAAAACATTCTATACAATATCCACAAGAAAAAAATGTCCTATTTTAATTAACTAAACATTTATATATTTAGCTAAACATATATAACGCAAACAAACATCCAGTATAATTTAACAGAACATTGTTTTACCATAAAATGAAAGCTGAACAACTGTTGGGAATTTTGCAAAAAATATAAAGAAACAGCACCTAACACATACTATTAATGTAATAAAATTTACATTACAGGTGTGTATAACATAAATTGAAAGATACACTTTTATAACAAGGTAAAATAATTAAGAACCACCTACTCTACTCTTGTTGCCCCGCAGTGATTCAAACAGTGTATTGATAATAATTATTACCTGTCTTAAAACTTCATTTGACTGCTCAGTAACTGAATACAGTAATTCACCAAATTAGTTAACTGTGGCTGACTGTAATCCTGGCCTTGGTGACGCAGGCTATATTTGATAAAACACATTTTTGACATGCATCTCTCTATCTGTAATGTTTCTGGTGGTGAAACTTGTCAAACATACATGAATTGCAATCTATATTGGCAGTTTATTGAATAGTTACCAGATGGCACATTGATTAATCATTGACAATGCCGTGTGACTGCACCGGCGATACTGAGCAATAATATGGAACCTGTCGGGTACAGCGTTGTACTTGCCTCAAACTTGTAAATAGTGCCATTAGGCAGGTCCCCATTGTCTAGTAAACACAATTCTTGATTGATTTAAGCCCCCCTATTGTCTGTGAGCATGGCTAAGTGGAGGGATTAGCGACCTATTGTTTACCCAGCGGGTCACGTTACGCCAACTGGTTATTTGGGTCAGTTGAATGTGTGATTGTTTAGGCAACTTCAACAGAGCTGGGTGTTGAATAATGCAGTCATGTATTGCTGATAATATCAATAATAATGGCAGATATAACGTTTCGCCAATTTGGCGAAGAGGTTTAATTTATTTTCGCCAAATAGAAAACCGTTTCGCCTATGGCGCAAATGGCGATCGACAGCGCTAGCCTAGCATAAGAGGTTTATCTCCTTGATCACAACCATCGCTGTTCAGTTGGATTACTCTCATAGTACTGCGTGCGGCTGGTAAATTACCTTAGACCGGATACCATGTTAGGGTTACACCAGTAACCTGAGTAGGCCAATCAAAGTAGGCTTTTGAATTAGACATGACACTCATAAGTTGGGGGAAGAACCTGTTTAAGTAAAACATTTCTTGCCATGCCAATTTTGTTGCTCAACAAATAACCAGCTAACCAAGTTCATGTAATTTTGGGCCTAGTGTAACTGGCCTACAACTGAAAAAACTTGACTATCGAAAATAATGCAAGCATATTCTTGCATGATCTTAAGATGACAGAAAAATAAATAAATGCCTGCCAGCATTCTTTGGGTAATAAGGCAACCTCACTCACCATTGAAACAGAAAATGAGAACCTTTGATGTCTCTGGCTTTTTGGTGGGTTGAGCATCGCTGAAAGAAATAACAAGTACTGACATTTATGATAAACACATCCAATTAAAAAACATATGTTTGTGAGTTCTACTTTTGTTTAGAATAATAACAGTTACATTTGTTTAAACATCCGTACAAGCAAGATAATTTTGCTTTGGAATAACACTAAGATTAAGGGTGTCACTTAGGCAAATAATGAATCGAAACATATCTGTATAAGTGAAATTATTCGACTTTGCTCCGGCACAAACATACAGATTTCACTCACTCTTGCATCCTTGGACCCGAGAACTGGTCTGAGAAATGCATGTACTCGATCCAACTCTCATACTTGTTCAGTGCTGCCACCATCTGTGGGGAACAGAGAGAGACGACATCGGACAATGTGTAACTGTCTTGAGGAGACCAACTTACATATAAAGTCACCATCTTGTTACAACTGGCCAGTTCCTTTGTAGCCATCAAAACAGGCCCCCACTTCTGCACAACAGGTAATGCAATCAATTACACAATTTGTTTGACCTTAAACTTTTTTAATTTAGTAAGCCCAGTTGAAGATTTCAGATTCTCATCTTAACAGAAAGTATACATCACATTTGCACTATCAGCTTTTGAAAATTGCTGAAAAGACATGCAAGCGTCGTTTGGTGGTTGCCAGCACATGCAAAAGTTCCCCCAGACATGGTCATTTTTATTTCTGCAGATAAATGGATAAGCTGGATTGGATGGTTGTCATGGCAATGAATTTCACACCATTCTTTGTTATACGTCTGCTTCAACACTCCACCCACTGTGCTGCCAAGTTCTGAATTCTAAAATAGCTTCAGTGACATTTTATAATTTAATACCTGTTTCACTCGTATGGTGACAACACTATGAGCAACACGTTTTCTGCGAAACAAAATGACTTCCAAGCCACCATTTACTCACGCTACTACTACACTTCTAGAACTTGTCCACCCGCCTGAGCAACGAGCTGGTGATTTCAATACGCGACTGTTTCACAAATACAATCAGCTCCAGAAAATGCAATGCAAGATGGAATTAGCTGTTAAATTCAAAGAAACGTTTTCCAAATATGAAACAAATTGCTACCAAGGGTTAGTGAAACGGTATGCTGATGTGCTTAATTAAGAGCTGTCACGAAGCAGACACAGACCTTGCTGTCCAGTATACTGGCCGTGGCCTCCCCAATCTCACTCAGCAGTTGGAATGATGGCGGTACATTGAACTTGTCGATACTTTTCTTCTCCGGACAGTACCATGCCTGCAAACACATCACCGACTCATCACATGGAGCCACAATGCAAACATAATCATAATAATAACAACGTAATTTCTGCATAAAGGTGGTGCAGCTACAGAAAAGGCCCTAGCCTCGGTTACCCAGGCTCTGTGAGGTGGCTGCACTGTTAAGCCCCTCAGCATGGGATATTTGTGTTGCCACCAGTGCAGCCTTACCACAGAATAGGGTAGAGATGCTGATTGGCTCTCAAGGGTCAACTTTGAAATAAATCTAAAATAAGAATACACTTGTTTAAGATAATACTATACTATTACAAATATTCAACATTAAACTTATATTCACACAAAAGAACTACAAATTTGGAGTTGTTTATGAAGCAGGAATTGTGGCAGGATTAGCTTCGATTACCCAGGCTCCGTGGGGTGGCAGCACCTTTTAGCCTCTCACATGGATAAAGCTGGCTAAGTCACCCGACTATCCCCTCAGCAAAGTTACCCAGCCTAGCACGATTCGGCTAAATGAGACTAAAAAAGCCCTGGTTCCAATGTTATTATCGACTTTAGGGTTAGAATCAAAACTGGATAGGTTTCTTGGGTGCTTCTAGTCACCCACTCATGGTGCTTCTAGTCACCCACTCATGGTGCTTCTAGTCACCCACTCATGGTGCTTCTAGTCACCCACTCATGGTGCTTCTAGTCACCCACTCACCAGGTCATTCATCTCCTTGTGTAGTCGCAGCAAGGCCTTCTTCTTGGCGAGACAGAACACGTAGCTGTCCATCTCCCCCTCGTCCATTGTCACCTTGATTATCTGGGTCACAGGTCAATCAAATGTCAGAGGTGGATTCATAGTACTTATATACAAAACTTGCTCAGTTCATAAAATTACTAAAGTGAGCTAGTCTGTTCCATTCAAAGTGTGGTAATTATATTATTAGTATGATGTTTGCTACTAAACAAACTTACTTAAGATATTGACTGTGTAATCCCAAAAGTTATTCTCAACATCGCCTGTCTTGGTAAATATTGTTTTTACAACCAGAATTATGTGTATACATTACACAGATGCAATTTTCAAAATAATGAACATTATTTTGTGGTTATGAATTGCAGTATGACAGGCAGGATACCTTCACACATTTAGCCTAGTATTTAGCCTAGTACTTAAGAATTGGTTCCTGAATACCAGAAAGACCTACATGGAAATGTGGAGGGACTTGTTAATGTGAGGCAGGAATGAGAGACAGCAGTGGTGGGTGGTTGACAGCAGTGGTGGGTGGTTGACAGCAGTGGTGGGTGGTTGACAGCAGTGGTGGGTGGTTGACAGCAGTGGTGGGTGGTTGACAGCAGTGGTGGGTGGTTGACAGCAGTGGTGGATGGTTGACAGCAGTGGTGGGTGGTTGACAGCAGTGGTGGGTGGTTGACAGCAGTGGTGGATGGTTGACAGCAGTGGTGGATGGTTGACAGCAGTGGTGGATGGTTGACAGCAGTGGTGGGTGGTTGACAGCAGTGGTGGGTGGTTGACAGCAGTGGTGGGTGGTTGACAGCAGTGGTGGATGGTTGACAGCAGTGGTGGGTGGTTGACAGCAGTGGTGGATGGTTGACAGCAGTGGTGGGTGGTTGACAGCAGTGGTGGGTGGTTGACAGCAGTGGTGGATGGTTGACAGCAGTGGTGGATGGTTGACAGCAGTGGTGGGTGGTTGACAGCAGTGGTGGGTGGTTGACAGCAGTGGTGGATGGTTGACAGCAGTGGTGGATGGTTGACAGCAGTGGTGGATGGTTGACAGCAGTGGTGGGTGGTTGACAGCAGTGGTGGGTGGTTGACAGCAGTGGTGGATGGTTGACAGCAGTGGTGGATGGTTGACAGAGCAATGTGGGTGGAGTAAAAGGCAAATGAAACAAAAAACTGAAAACCAGTTTGGATACCAGCATCACACCAGACTGCAGGAACAAGGTGGATGAAGCTAAGCTACAGAAAGGAGTTGAGTATGATGACAGTGTGTTGAGGCAGTGTGCTGTCATCAGTCTGTCGAGCCAGTGTGCTGTCATCAGTGTTGTCATCAGTCTGTCGAGGCAGTGTGCTGTGATCAGTCTGTCGAGGCAGTGTGCTGTAATCAGTCTGTCAAGGCAGTGTGCTGTAATCAGTCTGTCGAGGCAGGGTGTTGTAATCAGTCTGTCGAGGCAGTGTGCTGTAATCAGTCTGTCGAGGCAGTGTGTTGTCATCAGTCTGTCGAGGCAGTGTGCTGTAATCAGTCTGTCGAGGCAGTGTGTTGTCATCAGTCTGTCGAGGCAGTGTGCTGTAATCGGTCTGTCGAGGCAGGGTGCTGTAATTAGTCTGTCGAGGCAGTGTGCTGTAATAAGTCTGTCGAGGCAGTGTGCTGTCATCAGTCTGTCGAGGCAGTGTGCTGTCATCAGTCTGTCGAGGCAGTGTGCTGTAATCAGTCTGTCGAGGCAGGGTGCTGTAATTAGTCTGTCGAGGCAGTGTGCTGTAATCAGTCTGTCGAGGCAGTGTGCTGTAATCAGTCTGTCGAGGCAGGGTGCTGTAATTAGTCTGTCGAGGCAGTGTGCTGTAATCAGTCTGTCGAGGCAGTGTGCTGTAATCAGTCTGTCGAGGCAGTGTGCTGTCATCAGTCTGTCGAGGCAGTGTGCTGTCGTCAGTCTGTCGAGGCAGTGTGCTGTCATCAGTCTGTCGAGGCAGTGTGTTGTCCTCAGTCTGTCGAGGCAGTGTGTTGTCATCAGTCTGTCGAGGCAGTGTGCTGTCATCAGTCTGCCGAAGCAGGGTGCTGCTCACAATTTGGTCTGTCTGTGGCTTGAACATCCTTGAGATGTGACTGATGAGGTCTTGTCTCTTGAGGAGCTTCAATGTCACCAGCATCCCCTCGCAACACACGCGGCCACTGCACCACAGCGAGAAGATGTTCTCCGACTCCTTCATCAGCACGCCAGACTGAGCCTCCGTCGACGAGCCGTCGTCTCCTACAACCACGCATCAAAACATCAAACACACTGAAATGACAACACTTCTACAATTAACTTACTTTGGAGCTTAATGTCGAACATGAGTACGACATTTTGATCTGTCAGCTACGGATCTTGTTCCTGTACTGGTGTCACGTTTGCTGCCATCTACAATCAAATTATCCCGCCGAAATCTGAGGCAACACACATGACACCAGTACGTGAACAAGGTCCGTAGCTGACAGATCGCAACGTCGTACTCATCTTCGACATTAAGCTCCAAAGTAAGTTAATTATACTACAATAAACCATTCTTGGAGCCATGAGCAATGTATTCACTAACATTTCTACAGCATTGTATCCAGCCACTGTATATCAGTTTGGAATTTTTAGTCTTGTGTTTAACCAATTTTTTGGCTGAGTTAATTTAGTTGTTTAACTTATTTATTTAACCTATTTATTTTACTGTATTATTTAGCTTACATTTATATATGTAATTATTTATTTTATATTATTAGTGCCTTTGAGCATGTTTTTAACCACAGCGTTTATAAATGGTTTGAACTAAATAAATATTACATTACGATATCAGTATTTTATCATTAATATGGATGTAATTATTATCACAGCTTGAGATGTGTTATACACCAAAACAGTGCAAACCATTCAAGAAAGTTTGGCCGTCTCTGGCAGCATGACGTAGCAGGCACTGCAAC
Organism: Oasisia sp. SBJ-2009; assembly: GCA_964017155.1. Taxonomy (NCBI): domain Eukaryota; kingdom Metazoa; phylum Annelida; class Polychaeta; order Sabellida; family Siboglinidae; genus Oasisia; species Oasisia sp. SBJ-2009. The sequence continues at coordinate 56,019,553 of OZ024854.1, forward strand.
CTGGAGTCATGTGACTTACCAACAACTGAGAAGTTGTTTTCGAGCAGAGACCGATGTGCCGTGAGCCAGGCCTGCGCCAGCTTGCTGTTCTTCGACTTGCCCACAATAAAGTTGAGCAGATAGACACTGAGGCCAAGCAACATCAACATCTCCATGTAGAAACTATCCCAGTTGGTGCGCAGGTGAAGGGGGATCTATCGTAACAACACAAGCGTCTCGGTGTTAGTACAGCAGTCTTAGTTGGCTGGTTCTTCAGGGTAAGTTCCTTTTCCTACCTTTTGCAATTAATAGTTAAATTCCTGGAAACAAAACTCAAATGTGCATCACAAAAAAGGTAGAATTAATAAAACTGATTAACAGTATTAAGGTTAGCAACAGTCGATGGCTATGTTTGTAACAGATAGGTAAGGTTAAAATAGTAAGTCGAAACAATGACTGTATAATATTCTTAACTGATTTCATATGTGTACAGGGCGCAAATTTCACAGTGTTGGCGCTGCAAACTTACTACAAGAAACAGAAAACATACCATAACTGGATGATCACAATTAAATAGGCTTTGTTACTGGAGTAAGCAATGAAACAAAGGCACTCACTTTTGTGATTTTGAGATCTGGTGGCTTCTCTTGACCTTTGCCCTTTACAGTTCTATCCTTGTCGAAACCTTCAAACTCGTCATCGTCTTGCAGATGCTCAAATTCATCATCGTCATCCTTCAAGTAAAAGGCACCATGGTGTAAATTTCAGCTCTGAGCATGCTACAGTATATTTATCATTTATTTTCACAATTATTTTAACAACTGACCCATCAACTGGCCATGTTGTTTATTGAAAGAAAAAGTTCTCCAATACAAAGGGCCAAAATGGCTTAGAATGTGACTGACATATCCAACATGAAGAGTCCCATGTAGTTCTATAAAAAGATTCAAAACAATAATGATAACTATTTTGTCAACACAGCAAACTTCATCAGATAAGGTCAGAGCGACAATCTGGAAGTGCCGTCATAAATCATAGTATAAAATTAATTTAGTATGTAACAATTCAATATATGATACACACCAGTTACAGCAAAACATCAACAACAAAATTATACTAGTTATCTTTTCAACATTCATTACATACTGGACATACAGTAAACAAATGACACAGGTGTCAAAGCAGTCAGGTGACTTGCTCACTTCGACTGTGGCTTCCTCCTCCTCTGCATTCTCTGCCTCGTTGATGTCTGCCTCGGGAGACATGAGGACCTTTGGCTGCTTTGGTTCCTCCTTCTGCTCACCAGGTGTCGCTGCCTCCGGCTTGTCTTCTACAAACACAGCACGACCCGTTCAAAACTGGCACTTGTGTCTCCTCCTATATACAGTTGATAGGCTAGTCAATTGCACCACAGGCAAATTGGTTTGCTATTTGGTGAAAATAAAATAAAACTCCACCAAATTGGCAAAACAATTTTATCATTATTAAAATTACTTAGTGTTCTATAGTGTTCTATATAATATTAGATAATGTTTTGACCTCAAAAAAGGCTAAATAAAATCTCATTGGGCTAAAGAAATTTCTTACCTTTAACTAAATTGGCTAAAGAAATTTTAGGCCCAGCGCTACCCTAGATACATATAACACATGTGATGAATAAATCAGTAATAGTTTTTTACTAACAATATGTGTCAAATCCTTGCCATTTCAACTGGCTTTCAAAAGGCTAAATAAGATTCAAGATTCAAAAGAATCTTGAATCTTATTGTTTGCTTCTATCAGTCTGCCATCTACCTAAATGCTTGTATTTTCTCCCTACCATGTTTTTTGTGGTTTCCTTGATTTTGTTTAATGGATGTGCATGTAACAACAATTGGTCTTTTGAGTTGTAACAAGATATGTTGAATATGTTATAGAGCTTGTCCTCCAATATGAAATATATGTAATTATATAAACCAACTTAGTAGTCAACCATTACAAACTGACCTTCGTCAAACTCCTCAAATTCAGCAAAGTCATTGTCCTCTACCTCGGCTCCGTGCTGATTGGCCGACTGAGCAAAGGTCATGAATGACACAAGGCACAAAATAAGTAATAGTGGCAAGTGGCGCATGGTTCTGAAACATAAGACGTGAACCTCAAAATGCATGAACTTCAAAATGCAAATAGGATAAATATTATTTATAATTATGATGATTGTAATTCTTGTGTATATATACAGTTGAACCCCTCGTTTAAGACCGCCCACCAAATCAGAGTGGGGCGGTCTTAAAAGAGGGGTGGTCTCTCGTGAGGGGTTTGCAAAATTCAACACTAGGGGCGCTTACGACTAACATCAACACTAGGGGGCGCTTATAACCACTAAGTAGTAAAATACACAAAATAAAAAGGAGATAATAAAACATGAGACAACATATTAACAACAACATTATGTATACTGTTTATTTTATGTGTGACACGTTTCAGTATAAGTTTAATTTTGAGTGTTTTTTTTTAAATAATATCTGACAAAAGGTATCCTCATTTTGAATCGTTTTTTAATAATATCTGATAAAAAGTATTCTCATTTAATTTATTTCAAATTCGGTCTGAGGGGCTAAAAAGTGCTGCCACCTCACGGCGTCTGGGTAATCGCACCGCGGTCGCCATTTTGTTGTTCATTCTGGCGCCGCAAAACGATCTTTTCTTTCTGATCTAATCATGAAAATGACCTCTTACAGCCGCGAAACTTCCTCTCTAATAACTCATATTACTGTGAAGAATAAAGTTAACAAATCAAAATCGTGCTAAACAAAAGTCGACGTCATTAGTGTTACGCGCAGGCCGTAGATTACCGTGGCGTTACGTTGATATTTTATAGCGGTGTCGTTAAATCTGGATTCCGGTTTTATCCTAAACTAACCTAAAACTTAGCTTAAATTTCTAAACTTTAACCATACACAAGTTTCTAAACTTTAATCATACACAATATGGATATTACAGTAATCACAGAGTTATGCGTAGCCACCGACGGTGACCACGTCCGCCATTATTTCTTGCCGGCGAGTTCTTGCGCGAGTTTGTTTCGTGAATTTTATTTGCTTCAGTAATGTAAGTGATTAAATTTTATAACATAGTGTGTGTTTATAAATATATACGACATGTGAGGAAAGTCTAGCGGCTGTTAGATGTCGTTTTCATAATTCGGTCAGAAAGTAAAAGATCGCCAAAAATGGCAAAATGAATGGTCGTCATCAGGCGATTTATTGTTTTTATGGCATTGTGCGCGTTAGTCATGCGTTTAATTAAAGTTCGTTGCGATATTTAGTTTTAAAAATGTGCTATCGGATGGTCGTTCGTCAGAGGTAAAATTCAAATTGCCATGGTCGTTGGTCACGTCTGCCGGGTGGTCGTTGGTGAGGGGTCGTTTATACAGCGTAGGCATTCCGTCAATGAAAAAACGGTCGTAAAAAGCGGATGGTCGTAAATGAGGGTGGTCGTTCGTGAGTGGTTCTACTGTATATAAAATTATATATATCTGAAGCGAAAATGTGGGAGCTACTGTAGGTGTATTGCCGAAACATCTGGGGGATCTACTTCTGTACTGGCAGCTTCTATACTGATTTGCTTCTATATTGGGAGCAAGAACTCCTTGAGTAAAAGGGAGCACTAAAGGTAAAAATTACATGTGACTAACTGTAGCACCAGGACCGACACCATGTGACCAGTGACTGTCCGTGAGATTTGTCGTTCAGGCAGACTTATTATTAAATATACCTTCCACCAATACCAAGGGTTTCTGTTCGTCAATTTGCTCGACTTCTGTATTGAATGAATACGTTTTACATGAGAGCTTATGGAATGTGGTCGGAATGCCCCACTACCCGAATGCCCCAGTTGCAATGCCCCTACTGCCTAGTCGCAATGCCCCAATCTCAAAGTCGCAATGCCCCAACCGCGAAGTCGCAATGCCCCCACATTTTGGAACACCGTGGTCGCAATGCCCCACTTTTGGACGGAATGCCCCACTTTCTTGGTAGTCGGGTTTTTAATATATATATATATATATATATATATATATATAATATATATGTGACGTGTTCTAACGAAATGGGTCGTATGTCAACAACAACAAAAATTGCGTTAGTCTCTCACACAGCCAAAGTTATTGGATGCTAAACATGCCTAGGGTAGAAAGTTTCAAACGGAGAAAAACGAACTTGAAGTTCGCGGTCAAGTAAGCACACGGTCGAGTACATTGTCGATCTAAAATCGGCCGTTTTGCTTCTATTACTCCATTTCATACATTCGAAATAAACTCCAAAGGCATGTTCACTGTCGAGGATATATCATGCTAACTGTGTACTGAAATTATTACAACATAATCCGAGTATTTAACAATGTTTTGTAGCAGCGACCTGATCGATTCCACGTTGTTTACGCTGGCGAGAGCGCACTGCGCCTGCGGCTCTAAGCCAATCAGCGGCGACTAGTGACGTTTATTCACAGACAGGGAATTCGTATTAAGCGCTATTATTGGCTTACACTGACGTCAGTGGGAATTTCTACTACAAGAATCCGAAAGAGGGCACCATGGGCTTTCTTGTAGTACCAAATAGTCCGCCATGCTTTGAGGGAACCCTGAAGAATGCGGCATTAAACTAGTGCGATTTATAAAATGTACTAAATAATAATATAAACGAGAAATAAGCATTGCCAATGGACAAAAAAGATACCAAAGTATACTTTGGTGACAAAAAGTCGAAATCGACGAAAATCATCGTTGCATGTTTATGCGGTGTTTTCTCGAAATCAAGTTCCCTGACATACGACTCATTTCGTTAGAACACGTCACATATATATTATATAATACTAAAAATAATTGTTAGATTACTGAATGCGTTCCATTTGCACTTGTTTCGTGCGGCAATATATATATATATACAGTGTATATAAGATATTTTATATAATACTAATATCTTTTTTGTTACATTATTGAAAGCGTTCCAGTTGCACTTGTTTCGTGCGGCAATATATATATATATACAGTGTATATAAGATATTTTATATAATACTAATATCTTTTTTGTTACATTATTGAATGCGTTCCAGTTGCATTTGTTTTCACAAAAGTGAATTAAAAATTCACAATGACTATTTGTTGTAACCGATATTAATTTTCATGATAGGTTTGACAAATCGCACAAAGACGAAATATATACGGAGAAATATATGGAGACAAAACATAAATTCAGTTATATTTTCAATAATGTTCAGATAATCAATGAAACATATTTTTTATTCATTATACATTTACTTATGTAATGTCTATTATTGTATTATATATATAAGTTTGACAATAATAAAATGTTATGTTTAAACATGTTTTGATAATAATAAAATCACTGCCAGGGCATTCCGACCAAAAGTGGGGCATTGCGACTTCGCGGTTGGGGCATTGTGACTAGGTTTGGGGCATTCCGGTCGTGGGGCATTCAGTCAGTGGGGCATTGCTACTATAATTCGAGCTTATATGTATTCCTTGTATATCTTCTTCTTCTTCCAGTAATCCACTACCGTCAATTATATGGTCATCATTACACTGCTTCGGTTCCAAGTTATGACCTATTACAAAACATATGTACATAATGTTATGCTTTAGAGTTTACTGGTATAATTAATGTGGCTTAGATTGCGTAGTCACGTGGGATCGGTCCCGGTGCAACAATACAAATTGCGAATGTGGGCGTTACACCTCCTGGCCACGCTGTTAATTATACATTTTAAATACCATATTACTTATATATACACATAAATAAACTCCTGCATTAGAAAGATGGATTAGGAAATTAAGAGGCATGAGTAAAATCACTCAAGATGCCAGTATACACAATGAAAACTGGTTTGACGTATCACGCTTGTGGGCGATAATATGTAAGCAATTAGATTCACTGGTAACATCGCGCAAATATAGCAGAATCTGATATGATTATGCCACTGTGTAGTAATAGTATTATTTAGCTACTACATAGCTTACGCTTTTTGAAAAACTGCTATGTGAATGTTCCTGGCTAGGCAAATCTGGAGTGGAGTAACGATCCCACTTTAACCTCGCATTGACTCGTCGGTGTCATTCCGGTGAAATGGTTGTCCCTGTGTAAATTTATTCCGTGGTTAGGAATGTACTCACATTCACAAAAATAATGGGGAACTGAAAATAAGCTGAAATTGGCCTTACTTTATATTTGAACAACTGTTTTATATTTAAATAGTGCAAATCCAGACAGTGATTGCGATAAAACAAGTATATTAGGTCACTAAGTCTAAGTCACTAATTTAAGTCCAAGTCTAAGCAAAGACAATTAAAGGAAGACCAATCACATGCGCTGTTTCCTATTGGGCGCCATTTTTAAAACATAGACCGCAGCGAACCAAGCGGCTGGGTTTCAAAAGTCAGAGCAAAATGGCGTACGCTGCAGCCAAAGGCTGAGCAACAACAAAAGCGTCAACGCAGAGCTTTCATTCTTCAGATTCCCGAAAGATAAAGACAGGTAGGCATTAAATCAATACAAACTAAAAAGAAATACCATGCATAACACACATAAATGCAACGCCTCGACACGCTCCCCCCCAGTCAGTGTCAGACTGGATGTCAGCTGGTGATGTAAACAAAAACACTCCGTATGGCTGGGACGGGTTTAGTAGTAGTTGGGGCAAGTAATAGTACTGTCGTGGGCGGGGGGTGGGGGGGGGGGTGGTTATCAATGACAATAAATTAACAGTATGTCCCAGCGGATCTTGTGGTGGGCTGAACTAAGAGTAAATATCACTGACACTGTCACTGTATAATGTATCCAGACTGGCCTACTTGTCCTTGTACATGTACATGGTGTATCTAAATTCTAGGTAATAGAATAGGTGCCTTGGCAAAATATTAGCAATGAATGTGTAATACTGGCTGTAATTCAATGTTTTTGCACTTCTTATTTCAGGAGTAAGCGACGGGTTATAAACTCTAGAAGGGAAGATCTGTTGAAAAGAGACTGCGGGTATCTCTATAACAACTGCCGGATGTGCGCTAAACACTTCACCGAGTCACAGTTTATGAATGCCAACAGCCGTGACCAGCTGGTATGGGAAGCAGTTCCCACGTTATTCAGCTGCAATCAATCAGATCGCCAGAAAGAACGCAAGCCCCCCAAGGATAGAACTTCGATCATCTTCTGAGCATGTAGTTGAGCAAGATACTTCAGTCCTGGTAAAATCAATGTTCTTGATTATATTCATGTCAGACCAGATGATTGTATTGTTGTAAATTGCTTGAGACAGGTGACTAGATATATAGTACATCACTGTCCATACAGTATACATATAGCCCTGGCTGGACTAAGGTATAAGAGGGGTGGCGCCGGTAGGCCTACTGGTGGCACCCCCCCCCCCCCCTTATACCTTAGTCCAGCAAGGGCTATACATGTGTTTTACATAATCAACTGATAACATTAGTATGTTTCACTAATTGTAACGTTTTTGTGAGAACACCGAAATAATTCTGTATGTCATTTGGACACTAAATGTTGTAAATGGCAACCAACATTTTGGCTATATTTTGCAGTCACACGATATGAATTGCAAACTATGCCAATTCAATGAAACTGAAGACTAACTATAATGAATATTGTGAACAAATGTACATGTAGCTGACAATGTATTGACATTTAATACTGGCACATATTCTTTTACTTTTTGTGTGGCGTCTTTTTTGTTCATGTTTTTGATCTGTTTCAGAATAGGAATGAAATATTTCTAAAAATTGGGATTGGACAGTAACTGTCTGAACTGAATTATATTGATTAATTGATTTATTAAGGAATCCACGTTCAGTAATACAACTGTTGAGGTGGAGCCTTCAGACATTAAAAATACAAAAGTATGCAATGGTGTAAACAAATACAATTTAAACATATCATGAAAACAAGTTATGAATATGACTAGGAATAGACACATAATTTAACGCACACACAACTGTATGACAAAGTATTAAAATAGAGGAACACATAAACCACAGGGAGGCATATGTGATGGTGTTGGCAATTTGGGCGGGTGTAGGTTTAGCATGTTTAGGTGAGATGTTAAACATCATGTGTACCAAAACAAGAAGTAAATATGACTAGAATACAAAGATTGAAAGTAGTAGAAAAAGACACTTAGGGCTACATCATAATTTACTGTACATACATCCTTTCAAATTTACAATGGACCAGTTGTGTGTCCATAGGCAGTACATGTATCAAGATGTATATATATAAAACCGGAAAATTTCAACAAATTTTAAAATGCACTTTCAGGCTATGGACATAATTATTGACTGCAGCATATCTTCAGCTGACAGGGAGAGGTTGTCTGGGGACATGGTAAAGAAAGAACCAGGCATAATGATCATATCTGAAATTTCATGAATCCTATCATAATGTAGCCGTAAAATGACCATAACATGTGATATATTTTTGAAAATCGACATATTTGGCGCATAAAAATATCAAATGTTTATCTTTACAAGTACATCCCCACCCCACCCACACCCCAAGTCAACGTACGAGCAGTCGATCGCTTTTTAACCAAATGAATGAAAGCACGCCGGTTTGCTTATGAACTCGCATGACACCCAGCCGCTTGGTGCGCCACCAGTTCAAAATCCAAAATGCCACCGGCTGAGTGACATCTCTCCCCTTTACGCTCTCTGGTTTACCCAAAGACAATTAAAGGAAGACCAATCACATGCGCTGTTTCCTATTGGGCGCCATTTTTAAAACATAGACCGCAGCGAACCAAGCGGCTGGGTTTCAAAAGTCAGAGCAACATGGCGTACGCTAGGCACGGCGGTTCGTTTTGCTCAGCCTTTGGCTGCAGCAACAACAAAAGCGTCAACGCAGAGCTTTCATTCTTCAGATTCCCGAAAGATAAAGACAGGTAGGCATTAAATCAATACAAACTAAAAAGAAATACCATGCATAACACACATAAATGCAACGCCTCGACACACTCCCCCCCAGTCAGTGTCAGACTGGATGTCAGCTGTTGATGTAAACAAAAACACTCCGTATGGCTGGGACGGGTTTAGTAGTAGTTGGGGCAAGTAATAGTACTGTCGTGGGCGGGGGGGGGGGGGGGGTGGTTATCAATGACAATAAATTAACAGTATGTCCCAGCGGATCTTGTGGTGGGCTGAACTAAGAGTAAATATCACTGACACTGTCACTGTATCATGTATCCAGACTGGCCTACTTGTCCTTGTACATGTACATGGTGTATCTAAATTCTAGGTAATAGAATAGGTGCCTTGGCAAAATATTAGCAATGAATGTGTAATACTGGCTGTAATTCAATGTTTTTGCACTTCTTATTTCAGGAGTAAGCGACGGGTTATCAACTCTAGAAGGGAAGATCTGTTGAAAAGAGACTGCGGGTATCTCTATAACAACTGCCGGATGTGCGCTAAACACTTCACCGAGTCACAGTTTATGAATGCCAACAGCCGTGACCAGCTGGTATGGGAAGCAGTTCCCACGTTATTCAGCTGCAATCAATCAGATCGCCAGAAAGAACGCAAGCCCCCCAAGGATAGAACTTCGATCATCTTCTGAGCATGTAGTTGAGCAAGATACTTCAGTCCTGGTAAAATCAATGTTCTTGATTATATTCATGTCAGACCAGATGATTGTATTGTTGTAAATTGCTTGAGACAGGTGACTAGATATATAGTACATCACTGTCCATACAGTATACATATAGCCCTGGCTGGACTAAGGTATAAGAGGGGTGGCGCCGGTAGGCCTACTGGTGGCACCCCCCCCCCCCCCCCCTTATACCTTAGTCCAGCAAGGGCTATACATGTGTTTTACATAATCAACTGATAACATTAGTATGTTTCACTAATTGTAACGTTTTTGTGAGAACACCGAAATAATTCTGTATGTCATTTGGACACTAAATGTTGTAAATGGCAACCAACATTTTGGCTATATTTTGCAGTCACACGATATGAATTGCAAACTATGCCAATTCAATGAAACTGAAGACTAACTATAATGAATATTGTGAACAAATGTACATGTAGCTGACAATGTATTGACATTTAATACTGGCACATATTCTTTTACTTTTTGTGTGGCGCATGATGACTATCATGTATCAATATACAGCACAGGTTGTGTGTATCATATGCATCTTTCATCTGCGAAATTACATTAATTCTAAACATAGATGGACATGTGCAGACATTATTTATTTGTAGACGTGTGTGTCAAAAATAAAACTCATCTGAAGTGGCTTGATTAGAAAATGATATGTATTTGATAAATGAAAGATGATGTTGAATACTTTCTGAAAATGTTGGCAAATCAAACCAAATTGGCATGTTTTTGGGCTCATTTGAAGTGTATACTAACTTTAATATCTGTACCCATGCTATTAATGCCTACAATAAATGTATTATTGTACCCATGTCTTTCTACATGTATCAAGATGTATATATAAAACCGGAAAATGTCAACAAATTTTAAAATGCACTTTCAGGCTATGGACATAATTATTGACTGCAGCATATCTTCAGCTGACAGGGAGAGGTTGTCTGGGGACATGGTAAAGAAAGAACCAGGCATAATGATCATATCTGAGATTTCATGAATCCTATCATAATGTAGCCGTGAAATGACCATAAAATATTATATATTTTTGAAAATCAATATATTTGGCGCATAAAAATATAATTTTTTTATCTTTACATGTCCACCCCCACCCCCACCCCCACCCCCACCCCCACCCCAAGTCAACGTACGAGCAGTCGATCGCTTTTTAACCAAATGAATGAAAGCACGCAGGTTTGCTTATGAACTCGCATGACACCCAGCGCTTGGTGCGCCACCAGTTCAAAATCCAAAATGCCACCGGCTGAGTGACATCTCTCCCCTTTACGCTCTCTGGTCTAAGCCTAAGGCTTAGGTAGGTACATCAGAATCCGCTAGATGGCGTATTGAAATCTCGCGGTCGTTTTCGTTGTAGCGCTTAAATTTTTCCGGCGTTAAAAACGTTCCGATTGACATTTCTGTGCATGCGCAATATATGTAAAATCATCAATGTGCAGCGAAAAGACCAAGCATTTATGGTATAAATACTACGGGTTGTTCATTAGGATGTATATAACCTGTTAGCAAAGTTATTTGTCGCAAACTAACACGAGGTAAACAAGTTTCGAAGCATACTTTGATAGGAAGCGTAAATCACGTGACTGTAATCCGTGATAGTGTTTTATATAAAACGTTATATTTTATTGCATTGAACGACATTTTAAGAAACTCTTCGCAGTAATCATCACAGGAGAGTTAACGAACAGCCCGTGGCATTTATACCAAAAATGCTTTGTTGTTTCGCTGCACATTGATGCGCGACCATCTGATTTCTGACGTCACAACTTTTGGAACGCTGTCGCGCTTACATTTTTCCGATCGTTAAAAACATTCCGATTGACGTTTCTGCGCATGCGTAATAAATGTAAAATCATCAATGTGCAGCGAAACAACAAAGCATTTTTGGTATAAATGCCACGGGCTGTTCGTTAACTTTGCTAACAGGTTATATACATCCTAATGAACAACCCGTAGTATTTATACCATAAATGCTTGGTCTTTTCGCTGCACATTGATGATTTTACATATATTGCGCATGCGCAGAAATGTCAATCGGAACGTTTTTAACGCCGAAAAAATTTAAGCGCTACAGCGCTATTTGCTTTGCCGCTGAATATTATAATTAGGAAAACAGTGCAGGTCCCCCGACGCTATAGCCTGACTCACCACTCCTCTCTCTTAAAAGGCGCTACATAGGACTAGCTAGATAATAAACTCGCGATATGAAGTTCCGATCACCCATTAGAAAATCGACTAGATAAATTGCTTGGCTGGCCACAGCGCGCAACTTGATCTTACTAGTAAATAATCATCATGCCGGGCTGCGGTGTAGCGCTTACATTTTCTGGCGTTATAAACGTTCCGATTGACGTATCTGCGCATGCGCGATAAATGTAAAATCATCAATGTGCAGCGAAGCGATAAAGCATTTATGGTATATTTACTACGTGCTGCTCGTTATGATGTATATAACCTCTCAGAAAAGTTATTTATCGCAAATTAACACGAGGCAAACAAGTATTAATTGGCATGTTTTTCTGTTAGTGCGCCATAATCCGTGATAGTGATTTAAACAAACGTAATAGTTTAATGTATTGAACGAAATTTTAGACATCTCTTCACAGTAGTCATCACAGGAGAGATATCGAACAGCCTGTGGCATTTATAAAAAAAATGCATTGTTATTTCGCTGCACATGCATTGATGATTTTTAACATGTCGCGCATACGCAGAAAGGCCAATCGGAAGGTTTATAACTACCGATACATTTAAGCCGCTGCCAGGTTCTATCAGTTTGCAACCTTGTGTTGATATTATTAATAGGCTCTAGTCATTAAGCACATTTTAAATGATGACATTTGTGTTGCACTTTCAACCCACGCCTGTTTCATGCTTATCGCCTACGGCAGTAGCGGCGGATTCCTGCATTTTGTGTAGCTTATTCCCATTTGAGTGACGACAAATTTCTTTGCCAGTATGTTGGATTGGGAAGTTCTACAGAGGCACAGCATGGGCATCGATCAGTGGGGGACGAGGGGCTTTTAATGTCTCTTCCGAAAGACACAGGAGGCAATGTGAGGTGAACGAAATTGCCTAAGTTTCGAAACGGCGGTAGGTGGGATTGAACCACCGTCCCCTCGTTTGACAGTCCGGCGCTCAACTGCGCGACCACCGCTCCTCACTAGTGGAAAATCACTAGATGTGTGTGTGTGTGTGTGTGTGTGTGTGTGTGTGTGTGTGTGTGTGTGTGTGTGTGTGTGTGTGTGTGTGTGTGTGTGTGTGTGTGTGTGTGTGTGTGTGTGTGTGTGTGTGTCTGTGTGTCTGTGTGTCTGTGTGTGTATGTGTGTGTCTGTGTGTGTCTGTGTGTGTCTGTGTGTGTCTGTGTGTGTCTGTGTGTGTCTGTGTGTGTCTGTGTGTGTCTGTATGTGTCTGTGTGTGTCTGTGGGTGTCTGTGTGTGTCTGTGTGCGTGTGTTTGTGTGTGGGGGGTGTGTGCCTGGGTGTCTGTGTGGGTGTGTGTCTGTGTGTCTGTGTGTCTGTGTGTCTGTGTGTCTGTCTGTCTGTCTGTCTGTCTGTCTGTCTGTCTGTCTGTCTGTCTGTCTGTCTGTCTGTCTGTCTGTCTGTCTGTCTGTCTGTCTGTCTCCAGTGCGCCCTCGTTACCTATGCCTGTCTGCTCGCATCGACAATGGAACGCCACTGTTTTCTGTCCGTGGCCCTCGTTAGCGCCTTTAATTAACCGTAGCGTCGCACTGGTTGACTGCGTTTATTTATAAATTGAAGTGATATGTTGAGTTAATATTGCGTTAAAACCAAGCGGGGTGTGAGGTTATAATATGATAAGTGGGCGTTATTCAACATAACTGTCGAGTTTGTGGTTTAGGTGACGCCACCTTGCACCAACATCACGATGGCCGTGTCATCTGGACTGTAAGAAAGCATCATGTTTTATTAGGTATCAAAAGGGTAGTCAACTAAGCCTCCTGGCAGACATAACATCTACGTGTTTTTCTGCAGACCTAGACCGAACGATGCAGCCAACACCACGTCAACACCACAACAGCACTCGCATTGTATTAGCATAGCGCGGTCGATGCCTTTTTTGGCTTCTCTATTTTGCATGAACGTAAACAGGTTAATACAAGAACCTCACCCTGTACAAATTGCATCGAATCTATGTTATATGTAATTTAATATTATATTATATGTAATATTATAATATAGATAAACAACCAGCAATACTATTATAAATACAACAAGCTGACAAGCTGACAATCTACTTTTACTCCTGCCAAGCTTAAATACTTGTGTGTGTGTGTGTGTGTGTGTGTGTGTGTGTGTGTGTGTGTGTGTGTGTGTGTGTGTGTGTGTACGTATGCGGGTGGCTGCGTATGTGCGCGCGCGTGCGTGTGTGTGTATTTGTGTGTGTGTGTGTATATAGGACAGTTCTCACAGATCAACGCCATCAAGCATCTGCCTATCGGCCAATCAACACTGCAGAAACTACGTGTTGCAACTGACGCTGACAACACAATGCAAGTACTCAAAGAGACGATCCTCAATGGCTGGCCGGACAGCAAGGCAGACGTGAACGCAGAAATCTCCTCGTACTTTGCAATGAGAGACGAACTGGCAATCCATGATGGACTCATCTTCAAAGGAGAACGCGTGGTCGTACCTCAAGGCATGCGAAAGGAAATAAAGCAACGCCTTCATCAGTCAGACCTGGGAGCTGACAGCATGTTACGACGTGCACGAGTGTGCATATTCTGGCCAGGAATGTCAGCAGACATCAAACAAGTCGCAAATGACTGCGAAGCTTGCCAGAGCCTGGCTAAATCTCTACCCAAGGAGACCCTCATGCCGATCGAAGCAACTCGCCCTTGGGAAAAGGTGGGGACTGATCTGTTCACCTGGGACAACAAAGACTACTTGCTCACCATCGACTACTTCGGCGGCTGGTGGGAAGTTGACCGACTCTACAACACGACGACTACTGCCGTGATTCGTGCTCTGAAATCACACTTCGCTCGCTGGGGAATTCCGTCTACCATAGTCAGTGACAACGGACCGCAGTACACTGCCGACAAGTTCCGTGAGTTTACAGCTGAATGGGACATTGAACACTGCACAAGTGCACCCGGGCATGCCAACGCAAATGGTAAAGCAGAGTCGGGTGTGAAGGCTGCACCCACACACACACCCACCCACACACACACCCACACACACACACACACACACACAAACACACACACACACACAAACACACACACACACAAACACACACACAAACACACACACAAACACACACACACAAACACACACACACACAAACACACACACACACACAAACACACACACAAACACACACACAAACACACACACAAACACACACAAACACACACACACACACACACACACACACACACACACACACACACACACACACACACATTTGTTCAACACCACAATGAAGTGATACAAAATGTATGGAGGTTTCAGGTCAACATAACCTTATATATCATCTATTACTGTTCGGATACCTGCTGTCCTTGGACGGTTTTCGTGCAAGCAGTTGCGGGTGTCTTGGGCCGACTTCGAATGAGCTACTCGAGTAACTCGAGTAACGCAGTTACCAATCGAACATCAAAGATCACTTGTTCACGAGACCATTTTCACCTAGATAAACAAGGTGAATCTTCAAGGCCGCTACACGAGGCAATCGCGCGGTTTCGAGTGAGTTTATTCGAGTAACTGACATCATTAGCTGTGTCAGCCAGTAGGGAACATAGGCCCCTATTACACATGCATTTAATGGAACTTTATACGACACAATCATATATATATGCATTTTTTATATTACGTTAAAGTCACCATATTCTATGTATTTTTTATTTAAAACCAAGAAGATGAACCTCACATTTTACACACTGAACAACTGATTACTTAATTAATTTTATTTACATAAGGGGTTTATCTCCGTGATCACGATCATCGCTGTTCAGTTGGATTACTCTCGTAGTACTGCGTGCGCAGTGTAAATTACCATAAACCGGATACCACGTTAGGGTAACGAGAGTAACCCGAATTGGCCAATCGAAGTCGGCCTAGGTGTACACCAGACGGGTAGAGAGTGCTCGACGTAAGACCATCGCTCTCTGCTCCAGCAATGTCCATGACGCTTTCCGAGTTCTACACTGGCCTGCACTAGGTCCTTCTCGTCACAATGTGATCCACCTCGTAGTGAACTGTAGGCGGAGCTGGTGAAGGGAGTAAAACTGAGGAATCCGTTTACACAAGTATATATGGTCACATTAAAGCACACACACACACACACGCACTCACGCACGCACGCACGCGCACACACACACACACACACACACACACACATTGAACCCACTCTGGTTTACACTCTGGTTTACACACTGCGCACGCACGCACACACGCACACACATCACAATGTAAAGTATAAAAATAAAACAGGCAGATATGTAATGTTTGTTGAATAGTTTTAAGGTCGCCATACAGTTGACTCTTTCGTTGTTTCACCAGACGTAATCGGCGATGCTGTTTATGCGTCGCGTGACCTAAATAAACACGGTCGTAATTTATCATAGTGCCTCTTATATAACGCTTCTGTCAACTGGCGATCGGGAACGAGTGATTTGTGAAATCGTGCTAGTTACTAGACGTTGGTTTGATAAGTGTGAAAGCGGTTGACATCAAGTGGTCGGTTATAATGTGTTCGTATATCTTCTAAATGAGTGCAAAATAGAAAAGCTTATCTCTGTGTAATAGCAATTGTGTTTTTTCACAGTAGACATACAGGTGACTGAGAAGACGCGACGCCCATTTTTCAGCCGTGCAGTCACGCACTTCAGGGCGAATATCAACGGCCGGTCATTGACATTGTAGCGTGTCTGTGACTGTGTAAATGTAATATGTTACCCAACAACGACCTTCCCACTGTCACAGCTGAATGAGTTCCGAGTAAGATATCGCGAGAAACATATAATAAATGATCATTAGTTTCGGCCAATATTATATATTTGCAGAAACAAATGATAATCTGTTATATTTTTCTCACGATGTCTTACTAATTAAATCATACACGTAAGCATATAAAACTATAGTCTACATATGTTCATACGTAATCAAACGCATGCGCACTCTGAACAGGTAGGCCAGTCCAACGAATACGATGCGGTAGGCCCAGTTGTTGGGTGCTTCTCGAGTGTTGTTTATTTTTATTTTAGTGTATCGTTTTAGGTGCATGTGCATAATGTCTGTGAAACGCCCGAGAGCATTTTTAATTGATCGGGCGCTATTATATAAGTATATTATTATTATTATTTTTAAAAGTCAACCATGTCACGCCGAATACCTCGTCACATCAAACACGGACCGAACCTGTCGCAAACACAAACACATCCGCTGGCTCTGCCAAGAGCGCTCATGGCGTATATGGCAGCCCTATAACCGGTCGTACGTTTGGCTCAAATCGGACGAACGGTGACGTGACATCGTCAGAGTGCAACACGGACCACATCGGGCCGGGATTGTGCCAGTCGCCGCCATGACCGCGTCTGTCGAACCCGCCGTTGTCGATGTTCAATAATCCATAAAATAGATAGCTCTTTTGTTTAACATTAAAAGCAGCAGTGGTCATATAGACATAGTTAATATCAGATGCTGCGGTAGTGCATTCCACAATTCTAGTTTCTACTTGTTTCTAGCACTCAGCAGGGTTCTATTTATTGTGGTTACAATGTTATGATCTTATAAAACATATAAGTGTATCGACATTTAGGCTGTAGCGATGTATCGAGTTTAATAGTTTCATTTTAGTGCTCCACCTTATAAAGGTCTCAGCCTCCGTCGCTGGTTGCCAACAACGCTCGACTACAGCGACCTCTGTGTACAAACGGACCAACGAGCCCTTGCCAGTGTCGCCACGTGATGAATGTCGAAGAATTATATTCGGAAATCGTGTCAACTTTGTGGCATTGCTGTTGTTGTTATTATGTGTTGCAGTGACGTGTTGGTGTTAGCACCAACATTGCGGGTGGGTAGTTTAGCGCTGATGTCGGACATTCATATAATTGGGTGACAAATTATCCATCCCTCTAAGATATTGGGGTATCATATCGATAATTATTATTATACATGCATGTATGATTATATTTATTTTGTACTCATTATCCGTATTTTGTATATTTTATTGCTGTCATTTTAAATACTCTGTATGCTTTTTATGTTTTATGTCTCGTTGCTTTACACTTGTTTGTCGGAAAATAGCTCAGATGAGCTAATATTATCAATTTCACATGTAAACCGACGTTAAATGAAGCTTCTTGTATTTTGTGACTCACCGACACCGGGCCTCTTCTCCCGTGTAAGCTTGCTTACACCTCCGATAGGGGTGTAGTTAGCTGTATGCACGTATGCACATACATTTGTCAACCCCCCCCCCCCCCCAACAATGCAATTAAGACAGTGGCCACCGGAAGGTCTAATAGCCCACTGGCAAATAAAATGTCGTCATTAATATGCAACAATTTATTTATACATATTTTGATAATTAATTGTAACATGCACGTGCAGGATGAAGTACGTTATATAATACTAGCTATGCCTAATTACCAAGAGCAGACAGTTCTATGACATCGAAGCTGTTGAGAGTGCAGTCATACACTGTTTTGTGAGCATTTATAATCATAATCGTGAAATGTGTATAGCGCTGTTCCAACATTCGTTGCTCGCACTCTTACCACGCCATATCGTCTTCCAGCCATCTTCACTAATGTCGCACACTCGAATTGACAGCTAGAGACGCACCCACGTACTGTTATTCAAAGATTACAAACCATTTAGTTCCACCAGTACTATCTGCAACACGACGAAGACAGTGTCGTTGAACCTCGACGACATAACCGTGGAGTGCAACACGCGCGGTGTGTAACTTCGTATCGCGAGGAAAACAGCCACATTGGCGTCACCTGACGAGAGATAGGTGTATTAAATCTGAACTATTTGACAGGTGGCGCCAATGTAGCGAGTTTCCATCGCGGTGTTAGGATGACCGTGATTGTCATATACCAATTATGAATAAGTACTGCTGTACGTTTTGGGGCTCGATTATTGCGATCAATCCAACGTTAAATACAAGACTTTTTGTATGATGTAACATGTAGTAAACGTGATATCAACGTGACGTATCTGTGAAATGTCCACGTGGTCACCCGGCGTAACTGCGATCATACAAAATCACATCGTATCAACGTAGAAAATGCGTCGTTGCGACAACATCAACATGTTATGAACATTACCATTGTGCCTATAACTGCCATATATGCATAGGATTCGTTCCATTCAATAAACGGTGACAAACTATAATAACGCCTATATTGTATTTATAGTTAAGTTTATCTCGGTAAGCTCTTAATCGCAAGTTCGACACTTGGCCTTGCATTTACATTGCAACATCCGATGGGGGAATAGCACCAATTCAAACTAGTCCGAAAAGCTATCCACAATATATAAGGCGTAGACCTCTAACTGTTGACGATGTCTGTCCAAATAACACAGAACCCCTGCCGCAGTGTCTAAGCACCCACGATTTTAAAGTTCAAATATATGACGTCATCGTGATTGTTGACGAAACCACGTGACTGGTAAACGCGAGTTCGGGAGGTAGGCGCCATATTTGAAGAGGGTCATGTCATTCATAATACCAATGTTCACGCAAGCGCGCAGGTTTAGTCAACAACCTTTCGGGGCCAGGTTTATTACCGCTAGTTGTGTACATAGGGGACCCGATGGGGAATTAGCTGAGTGGCGTAGGTCCTTTAGAATTTGTCCTCGCTGTGCTTGTCTTAGCGCGTTGCCGTTGGGGGCTAACAACACAGTCGTATCCAGTGACGCATATAAACGCACGCTTCTCATCAGGCACAGTGTTTTTAGCCACCCACAGTTTTATAGTCGAAATGAATCACGTCGTGATTGACGAAACCACGTGACTGGTAGACGTAGATTGACGTCACACGCCAAGAACACGGGAACCACACTAACAGAACGAGTTGTTGTTTGGGTAATTTCGTTCACAATATTAATGTTCACGCATGCGCGCAGGTTAAACAACCTCTAAACAACCTTTGGCGCCAATTTTGAAACTTAAAGTTGTGTTCATAGGGGACCCATGTAATTGGAGGGGGGCTGAGTGGCATGTGTCCCGCAGAACGTGTCCACGCTGCGCTTGCGTTAGCACACACGCGCGCGCAAACACACACACATACGTGTGTATGCGTGCGTGCGCGCGTGTGTGCGTGTGTGTGGTGCTTATGGAATATACAAGCTTAAGTGATGAGTGATGTCGAGAAAATTCATCCAGTATTGTATGTGTCAGGCTGACATAATAACGGAATGTTTTCAAATGTTTTCTCAAACGATTCTCCTTCCTTTAGACCGCATAGATATAGCTCAACAAATATTATTTAGCTAAACACGAGTTTGTGCATGGAATCCTGTGGTATTCCCAAACTAATTCGCACAATTCACTTGAAAATTAATTTTAATAAAGCGACGCTGATACCTACCTATATGCTGCCATATGAACACAAACAGATTCAGTGCTCATGTCTTATTTGCACTCTTGTAGTTTGACAAACACGAACCATCCCACAAACATCGCATACGGACGATACATAAAAACACGAAGATTTATTTGCTCTGCACTTTCTAAACAAAGCAAAGAGGAAGGTTCGAACACGGAGTGACATATTCTGCATTTACGCTTTGTTGAAGGGTCAGCCATGACGTGCCAAAAGAAATGTAGATAGATGTATACTTCTAACCTCCATTTGAGACGTCCCAGTGTTGTCGCTGTTCCCAGCAACAAAACACGAAATCTTCTCATTGATTATGCAATGGTAATGAATTATTTATGTTCGTTTCTTATGCGCATCCACGTATTCCGGTCACGCGCCCCTTGCTTACTAGGTCGAGTGCTCGGCGTAGCTGTCCATAAGGCGACTGTTCAACTCGACTGTCCACTTGTGTCTCAAGGAAGAATCGACCGTAGTGTCACGGCGCTTGCAGACTTGATCATACGCCCAGTTTCCTTCCGTCTACCAGCGCACATAGCTACAGGTGGGGTAAACAAGTAGCTGCTGTAGCAACTACTGCGCAAATATATGCATACATACATACATACATACATACATACATACATACATACATACACACACACTCACACACACACACACACACACACACACACACACACACACACACACACACACACACACACAAAGTAAAGACAACTGTCAACACTTTAAATGAGAATTTGTTGTATATTTCCAAAATATGTGTGACTGATGCTCGGTCCACACTGGATCCGATGTACGACGAAGGGTGTCCACACCGCATCGCAGACAGAAGCAACTGCGATCTACGTCCTGAGTGAGTTACGATTTTCGTGTCCACACCGCAAAGATTTACGTTCTCATCGCGAGTGAACATACACGCCATCTGGTGTATACCAAAGGAAAACTACAACAATTGTGACGTTATACGTCAAGACGTCATTCGATACTCGCACGCTGATTGGCTGAAGCGTTTCACGTAATTCCTCGAGGCGACTTACGTTTATTGCGATTTGCGACGAACCTGTCCACATTACCGTCTAACGATTTCTACGATTCGACAGGAGAATTGTCAAAATATCGCAAGTCTTCGACTTATAAGGTTTGCGATGCCGTCCACACCTGCCCTCCACAGATCGCAAGGCCAAATGTGAGCAAATTTCTCCCGATTTACGTCCTGGCGAGGTATGGTGTGGACAGGGCATTACTCTGCGCAGGCTGCCAATGTATTTTTTCAGTCGTTATTTCTAGGACGGAAAATGGGTTTATATAACAAGAGTGGACGGGATTGCTTCAAAACTATATAAATTATATTACTAGAAAGATTTGCAGAGGAGAAAAATAAGTGTATGGCTGTGACTGGGTAGTTTATTAAAGGAACATGCAACCCAAAAAGTAAAAATTGCTTAAACCATTAAAACAATGTTCATTGAATCATATCCCATATTTTATTTTATTTCTAAAATTATTTATTAGCTTTTAAGGATAATTAGTGAACCTCCCTGGAGGCTGACATTTTTTACATTTCGCCTGTGGGTGTGTGACATCACACCTCCACCACCGCTAGCGCCTCGGGTGGGCAAAACAAAACGAATTCTTCACATACCCACTGAGTCTGAGATCTATCCATCCATTTAATTACAGTCACAGAGCGTTAGCTAACAAAACCGGCGTCCCTTAATATAAACATTCATAGAATAGGATAATAGAATAGGATAAAGAATAATGATGCTCAAGTAGAGACTGCAACAAAGCGTCAAAGGCAATCGCGCAATCCATTTTGGACTTGGTTGGATCGACGGAGCTTGACAACTTTTATTATCGCCCACTTTCACATGTAAACAAATCGTTTATCCAACCAATTATTCCTGTCGACTGTTTGTTAGCGCCTTTGTTGCTTCTTACGCTAACAAGATTAGATATAAGATGAACGGGATATAAGTATGACTGAAGACTCTTCTGTATTAGAAACGGAGGGCGGTTTATTGTACGCTGTATTTAACGGTCACTTCCGTTGACGTCACAGGCGTATACAAGTCACTGTCGGTACACATAAACTGATCAGCATCATTAACATCCCCTCTTCTTTGAGGATAAATCTAAACATTCAGCACAGTATCAAGTTCATGTGATCAACTAAAGTTCGAAATGTCCTTTATATGTTTTCGCAATATCAACTTTGAGTAATCTACGACAGTTCCAAATGTTCTTTGCATGTTTTCGCAACATAACAGTCCGTGTATGTATCACCAACATTAAAGTCCAAGTATTTAGATTTTTGTTTTAAAGGGTAAATCAAATCTCATCAGTTTAGCATTGTCACTTTTTGAGTCACTTTTTTGAAAGTTCGTAATCAGACAGGTAGATAGGTGGTCTTGACACGCGTGTTGATTTCCGCTCTGGCACGTTTTGATTTTTCTTGGCCGATTCACGCCGGAGAGGGCTTGGCGGATTCGTAGGTCGAGGTGTTGCCGGTGGCGTTGGAGCGCGGACTTGATCGTCGGCTTGATCGAAGTCGGGTGATTCTGGTGTCTCCGCGTCGGGTGGATTATTACTCTTCCGCAGGTGCACACGGTTGCGCCTGTATGTACCAGTAGGGGTGTCCACCTCGTACGACCTCTCGTCCAGTCTTGTTGTGACTGTTCCTCTCTGCCACGTCTTCTGTCCTAGACGGAAGGGTGTCATTCGCACTGTATCTCCTCCCTCTAACACAGGTAGATCCTTTGCTCCTCTGTTGTAATGGTAGGCCTGCATTGCTTGGCTGTGTTTCAGCTTCAGCCTGTCGTAGTCTTGGTGTTCTCCTCTCGGTCTCAGGAGAGTCTGAGTAGTCGGTGACATGGTCTTCGTGCGTCTGTTTAGTATGCGCTGTGCTGGGCTACTGCCTGCGCCTTGCGTAGGTGTGTTGCGTATCTCCAGCATCGCCATGAATGGGTCGGTGTGGCTTCTCTTGCATTTCTCCATCATGTGCTTGGCAGCCTTCACACCCGACTCTGCTTTACCATTTGCGTTGGCATGCCCGGGTGCACTTGTGCAGTGTTCAATGTCCCATTCAGCTGTAAACTCACGGAACTTGTCGGCAGTGTACTGCGGTCCGTTGTCACTGACTATGGTAGACGGAATTCCCCAGCGAGCGAAGTGTGATTTCAGAGAACGAATCACGGCAGTAGTCGTCGTGTTGTAGAGTCGGTCAACTTCCCACCAGCCGCCGAAGTAGTCGATGGTGAGCAAGTAGTCTTTGTTGTCCCAGGTGAACAGATCAGTCCCCACCTTTTCCCAAGGGCGAGTTGCTTCGATCGGCATGAGGGTCTCCTTGGGTAGAGATTTAGCCAGGCTCTGGCAAGCTTCGCAGTCATTTGCGACTTGTTTGATGTCTGCTGACATTCCTGGCCAGAATATGCACACTCATGCACTTCGTAACATGCTGTCAGCTCCCAGGTCTGACTGATGAAGGCGTTGCTTTATTTCCTTTCGCATGCCTTGAGGTACGACCACGCGTTCTCCTTTGAAGATGAGTCCATCATGGATTGCCAGTTCGTCTCTCATTGCAAAGTAATAATAATAATAATACAGTTTTTATATAGCGCTAATTCCCGCATGGCGGATCGATGCGCTGCACAAGAAAAATACTAAAATTAATGTATATTAATAAATAAAAATGTAAATTATATAAATTAATATAAATCATACTAACTCGCAAATCTTTGTATGTAAATTATATAAATAAATTATATTAAACACTGCTTTTAAGATGTATAGTACTAAAACATGGTATGCACATTATATATATATTAATATAAAATTAAAACCCTTTCTAAAACTCTGTACGTAAACATACATATAAATCTATAAATTAATCTAAAACATAAACACTAATTAAAATATTATTACACTAAAAAGAAATTATAATGCAATGTCCGTCATTTTAAAACAATTTAAATTAATTGAAATGTCTACTAAAAAGATATGTCTTTAAATACTTTCTAAATATGGGTAATGTCCCGGACGCACGAATGTTCACAGGTAGTTCATTCCACAGTCGAGGTGCTGCTGCGCCAAATGCCGAATCACCAACACACTTCTTTGTCATGCCTTGGTGCAGTGTTGGCGCATAGTTCTGGCGTAGGCGTCCGTCACGCTTTCGTAGTTTAACAAGTTCTGCCAGATAAGACGGCGCCAATCCATTCATGCATTTAAAAGTCATTACCAACATTTTGAAGGCGATTCGGCTCTCAACTGGCAGCCAATGCAGCTCCTTCAACACTGGTGTGATGTGGTCATGTTTATTGGTGCGTGTTATTAGCCTTGCTGCATTGTTCTGGACACGCTGTAGCCGAGCTGTCTGTGTTAACGGGATGTTATGCAACAGTGAGTTGCAGTAGTCGAGTCGAGATGTGACGAGTGCATTGACTGCACTTTTCGCGGCTTCTGTTGTTAGATAGTGCCGTATTGATGACAGTCTGTATAGATGGTAGTTACATGCGGCGCACACAGCAGTCACATGATCTGTCATCGTCAGATGTTGATCCATGTGCACTCCCAGATTCCTTATGCTGTGTGATGGTGAAACCGTATCATCGCCAATTGTCAAGGAGCAACCTCCGTACACCTTGAGATGATGTTTTGAAGTAAAGATCATCATCTTAGTTTTTTCATCGTTTAATTTCAGCATGTGCACCGCCATCCATCGTCTGACTTCCCCAATACAGTCGGTGAGTCGCCTCGCAGTTTCCACTTGGTCGCCGGGTTTAGCGGGATTGTACGACGCATATAATTGAATGTCGTCGGCATATTTATGATATTTTATGCCATGTCTTTTGAATATCCGCTGCATTGGGGTGGTGTAAAGAGTGAACATGACAGGTCCGAGGACCGAGCCCTGTGGCACTCCACTCTGTAGCGGAATAGTCGCGGATGTTTTTGAGTCAATCTGGACACAGTGGGTGCGGTCTTCCAAGTACGTCCGGAACCATGACAACGCCGTTTCACGCACTCCGTACTCGTCGTGCAATAGTGTCAGCAAATGTTCATGGTCAATCGTGTCAAATGCACTTGATAAGTCCAGCATGACAAACAACATTGCATGATTCTTGTCGAGTTCACTAGCAATGTCATGCTGAACACGCAGTAGAGCAGTTTCTGTACTGTGAAGCATCTTATATGCTGATTGGTATTCTTCATGCAGCCCATTCAAAGTGAGATGATCAAGCACACGACGAACTGCGACTTTCTCCAAGACTTTGCCGACGAATGCTATGTTTGACACTGGTCTGTAGTTCTTTAACAGGTCTTTGTCGAGAGTGTCGGATTTCAGAAGCGGTTTTACTATTGCTGTTCTCAAAGTGACCGAAAAGAGTCCTTGCTTAAAGCTGTTATTCACTATTGCCACCAGATAAGGAACGTGTACACCTACTGTTTTCTTCAACAGATCAGTGGGGCAAGAGTCCAGGCTGCATGTCTTTGGAGAGCACAGTCTGATGATGTTCTTTATTTCTTCTTCACTCGTAGGTAGCAGTCGATCGAGTTCGCTTGACAAACGTTGGCTGTCAGAATCGATACCATAATCAGAACAGTCTTCGTCATTGGTCAGCATTGTGCGTATCTGCATTCTAATACCTCGTGTTTTCTCTGCAAAGTAGTTTGCGAAGTCATTGCACAGTGCTTCAGTGTTACTGGATTCTGGTAGAATTGTTCCAGGTGGCTTTAGCAGAGTGTTAACTACACGAAAACATGTTCGCTGGTTTAGTGAAGATAACACTGACTCGTAGTGAGCACGCTTCGCTCACTTGATCATGTTGTTGACCGCAGTTCGATGCTCAACAAAAATCTGGCGATGCACCTCGAGTTTCGTTGTTCTCCATCTCTTCTCGTTTGCACGTCTTAAGGCCCTGGCTTCGTGTATGTCGTCATTGCACCACGGTTCTTTGCGTCGGCAAGCTTTCATTCTCACAGTAAGTGGGGCATGCAAGTCAATGGTTGATAAAACCGCATGCTCGAACTGACCAACCATGGTATTCACATCTAGAGTAGTGTCTACAGACGCAAGACGCGAAGAAAGGTCAGTTTCGAGGAGAGCGAAATCAATTCCTCGAAAATCACGCAGCTGTTTCACGGCACGAGCAGACACTGGGCTAGCAGACGACAGACGGAATATGACACTGTAGTGGTCTGATATGCTGCTCGGGTACGCTGTAGTTGACGACACGAATGAACTAGATGAGCGTGTTATCACCAAATCTAACATGTGTCCCTTCATATGTGTGGGTTCTGTGACATGTTGTTTTAAGTTGTTTTCCGCTAAAATGTCATTCAGTGCCTTTACACCAGGCGCATCATTTAGTTCACAATGAAGATTGAAGTCGCCGACAATGAGGATGTCTTGCCGTGTAACAGCTATTTCGTTTACGAACGTTGCGAATTCGTCAAGGAACGACTGGATGGGAGTGGTCGGTGGGCGGTAAATTATGACAATACGCACAGATCTCGCCGTTTGCGTTGATTTAACGTCTAAATGTTCAAATGTGTCATATCGTTTGGTTTTAGTCTTGCAGAATTTATATGCCGACTTATATAACAATCCGACACCTCCTCCACGCTTCAACGAACGGCACTCACCAATGAAGCTGTAACCTGGCGGGGTTAATTCGTTGAGTACAGCACTCTTGTTCGGTTTGCACCATGTTTCGGTTAGAAACATTAAGTCAGCTTTTTGATCAATCATGTGTTCTTTCACTGTTACTGGTTTATTACAGACAGATCGAGTATTGAGGAGCACACACGTCACAGCACTGGTACGAGATCGATCAGAGCAGCTTCGCGCAGTGGTAGACCCATTACGCGATTCCGTGAAAGTCAGTGTAACCAAGTTAGCATTGTTTACACCAGTTTTAACAAGATTTAACAAGATTTAACAAGATTGCCACCTAGAGAATCAACTCTAGATGGCAGGTGGACAAGGAAGCCGTTTGGCTTATCGAGAGTCCAACCTATCTATCTAAGTATACCCTGCCCGTCTTAGGTATATGTCAATTTTATTTTTAAACATATTAACACTTCTAGCACCTACACAATCAGCTGATAATTTGTTCCATTCGTTTACTATTCTTTGGGAAAATGAAAATTTTCTAATATCTAGTCTACACTGCTTCTTTGCTAATGCAACTCCATGTCCTCTAGTCCTTCTCTCTTCCTTGACCGTGAAAAAAATATTTCTGTCAATATTTTCATACCCATTCAATATTTTAAAAACCTCAATCTGATCTCCTCTCAATCTTCTGGTTTCTAGTGTTGTTAGACCACATTCCTTTAGACGCATTTCATAACTAATATTCCTGAGTTTTTGTATCATTTTTGTTGCTCTCCTTTGTACTCTTTCTAGCATATCAATATCCTTCTTGCGATATGGCCTCCATGCTTGTATACAATATTCTAAATGAGGCCTAACTATTGTTTTATAAAGCGGTATTATTAGTTCTTTTTCTTTGTATACTATATTTCGCCTAATTAATCCAAGAATTTGGTTTGCCTTCGCTGCTGCAATTCCACACTGCTCTGATACCTTCATGTTAGCACTAATGGTTAAACCTAAGTCCTTTTCCTTTACAGTAGTATTTAGTACAGTACCACCCATTGTATATTGTGCATTTTCATTCCCATGTCCTGTGTGGAGGCACTTACACTTTCCAAAGTTAAACAGCATTTGCCATTTCTCAGACCATTCTATCAACTTATTTAGATCATCTTGTAAATGCTGTCTATCTGCATCACTTTTTATTTTCCTAAACACTTTTGTGTCGTCCGCAAACTTCAACACCTTGCTTGTTACGTCATCATCCAAATCATTGATATATATTAAGAATAAAATAGGTCCCAATACTGATCCTTGCGGTACTCCACTCAAAACAGATTTCCAATTTGAAACCTCCCCATCAACTACTACTCTTTGTCTTCTATCAATAAGCCATTTTTCTATCCAGTTAATCATACTATTTCCTATGCCATGGGCCTTTAGTTTAAGTAGTAATCTTTGGTGTGGCACTTTGTCAAAGGCTTTTTTAAAATCTAAGTAGATTATATCTACTGGTGATCCCTCATCTACCCACTTTGTGACATCTTCCAAAAAACATAACATATTTGTTAAGCATGACCTCGCTTTTAAAAACCCATGTTGAGATGTGTTTATCAATTTATTTTTAACAAGAAAATCAACCAAGTGATCTTTAATTAGTCTTTCTAATAGTTTACAAATCACCGATGTTAAACTCACTGGTCTATAGTTCTCTGACTTGCTTCTTGATCCTTTTTTAAATAATGGTATGATGTTTGCTTCTTTCCATTCTACCGGAACCACTCCTTCCTCTAATGCCAAATTGAACACTGTTGCAAGTGGTATGCTAATTTGTTCTACAATTTCCAGTAGTAATTTGGGAGGAATCCCATCCACTCCTGGTGATTTATTATCCTTCATATCTCTTATTTTCATAGCTACCATTTTTGGGGTTACAGTTAGTTGTCCTAAATAGTCACACTCTCTCCCTTCGAACTTAGTCTCTAGTACTGGTAATGTACTAATATCTTCCCTGGTAAACACCGAACTAAAGTATTCATTTAGGTTTTCTGCCATTAAGAATCCCTCCGTTATTATGTTTCCATCACTACCTTCTAGTGGCCCGACCTTATCTTGAACTTTCTGTTTACTTCGAACATACGCATAAAAACTCTTGCTGTCATGTTTTATGTTGAAAGCTATTTTTTGTTCATAGCTTCTCTTCGAATTTCTAATTTCAGCTGTAGCTTGATTAAGTGCTTCTTTATAAATGGCATAGTCTTCTTCACTTCCAGTATGTCTATATGTCTTCCACATCATTTGCTTGTACTTGATTTTTCTAATGGCTTCCTTCGATAAGTGTTTCTTCTTTGACCTTTTCCCTTGTTTTTTCAAGGGGACAAATTTGTCAACGACGCAGTCAATTTCCCTCTTTAAGATATTCCAGCATTCTGTTGCTGTCTTATTCTTCAGTGTGTTATTCCAGTCTATCTTCGCTAAATATTCCCTCATGTCCTTATATCTTCCTTTGTGAAAATTTGTCCTGTACCGTATTTTTCTGTTCCGTTCTCCTTTTACTTTGATGATAAAATGTATCTGGTTATGATCACTACATCCCAGTGGCTCACATATATTGACATTATCAACAAATTCCTTCTGTGAGCTCAAAACTATGTCCAACACGTTCTTGTCCCTGGTTGGTTCTAACACATGTTGAAAAAGGAAACTATCTTGTACTAAATTTAAAAACTCTTGATCCTCTCTCCCAGGACTCTGTAGAGATGTCCACTTTATATGCCCATGGTTAAAATCCCCCATAATAATACAGTCCCGTTTACTCACTTCTTTTATAGCGTTGTGCATTTTTTCATTCTCTTCTATGCTTATGTTTGGACTACGATAAACTAACCCAACAGTTAATGTTGAGTTTCCTGTAACTATGTTACACCAGACAGCTTCACATTCTGCTTCTTTTTCTAATTTTATTTCATAAGCCTGGATGGATTCTTTAATATATAAAATAACTCCGCCTCCCCTTCTTCCTAATCTATCTTTCCTAAACATTACATATCCTGTCATTCCTAATTCGGCATCTGATATATCGGGGGTGGCCCAAGATTCAGTTATACCTATTATGTGAGGGTCAATATCTTCTACCATAATGTTTAGTTCATTTCTTTTGTTTACTATGCTCCTTGCATTTAAACAAACACATTTATAACCAAATTTCGTAGGGCTTTCCAGGCTGTTTTTTGCTGATTTCTTTTTGCTGTCTTTAGCTATGCCTCTAGTATTTGGCTTCTCTGTGTATCCCCCCTGCGAAACTAGTTTAAAAAATTGCAACCTGTTCCTCTGTCCATAGATTGTAGCAGGTTCTCGGAGAACACTGCTGCGCCCTTTCCGCTTAGATGGAGGCCATCTCTCACGTACATATCTTCCTTCCCAACAAAGTATCCCCACAAATCTACAAATCCAACTCCTTCTCCTTCACACATCTGCTCCACCAGAGCATTGATTGCCATCCTCTTACAGTTTCTATAGGTTGCTCCCCTTCCTCCGATTACTGGCAAGATTCCTGAGATAATGATCTGTTCAACTCTTGTCTTCTTCAGTTTCCCTACCAACTGTCTGTATCTTTGCACTATTCTAGTTGTCCCCTCCCTGTCTGCATTGTTCGTCCCTACATGTACTAATATCGATCCTCCCTGGCCATGCCCCAACACGTTCTCTACCCTATCTGTCACATGCTCAATCCGAGCGCCCGGAAGACAAACAACAACATCTTCTCCTTTGTTTAACGTCTTGTCCGTCTTTCGCAAAATTGAGTCGCCCATAAAAACCCTTTCTGTTCTCAATGCACCCTCGATCACTGCTTCAGAGTAGCTCCTCCGTTTTGCATCTCCCTGGTTGCTGACTTTCCCCCCTGCCGCTTTCTCTGTTCCTTTCTTTCCTGTCTCTTTTCTTCCTGACATCTTCCTTGTTATTGACTTCCGTTTGGTCATATCTACTCTCAGTTCCTTTCTTCCCTTCGTCTTTCCTCCTGTCGCATCTACTTCTATCATCTCCTGTCCCCTTGTCCCTCCCTCCTTCTCTACTGTCACTTTCTCCACTGTCTCCTTCATGCATGGCATGTTTTCTGTTGTTCTTTCTCCATTTGTTTTCCTTGCTATCATCCTCCCTCCTCTCTCCATCCCCTTCACAAGATCCGTTAGCTTAGCTAGCTCTGCCGTCAGACAGTCCACTTTCCAACACCCTAAACATTGGAAAGTAAACCCTTCCTCCGTTGTCTCTGACCAAGACTTTCCGCACCCCGATAAGGCAAAATCCACCAAGCTGTGGCAGTGATCACACAGCAAGTGCCTCCTTGCCTTCACTTGCCGCTTGGAAGGTGCCATAATACGATTGATCAAATCAACTTAGTTTATACCAACTTAGTCTTTAGAAAGACTGTTTGTTTATTGTGTACAGCAACTGCAGCACACTACGTGTTATAAACAACTTACTACCTATGCTACCATGAACAATAATTTTATTCTGTACTGGTACCGTTCCCTAGCGGATACTTTGGACACTACCTATATAAACAGACTAGGGCTTTCTGCTAAAACACTTGCTTATTTTTAATAACAATGGCACCGAATCAAAGAATTATCCTATGTATGCAGCTGTTTTGCTTACCACTTTATCTGTTATATATCATATCAATTTATCAGATTTGCTAAGTTTTGTTTACAATCTTGTTGAAAGCTAGATTACCCTATTTCACCCACTATAAATAATAGTATGCACAAACTAAGGATTCCTACTAAAAAGCTTGTTTATTTTTAATAACAATGATACCTATTCAGAGTGTTACCTTACACATATAGTTGTTACGCTTATTGCTTTGTCTCTTATATACGATATCAAATAAACAGATTTTGCTCAGTCTTGTTTACAATTTGTCGAAGGCTAGATTACCCTATTATCACCCACGTATACTAATTTGTTCAAAAATACTGTTTACTAACTAAATTTAACTAAAACTGCCACTCAATATATGTCTAGTACACCCTTATGAATAACCTTAGCACAAAAATAATACTTATCAATCAATACTTCCGCTTGTTTTTCAACTTTTATACACCACCAAATTCAAACATCTGCATCCACCAAGTTTCCCGCCAGTTGATGACGAGGCAAGGAGTTTGTTTAGTAACATCGTTCCTCGTCGTTGTCACAATGGATGGAATTGGTTCTGGTGTACGCAGACGACACTGACCACCAGTGGTCCCTCTGTGTGTTGGTGTTGCGTAAGAAATGTCCAATTGCTTCAGGTTACAATAGACTTCCCTGGAGACGCGCATGAGTGATTTCGTGGCTCGCTGACATAGTTGACGAAGTTGGTGACTTGTGTAAGCTATCACCATGGCGACGATTCAAGTTCACTGACAGCGCGGCAAATATAAAACTGAACGTTTCACATAAAATAACTAAAATCCAAGCAGCCAGACACTTCCAGTTCGTAGCATCATAATCCACATACCTTCACTGTCACACACAATGTAAAATTTAAGTAGCGAACCGCGTATAAACGTACGATAATATCAATAATAGGGGGAGACAATTACCCCGTGTGGCAGCTCAGGCGCGCACGAAAGTAGTACGAGGAGATTTCTGCGTTCACGTCTGCCTTGCTGTCCGGCCAGCCATTGAGGATCGTCTCTTTGAGTACTTGCATTGTGTTGTCAGCGTCAGTTGCAACACGTAGTTTCTGCAGTGTTGATTGGCCGATAGGCAGATGCTTGATGGCGTTGATCTGTGAGAACTGTCCTTGTCTGTCATTGCCGTTGGAGAGATATGCTCGAGATAGAGCATCAGCAATGTGCATCTCCTTGCCTCGTCTATAGGTGACTTCGATGTCATACTGTAGCAATCGAAGGAGCATGCCTTGGATTCGCTTCGGTGCTTTGTGCAATGGCTTCTTGACAATTGTCTCAAGTGGTTTGTGGTATGTGAATACTGTTGTTTCTCGACCAAACGTGTATTGGTGGAAACGTTCGAGAGAGAAGACTATGGCTAGACACTCCTTTTCTATCTGAGCGTAGCCTACTTCTGTGTCAGAGAGCGCTCGACTGGCGTATGCGAGAGGTTTGCCTTCTTGCATCAGTGCTGCACCAAGACCAGTGCTCGAGGCATCACACTGGATGGTCAGTGTCTTTGCTGGATCATAGTATGTCAGCAGAGGTGCAGTTGTGAGTAGTCTCTTCAGCTGACTCATCGCGGTCTCTTGCTCTTCTCCCCATTCCCAGTTGCAGTCCTGGCGAGTCAGTCGTCGTATTGGCTCCATGATAGTGGAGAGTCGCGGGAGAAATTTAGCAAGGTAGGTAACCATGCCTTGCAGACGGCGCACTGCTTCTACGTCAGTGGGGTTGGGCATACGCAGAATGGCTTCCACTTTCTTTAAGTCTGGTCGCAGTCCTTTGTCGGTGACAACATGGCCTAGGAAGTTCAGTTGTGAGACAGTAGCTTCGTGCAACAGTTGTCTTTCACCCAATCACGGCAACCTGTGTTCCAGATAAACGGTGACATGGTCCTGGCAAACCATTTTCCGGTTGAAATTTAATTATTCCACAGTTATGACCCGTACCTATATTGTGGAGCCATTTCATCGCCAACTCGCGCTTCGTAGAGAATTTATTGGCATTTGGAAAAATCTCTTTCCTTTCACCGACTCTTCTCCTGCCTTCTTTTGACATCCGTATGCTTGACATTCAAGCATTTCATTATCACAAGACTCATAAAACAACTAGATTCATGTCGCTATGCTAGTGTTTACATGTTGCGCACCGCCTATAATCGCCGAGAGTGATGGACAGCCTACGTCACACTCACGCATTCTCTCGCGTTACTCTTCGTGAGTTCCCGTGAAATGGGCAACAATGGCAGCGCCCATGGTCAGTGAAAATGTACGTTTCAAGATTAATTTTATAATGTATAACATTCTTACAAAATAAAAAATAAATACATGTGTTACAATATTCTATCATGAATAGTATGTGGGAATTGGGGGGTTTTAACGCATTTTCAACACTATAGTTGCATGTTCCTTTAACTTAGTTTCTCGACGATGTTACAAAATGGCCGCGTCTTCACTACAGAACCAAAAATGAGCATCACATCCGGGCTCCTGACAATCGTCGCCCTGGCGGTAGTTCTGCGATGTTGTGCTGTAACCGGTGGCACTGATTGGGCTACGATCAACAATTGTCTGGAAGAAGAACGCAATGAGTCGATGGGTGATGTGCAATGTGTCACCACGCAGGTAAGCTACACGACATGTAGATGTGCAAATAATTGTCATCTAAACATTAGGGAGAACGGGGCTAGTTGTAGCAAAAACAACACATTTCAGGATTGCGGATGGGTTTCTTGTCTGATCTAAATTTTGTTCATGCTAAAATATCCCCACAAATCTCCGGCAGATGCATCCGACAGGTGCATAATTTAACGCCTGGCTTATTATTTATTAGCGGTATAATGAGTTTTATGAAGTGTCCTAAAGTGTTATAATTTACCTCGATACG
>OZ024854.1:56058940-56118940 GCA_964017155.1 Oasisia sp. SBJ-2009
GAGCCCTGGTGGGCACTCACAATGAGCCCAATTATTGCATTCTTTGCATTGAACCCAGACTTCTCGTGGGCAACTGCAACTGAGTGGTTCTCCGGACACCAAACAAGGCCATTCCTCTTCATCGCTGCTTTCGTCGACTTTCACGTTTTATTTAAACTATTGTGTATGCTATAAATACATCACAGCTTTATTGCGTTTACATACCATATTCGTACTGCATGGCGGGGCAAGACGGCCCCGGGGCCGTCTTGCCCCGTTCATACGGGGCCGTCTTGCCCCATACACACCAGTGCTGACTTGTTCACCTTCACACATAATCCTTTAATATCGCTTCCATTTTCGATGAAAGTTATTGAAAACGTATATAGTTGTAAGTGCATTAGTACCAGTCACTGGCTTACCATCACACGGTGGACATCTTAGCATCAATTTGACCGAAGAGTGATTATTAGATCACAGGGTATTCAAAACTTTAAAAACAGTTTGTGAACTTATTTTTGGTAGCGTTTGGCCTTGCGGTCGCTAAGAATATTTGCTAGGTAGCAGCATCATGCTACACTATTCAATGTTAGTTTGGGTTCACTCATTTTTCAAATAAGACGGGGGGCGTCTTACCCCCAGGGGCCGTCTTGCCCCAGGTTACCCTACTATTATTGCATGTCCATAAACAGCAGAGTCGCCCGTCAACAGAACAAAATCACCGTCTCTATATGTGAGCATATCCGTGTGTTTGTGTGTGTGTGTGTGTGTGTGTGTGTGTGTGTGTGTGTGTGCGTGCGTGCGTGCGTGTGTGTGTGCGTTTGTGTGTGTTTGTGTGTGTGTTTGTGTGTGCGTGCGTGCGTGTGTGCGTGTGTGTGTATATATGTGTGAGCATGTGTGTATGTGGGTGCGTGCGTGCGTGCGTGCGTGTGTGCGTGCGTGCGTGCGTGTGTGCGTGCGTGCGTGCGTGCGTGCCTGAGTGTGTGTGTCTCTGTGTATTCGTGCATGCGTGCGTGTGTGTATGTTGACATTTTTGTAATTTGCATCCGTCATTTGTACAGTTGTGTCTTATTTATAGTCTCATTGGTATACCGAGCATGAAACGCCTTATGAATGAAAACATCAAGAAAGTTAGACGTAAAACAGAAAAGATTGATTTGTTCTGTAGCCACCAAACAAAGTAAGGCAGTCATGTCCAACCCAGAGTTGCGTCACTGACGGCGAATGTTCTATGTGAACAGAAGGTTGATTTGTTCCGGAGACATCAAACAAAGTAACGCGACCAAGCCCAACCACGATGTGCGTCATCGACGCTGAAGGTTTCTATGAAGCAACACTAGAGAATGTAGATAAATATGTCTGTCTAACCTCCAAGCTGAACACTACGGCTTCTGGCGTCCAAAAACGACGTTTTCACATTTATTATACTGTCGTCGTAGCGGAGTACCATGGGTCCTTTGTAAAGATATCGTGTTCCTTCAAATCACATAGTGGGATCCATACCATCGGGGGGGGGGGACATAGACAAATCAGGAAAAATTCAACACCGTGCAGCTAATTTCATCACTACCGCTCTAGACACCCAGGATCAGTCAAAACCATGCTCACCAACCTTAACCACGGCACATTAGAATATAGACGACAGGACCAAAGACTAAAATGTATATATCGAACTGTTAAGAGATCTATCACAGCCCTACCCGCTGAAACATTCTTCCGCCCCCACCAAAAAAAAAGACACACTCAGCCTCAGCACATCTCAGACCATGTATCCTCAAATTTCGTACAACTAACAACCGGCAACACGAGTCGCTTCATAGTACGTACAGCCCACACTGAACAATTTACGAATTCAGTTTGTGTAAAAACAATAGTTGACTGGAACCAACTTAACGAGTCGCAGGTCCAGGCTGAAACCATGACTGATTTCAGCCGCGTGATCTGTGGCTCAAACACTCACTAACATGAGCACACACCACCCGTCATATATAATAGTAAATATTGGCTCCTTACGACATACCCCATTGAGAATCAGATTCACGTAGAGTACGAACATTCGGATACTGTAAAACCTCTCTTGGGCGACCGCCCTTCCAACCCAGCAAAACCGGTCGCTCAAGACAGGTGGTCGCTTATAACAGGTTGACAACACAATCTTGTCGGCATAATTATTAATGTGTACACACATGTTTGTTTGTACTAGTATAGCGAAAACATAAATGATCATTAATACATTTTGTATTTATGACTATCTATAAGACAAGGTACAAAGGCATTGGGATACAAGTTAATAGTGTATTATGTTCATCATTGTTAATATAAGATTTACATTAATGTCCACTGAACATTCTTCACATAAAATCACCACTTTCTTATAAAAAAAAAACATTTATGGGTGTCTGCTTAAAGCAGTTTGCTTTACTGCATTGTTCAGTTTCAAGCCATTCTTCTGCCTGGCAAATTAAAGCAGTGAATTGGGGCTGATTTGTGAGTAAGCCGAAGCCGCGCAGTGCCCGTAGATGTTCAGCTGCCTGCTGAAGTGTGAGCGGCACCGGTGCCGGCTGTGGTGGCATCTCCTCCTCGTCGTCTCCCTCATCCTCGTGCACGTTGATATAGATGTCATGGACAGGCCATGATAACGATTAATCGGTGACGCCACCTGGGGATTAATAGTTAGTATTAATTAAGCAGTCACAATAGGTGGCACTGCAATAGGTTCAGCGGGATTTGGGAGTTACGTGGGAGGAAGGCGCGGGACTCGAGACTTGCAAACAACGAAGTCGAGTAACCAACCGCATGTACGTTACGAGATGTGACGAATTATCTTGAAAGATTTGTGTGCTGCTCTAACTGATGCGCCAAGAAGTGTGTGCCTGACATTCCTGGCTGTGGGCAGGGTCTTGTCTTGTTCTTCATGTACAATAAAGATTGTTGACGGTTACCGCCCGCTCCGCGTCCATCCTTGACAACTGGTGTCGGAAGTGGGGATCGCCCAGCAACAACTTTGAAAGAAAAAGACCCTGTCGCACAGTCGCGTATAGTTCATGGTGAGCTATGTCGTAATCAGTTGGATATGTTTAATGTGTAGTGGTACAGGTTCTGCAGTTATACAGTACAGGTTGTATATCATATGTTATCATCCGCACTAATCAAAGTTGCAGCTGTATACAGTGGGCGTATGTCAGTTGGTCAATGATTATGAGTTAGATGTCTGTCATCTAAGTAATGTTGTTATTGTAACCACATTTGGTTAGAGGGTTTATGTTGTAATGGTTTACATTGTTATGTTAGTCCGTGATTTGATATCCTGATGTTTGTTGTGTCTGTTCAGTCACACCTCTCAGTGAGTTGACACCAATCTCTGAAATTTGGTTGATCTTTTAATTAACTTGTCACTTCTTTCCATCAACATGACTGATGAACAAATTGCCGCTTTGATCGCCCAGTCAAATGCAGCTTTAGCAGCAACATTGGCTGGTGTCCTTCACCAGTTCAGGGTCCCGCTTGCTCCAACAATTAAGCTGGCCAAATTTATGGGCCACCCTATGACTGCTGGTGATCCAACTCTGGTTGAGTGGTTGGACCAGTTTGATGTGTATGTACGTCAGGCAGAGGTGAGTGATGTTGATAAGGCAGTGGTGCTTCTAGACCATTTAGGAGGGTGTGCAAGAGAGGAAGTGTTGTGCCACCCTGACGCGGTGCGAAATGATCATGGTGCTTTGGTTGCACTGCTGAAATTGCATTTCGCACCACACGAAACAGTGCATTCATTGAGTGCAGAATTCTATGCTTGAGTGCAGTTAGGAGATGAGACTCTGGCTGAATACAGCAGAGTGCTCATGGGACTGCGCAATCGCATGGAGAAGGCAGCAGCCACTGATGCAGAGGGTCATGCACTGGCCCTACTGCGAGACACTGCTCTGAAGTATCAGTTTATTGAGGGTGTTCAGGAGCAGTCTGTTCGTCGAGAGCTGAGGCGGATTGATTTTCATTCTGCAGGCACGCCCTTTCACCACATGCGGAATGAGGCCCTCTATCTGCTGGATGAGGAACGGCATTGTGCCAAGCAAGGGGGAGATTTGTCTCCAGTTAGTTCTAGACTTTTAGAGATAGCACAGGTGCAGCAAGAGTTGCAAAAGCAAGCGATGGAGCTGGCATCACAGCAGTGCCAGGCAGTTGGGCAAATGCAGGTGGTGATAGACCAGTTGCCCAGTCTGGCTGGCCAACCTCAGTTAGCAGCGCCGGCTAGGCCAGCAAGCTCGGCCAGGCCCAACCCCCGAGACGGCTCATGTTTCTATTGTAGGAAACATGGTCATTTCGTCAGAGAATGTCCCAAGAAGAGGACTCCATCCGTGCCACTTAGTCGCAGGGGTAGCTCCTGTTTCCATGGTAAGCAGGAGGGCCACTTTGTCCGCGATTGCCCGCAGAAGAAGTGTGTAAGTGTGAGGAGCAGAGGGCCTGAGCAGAGCAGTGCTCAAGTGACATGTCTGGCTAGTGATCAGATAGATGGAGCTTTATTTAAGGGAGTGACAGAGAGGTTGGGTATAGCAGAAGGGAGGATTGTAGAGTTGGAAGGGAGGCTGTTGAAGGCAGATACCTTGGAGGTACTGCTCCGCCAGCAGGTAGTGACCCTAAAGGCTGGCCAAGAGCAGATGAGGAGGCAGGGGGAGGAACTGCACATGGAAGCAAGGGAGAAAAGGGGTTTTGCAGAGAGGCTGGAGAAAGCCAATGGTGAAATCTCAGCATTGAGAGGCAATGTGGAATCTGCCCGGGCTGATGTGATGGTGGCCAGCAGTAAGAATTCTCAACTGCTTAGCCAGTTGAAAGGCAATCAGGTTGCGTGTGGAGCCCTGGTGGAGCAGCTCAGAGAAATGCGTGAGGAGCTTGGTGAGCAGAAAAGCCAGTTCTGCAAACAGGTGGCAGAGCTGCAGAGCAATCTGTCCGCCGTCTGCAGCAAGAGGGATGCCACAGTTTGTCTCTGTGAGACCACTCAAGTGGATGCGGAGCTCTTCCAAAGCCAGGTGGAGAGGCTGGAATGTGAGAGGGGCGAGGCAGAGGTGAGCAGAAAACATCGGAATTGGCTGGCTGCATGGAGACAACCATATCATTTGTTTGGAAGAAAGGCCAACGTTTATCGTTGGTGCAGGAAATGGCACACCTCTGCATGTCTGTAGAACTTGCCAGGTCTGTAATCTGTATATATCTCCTAAATACAGTGTTAGAAGATAGTTGCCTGCATGAGCAGAACATGGCGTTCGCCACTATCTTATCGTTTGTCATTTTGAGGTCTCTTGTTAGAAGATAGTTGCCTGCATGAGCAGGACATGGCGTTCGCCACTATCTTATCGTTTGTCATTTTGAGGTCTCTTGTTAGAAGATAGTTGCCTGCATGAGCAGGACATGGCGTTCGCCACTATCTTATCGTTTGTCATTTTGAGGTCTCTTGTTAGAAGATAGTTGCCTGCATGAGCAGGACATGGCGTTTGCCACTATCTTATCGTTTGTAATTTTGAAGACTCTAGTTAGAAGATAGTTGCCTGCATGAGCGGGACATGGCGTTTGCCACTATCGCATAATGTAAAAATTCACTGGTAGTTCCCTGCACTAGCGGGACATGGGTTTCCTCTACCGTCGACTGCAATATGTTGCTTGTAAGGCATTGGTCCCAGGCTAAGGTAAATTGACACAATAATAGTTGTGGCAATGGGTGTCACCTTGCTGGCTGAGATATGGTCCAGGGGAAATGATACTTCTATTTGCAGGTAGTGTGAAAATGGTTATGATGTTTGCTCCATGTGGAGACAGGGGTCGCCCGCGTCATTTAGCATGTTTAATTTTGCTATGTTGTTCATTTTGGTTTAGACCTTATGTACTTTATATTCAATGCTATGAAAGTGTAATGGGGTTTGCTCCAGGTGGAGACGGGGGTTGCCCGCACCAACCAGTGAGTGGAATCATGTGTACTACTGTGTTTTTATTCTTACTGTTAACAAGTGTTTGGTGGTGGTGTAATCCGTGGACGGATACAAACAAAACTGGGGCAGATGTCATGGACAGGCCATGATAACGATTAATCGGTGACGCCACCTGGGGATTAATAGTTAGTATTAATTAAGCAGTCACAATAGGTGGCACTGCAGTAGGTTCAGCGGGATTTGGGAGTTACGTGGGAGGAAGGCGCGGGACTCGAGACTTGCAAACAACGAAGTCGAGTAACCAACCGCATGTACGTTACGAGATGTGACGAATTATCTTGAAAGATTTGTGTGCTGCTCTAACTGATGCGCCAAGAAGTGTGTGCCTGACATTCCTGGCTGTGGGCAGGGTCTTGTCTTGTTCTTCATGTACAATAAAGATTGTTGACGGTTACCGCCCGCTCCGCGTCCATCCTTGACATATATATACCAATCAAATACATCGACCAGTCAGATAAATCGACAATACAGGTATTTAGTGAACTCGATACCGACGACGAAACATGTTTCGGTCGTTCTTAAATAATTAGCAGGTGAAAACTTCGGTCGCGTGAACAATTTGTGTGGTCGCTAGTTGCATTTGGCAAATATGTTTTAATAAGAAATGATCCATACATAGGAAAACGGTCGTTCAAGACGGGGGTCGGTCATGATACAGGTCCCCCAAGAAAGGTTTTACTGTAATGCGTTTAATACAACGGAGTTGAGAAGCAATCAGAGTGACTTGTTAACCTGACTCAATACTCCGTCTGAAATGTGGTCTTCATTCCAATGAGATCCCAGATTGTCTTAGGCTTCGAAGACACGCGGCAGTATTCTGATGTGGTGACGGTATCAAATGATTGTTAGTCTTAGAAGTACTCACATATCACACCTGTCGAAGAATAGCTGCAAAATTAATGCCAGGGTGTAACAACACGCGCTTCTAGTGTCCTCCAAAGGTAGCATACGTACGGACGGTTAACTTCCTCTTCGATTGTGTCGTCACATGTGTATGTTGTGTTTCACTGCATACATGCCACATGATACGGATTACCCGTATCCGATACGGATTTTGGCGGTTTTGTAAGTGATACGTTTTGATATGGATTGTAACTAAATTTATGGAGACATTATTTTTACCCACATTATGCCTTGCATGCCTCACAAAACTATACTGCATAATGGAATAATTGTTTACTGTTAGTCTGTAAGTAAATCGATTCGAAACGAACGAAGTAAACCATCGATTAGTTTATTGTAGCGCGTAATAGATGGTGTGCTGGTAAATTTTAGTTCTGAAAACTGCGGCAGGTGGCTCAACGGGTGGGAACGTAGCCTCGGTTACCCAGACTCCGTGAGGTGGCAGCACGTTTAAGCCTTTCAACTCTTAGTCTCGCTTAACCGACTGTCGGTCGGCTGCGGAACTACGCCGAGAAGACAGTTGAGGGGGCTTAAAAGTGCTGCCACCTCACGGAGTCTGGGTAACCGAGGCTATTCAACTCTTCTCGGCGTAGTTCCGCAGCCGGCCGACAGTCGGTTAATATAAAACATTGTACAGATATACAGTAATTAAAAGGATGACACAAAAAGGTGCAAGCGCTTATTTCCACTGTGTTCCCAGAAAAAAGACGTATACGGCAGAGCACATTTTGATTTTTGTTAACAAAAACGCAACCGATCGATATGCTCCGACCATGTTTACAAGTTGTGTTGTTTGCGCGTGCGATCGTAATATTATTGGAGACTTACTATATAAGTCTATTGTGTTGTACTAACAATTCTAAATGTAATATCGATTGGTGTTACTTGTATTTATAAAATCTTAGAAATAAATTAAAATGTTAGGCCTTAAGTTAAGATTACCAATTAACTCGAGTATTCGATCAGTAAAAAACAGAAGTCCCACATACACGGCAGCGTCTTAAAAAGACTTAATTACTAGCTCTGTCAGTTTATTTAAATCGTCTGATGTAATGACTCGCGTAACGGTACATGTGTTCACAGGGCACTAATTCCCGTTATTGAATACCGACCTTATAGAAATGGTCACCTGGTAGATGAGGAAATCTGAGGCTCCAGTCGTCTTTTGATGTTCTTTGATCTACTGTAAAAAGGCATATGTGGATTGATCTCGGATTGCACTGCTGGTTGCACATTTGTTAGTAGTGGGTGGGTGAGTAGTTCATGTTATTGAGGATTATTTAATAGAATGTTCTTCACTGAGATCATGGACATTGACATTGTGTCTTTTGATGTAACAATTCGCCTAACGGTACGTTTTCATAGGACATTATTCACTCGTTATTGGGTGCCGGCCTTTGGTGAGGAC
This sequence comes from Oasisia sp. SBJ-2009, assembly GCA_964017155.1. Taxonomy (NCBI): domain Eukaryota; kingdom Metazoa; phylum Annelida; class Polychaeta; order Sabellida; family Siboglinidae; genus Oasisia; species Oasisia sp. SBJ-2009. The sequence goes on from OZ024854.1 coordinate 56,067,206, forward strand.
ATCTGAATGTTGATGGACATTGTCATTGAATTGAATTGAAATTTATTTTCAACAATTACTACATTATACAGACAGTGCATATAATATACCATTTGTTGAAAAAAAGGGTAAAAGAAGTACAATACTTATCATGTTTACCCTTATAATTGCTTAATTACATACATAAAGCATCTGAACAGTGCAATAGAAGGTGCGACAACATTATTTACATGTATAACCATACAACATTTAATCGAGAAAAAGACATTATGATATTTATTGAAGAAGAAAAAACCTTTATAACATTAAACAATCTGAATGTTTAATTTAGTTATCTTATTTATGTTGGCAAAATAGTCTAGGACTCCAACACATAACTATTCAACAGTCTATCTGTATAACACTTTTTGAAATTTTGAAATGATGAACATTTTTACAACTAATCAATGAATTATCGAGGGTGTTCCAAAGTTCAACCCCAGTAACAGAAATACACATACTTTTTAAGTTAGTACGTACATAGATTTGCTTGAACTTACATTTATGCCTGGATGAATATCGTGATTCATGTATTCTGAATAATTTTTGTACATTCATTGGTAATATATAACGATATGCCTTAAACATAATTATAGCAGTTTTTAGTTTTACAAGATCTGGTATTTTAAGAATATGTACATTGTAAAAGAGTAAGTTTGTGTGATCAAGTCTTTTGGCACCACAAATTAATCTTATAACCCTTTTCTGTAATACAACTAAACAATGAATATTTGTAGCATATGTGTTACCCCATACTTCAGCACAATATATAATATAAGGCATGAAAAGAGAATAGTATAAAATATGCATACAATGTTTGTTAATCAAGGAACTGGCTTTATACATAATAGCACAACATTTTGATAGTTTAGATCTTATTGTCATCAATTACTACACCTAACAATTGTGGGCAATTTACTCTATTGATTTTTTCTTTATTTATTCTAACACAAATATCTGCAGTTATTCTGCGATTACCAAAAATCATGTAATTCGTTTTTGATACATTAAGAGACAATCTATTAACAGAAAACCATGTCTGCAGTTGTTCTAAACCACCATTTATCATCCGAACAAGTTCATTTAAGTCTCTATCACAACATAATAGATTTGTATCATCAGCAAATAAAATATACTTGAACATTTGTGAGACTTCACAGATGTCATTAATATACATGATAAATAATGTTGGTCCCAAAATGGAACCCTGAGGGACACCACACGATACATTTAGTATTTCTGAATGACAGTTATTAAAACTGACAAACTGCTTTCTATTTTCTAAATAACTCTGAATCCATTCCTGTGCGACACCACACAAACCATAGAAATGCAGAGTATATCATGATCAACAGTATCAAAAGCCTTCTTTAGGTCAATAAAGTATACTTATTTTTTTCTAATGAAGTTGTAATTTCTTCTACCAAATCTAAAAGAGCCTCAGTTGTTGACATGCTAGATCTAAACCCATATTGACTTGGACTGAGTTTATTTTATTAATTTATTAATGAACATGTCCAATCTGTTGTTATATAGTTTCTCCAGAATGTTTGAGAATTGTGGTAATAAAGATATTGGCCTGTAATTTGCAAAAACATTTTTTTCTCCAGACTTATATAGCAGAATAACTTTAGCTATTTTCATTTTGTTTGAAAAAACACCTGTTTGAAATGAAACATTACATATATGAGCATATGGCTTAACTATTTTAGAAATTACTTTCTTAATCAGGTTCATGCTAATGTCACTGAAATCAGTTGATCTTTTATTTTTACAATTTTGAACAGTTCTAATAATTTCTAGGTCATCAACAGGACTTAGAAACATAGTATGTTCAATGTTTTCTTCTAAGTGATCATAAATAGTTGTATCGTCTTTAGGTAAGGGGATATTTTTTGCTAAGTTGGGGCCAACATTTGCAAAGAAATTAATAAATCCATTAGCAATATCTTCTTTCTTTTAAATTTTCTTGTTGTTTTTTATAAAGTATTCTGGATATGTTGGCTTATTTTTACGTTTGTTAATTACTTCATTTAGTATTTTCCAGGTTTCTTTAACATTTGCTTTTCTAACATCGAGCTATAATAGTTTTTGTCTGTAATTCTTAATATAGATGTTAATTTATTTTTGTATGTTTTGTATTTTTTTTCTGCTTCTACAGATCTCATTACAATGAATGCTTTATATAACTTATTTTTCTTTGTACAAGCACGTTTTAAACCTTTGGTGAACCAGGGTTTTTTATTTTCAAAGCTTTTTGGGGGAACTTTTTTTACTGGACAGTGTTTGTTAAATATATCCATAAATATGTGTAGAAAAGAGTCATATGCCTGATTTACATCATCAGTTTTTAGCACACTTTCCAAGGTTTGTTGACTTAGTTCATTGGAAAATGATGCTATTTTATCCTCATTCATATTTCTAATAAATTGAAATTCTTTTACATTATACCTGCTTATGTTATACTCACAGAGTGCAAAAATTGGTAAATGATCACTAATATCATTGAACATGATACCACTAGTTAGGTTGAAGCGTAATTCATTTGTGAATATGTTATCTATTAATGTAGTTGAGCTATCTGTGATCCTGGTAGGCTTATCAATTAGCGGGTAGACCTAAACTATGCATTGTGTCAAGAAACTGTTCAGTATTTTTATGGGTCTCATGTTTTAATAAATCTATGTTAAAGTCACCACACACAAATATTGTTTTAATAGATTTAACATCACTTAAGTTAAGTTCTAAGTTTTCACAAAATGTATCTATCGGTGATCCTGGTGTTCTGTAAATACAATTAACTACAACATTTGTGTGGTTCTTTATGGTTAATTATACAGTAACACATTCAAGAATATTTTCTACTACAAACGATTATACAAATTATCTCTTCACAAGTGTACGTTAATTGTAGGTCTAGTTATTACCAGTACTGAGGCTCATTAGTGTCTCTGCAATATGAAATAATTGACAAGGACAGATTTGCAATAGAACTGTTATGCTCTTGTAGCCTTCCAGAAGTGTTTGGAGACATGATGGCTTGTGTACCATCACAGGTGTTGTGTATTTCCATATAACATAAATACTCCATGGTTTTGCAGCTCTTGTCAAAGAAAAACACCAAGTAAAGCACCTTAAAAATCAATAAAAAATCATGAATATGTTATTATCATTAATTATTTTAGTATGTTCTAATTTGCAGCTCTGTGTGACCTTATTTTATGAAATATTCCTTAATTCATGCATTGTGCCATTGTTATGACCTATATGTTTATATTAGTCATTTAATCTACATAATGATATTACTTTATTCTGCGTCATTTGTATAGCAGTTGATCCCACTGTTGTAGTCAACCTAGTATAGTGACATTGATACATGTCTTAATTGTTGTGTGGTGCTACAGTATTATAACGAAAAGACTGATTTGTGAGTTTAATTTGCCAGTACTGTTATTATATTTGATTTGCATGTTTTTTTGAAATTGTAAAAATATGTGGGAATGGCTCCAGTTCTGCTGTTGCCTTCCAGCAATATGGATGGCAGTGTTCCTCGAAAAGGCTGAGGTCAACTGGCTGTCGTGAGCAGCTGGCAAGACTATCCAGCAACTTCAACAACTGCTTTTGCTCTTGGTCAGTTGCGATGCTTGGGGTGGCATATCTGTTCCGCTGAATAACTGTCTTGGTGGCAGATTTTGGGAAAGACCTGGTTGTCGTGCACTGGAGCTGGTTTCACCTTCTTCACTAAGTCGTTGTTCCTGTAGTATGTCTGGTGTACACGAGACGTATCGCAGCTTCCACCTTGAACAGCAGTGCTGCTACGTGTGAACATGATTCACCGAGTCTGAAACAGAACAACATGATAAATAAACACAAAGAAAACAATTTAGTTTTGATTACCAAAATAAATTATATGTCTGCTGTGATATAACAACAGTTTTATATTTATCACAATAGAACAATATTTGAAATAATGCAAATGTATGTGGGCAGAAGTAAACATTGTTCAATAATAACTCTGAATAATTAAATACAATGATACATTTTAATCATGCTATAATAATAATGAAAATATGAATGTAACTGGACATACAATCACAATGTCACCAACAATCTGACACATGTATGAGTTTAATACAAGCTCATGTTGATAGGTCATTCCGTTTATCAATATTTTGACTTTTTTGACAGATTTCATTGTCAGAATTATTTGTTAAAGATTTAGTGCGAGTTCTTAACCGGCCATGCAATCAGTGTCATTTTCGTGCAAATCAACCCAGGGGTGGTGCGGTGTGTCGTTAACCCGCTGGGATGGAATTACATCAGCTTTCAGAATGTAGTGAGGCCCTGTCAGTGCCAGTGCCGCAGTGGCCTTGAGCCGTTGATGCTTGAAGTCACGCACTGTTTTGACCCAGCCAGACTGAAACTGGGTGTGTGCCTCGAGAATCCGTCGATTTCGCATGCTTTCTCTCGTAAACACACCCGGTGTCTCGATCAGGTAGTATGCTACATCGGGTCATTCGATCCCCGGTCATTTCGTGGCATCGTCTACGGGACCTTGTACCGGCAGGTTCCCGCAGATAGCGCTGTCAGTTTTGACATGTATGCTGTAGGCAGCGCGCTCGGTCTAAATGACTCGGATCGTCCAAATATCCGTATGACATAATGATCTAACTATACTAACTTCGAAAATTACTACAAATAATATAACTAACCAAAATTAACGGTAAATAACAAAGTAAAACAAGACTAGGTGTGGATATACAACCATTCACCGAGCTTTCACCGAGCAATGGCGGACTTCCTGTAGATGTTCTTAAACACGCCACACTCCCTACAGGGACCATTACGCAACGTCCATCAATATAAATAATTTACTCTAATATAAGTCATAAAATGCAGCGAATTGAGGCTGCAATATTCATAGCACCTTTATAAAACACGATAAATATAATGTACCTTGTACAAATATTCGTTGTTAGGTAAATTCACCAATATTAACGTATCTAAAGTCAATTTCCTGAGTCAAAAACCAAACTCGAACGAGTATCTTCGACCGGCCGTTTAACTTTCATGTTTTCTGCTATTCTAACGTAGACTTCATTAAGCATGCCACGGCAAAATTACATCACACAATCAATACAAGCAGTCTTGATAATAGTAATAACCTTTTAGATACATACCAATCTCTGGCCGTACGACATTATGCTCCGGTAACGCAAACTTTCGCGAAGTGTTGTCTCATCAACGCGAACTGACGCATGCGCACCATTCGTTTTTAACATATACGCGGACAGAGTCAGATGCGGTCAGTTTTTAGCGAAAATACAAATTACGTCAATATTTCATTTTTATTCGCGCAACGTTTCAATGATTGTAGTAGCTTTGTAAACGCCCAATCTAATCTGAAACATGCACCCTATTAAACTAGCATAACAACATATACGATATTTGTATATGTACAGGTAATGCTCCTGTGGCTGTGGCTGTGAGAACTAGAACATTTCGCAGACAAAAACCATAAATGAATGATCAGTAAAAACGGTCGTAAAACCATACCATTTACACATATAAATGCTCATTGACACACATAATTAAAAACGTTTCTAGACACAGGCGCATGAGACATTTATTTATGAAAATGAACATGATAAATTTGTAAAAACGTATCTCAGAATACAAGCATAACAATAAAAAATTATGATTTTCCTGCTACACCTGTCATGCAGCTTTTTTTTTAATATAACTTGGTAAAGCCTAAACCATAGGATTTGACAGCTAGGTATGATGTCTGGAAGAAGAAAAAACATTTTAATGTATTTTTAATGACATACAAATATATATATATATATATATATATATAGTTTGAGTTATTTTATTACACAGAATTATAAAGAAAATAAATTATGTTAATAAAAATGCTATGCTTCATTTGCAGCCAATGGAAGACTCAAGTAGACTCATGCTGGTGTGAAATGAAACAGAGCGTGGCAGTGCAGCAGTGATTCAAGTCCAACCCGCATAAAATGGCGTCCACCATTCTATCAATTGTAACGAAACGCATGTTCCGAGGTGCAGCAGCAGTGCTGTGTGTCGTGGCTCTAGTTCTTCAGTGCTTCTTCCTCGATCACTACCTCATCGTGTACAACAACAACTGGTGGTACTTGTGGCTCTTACCTGACATTGTCTCCATCAGTCTCTACATTGTCTCGTTTGTCGTTTCGTTCCGAAGCAGGCAGGAGGGAGCTGAGCTTCCCGTCGGATATATATCATGGGGAGTTTATTCTGTGTTCGTCGCCGCAAAGGTTGCCATCATCTTCCGCACAATTGCTTACCAGTTGAACGAGGAAATGATTTTCGGTCCGAACACACTGAAAGCAGGGGTGGCGCTCTCTAGTGTCTCCTTCCTGCTGCTTGTGCTGACGCATCAGCCAACCAACGTCAACTCGGATCACCAGATGTACATTAATCGACTGATCGGCAGTGTCTCAATCGACATCCTCGACACAACCGACTTCCTCGAAGTAATTTTCATCCAGGAGTCACGGATCTTCCTCACGTTCTCGATGCACAACACAATCATTGGTGTCTCCTGCATAAATCTGATACTACCCACAATCCCATTGCTGATCTTGAGTCGGACGCGCTACGGCAGAGCGGAAATGCCGAAAGTCGTCCACACGATCTACACCGTCGTCTACATGCTTGTCGTGAACCTGCCAATGCTCATCATCAGGCTGTTGCTGTGGAACGTTCACAGTCAAAACGTTTCAGTGTTTGTCATCAAGAACGTCATCCACATAGGAATGATCGTCAAGCTGGTCCACGACAATGTGGTTGATGTGGAAGAACAGCGCCGCAGAGCCTCTAGTCACCCGGGGGCAGAGATAGAGGACATACAGATGCAGCCCATCACGAGTGGAGGGCTAGTAGACCTACAGGCCACCACTCCTGCAGCTCAGCCTCTCACTGGGCCATCAGCCGCCGCGGTGTGAGGGTGTGAGGGTCTGATGACCATCGCTTGACATGTGCAAAGATGGCCTTTATATTGTGCACCCCCGGGTATGTCTGTAAGATAATAATTATTTACATTAATTAAATGTCTATAAAGAATGGTTGCATAAATATTATGCAGTGTAGCCAGTGTTTGAGCTAGGATAAAAAAATTAAGGACATGTCTCCCCCTCTTGAAAAAAGTGAGACATCACATTTCAGATAGAGACATCTATTTGTAAATAAATTATCGGCAAACTAAAAGAATCCAACATGCACAGTGAGTCACACACACACACACAATTATATAATATATATATAAATATATATATAATATGATTGTGTAATATATGTGCATGTTTGCTTGAAATATACTCGACACGTATGCATGTCAGTGTGTATAGTCCCACTGCAAATACTGCAATGCAAATACTTAAAGTTGTTCATAAGTTTATTAATGGCAAAAACCTTCCTCATTAACTTAGACGAACTTGAATCAGGAGAAAACTGTGAAATCACTACAACAGGGTGACCACTTGCTATATTTGCTGAATAAGAATGGTTGCATAAATATTATGCAGTGTAGCATTTGGTCATCACCGTGTTTGGCCTGGAAAATTAATTACTACAGTGGCATTTAGCGACTTAAATATGTTAGTACCATACTACCAGCTGACAACAAGTAATTGCCATTTTGAATGGTAAACAATTCCACACTTGGTTTGAATGAATGCAAAATGCATTTATGGTTTTTGGATTTATCAAATTGTGATCACTAAGGACTTCTAAAATAGGGTGATTACATTGTTAGAATACAAATTTACACCCCCCCCCCCCCTAAGATACATCAATGTATAAGTAACAATTTCAAAATTCATGGTATTCAACAGCCACTGTGGTCATGTGCACCTGTAAACACTAAACACCCACTGCAAAGCTCCATTCACTTATATTATATATTATATTAGGAGAGTGTGTAAATGTGTGACTTCCTATGGCACCCGGTGACTACTCACTGTACTTAGTGACAGAATGGCAGCTGGTGACGCTGGAGATATTCTGAAAATTTGAGTGCATGCACAAATGCACGCTTGTACAGTAACACTAATAGTGATTTGCATGAAACGAACACATTTTAGTGATGCAGAATAATTTTAATTTATTTTACAGTGTGGTGTCTAGTCCGTGGAACTAGTTGGATCACTTTTACTTACACGTTCCCCCCTGATAGACCTCTAGGCTATTTTTATGCCAATATTCACCGTTGTTTATATCCAAGTTTTTCCTTACACAGCTGAGTGAGTTGGAGCAAAGTAGAGTTACAAACTTGCCCAAGGTTTTAAAAGACAGCAAGAGAATTATAATGAAAATTCTCTCAATTTAGAGTTAAATTCGTGATGGTCAAATGTGGTTATGCTAATACATTTTTTATGATACAAGTGATGCTAAGTCAGGTGCCTACATATTGCTAGTGCCTATATTGTGTGCAAAATGTATTTTCTTAGTTAATACAGAGTTACTCGCTAATGTCTATATTGTGTGCAAAATGTATTTTCTTAGTTAAGACCTAGTTACTCACACACCAAGTTGATCAAACAGACACTGTACAACTGATTTGTAAGTTTGTATAAACAAGGCTTTATTCAACACTATATCATGTATGAATCTGTAGGTTAGTTGTATAAATGTACCAAGATATTTGTTGTTCAAAATCTCCAGTAGCTCTCAATGTGTAATGTAGCTGATCTGTGTTGCACTGTTGTTGCCAACATGGACACTTTACATGTGCTCCATCTCAAATGGAAAGAGTTGCACTGTTGTTGCCAACATGGACACTTTACATGTGCTCCATCTCAAATGGAAAGAGTTGCACTGTTGTTGCCAACATGGACACTTTACATGTGCTCCATCTCATATGGCAAGAGATGCACTGTTGTTGCCAACATGGACACTTTACATGTGCTCCATCTCAAATGGAAAGAGTGCTCCTCCGTTCTGTGACTTTGGCTGTGTCTGTCTGCGGTTCTGTGGCCACGAGAGAGCCGTGTCAGTGGCTGGTCTCGGGTCAAGTCTGTCTTCCGTCTTGCCTCCACTTCCAGAGGCTGTCTCCTGTGATGAAGAGCCAACATGTAGCAGTGAGAGACAAGAACATCTGTACTTGTAAGAAAACATGTCTGCAACAGTCAAACTGTGCAGAAGTTATGTACTTTTGTATGTTTACAACTGTAATGTTTGATATACAATGTACTTTATTGTAAGTACATGCCCTTGTGTTACACACTATCTAAGGTGCTAATAGAAGATGAGTTTGCTTGTGTGGATTTTTGTGTATAAAAACGTGCTCAGTAACATTTTAAAAGTGTCTACGCATGAATATTCAGTATTTATATGTTAAAGCCTTTGTATTTTTTTATGATTTTATACAGATGTGCCTTACATATGCTTGGCACATTAATAATGATGTCTTGCCTTTTACACACTGCCAACAGTCCAGTGCTTGAGGTTGTGCATACATGCTGCTGTGGTTTTATGGATGGTTGTGAGCCTTGATACAAATTGCAAGGATTGAATAAATGTGGATTAAATCAAATCAAGTGTAGTTATATATTAAGATAATGTAGCTCATAATTTACATATGGTTACATTGTTTTCTAGAAATTCAGCAAAATTTGTATAAATGAAGCTAATCTCACAGAATTTAAGCCAACATTTTCTTCTCTTTAAAGGCAAATCCGAGGCAGGTCGCCTAAATCAGCAGACTGTTTGATATTTTAATATTTTCCATTCAAATAACGAACTTGTTTTGTTTAACAGGCACTAAACATTCAAAATATATTTTAGTATTATCAAATCATATTAAAAAAATGAGAGGAAATGTTGGTTTAAACTGACTGACACACTAAGTAATTTGTCAGAGTGGTTCATCAAATGATGCCAACCTTGCAGAATTTGATCTAAGTAAGTTCAACATGTTGCCAATAATAACCACCCATTCCTTGAAAATAGTTGTGGGACAGGGAATGGAAGAGAGAAAGTTATTTTGATTCGCAATGTTTGAGAAGCACCTACCTGAAGATCATATCTATGTTTGAGTCGTTGTTTTATGAGTAGACCCTTCACAAGCAGCTTCCAGTTGTCAACAGCACGGGCCTCTCTCTTCTGCAAACATAACAGTGTCTTGAATCTGAGAGTACTTTATGTTGTATATTTCACTCACAAAATTTTCAACATAATTATCTGTGAAACAGTAACAGAAGAGTGATATCATGAGAACAAATTAACAACGCAGTATATCAATACCATTATAGTCATACAGAAAGTTGTCTGTGTTCACAACATAAGTTTGGACAACATCTGGACCTATTTAAGCTAGATAAATCACATGGAATGCTAATTCTTACATTAATGTTACCTGACCGTGTGGTCTCATAGACACTGTCTATCAAGTGGGTATGCATTGTTTATAATGATTACAGAATCCAGGTACTTCACTCCAGGGTCACATATATATTCCACACTGTTTTTGATACATGTACATTTTATAACATCCTGACTCTTGACCCTGACTACCAACATTGGATTATGTATGTGTTGAGTTCACCCAGCACAACTAGCAGTATCTGTACTGCAGTAACAATGGCCTGTGAGGCCCAGTGACACCGAGTGACGTACCTCGAGGTCCCGCTGTCTCTGTATCTCCTGGTCCTCGTCCCACGCCGCCAGCAGGATCTCCTTGTGCTCCTCACACACCACCCAGCCATCCATGCTGGAACACAACACACCCAGAGTAACACACCACCCAGCCATCCATGCTGGAACACAACACACCCAGAGTAACACACCACCCAGCCATCCATGCTGGAAAACAACACACCCAGAGTAACACACCACCCAGCCATCCATGCTGGAACACAACACACCTAGAGTAACACACCAGCTGTAACACAACACATCTAGAGTAACACACCACCCAGCCATCCATGCTGGAACACAACACACCTAGAGTAACACACCAGCCGTAACACAACACACCTGAATTAACACACCATCCAGCCAGCCATGCTGGAACACAACACACCTAGAGTAACACACCACCCAGCCATCCATGCTGGAACACAACACACCCAGAGTAACACACCACCCAGCCATCCATGCTGGCACACAACACACCTAGAGTAGCACACCACCCAGCCATCCATGCTGGAACACAACACACCCAGAGTAACACACCACCCAGCCATCCATGCTGGAACACAACACACCTAGAGTAACACACCACCCAGCCATCCATGCTGGAACACAACACACCTAGAGTAAAACACCAGCTGTAACACAACACACCTAGAGTAACACACCACCCAGCCATCCATGTTGTAACACAACACACCTAGAGTAACAGACCACCCAGCCAGCCATGCTGGAACACAACAGACTTAGAGTAACACACCACCCAGACATCCATGCTGCAACACAACACACCTAGAGTAACACACCCACTGTAACACAACACACCTAGAGTAACACGCCATCCATGCTGGAACACAACACACCTACAGTAACACACCACCCAGCCATCCATGCTGTCACATAACACACTTAGAGTAACACACCACCCAGCCATCCATGCTGTAACACAACACACCTAAAGTAACAGACCACCTAGCGATCCATGATGTAACATAACACACCCAGAAACACACCAGCCATTTATATCGTAACACCATTTCCAATCACACACCACCCAGCCACTGGCCGAGTGTCATATCTGAACTTCTCGAGTAAGACTTAACACTGATCACCATCATCCTGACAAACACGCCACAGTGATGAGTGAGAGCATCCATGGCAGGTTACACACCTTTACCCCTGCTGGATCTCTCACCAACTCCTGGTATCCATTTGGCAGGTGTCAGTTGACTCATGACATTTTAAATAGCCAACTGCTACAAAAGTCCTGCAAACCCTGCATTCAAACCAGTGCCTTCTGGTCCCACTGCATAAGCTACCTGTAGGACAATAGAGTGTATCCCTTCCCATATGGGAGAAGGAGAAGGAGAGGAGAGACTTACACGGGATGGTTGTATCCGCCGTGGAAGTCCCAGCCCATCATGGCGGGGGGACAGTCTATGTTCAACTTCTTGGCGACCTTCTGTAGTCCAGGAACTACAACAAACATCACATGTCACCGGGCAGTGTTCAAAACACAACGCTAGTTACGCATCAAGAAGTCGTTCAGGGATGATGTCATTTTATTATAACATACTACAGCATTACAGCATGATGCAACCGCAGCATGATGTTTTACTTACACCAGTGATTTGTCAACATGGGTGTGAATCCATTTACTAGTTACAGAAACACAAATTGTGTTAACGTTGTCAATTATCCACGTTAGAAAACTTCACTGGCAGGGTGGAGGGCGTGGCCGCTGACAGGGAGACCAAGGGTGGTGGGAGAAAGGAGCTGCTGACAGTTGAAGGTAACTAAAAAGAGAGCAGTACAACAGTACAGACAGGTTGCCTCTCATGGAAGCTTTCAAAATTCCGTGACTTTTCCCTGACTCAAAGTTTCATTTTCCCTGACCGTGTTGGCTGAATAATCATGAACATTTATGCGCGATGTACATATAATTAGCAATTAACTTACGAAATGTAATCAGTGTTCAATGCCAACTCAGATTGCCTAGTTCAATTCCTATACCACTAAATGAGCCAACTGAAGAACGTACGATATCCACATTTTAACAGCATAATTATGTTTGTGGTATCAACATTGTTCCACGAGATCGTTACGCGTAATGAATTCGAGTTTGCGCCATCGCGGCGTTACGCGTATGACATGAGAGAGTCAAATTTCCCTGACTGTCAAGGGATTTTCCTGTATTTCCCAGACTTTTCCAAAAATCTCAAATTTCCCTGACCCAGCACAAAATTCCCTGACTTTTCCCTGACCTTGAATTTCCCTGACTGTTCCCTGACCAGTGGCAACCCTGACAGAGATACACATTACCCTGCAAGAATGAATCATGATGAAGACATGAGGCAAGGAAACCAACAAAATTGTTATCTGACATTAGGCAACCTACCTCGGATGTGTACAGTGCCAGCTGGTAGCATGGACGGCTGGAAGAGTTCCACGTTGCCGTACTCATTCACTGGCACCTTGCCCTGCACACACAAGCATCCTCCATTATTAACAGTTATCCTATAGACCTATACGGTCACGCTCCAGCTTGTGTCACATGATGCAGGTCATGTGATACGACCATGAAAATAAGTCCGCTGAAGAAGGCTGTGAAAATGTAGCCGACATAAATACAGAAAACAAAAGCAAGTTTCTTGAGGTAAATTTACTAAAACAATTATGCAATAATTAAACATATCTCAACATATCTCACCTATAGTACATGTAGCTAAGAGTATACACAAACCATTATTCTCAACATATGCAAAGTTGTTTCAAAAAAGGTGTTATTTATACAACACAGTACCCAATCCTAAGCATCGCTCAAAGCACTTTATACTTAACTCGTTGCCCCAGGCAGACCTGTGCAATCGGACAAATCACCAATGCCTACATGTGTTAGATATGTATGGGTGTACATATGTAATGGTCATTCAAATATCCGCAGTGGAATGTCTGAAAATACTTGGCAGGAACCCACTAACTCAAATATTTTTTAATTTTGCAAATCAAACATATGAATGAGACTCCCGCAGCAGTTCCAAAGTTTTCATTTTTATATCCAAAATCAAGACGTTTCTTTTGAACTGTACAGGCTTTCATCTCACGTTACCCGTCGACTTGTAACGTCACCCGAAACTCTTTACAGGTAAAAAGAAACATCTTGCTTTTGGATATGAAAACTTCTGATTTGGAAAACAAAACTATCCCAAGAAATGTTCAGTAATCCATCAGCAGCGTCTATCTTTCCGTGTGTGTTATACGTACATCGACTGCAGGTGGCGCCACATATGTCTCGGTCTGCCAACGACCAAATATGGGCAGGGTAGGGTCAGTGGTGTTCTCGTGTGGTTTATGCTACAAACAGAGGATAAAGTTAACACTGTCCAGCTATTTTTATTATACTATCATGATGTAGTATTAAATCTACTCTGACTACGCTAGATTCTAGGTTAGACACTGCTGGCTGACTGTTAAGATCTAATTTGTCTTTTTCGGACAGGTAATTGTTGAATATTTATGAAACATATACAGGCAAACTGTAAATCAACGTAATGGATATTATATAAAGATAGACATGTTCTGTTGGATTTCAACATATCTATTGGACATTATGTAAATTATAAAGTGTCAATGACGCACAATTAAAAACGATCACCATTATGAGTTTTTACAAATCTTGCCTCTTGATATGCAATGTACAAGATTCTTTGGCAAAAAATATCCCAATTATCAAACTGTCAGAATTATCCTATTGTAAATTATGTGTACAATTGGTAGACAGATAAAACATGCTCATATGATTATTGGTGCTGGTTAAGGCCAGGTGAGGCAGCTAAATTGGGTATTTTTTTATTTAATAATTTGGGCAAAGTTATCTACTCAGTTAGAACGGGTATGTCATTGGGAATAAAAAATGTTTGGAACTCTTTTCACTCGGACCCACCGTTGCCATGGTAACCAAACAAAATGGCCGCCATAATAGTTCAATATTCCATTTTTTTCTTCAAAAAAGGTCATTTGAGCTGCCGTGTCTGGCCTTAAGTCAGTATTTACCTACCCACTTGGGTCTCGCTCTCACCATCTTGTAGGGTTCTTCCCCTACCTACAACAACCAAGGTATCTCCTACTGTGAAACCAACCATAGCCAAGTTCAATTCATAATGCAGAGTTTATACAGGCTGACAGAAGGGCAACACACAAGGGTTTATGACATAAATATATCTGTATTATGGCAAGATATCAGTGTACAACATTGTCTTTAGGCTGACAAATCACATACAAGATCACCATTCAATACACACAGACATATCAAGTTAATTTACAATGCTTCATTTGATTTGAGGGAAGCAAACCTTTTCAAATGGCATTCCCTAGAGGAAACAATATTAATTGTTCGTAGAAAGTTGTCGGAGACATGGTATTAAAGCTATCATATAGTGTTTGTGTTGAGTGTGCATATGCCGTGGTGGACATGCGTGCATGTGCACGTGACGTCCCCTCACCTTGACCACCAGCCCCTCCTTCAACCACGTCTCTCGCGAATGAAGCTGAAAACACATGTTAGGATAACAACATTAACACATATTTCATAGCAAATGCCACCATTAAGCATTCACTGTGAATCCCTACTCTGAAAACTGATTATACTTAACATTAATAGTATTTTAAAATATATTTTCTTTATTAATGAGTATATGGGGTAATCATGTTACACATTTACACACCATATTTGTTGTTAGTGAACATCAATTACTGGTGGGGTTCATCACATTTTGTTTCAGTGTGTGTCAGAGATAGATTACTCTTTCAACTCACATATTCATACCACATCCATTCAGTTAATCGTATTTATTCTATGGCTCCTGGCAGTAGAGTTTTCAATAACAACTGCAGTTGATGCTAAATAACTCAAAGTTATTAAACATCAACAAACATGTTTTCAAACAGCCTGGGAAAAAATATTGTTTTTATTTACGTAACCTACATTATGGACACATTCCCTGGAGTAAACCGGCTCCCCTCTGACGTAGCCGAGAACGAGGGCAGTTGGAGGGTAGATTGCTTCAAACTTCAACAGGTGGCGCCTTAGGGCATAGCTGGAGCAGCGAAAATAAAACACGACAGACAGTGAACAAACGACTGGTACGTCACCTCAAATTACAGGTTGTACGTCCGGCCTGAGTCAAAAATCATCTCGGATCAGGGCAGTGCAATGTACTCTTCCAGTTTTATAGGAATTAACAGAATTCATAAATAAAACCACTGGAATGACAGCAATATCTTCACTGAGTTACAACATGTTTTCAGGTGGCTGACATGAGTTACCGTTACCGCTGGCACTGTAAGTCAATAACTGCTGAATTTCAGCATTACATCACAAAATTGTCAATCTGATTATATTAGGTGATTCACAGCACTATACATGATGATAAGCATCCTGAATGTAGACTGCAAATTCACACAAGTTTTCAAATTTGCTAAATAAATGCATGAATGTGAATACAAACTATACAGCATATTTCAAACGTAGGGCCGTAAGCAGAAAAACACAGCTATGCGACCCATGTGGATGTTACGCAGGTAAGTCGCAATGAGAGAAACTGTACAAGTGACCATGGATGGAGTGAGAGGCCCTTACAGTGGGTGGTTCTTGTACTGTCCAATGGCTGTGGGAAGGGGCTCCTCTGTGAACTTGGCTGTAAACACAAACATATGTGGCTGTTTAAAATTATTCCACCACAACAGTTTAACTAGATAATTTGTGTTACCAAACTACCAGCCATTAGATTAACAAGATGTACAAGTCTCTTTAAAATGATGCTTGTCATTTGAGAAAAAACAATGCCAATGCCATTTTTCCTACACAGTAAAAATATAGTTGTTGTGAGAATTTATTTATAAATGTTGTTGAACAACTGTGAAAATTAACTTCATTCTGACCTCTTGATTAACACATTCTGACATTATTCTAACAATGAATGTTTTAAAATTGTCAGGTCCAAAAAACTGCTTATTTCACATCTCCGTCTTTTGCACACATACACTATATCAGATGGCAATTCATATGTATGCAATGACATTCCAAATGCAATGACATTCCAAGTTACACAGCCAACTGGCAATGTTGAATTGCAATATGAGACACTATACAAACTTGGAGTAACCAGGAAATGGTGAAACGACGAACCTTTCAGTTCAATATTCTCCTTCTTCTCTCGATCCAGATCTGGGTCGCAGTACGAGGCTAGTACTGCCTGCCACCACTTGGGGGCCACCCGCAGCTTCCTTGTTGAGTGCATCCAATCAGAGGCGTACCTAGAGGTCACGTCCTTCACACAGTTGTCTGAAGGATGAGAATTGGGAATGCACACACCACTATAAGACGTTACAATAGTCTGTGTTATATCAATAATGCTTTACTGCAGAAATGGCTTAATGTAATAAACCTTCAGCTGTGTCACAGCTTAGTGACACCATAACATTACTACAGAAATAATTGTTCTAATTTATCCATTTTAATTTACTATGCCAAATACTGACAACAAATAATGTAAAATTAATGCATTTAATGTAATAGCTAACTGTAATGACATGTGGCTAGCATAATCAAAATTAAATCAAAATACTTTGATGTGCCCCTCATGGGGAAATTCTCTTGTGATGTTCAAGAGATAAAATTATTAATAAATAAAGTAATGGAAGATAACATTATACACCATGGTATTACCAAATCGACAGCAAGAGTTGTTGGCTATATCCAGACTTGATTAAGTAACTCATCTCGGTAGGGTGATGGTACTTACTGTTGTCATAAGCAACAACATAGCGGATGGGAGATGTTGCTCTCCTCTCCATCTTCTCTGGCTCAGCCACCCGCACATGCACGCAGTCTACACCTGGGACACACAGACAGACACAGTCTACACCTGGGACACACAGACAGACACAGTCTACACCTGGGACACATAGACAGACACAGTCTACACCTGGGACACACAGACAGACACAGTCTACACCTGGGACACACAGACAGACACAGTCTACACCTGGGACACACAGACAGACACAGTCCTATTCCCAGGGGTACAGACAGACAGTTTACACTCATGAGACAAACATACATGGCTGATTCTTGACACAAACAGACATGTTGTTGTGTAGTGCTGCAGTACACCTGGCTGATCGTTTCCACAAACAGGGGAAGTGAACAGAGTCAAACGTTAAACAATTATAGCGACTTCGCCAGTCATTACTGCATCAGTCATAGGATCGCGCAAATGCTCGCCTCAATTTGAAGACGAATACACGAGTCCCACAAGTAGTGGGAATCCCAATATAACGACACAGTCACATTCTAAACTTTGCGTGTAACACGAGTAGTATGTGGCTGAATTTACCCAACATTACATCACAGAGGCTGAGCATACTCCTCATGCGTGATTTCATTGGCTGAGGTTAAAAGAAGAATTTTTAAATGGATGTGCCAGGGGCACTGTCGGCTCGTACTGACATAAACAGCTGCAGCGACCCCTGGCGGGCAAGGATACAGACAGACAGACAGACAGACGGCCATACGTTCCAACACCGTATGCATTTATGTACTTATAAACTTTAAACACACTAACGTACACATATTTAAGTTACTTAAGTGATAAACTCAGCAGCATATGTAAGCATAGGACAAATAAGTCATAAATCTACAGGCCATGGGGGCGTTCACGCAATATATTGACTGGACTGGTCAAGATGGACAACTGACAACACTTACAGATCCAACTCTGTTCACATGGCAGAAACACCTCAGTCCAGTGGTCTGTTCCTGGAAACAAGAAGAAGACTTCAATAAAGACACAGAAACCTGGACCCACCAACAGTCTGAGGTCTGGGGCCATTTCACTAACATTGTTACGAGCACTTAAACCCAATTTTGCATTTTAATATCAACTTTGATCCTTAACAGTGATCTTGAGTACCTGAAAACTGTGACACACTAGTGGGACATTGGTACTAGTAAGTCATGGAAATAGAGTCATTGGTAAACCTGCATTAGACAGTCCTGTTTTGTAACAACTGCTTTAATTTAACAACTTTTGTTTTGTTCTTAGTGAAACGGTCCGTTGGTCCGAGACTTCCGTGTGCAAAGTGGAAGCATAAGGTAGTCAACAGTTACATTTGTGAACACTTTTCTAAACTAATCAACAGAAATCTTTATCATGGCTGTTAATCATAATTCATTGTTTAGCAAATATCACAAGTCCAGTAAATGTTTTATTATTAAGTGTTCAAACTAAATCAGATGAGTTTCATCCCCACATGCATGTACTGCAATAATATCTGCTTGTGGCTATCATATCCACACGAACAAACAGCAACTGGCCTTTCAGTTGGACTGACTTTACTTGTACTTGATATTTATTTACCTGCGCCGTCTTTGTCCAGTGTGACGCTGTCCTCCGAGTCAGACTCTGCAACTGTTCTCTTCTGTCTGGCTGGTTTCTGGGCTTGGGAGCCCAGTCTCATTTTAACAGTCTCTTCTACGAAGTCATCATCATCGTCCGAGCTTAAATAACAACGGCATTGCATAGCAGAACTTCTACAAATTCCTTACATATTCAGGATATGAAGTTTATTCAACCAAAAATGTGTACAAGAATCTCATAGAATGCAGACTATTTTGAGACGGGAAGCTGCCAAGTTCCTATAGTTATACACTGACAGTTTCAAAGAAATGGGTAAATACGATATCAAATGCAATAAAGAATGATAGAAAACCCAAATCTGATGGATGACACATGGTAAATTCCAAATATATTTATTTCCGATAAATAAATTATACAACAAATAAATAAGCTTTGTCAGTGTTTTGTAATAATCACTGCATTCTTTTATTGTACAATGAATTTACTATTCTGACATGACAACGATTAGACATTGTACATACAGTGCAGGCATAAAAATTTTCGAAAATGAACTGTAAAACAGACACAGATCTACCACTCACATTTCCTGCACAGATCCTTCTTCCTCCGCAGCCACTCTCCCCTGCGTGCCCTTTCCCTTGCCACCACCAGTCAGGAGGTCCTCATTTCCCGAGTCTTCATCCTGAGAGGGGTGACCAGCCTCCGAAGCTTCATCCCCATCCTCCTGCTGCGTGACCTCGTTGTAGTTCACCCTGGACATCCGTCTTCTGGGTCGTCCTCCCTCCGACTGAGTCCCCCCTCCAGGACACCCACCAGCTGCCTCAGCCTGGACGTATCCCTCGTCCCCAAGTCCTCTCTCCTCACCTGTTGTCCTCACTGCCGCCTTCACTTTACACTTGGCACCGTTCTTTGCTGACAACGTCACACCCTCTTGTTTCATTTCATCTATGTCCAATTTTTGTTTTATTCCATCATTTGTCCTCAGGTCTTCTTTCGAAGTCACCCTCCTGGATCCTGTCTTTACCCTGCTTTCTCTCTTTGAGTCTTTCTTCACTGATTTATTCTTTGCCTGACCTGACGATGTCGTCTTTTTGCTATTTCCTGCAGATGTCTTTGTGTCCTGAAACAAATTTCACAACATTATTCTACTTACCAGTTATACACAGACTCCTAAAAAGTGTTTATTGATATAGTGTATAGGTAAGTTCTCATACAGAGTGCTACCCAATCCATAGTACTGTTCGCAGCATTATACACTTTATTCCTGACAAGCTTGTTCACCCGAATACTATTTTGACTTCTGTGGGAAGCATTCAGTCACATTATAATTAATGCATAAAGACTATTCGTCAACTACAGTCAATAGCCAGCTACTAATTCATACAGCTGAGTGAACTGGTGCAAGGACAAGTGAATGAACTTGCTCTAGGTACGACTTGGCTACCTGGGATTTAAACCCGTGTTCTTCCAACCAAATCTGGTGGTCCAGGCATTCCAATATTATACTCCATACATACAACGTGCTCTATCATCTCTTTATTCTCTTGCCAGTGTATTGCAATAACAAATCGTTCTGCACAGTTGTTGTTATAAATGTGTGTCATTACTATAAATGTGTGTCATTACATAAACATTCATCACGATAAAATGTTCTTAGTCGTATCTCTTTATCTTGTTTTCTAACATAAATTATGACATACATCAGGCTTCTATAAAGGAATTTTTAACAAACGCTAACAGTTTTTGCTTGTTGTTAGAAAAATATTTTCAACCGAAACTATCAAGGCATTGGTGGATGTTAATTTGAAAGGTCAAAGGTCATGAAAACACGTCATTGAGATATGACATGTGACACACTAGTTGGTGATCAGTCAGAGCATAATAATTTACTCCAGGGATAACTAAGATAAAAAAAATTAATTGTTTTCAAATCATTGTACTTGTTACTTACAAGGTCTGTGGCTTTTATCGGCACTGGTTGAAGAGAGATGACCAACCGGACATCCAGTCCAAGTGACCGCAGCATGGCAACAAACACCTGCAGATGATGAAGACATGTCCTCAGGCTCAAGCCAGTGACAGTGTCACACAGGTAGTTAGTTCACTAGTTACTAGGTCATCTAATAACACTACTGTATTAACTGCAGTTATCATGCTAGTGTGTGTGTGTGTGTGTGTGTGTGTGTGCGTGCGTGCGTGCGTGCGTGCGTGCGTGCGTGCGTGCGTGCGTGCGTGTGTGTTAGCTTTCCTCCTATGCAGTTTGCATCCATTGTCCTAAAATTTCTGGGATTAACATGCCCTTCTATAGAAAGTATAAAGCAATTCTTTTTAAACGGTTCTTTAGCAGTTTTGTTTATTTGGTCCACACATTTGACAGATATATAAATTATGTATCATATTTTCTCTGATTATTTCATCATTTACAAAAACTTTTTGCTCATTCCTCCAGAATCCTTGATTTGTACAATAACACATGTGGTTGCTATACTGCACTTAATATAACCCTGACACCTGCTGAACAATGTTTAACTGAATGTCTTTCTACAAATATAAAATATAAAAATATCCTGGGATTTACTGGAATCATTTATCTCAACATCATAACATATTCAATAAGTTCAGTTATTAAAACTTCCTTAACTGCAGACAAATTGTGTTTTTATTTCATGCCATTAATGAAATCTTTTCTGTAATGTTGGAATTCTAACCCTGAATAGTCAGTTGGTAATTTCCATACAGTTGTGATGGTCAAAGACAACAAGAACAACTCACAAAGACAAGTTCAGTCTGTGATGACACAGATGCCTGAGTGACTCCAGAGACAAGTGCTGCCACCTGGTAACATAAACCACAACTAAGTAGCATCAGGGGCCGGGGAGCATGTGACAATAATGCATGTTATAAATAATGTATGAATTGCAAGCGATAATTGTAACTTTTTATATTTCACACAGCACCCCCCAACACTGTCCAAGGCGTGTAACACATCATTCCCTGGAAAACTGTTTATTTCCGAGAAAGCATTCCGTCACACTGCAAAGAGAATTCGTTCATATACCCACCACTATCTACAGCCAAGTATCCATTTATAATTGAAGTTAGTGAACGAGGCAAGTCAGGTAACACGGTTCAAAATTAGGATTAGTATTCTATGTACTATTTATACAAATTCCCAAATTCTTTCTATACATACATTTCAAAGGGTACTGTTTATCTTTAACTTAACTCAATACTATTCAAACAAATCTGAAACAGAGAAAATAACTAAACAATACAGTACTTTTCAATAGTTTTGCTTGAGATTGTTCACGAATGCTCTTGCCTCGTAACTACTGGTGGTGAATGCGTTTGACCTAATGTCAAGTATATATTGTTAGCAGTATTGTTACTTACCAGGTGGTTAGTATTCCCGGGCAAGTGGGGGTCAATACTGAAGTGACCCTTGAACCAGCCTGTCAGTTTCCCTAGTAAGCTGACGTCCCACTCCCTTACGTCAACAAACCTTGCGGGAACCAACGACAGCGTCACAGCTTGTAGCATGACGTCCTTGCATATCTCATTTCTATGGAAACCGTAGCACAGTAGACACAAAAGATGAACCTGAAATTAAAGCGACATCTGCTCTGAAAGTAATCGTTTATGACTTAGTAGTTGTTTTTAAATATTCCTTCATCAACGTGTCATCAATTTGATTTATTTTCAGAGCTAACTGGTGACAATTTGTTTAAGTGAGTCAATCAAATTTCAATTACTTGTGCATACCTTGGGTACCTTAAGAAATATCTACGCCAAATATTAGCAACAGATCTTCAACGGTTTCTGAGATCCGAGTGCTATTGACGGTGATGCCATAAGTCTGTTGAACCTTCGGCCCAAAGGACTAAAAAGGAAACTACATATATTTTCATGAGTTACTCTATGCAAGGATAAAAAAAAAATTATTACTAAAAAAGTGTACGCATTTAGTAAGCCAACTGTGCATATTATTACATTTAGTGACATCTGTAAAAAAATTCATTACAACTTTTTAAATAATCTTTAGAAGAAACTGATTGTCAAATGCATTCCAACCTTGTGCATGTCCAGTTGTGTTTCCTTCTTGTAGCGATTCATGAGACGGCGGAAATATGTCTTTATATCAATCTCTTTATGTCTGAAATAAAAACACATTCTTCTTTCATAAGCAAAAATAAAAATCCTCATTAAATATTTGAATTGTTTCCTTCATCTCTTTTCAGATTTATCTTGCGATTGTGACATTCATATTCGGACAGTCATTCAAAATATTTTAAAATTCTCTAAACAGTTACCTTATTGTAAAACTGGGAATCCGACTGTTTCTAAATATCTATGTGTAATACACCCTTCTGAGATTTTTATTTTCTTACGTATTTACACACCAATACAAACATAATTTTGTGGCATTTTTTCTACTTGTATATACATCTATCAATATTATCATAATATTTTCATTTACACCCTTGGAAACCTGGTCTGTTCAGTTAATAAAAAATGCTGGAAACAACTAGAACTAAGTAGTACTTGCCCTTACCTTTACCTTTTGGCTGTACTTGTCATAGCAATGCATGGGAACCTGGTTCAACCAACCAATGCCTGTGGTCCTGTGCCACATATTAAACCCAAAAATTCCATCCACATGAGCAGTATACAGTACATTTAATAAAAAATAAAATTAAATCTACCTTCTGAATTTTACAAGTAGCATCAGCCACAATTGGCTAAACCCCAGATTACGATGGTCAGATGCTTCAATAACCTAATATGATTAGATAATGGGCTCAGCCTAACTCAGCACTTCTTAAATCGACCTGATCTGGAGGTAGTGAGATGTACGGGCCCCACAGACAGGTGAACATGTCCATTGTAAGCTTACTTTCCCCGCTTGAGCGTGGGAGCCTCCAGTATGATCTCCACTGGACCTCTCGGCAACTGGTCTCGCACGCTCATGTTGGCGCCTGGGAGCTCTGAAAATAATTAAAGGGATACTCCAGTCAGTGGGAGGTTCACAGTATTAACTTAGATATAATTTTTTTATGTACTATATTGGTTGTGCCTAGCAACTGTGCACAAAGATTGTTAATAAACAATTAGTTATAGCTTAATGGTAAAAAAACATGCTATCTTACACTCAGGGAGCTGCCATCTTGAGACTTATGCACCAGTGATGTCAGCTAGATTGTTTACGTCACCGGAGCATTGTTGAAAAAGACAAGGATTGGCGGAACCTTTGCTAATAATTGTGATGGTGACGTGGTGACGTAAGCAATCCGCCATGTACTAGATACATAAAACACCATTGGATAAGATGTTCGAACGTGCATGCGCCAGTGATATAAGCGGTTTACGTCACTGGTGCATAAGTCTCAAGATGGCAGCACCCTGAATCCAATGTGGAGTGTTTCGGATTCCGGTATAATTATACTATAATTAATTGTTTATTAACTATCTTTATGCACAATTGCTATGCAAAACCAACATATTATACAGATGCAAGTTAATGCTGTGAATCTACCACTGACTAGTGTACATATCCCTTTATGTTTACTAAATGATATAACGTTGTTTAAATCATCTGGTTTATCCACATGTCTCATTTATCCACACACTTTGGTTCCAATGGTTTTTGGGTCAGATAAATGAAATGTATGCATTAGTGAGACACTTTATTATATACGGTATCAAGATGGTTCCCACCTAAACGTGCGGATCGCAAAACAACCGAATTATTGAACACAGGATAAATGAGATATGAGTCATATGACTGTACATGATAGTCATGATTTACCCATTATGTTGGACAATTGTGTATCTTGATAGAAAATGCACTCATCAATTATTATTTTCATATGATATTCTACAGTAAGTGTCAATAAAAACAGACAATCAATATAACTTGTTCTTATAATGTTTTCACATAGTAACATATAAATGTATAATATATATATATATATGTGTATGTCATTAAATGTTCGTAGATAAGCATATCATGCATACTCGTGCATACATACACATCACATACTCATGCACACATACACACACAGTCGCTGCCAACACACATATAGGCATCAACGAAATCAAATGTAATGAAAACTTGAAACGTTACCATCGACTTCTTCCCAGTCTGACTCCGAGTCGCTGCCTGATTCAGCCACTTCCCCCTCCCCACTCGGACCAGCTCCTCCGTGGGGACTAAGACAGTCCCCTCCGCCCGTTACTGCAACCTCTGTCTCCATCTCTCCGCCTGGACTTGCAGACCGCCTGCCTAACACCTTTGGTTGTTTGTTCCTGTTACGTGGCACAGATTGTTTCTGTTTTGTTTTCTTTATGCAGCTATCAACAACAGATATTTTTGCAGCTTTCGCGGCTCCTTTTTTGCCTGTAGAGTTCACAGCTTTGTCTGTTGACCTCCTTTTCCTCCCCGTCACCCTATGTTCTCCCTCACCTGCACCTCCCAAGTTTTGGGGATCAACACAACCGCTGGTACCATCATGTTGCTTTGGAGAACCCTCCACCATCGGCTTCTGTTTTACTTTTGCGTTTGCCCTAGGTTTTCTGCTTCTCTTATTCATGTGGTCGACTAAATGTTTGCATTGTGCAGGAGAACCAGGATGAACGCTGACTGTGGGCTCTCCCAGAGACGAATGATCTGCATTTGCACTAACTGGTTTATGACAGTTTCTTGGGATAGCATTCCCTTTGCGTTTTCTCGTTCTTTTACCTGTTGCACAGTCAAACTCAGTGGGAGATTGTCGACCTCCAAAGATGACGTTTAACGCAACTGATTGTTTGTCCTTGAAACATCTCAGCTGTTTTGCCAGCTTAGCAGCTGGACTAATGCTGTCTGGGTTAGCAGTGTCTTTGCTGGCACTGAACTCTGATGAATTTGCAACATTTTTCAAATCCACATCAACATCTACACATGCAGCTACGTCGATGCTTTTGCCTTTGTCGTCACAGCCTAAGTGCATGGGTTCATCCACCACATTCATTCCGTCATCACAAGGTCCCTTCCTTGTTCTCGTCACTACTTTTTTTCTAACTTTCTTCACCTTTGATTCTTTACTGTTCACTTTGCTGTCATCAGCAGCCACTACGTCACTTGCAGCATTTCTTGTCTTTGTCTTCCCACGGACCGAGGACATAGTTCCCTCCGTGTCCCTGTCTTCTACCACAGGACACCTCCTTAGTCGCTTTCCCATGTTTCTTCACATTCAGTCACCACTGTCGGATAAGAATGAATGCCACGATTAGCTGTGGATAATAATTATATACTGTAAAGTTTGCATGGTATACATAACATGAACTACTTCTACATGAAGTGCACTACATTTAATAGATTTAAAATCGAAATTAAGGAAAACCAAGAATTACAGTGCATTGATCACATCAATAGAAAATAATAATGCATAATCATATATTTCGGAGGCCAATATATTTTTTTCTTGTTTTGAAGTGGATTAAAAATTACGAAGTCCTAAAAATTATTTTCTGAATAATTGGAACTTTTCAATTCAAGACTCAAGGCAAAGTTCTTCTAAAATTGTCTAAGACAGATTTTGCAGGGATTTCTTTGTGGATGTTGATCATTCTTGCTGACAGAGCATTTTAATGAGACGGCCGGCATACCAATGAAAATGAAACTGCTGCCTATCGGCGTTGCTGATTCATCATTCGGTTCATTGTCTAGGTTCTAGCGAGACGTCGCTTGACTGAGACTGAGTGAAAGGCCCCAGTGGCAGGGCCCAGGCAGCGGTAGTGATGCCTACTAGATTTAATTCAAAGACATTGCTCAGATTTTCAACATAAATCCACTAAACACTAGGATTTAGCAATGTTCTTATGACGAAATAAAGGGATAACGTTTAATTGACACCTTTATCAACATAACTCCTACGCTGAAAGCGGTTGTCGTTCCCGCAACCAGTGATGAGCGATACACAAGCGGCGTCACGCGGAAATATTTTACCTACAAAAATACAAATTCGCTTTCTTAACAAACCACTAGAGGGCGCTACTTTTGCGCGCGTAAAATTTCCTAAAATTGTAGTTCAGTGTGCACAGGCACACGCACTGTGCTTCAATAACATTAATTTGTTAGGCTCTATCGACAAGACGTCGGAATCACAGGAGCTTGTAGAGAGAGGTGCGCAAGCTGGAGAACGCTGTAAAACTGGATGTTTCCGGAAATTGGCGACGTTTCCGACTTTCCGGTCAACGATAAATCAATCCCATTACAACTATAATACAAGTAGGCATACTTCTAATGGGATTTATCATTTCAAGTTTAGCTTACCTTTTTATATGGATGTAATGTTCCGGAATAAAGTGATTGAATTGAAAAAATTTACTTCATTTTTCGTATGTACTTCTAGCTGGAAGTATCCTTTTAGTATGCACTATTATTTTCGTGAACGAAATTTTTTTCTAGTAATATTGCCGAGGGCTGTTTTACCCCACCATACGCCCCTGCCGAAAACTGTTTCGATAATTAAACAACGAATTCTTTAATAAAGATCACCAGGTCATCATTATTCACTACATAAAAATATGTTCCTGTTCTTTAACACGGATCATATTTTTGTTCCATACAAAAATGTCACAGTTTATTTGTTAGGTGTCGCCTTACCTCACATTCCGCTACATTTATACTTTAAAATATGTGTGCGTGTATACGTGCGTGCGTTCGCGGGTGTCAGTCCTGCAGACGAAACACCTGTCAAAATTCCGAGTCGTTAACATGGCGTGCGTGATTTAATTTTGTCGTAAATCAAACACTGTGATTTATTTAAAAGCAATGACTGCGCATTTTTATCCGTCACACGCACGCTCTCACATGCACTTAACAGTTGCACCCGTGAGACATCAAAAGCAAAACACACCACGTTCC
Source organism: Oasisia sp. SBJ-2009 (assembly GCA_964017155.1). Lineage (NCBI taxonomy): Eukaryota > Metazoa > Annelida > Polychaeta > Sabellida > Siboglinidae > Oasisia > Oasisia sp. SBJ-2009. The sequence continues at coordinate 56,095,229 of OZ024854.1, forward strand.
ACCCACGATATTGGCCCAATCAAGTGTTGCTAGCTTACACTGATGGCTGCATTGGAATGCACCATGTAGTGTCGTCTGCTATTGACACTGACTTGGCGATTTTCTCTTATCACTTCCATACGGGACACATGCACGCATCGCACACCGACAGTGTTTGCCGAGTACATGTATGCGTGTGTGTGTGTGTGTGTGTGTGTGTGTGTGTGTGTGTGTGTGTGTGTGTGCGTGCGTGCGTGCGTGCGTGCGTGGGTGCGTGCGTGCGTGCGTGTGTGTGTGTGTGTGTCTGTGCGTGCGTGCGTGCGTGCGTGCGTGCGTGCGTGCGTGCGTGCGTGCGTGCGTGCGTGCGTGCGTGCGTGCGTGCGTGCGTGCGTGCGTGCGTGCGTGCGTGCGTGCGTGCGTGCGTGCGTGCGTGCGTGCGTGCGTGCGTGCGTGCGTGCGTGCGTGCGTGCGTGCGTGCGTGCGTGTGTTGTTGCAAGGGTGCGTACGTAGGGCCTACGGCTACGTACGAGACCGTTTGACTGGGTGTACGTCCGGGTGTGCGTGTGTGCGTACATATAAATGTTTGTGTGAATGCTTAAATAGACATTATTGTATGGGTGTGTATGTGAAGCTTGAGAGTGAGTGTACATGTTTGTGCGGATATTGTATTTGTGTTTATTTATCTGTCTGTCTGACAGTGGAACCGTATATGGACCGACATATCCATTTGTTCTGTACTTTTGTACTTTGTGAACCTATATCTCCATTAGTTTGGAACTGAAATAGTATTTGTGATCAAGCGGGCTCACTGAGGTGGAATGTTGATATAGATTTGTTCGGGGGTTCGATCTTTGCAGGCAGAATTTTTAACAGGCACATATTATATTCGTTAATTTCAAAGACACACTTTTTCCAAATTCTTTTTCCAAATTCGTAAATTTTGATTTTTGGGTGTCTTTATTATTCTAAGTGCACTCTTCGTGTATAGAAGTGTCTAGGGATGAAATTATGTCTAGCGGCCCTCTGAGAAAGGAAAGTAGGCCCCTATATCACTTGTTGTAACTTACCATTCACCTGCCATACTTATTGGAAAATAGAACTGATATAATTTTGCTAATCCCTGCAGCAACACAGGTACATTTTAGTCAACATGTTTTCGAGAAACGTCGCTGTTTATTATCTTGGGTGTGTTTTCAGACTGTTGACTACGCGTCTGGATGATCCACCTGGCGACGTCCATTGTGTCATATAACTATTATTTGCATGAGTTTGTCCTTGTATCTGGTCTACATAATAAAAGCAATCGTGCCGCGTCAATACCATCTAATCATATTAATCCTGTTTACCTAATACAAGCTTGTTGCAACTTGTAGGCCCTTTGAATCAGTCTCTCACCTGTTCTGCGTGTGTCTGTGAGTGTAGACGTATATGTTTGTGTTTGTGTAGGCGTGAACGTTGTCCTTCTATTGTTTTCGGACATTGCTATTGCATGCGTGGATATGTGCATGGACATTGGGGGGCATTAGGTCCATAAGTATACCTTGTTTTCATTGTGGTAAAATACATTTCGAAGTAGCCGTAGGCCTACGTGAATCCTACAGTGGTCACGCTGAACTCGTTGGCTGCGTTGGTAAACTCTCTCGCAAGCAGAAATAGTTCAACATTGAATACCATAGCCAGCTTCCACGAATAGTAATTACTTAACACGACGGCATTTGCAGGTAAAACGACGAGTCATTTCCCGCTTTAAACTGATGAGTCATCGCAGCGCGTGCTTACATAACGGCGCGCTGATGGCTGGACGACTACTGGAGCTATGCAATCAATGTCTGGCCATGACAGGCATGTTTTGTATCAACCGGGGCGGATCGACCTTTCTAAGCCGAAGAAACAGGCCAATATCGGTTAATTATACAAGCCTTCATCTCAATCACTTAATACCTTTTTTAATGCAATCTATCCTACTAAAGATATCGGCTTAAATTGTTTTAGATCATAAAGTTATGTACCGCGTAGGCATTATCACGATAGGTTTTGCTCAAGCTGCTAAATGATTTTTGTAAGTTCTTATGACTATATAATCGATTGTGTGACATTAACGTGGCCTATGGACCTAGACGCGAGCCTTTGCTGTGACGAGCGCCTAGGTCCTTTTGGGTTAGGATTCATTGGGAACAGAAAAAACACAAAGGCGTGTATATTAATCAAATATTAAAACAAATCAATCAAACTGTACGCATTTCCCACATTGCCATTTGCATGGGTCAGTAGAGACCTGTGTTGTTGAGAGGTGTACAGAGGTCAACATCACGGCTTCGTTATACACTCAAGGGCGTAGGGCGCTATGTAGATCTCTGTCGCCTGTGTAGCTAACTTGCCTTAACAGCTCCACGAACGAATGAACGTATCAATGTGCGTTTCCTTATTAAATGAACTCTATTTTTGTGTGCATTTATACCCAGTACATACTATCGTGTATCCTGTTTAGCTGCCCCTCTGCCTCTCTGCCTCTCTGCCTCTCTACCCCTCTCGCTCTCACTCTCCCTGTGCCCCTGCTCCCGTCCCTGCCTATGCCTCTGCCCCAACCTAGCTCTGCGCCTGCGCCTGCGCCTGCGCCTGCGCCTGCGCCTGCGCCTGCGCCTGCGCCTGCGCCTGCGCCTGCGCCTGCGCCTGCGCCTGCGCCTGCGCCTGCGCCTGCGCCTGCGCCTGCGCCTGCGCCTGCGCCTGCGCCTGCGCCTGCGCCTGCGCCTGCGCCTGCGCCTGCGCCTGCGCCTGCGCCTGCGCCTGCGCCTGCGCCTGCGCCTGCGCCTGCGCCTGCGCCTGCGCCTGCGCCTGCGCCTGCGCCTGCGCCTGCGCCTGCGCCTGCGCCTGCGCCTGCGCCTGCGCCTGCGCCTGCGCCTGCGCCTGCGCCTGCGCCTGCGCCTGCGCCTGCGCCTGCGCCTGCGCCTGCGCCTGCGCCTGCGCCTGCCCCTGCCCCTGCCCCTGCCCCTGCCCCTGCCCCTGCCCCTGCCCCTGCCCCTGCCCCTGCCCCTGCCCCTGCCCCTGCCCCTGCCCCTGCCCCTGCCCCTGCCCCTGCCCCTGCCCCTGCCCCTGCCCCTGCCCCTGCCCCTGCCCCTGCCCCTGCCCCTGCCCCTGCCCCTGCCCCTGCCCCTGCCCCTGCCCCTGCCCCTGCCCCTGCCCCTGGCCCTGGCCCTGGCCCTGGCCCTGCCACTGCCCCTACCCCTGGCCCCCTGTCCCCTGTCCCCTGTCCCCTTGTCCCCTTGTCCCCTGTCCCCCTGTCTCCCTGGCAACTCTGGCATCACATATGAAAATAGTAGGTCTACCTGCGGGAGGATGCAGTTCTGTGATATTCTAAGACAATGGAACGTGGGGGCAAGAGGCACTTGCTTCGTTGATTTTAGCTAGGAACAGACATTTGACACAGCACCCTATCCCCACTCGCGTGTTCCGCGATGTCAATCGACGAGATTGCGTCGAAGCTGAATATATATAGGGGCGCGGCTGTAATATAATGTTGAATAGGACCCTTCCCTCCTCCCGTGTCCCGATGTCACGATTCGTGACAGAGCAAGCGCATACGTAGTAGTGCGGAGCGGAGGCTCAGTTTCTCAACGCGTTATTAATTGTGTGCCCGGGCCAATCGTCAATATTGATGGCGTATAGCTTGCAACGTATATATGTGGGTGGAAATTTGAAAATCCTGTTGTGTGTCGGAAAATGAGTTGGAACTCTACTCAGAAACGGATTAAATGTACTCTATACGTTGTATTCGTGCTTGAAGGCAGGATTTGTTCGCGCGAAGCCATGCACAAACGGGCGAGACATAATGTTGGCAGAGCCGTTCAATGGCCCACACTACAATAGCACACGCGTGGATTTAGAAATGGCTTATAGGCATACATGTGTCACTCGCGTTCAGTGGTCGAGATAATCGACAACCACGCAGAGTTCTAAGGATTTCGCTCAATTGCCCTCACGAAGACTTGCACGTATTTTGTTAAAGCCTATTGTCCTCGTCGAAAACGAATCACGTGTTTGATCTCGTGAGTGTCCTCTAAGCGTCTGAGTCCACGCACGCACACTTTGACCTTCAAAGTCTACGACAACAATGTGAAAGACTTATATTTTAGAGTTACTTTGTGTACGTCGTCGTCGAATTAACCCCGAATAGCGCTTATTAAATTCATAACTAATTTATCGCCTCAGTGACAATGTTGCTTTGAGTCCTCGGTACGCACCTACTTGTACAGATTTATGTATAATAATCTACTCCTGTTTATGACACCACCATTTTAAGATTCCCCAGTTTACAGCTTCCTAATAGTACGCACACACGCACGCATGCACGCACGTACACGCGCCCACGCACACATGCGCGCACGCGCACACATGCGCGCACGCGCACACGCGCCACGCGCACACGCCCAGTAATAATGTTGCTACGTACAGACGCCCACACGCACAAACACACACACGCGCACACACGCGCGCGCGCGCACACACACACACACACACACACACACACACACACACACACACACACACACACACACACACACACACACATAGGTGCATGCCTACAACCATTTTAACATATTCTTCCTGCTTGCATGGTCATGCCCGCATACATACATACATACATACATACATACATACATACATACATACATACATACATACATACATACATACATACATACATACATACATACATACATACATACATTCATGCATGCATGCATGCATGCATGCATGCATGCATGCATACATACATACATACATACAAACATATGTGCGTAATTTACAATTTATCTCAATTAGCCGAGATTGGTTGCGCTTTGCCACGGATGCGTTTCCTTCATTTTATTTTACATTAGTCAACTCCATTTAATAAAGATATGATACACTTTTTTTATAAGATATTTATAAAGATAAAACTGCGTCCATAGTGTGCTGCATGGAGTTTCTGCGTGGCACTAAATGCAATTATAATTGTCTGTCTCCTAACTTTGTATATAACTATGCTACAGTAGCAGAGTACAACATGAACGTGAACAACCTTACATGTCTGCTGGCATGTAAAGATTTCAGCTTCGTAATTTCTAGAACATGGAAAAGCACCCGCGATACCTATCAGCAATAACACGCATTGTTCACGGTACACGTATGCCCTATAAACACTGCAAGCGCAAGTAATGTCCGATGCGTGATCGAACAGGCAGAAATCGATAATCCCATTTAAATATTATAATACAGAATACCTTTGCGTCGCGTGCGCGAACTAAATTGACCTGGCAGAAAAGTGCCACGTCACGCTCCGTGTAAACGCCAAGCCATTCACCCGCCCTCGATGCGGCTCAATGAAAGTGGTATTTATAGCGACAACTCGGCGCTGCGACACATTCGAGCGTCTGGCTGGTGACGAAAGGCTGTGTGACAAAGCTTCCCGGTATCTCCGTCAGATAAATTGCTGCCGTCAAAATGTGCTTCAGAACAACGTGTCCCAAGTGTGGAAAGCCAACGTGGGCTGGTATGTGTTCTTTTTTTTATTCATAACTTTCGAAAGCAGTTATTTCTGAAGTTATTCACAGAAGTGCCGGGATATTAACGACCCGGATCTGACCATGCCGCAGCTACCGTAAACTCTCTCACAAAATTATTTCATGTTACATTAATTTTAGACCACGATAATTATTTAATAATTTTTCAACTCGTTATACTTTATCCGTGGAAACTAGTGCTAAGCGTATGCGTGCAGATGTCATATTCAGCATTTTGTTTTTGTCCGTGTTTTTATTAACATATGATTTTTGCGCAGTTTTATATCAAGCCGTTTATATAAATTATGTCATATGAATGCATGATTAATTATATTTTATTATCCTTTTTTAAATTTGGTTTGGCTTTTTATTATCTTCCACACCAGCAGAAAAACTAAGTTAATAAGTTAAAATAAATTAGTTTTTCTATTATTACAGTTCAGTACATTTCTAGTGCACATGCAGTATAAATGTAAAAACCACTCGCTGCTTATACCGTAGCCATGTCCATGCTCGTTATCAGTAACGACAGCAAGCCTGCAAGGCCCGTGGCACAGGGCAAAGTTTAAAACTAAGTGAGGTCACCACGACATGAACTATGCCAGGCATTTCAATAAAACCAGCAGAGCAAGTTCTATAAAAACGCCCACTGGCAACATCTTTATCAGTTGGTTCATCTTGTTTTGATTTGTTGCATTGGTGACTAGGCGTAATGTTTTGTGTAATGTCAGTCATGACCACAGCTATGTACAGGTGCATTAAGTGTGTGTGCTGACATTGCACATTATCTAACCAAATAACTTCATTATACAATGTATGTTTAATGTATTGTGAAACACTAAGAAAAACCTCATCAAAATAGGTATATGTATGTCTGAAGCTTGAACTGTTTTACGTATATGCTGCAGCAAAATTGTTACGTCTGATCAGTGAAGAATTGAAATATTAAAAAATATTAAAAACTGCTGTACCAGCTGACGTGTTGAGACAGCTGTTATATAAATTAACTGATCACTAGTTCACTGCATGTATGTTGATAGTCATGCTACAACTGTCACTTTTATATAACTGTTGTCCCAGAGTTCAAAATATGTCACTGGTGATGACATTGGATTTACACTTTTATTATTATTATGATAGGTCACTGTTTTTCCAACTGTTTACTTGTTTTTAGTGGAGTTATGCAAAATATTTCAGAATGGTGAAACTAGGTCATGTGTTTTGAGAAGACAGGCTGATATTACAAAATTTGCTTAGTGCCTTTAGTTAGTGGATCATTTGGCATGCTGTAAGGTATCAGCCATTCATTCATTAATAGCCAGTAAACTGTGAAGCCTGAGTGACATGGTGTGTCTGTAAAGTTCAACCCTAGCATAAACCACTTCAGAAGGGGTCAGGTCAACGCACGCATATCTCACAGTGTGTTAGTATCTGCTTGATCTATGAGTCAGACTATGACTTGCACAATATTAAATAAATGCAGCATTGAACTTATTGGACTAAATATAGTAGTTTATACATCACACAATTTTAGAATAAAACTATGATCAAATTGCATTATTTGTAAAGCTGTGTTACTGTTAGGTTTGCTTTCATGTGTGTATATGACACATGGTTGTGGTTCTGTTGACAGGCTGTGGTGCCCATGTGGAGCGAGTTCTCGCTGACGTCCCACCCCAGCAGCGCTGCAAGTGCAAAGAAAGGAAGTAGATGGCGCCACTGCTGGTGACATCATCTTTCTGCTTGAGGCAATCAGTCCAGTGAGAGAATGCCTGGAGAGCTTATGCTGGTTCCGTCATCATCGTCATTGTCATCGTCGTCACATCCTCAAGGTGTCTTTACTGCACAGAATTGATCTCACAAACGAACAGTTCAGAATACAACAGAAGTGCACACTCATCTAAATGGCCACCGTTCGTGCACTGCAGATATCCTTGTTATTTCTGGGTCGGAAACTCACAGCCATCTTTACTGTTCTGGCTCAGACATGAGACGATCGTTAACTACCAGATAGCTGCAGTTAGCCTTTATGGAGTATGCCGTGCTCTGTGAGAAGTACTCCGTGAAGCCGTTTTGCTATGAACTATGCTGTTGACAGTATTTCACCACTGTGTTAGATCCAGAGTCACCAGTGAAAGCAGTCGCATTACCATCTAGTGACTGACGAGGATATCCATTGATCTCTTCGTGGTCATTGGTTTAATGTCGTTTTCTATCAAGGATATGTTATTTATGTGTATCACATAGTTCATATTTATCATGTATATATAATCATTGTACTTATTTAATGCAAATACCTTTAAACCATTCAGGGATAGCGAAATGCTCAAATGATGGAATTGTTGAATGAATACATTTTAGGATATCATGTCATGATTGTCATGCAAATTGCCATAATAGTTGAAATAAATTTGCTCAAATGACGGAATTGTTGAATGAATACATTTTAGGATATCATGTCATAACTGTCGTGCAAATTGCCATATGTAGTTGAAATAAATTTGTTACACGCCTCACGTCGTTCATGCATTTATTTAATTATCTACTTCGATCAGTAGGACAAAAGTAATTCATAATTATAGTCACCCAACCGTATCAAACACTTGAGAATGTTTTATAATTAAGTCTAAACAAGTTGCGTGTTTCCGTACATAGCAATATATTGAGTGCCAGCAAGTGCTGTAATGTTATGTCGTTGATTCCATTACAGTTCGCACGAGTACACACTGGTTCTTTGTTGCGTGTTATCATTGCCAGGCAGAACACTTATCGCTTGCTGCAGTCCAACAAGTTAGCTCTAGGTCACATACTTATTTAGGAATCGGTGACGAAGTGTGTCGTGACAGTTGTAAGAACTGACTGTTCATGTCACATTATCGTCACTGAAGTGTTCTGGTGATTACGGCGTTACCCACAGATCGATGTAATTAAAAATGTATCACGGAGGTCAGAGGTTAAATTGTATTTCAAAATCATTACAAAGAAAAACAATTGCTTTAATAATTTTGTAGGCGTATTTTATAAACGAATTATATATGACTGGTTTGCATCATAATATTATTCACAAAGGATCTCTTTAAACAAATGAACGTAAGTTCAGGAGCTGCAGACAAACCATCGTTATGATCGACAAACCGTCGTTACGAAGCGCACAAATTGAATTGGGGTCTCCGAAATATGCACAAATAGTGCATTGTGTCTACATTACGGACAACCGTCAACTAGTTGGAACACAGCTTATACATTAATATAGCAATTATTGATGATGAACTATACTACGACGTGTATTCCGAGTAGCCACGATGCGGAGGAAAATGCCCAATTCAGCATTAATTTTTCAATAATTAAACACGTACATTTTAGTGAACCAGCCTTATCAGGCTTGTCCGGCATAAAAGTATGTCGGGTACTCCACAAGGAATAGCCATAAATATAAATAATTTTTTTTTTAAATAGTGCATTGCAAATTAATATTATATTTTCATGTTTTTTTGGCTTGACATTCATGTTTCAGTGCCAATCAAAAGCCGGTTACATAACAATAAATACGCGACACCACGCGTTGTCAAGTAAGAAAATTATATAATTTTTTGTCGCACTATTGTGCGACAAAAAATTATATAATTTTCTGGGAAAAGGCACGTTTTTGAATAGTACGGTGACTGTTACATTGAAGAGTTTATATTTGTAGCTAGAATTGCTTCATAGATAACATTACCCTGCCAGGAGGAGTTATGTACATACTCAGCGGTTCCCAAACTGCGGTAGACGTACGTAGTCTTACCCCCCCCCCGGGGGTACGCAAGAGGTTATGTAAGGGGTACAATTGTCTGAAATTAAAGGCTGTACGTTCTACTTCGTGGTGTTCACGAAGGAGATCATTGGTTTCTGTAATATATATGTAAAGGGGTAGAATTGTAGTACAGGTGTAGCATTAAACATTATAATACACTCTATATAACATTAGTTTTATTGTTACAGGTGTCAATTACGGTGTCAATTATGCCAGTCATTACACCCAAATAAACAGTTTCACATCGCCTGTGTGTTGAGTCTGTCGTTCAACATCACGATCCCTTACATATACCGAAAACATTTACAGATTATAAACGCAATTAAGAAATAACCAGTCAAGTTTGTACGTTGCTATTCTTGCATGAGTCGATTATAATGTCCAAACGAGGGATAAATTATATTGAAATCGATTAACTATCGCAGGCAGTGTGTGTGTGTGTGTGTGTGTGTGTGTGTGTGTGTGTGTGTGTGTGTGTGTGTGTGTGTGTGTGTGTGTGTGTGTGCGTGCGTGCGTGCGTGCGTGCGTGCGTGCGTGCGTGTATATGTGTGTGCGTTTGTGTGTATGTAAATATTTTTTTATTTGGCTCAGATATAGGCAGTGCAGTTTTTGCCACACAACTTGCAGAACATCTTTTTTTCGTTCGTGAACGAACTCTCGACTTAGAACCCGGGTTCGAATCCTATGCTGCGGTGTTAAAACCTTGAAATCCAGGGGTGTTCATGTTATTAATAGCCTTGTTGTCGTTAACAAGTAGTTTAAAAAAAATTGTGTAATTAAATGGATGCATAAAAAACAGAATGAGCTAGCGCGTATCCAGAAAATAAATCGTACGGAGTGACACCCCTCATCTATTACCGGTGACTAAAGCGCCTACAGTTGTAATTACGCGGCTCCTACACCTATATAGCCACTGTATCGATCCCTCGAAATTAATTACTTTTATACTTTGACACACTCTGTAAATAATTAGATATAGGGATATATGTATATTTACTACCTTGAAATTGTCAAGATGACACACGTAACCAGAAACTGACATAGCTACTTTTGATACGGCCCCTTGGGTCGAGACAACCGGAGCACGGACGTGAAAGCGGACGCGGTCATCCCGTTCTGTCGAAGGGTGGTAAACACGGGGCACGCGCGTGTGTGTTAGTTGCGCCATAGTCACCCGACCAGACAGCGAGCGAAGGACACTGCGTGTGGTTACCCGCCGCCACTATGTGTATCAAAATCACCTGCAGAAAGTGTTTCAAGCCAACATGGGCCGGTAAGTTCGGGCAGATGTTTAGCGATAAGTGGTTTAATTATAGATCCGGATGTCTGTAGAAGTTAGGATTACGGTAACTGCACGAGGGACGGATTGCTCACGTTCCACTGTACAGCCACTGAGCCAGAGTAGGCCTATTCAGCAGAAGTATATTGATAATTATAGACACCTATAGGCAATAAAATAATATATTTGCTTGATTAAATTACGTCGTGGTTATATAGGTATATATTTCTGGCACTGACAAAAAATAAAGGCCGAAAAAGTACTAGCTAAACACGTACAATCCCAAGTCCACCAAAAAATTACGTATCAGAAAATAATCAGACTCAACTCCTACTCAAATGAACATAAAACGCTCCACCCCCACCCCCACCGCATTGGGGGCCCCAACACTCATGCTATGGCATGGGCACAATAAAAAATTAAATAAAAATATTAGCAGTCCTGAATTATACAATGCTAATATTGATGTGCTTATTAATCTATTATAAATCATGCCCTTGGTTTTTCTATAACATTTATTTTATATTAGATGACCCACTTCTACACAATTCAACAGACGCATAACATTATTTTAATAGATTTCTATAGAATTATATACGAAATTATTTATAATTCTATATAGTATTTTTTCAATAGCCTGTTTGTATAAGTTCCTATATGAGGCAGATGGTCAGATCGAGGTCGGCTTAGCAAATGATTTATGCATTAGTTTCTAACTTCCGGGCCGTTGTTATACAACATAGTAGGCCTTAATTATGTAACAAAGAGTAGCCATAATAATCAGTCATACGCCCTAGATATATGAGGGTTGGCCAATGAAATTCACTTCGCCTCTGGCTTTTTGTGTGGAGGTAAGCCAGTAATTGCGCAATCTGAACATAAACGTGTTCAATCACGGTGTTGCATATTTCGGAAGACCTACAATTAATTTGCAGTGTTCATAAAATACATAAATAAAACATATAACTAGGTAAATTAGTATTAATTTTTTTGACGAGTAATCTCTACTCGATGACATGGATTCGACATAATATAATGAGACATGAATTCATAAATTAATATCCGGGTGTACTTGAAATGGCGTGTGACCCCCTCGCCGCGTTGACCTCAGTTGAACGAATCACGTAAGTGGGTCGTGAGCTCAATGTTTACTGGGCGGTGTCAGGTCGTCGGCGTGTCTGTGGAACTGGACTGGGTGTTCTGAATCTGACGCAGATATTTCTAAATAGATTAAAATGTGCCACAAGATTAAGTGTAGGCGATGCAAGAAGGCTACGTGGATCGGTAGGAATGTTGTTGTGTTTACACTGTTAGATCAGGACGTGCAGGCGGATTTGTCGTCAAGAGTGACAAGACAAAACTGCATGCCAATTGCCAGTATAAATTATTATGATTATGACAGGACTAAGGTTATGCCGGTTACCGTTAGCGATTAGGCCTAGGGTTAGTGCGTACTGATTTAGAAATTGTTGTTTTAAGTAAAGCATTGCCGACTATCAAACCTTTCTTCGTGAATTAGGGCTACCCTTATTCAGTAGAGACATATTTACGGGAATACGGGTGATTACGAAACACCAGTCAGTGTTGTCTAGGTGCTGTATGTCGCGCGCTAACCGCTATGCTGTGGACGGCAACGATAGCGGTTCCTGCGCGACGACCAACACTATCACGCGCTCCAAATCAGACGACTGGAAGAAATTATTAAGGCCTCCGAATTATTAATGGCAATCGTTATTTATTAGAGTTAAATAATTAGTATTATTACTACATATAGTTACTGTTAGGGTCAGTTAATAGGGGCTTAGGTATAGAATGGCAGTAGTAGAAATAAATAGTTATGATTGGAGGTAATTAAGATTTCAATTATTGAAAGCTTACCTATACTCATAACTATTCATTTCTACTGTTGAATCAATAATTAAAGTTACGCAGTGAGCACTTACAGTTCTTTCAGTGTACTATCTTTAGTTTAGTAAACTTTACTGAACTAATTTTAGCGTCAAGTGTTTAACATACCCCCTGGTTTTATGTGATATTTTGGAAACAATGATAGTACGAATTGTAGTCGGAGCGTAATACAATTGGTGTCGGTCAGAGGGATACAAAAGACTTCTTTTTGATGTTGACCCAGGTCTGTTAAAATAACAAGGCTAGCTGTGTCAAATTTAAAAAAATAAACTAAATTAAAATAAATGTTCAATTACACTTTTGTTTCCTTTTAATGGATTGGAGGTGACAACCATTGTCTAACAAAAGGATTCCTAAAGCCATCAAAGATGGATGCTGTATCCCAGTGCTTTTCTTTGTGAAAAAAAAACAGAATTCGAAATTGTTCACATGCTGAAAAGATTGATTGTAGCAGGTGTGTTTCCGTACCAGCAACGTGTTTGACGCATTTTATACTCGTATGTAAAACTCATTAAACATGTTTGCAAGTCGAAATTTGGCGTTGATAACTGGTAGATCCAGCAGGTAGTTGTTTGCTGCCGTATCAATGGAACTGATATACGTCACACCCGTCAAGCTTTGCCTGCCAACAACGTTTACACGTGTACAACACGAATGCAGCGCAGCATCTGCATATAGTTCTTTAAGAATTTTGCCGTTTAGTTTTATTGTGAACAAGTTCAACAACATATTGACACCTATCCCTATTTAACACTCCATTTTTTCGGCATTAATTGCTTGACATAAATACCATTAAGCGTTAATTTTAGTAGGATTGTGTATTTTATGCTGACTTGATAATTCGATCGTTATACACTTGCGGACAAGCATTTCATCAAGTAATTTTTTTTCGAAATACAATTTTATTTTGCAACAAAGCGTTACATTCTGATAAGCAAACAAAAAGAAAAGTATTGGTGGTCACATGGCACATTTTGTGCCGTCTTCCTGTGACTCCAAAGGTTGATGTCATGTTGTTTCGACTTACATATACAATTTCACGTGGTATCCATGGACGCATGAACTGTGTGCCTGCTGCATACTATATATGCACCGAAGAAGCCACGGGCTGTGTTTTCAAATTATGATCTCTAGATATTGTATTGTCCGATGAAATTATGTAATTTCTACAGATCAGTGAGTGTCATTGGATGGCAAATTGTTCGCACTTTATTTAATTTAGTGATTGTTTCTTGCATTTATTATTGATGACAGTGTTCGGTGTGTATTGCGGTTTGAACAGTTGTGCATGCGCCGGGCGAGTGATTAGCTGTTTCCGACGATCGTTGCTAAATACCACAACACGTAGTTGGTAGTTGCGTTGGCGTAGATAATTAATTATTTACAATGTTCTTTTACGACATCGCAACACTCGTTTAGGACGGCAGTGATCAGTTTACACGTATTAATTGCCGCTGTTAAAATGATCGATAATCGTCGGTTCAGCTGAGTTCGTTCCTTGTTTGTTCCAGAAGTTGGATTATATTAGTGGTACCTCGGTCCGATGCATGTGAATTGCATAGCTATTGTAAACAAGTGTTTATTGTGGTTGTTGTTATTGTATGTCTTTTGTCTGTATGCGGAAGACAGCTCTATAGATCAAAGTACAGCTGTGTACCGAAACCAATGTTGTCCTATTGTCGAGTTTGATAAAATGGAAGGGCAAATACTGTTTTGTTGGTAAGCTGTCGATTGCGACAGGAATCGCCTGTAACAATGTCCAGAGGTTAAAGTGAAAAAAAAGGCTACAGTTTAGTGTTATGCACCTAAAAGAGTTTACACTAGCTAATCATTTGCATCTACAATCAAATTTTTCACCTTAGTGGTTACCTCAGAAAGTGGTCTTAAAGTGGGAAAATCTAGCTAAATCACCGACACCATGAACCGGCCCATCTTGGATCTTGCAACCAATCACAACCCAGCAGTTTGGGAAAGTAATACGTCAGAGAGTCGTCTGCTGGTTCAGCTGTCGTAACAGAGAGCCAAGCGGTACGCTAAAACTTGCCTTACGTCGGTTTACAACGAAATCGCGACATCAATATGCCACACTGTTCCTCAAACGCTTATAGTAATAGTACAGTGAAAGACAGTATCAGTAAGATGTCTTCTTGTTAACCTATGAATCGAGCAGAACTGAAACAGTGGTTCGGTGGATTCGTTTGGACAGTCACAGACACAGCGCGGATCCTAGACGACCCGATTTGATTGACCTAACCATCAAAACGACCACCAACAGCCGCCAAACTTCTCCTCACATATCTTACATACATATGCATACACTACGTTATGTAATAAAATCTCTTGCATTCCTCTGACGAAGAAAATTCACACACAAAAACGCGCAGACCTCGAGTACAACTTGTTCGGCCGCTCAGCGGTACCATAAAATCGCTTTTAAAAGCTTTACACAAAATACCGCTAGACGCCACGTTTCTGACTGCTAATATTTAATTGTTTTACTTCACACGCGCGAAATAGTTTAATTACTTATAAATAATATAATAATAATAATTAATTATTATCATCACTATGATTTGCAGGAAATTATAAGTTTTATTATTTTTATATTGATATTTTATTTTTATAATTGTTCATATATGTTTCTAGTATATTTATGTTTTTTTTCTTCTGGTGTGTATTTGTTGTTTAGCATTTTAATGTATGTAAAACGCCATGAACAAGTTTAAATTGGATGTGGCGCTATATTAAATAAACAAACAATTGTTTTTATTATAATATAATATTTTATTTATGTAGCGCCACATCCATAATTGTTTGTGGCGCTTCACAAAATAATGCTATTAAAAATACAATAAAGAGAAAACTACCCACAGATAATATTATTTAAAAATAAATAATGAAAATACATGTTTCTATATAATTAACTAAGCTGACCTATCAGTCATAAATAAACATACAAATTACATAACAACAATTGAAATAAATGAATATAAAAGTATGGTTAATAGTAATAAATAATTAAAGTAGTAAAATAAGTACGACGTAATAATAATTTTCATTCAGCACATACACAACCATTATGCATAAGAACATATTACTGAAGCTATTTGTTCTACTCATGAATGACATTTCCACCATCAGATATGTAATAATTATTATTTTTGAACAAGACACTTTATTAATAATCGGAACAATAAATCTCTAAAATGTAAAAAGGAATATGAATATATGGGAAATATTATGGTGGTAGAAAAAGAAGGATTTAAAAACAGTAATATTAACATGTTATTGTTTTAGTTATTATTGTTAAAACATCGCTTATGTAATATAAGCTTGCATGCTCGCAGTACACGCGGGATGTTTATAGAAATATTGATAAAATAAACAATGTGACTTCATTGAAAAACACGTAATTTCCTTTTTCTTTTATAACTAATAGGCAATTTTGGATAATTATGCAGACACATGTATTTTTAATATTTATTTTTAAATATTACCTGTGGGTAGCATTCTTATTATTGCATATACTTTAATAACAGTATGTTGAATAGAAGAGAAGAGAATTGTGGATTTGGCGCTATATAAAATAAACTAATAAAATTATATATTTGTATATTAAATTGTTATTTTTTATCAACTCTATTAGACCCATATCACCAAAGCGTTGCCTTAGTTTGCCGTTTAACATTTTCTGCAGATCATAGTGATGCAGCTAATTATTATTATATTATTTATAATTAATTAAACTAATTCGCGCGTGCGAATGCAGTAAGGTTAATAAATATTCGCGCGCCATCTAGCGGTATTTTGTGTAAAGCTAACTTATAATAGCGAGTTTACGGTAGTCGAAGTTGTCGAGTTGCCGTTCGCCAAGATTTGCGTTTCTGTTGTGAATTTTCTTCGTTAGACGAATACAAGTGATTTTTTTGTAATGTAGTGTATGTATATGTATGTAAGAAATGTGGGGAGAAGTTTGGCGGCTGTTGGCGGTCGTTTTCGTGGTTAGGTTAGAAAGTAACAGATAATAATATGCATGCACAGTTCACGCCGACCAAGAAGACTCTCTGACGTCATTTTGTTTCTAAAATGGCGTAGTCTGTAGACTTTCTATGTCTATGTGTTTTACATTTTTTTCCTGGTAAACCACTGACGTTAAAAATATGATTGTTGTTGGAAGTTGTTACTTTTTATTAACTCTGTTAATCCCATATGATCCAAACATTGACTTTGTTTTCCCTTTAAACATCGTAAGAATAGGATACGCAAACCTCGTCTGCCACCGTATCGTTTTAAGGTTATTTTGCCATTTTTATTCATGATCCAGTCCCCAACGACTTGAGCAAGTTACATAATCTTTCGCTTACGGACGTAACAGCCACAACAGAAACCTGAGTTGTACGATTTATAGGTTTCAACCCAACAAATACAATACTCATCTAGAAGATAAACATTATTTTGCAGATGAGTTATTATTTTCAAATTTATATTGCAGTAATTTTGGCTTCGAATGCACTTACGGACAACGAAATGGGGGCCAGTTGTATATAATAATTATGGTCTCGTTAATTATCGCGCAAAATGGGCTCAAAACGAAAATCGCTACCGTGTCCTTTTTGAAGATGTCGACTCGTTTTTAAGTGATTACATTTCACTAATAGTGATATTGTTTGTTGCGCAGGTTGCGGCCAGCACATCGAGCAGGTGCTACGAGACGTGCCGCTGCCCGAGCGATGCCAGTGCAACGACCCGAAGAAGTGTACCATCATGTAGCTACCCCGTCCCACGGGGGCGTCGCTTTCGTGTGTGGTTTACGACGTCCCAGCTCGTCACCGGAGACTTGTCTGTGACGGCAAGCCGGACATGTGGTCACCATGTCGACCGTCGTACCGCCACTGAATCTCCATCCACGTACAAAACGCACTCCCATCCTCGGGACGGATCTCGTTGAGGATCTGACAATCACACCGGAAGCGCCTTGCGCGCCAACCGGAAGTTAACGTACTTGCAATGCACCGGCGCTCTTCTACTGTCGGAGGTATCAATGATATCTCACTACCGCCAAAAATGATGAAAAACGTCAAAATCGTGTGACTGAGACGAAAATGTATTTGTGAAAACGAAGGAGATAGAAATACGAGTTGCCAGTTTCGGCAGAAGTAAACCCTGTTGTGTGTGAATTTGTGAACCATGCGTGTATTTGTATATAGTTCGATGCATTGTATTTAAATTAAAGCTATGTAATATGTTAATGTGTAATTTTTGTTTGATCCGGAACTACTTAGACTATTGGGCTGCATATTGACCCAAACACTCACGCACGCGCGCACACACACACACACACAACACACACACACACACACACACACACACACACACACACACACACACACACACACACACACACACACACACACACACACACACATTACCAGTCAAACACACAGGCACACACCACACACAGACACCACATACACACGCGCGCGCACACAGACACACAGGTATTCGCGTTGTTATTATTTCATTATTTATATCTACACATATATTGAACATGAGCAGAGTGTATATGAATACGTCCCCACTCGTTCCACTCATTTATGTAAGATATGCAAAACACTATATTAAGGTCTGTTAAAAATTAAAACACGGCTTAACAGATCGGTCCTAACAACGGAAACTGTTATCAACCTACTTCTAGTTTCGCCGTTGTACCCATAGTTTGATATATTTGATAAGTCAGAGCTTGAGTTCAACTTTATCCTAATCATATTAATGAAAACATTACGTTTTATGGCGCTGTTAAAGCAACGTCGACCTGGTTTGCGCCACTGCGGCCGAACGCTGCGTTGAGCGATATACCAGCGCATGTTGAGCACACCGGGTAGACCTCTGGGCCTGGCAAGTGCGCCAATACGCAATATTTTCGCAATATAAATATGACGTCGAAAGACGGAACTGAAATTAGCAATACTATGGCGGCAAAAGTGTGTTCCAATTTGTAAAAGAAGTACTCGGGTATTTTCGTGGGCCCGTGCTTATAGTACGTATTGGTTAATATCCGCCACTGTTCACACGCACACACACATACACACACATACACACGCACACACTTACACATACACAATCGCGCGCGCACACAAACACGCACACGCACACGCACACGCACACACACACACACACGCACACACACACACACACACACAACCATATAACTCGATTCTTCCGGTACTATGCCTGCAGGGTCATGTACACACAAACGCATGCGCGCGCAAACACAATGCCAGTATTCCACTCGACATATTAGAAACACGCACGCACACCTGCAAACTCCAAATGCACGACTCAAGGCCACGGCAGTGCAGTGGTCGTGACAGGTCTCTAGGGCGACAGAGCGACAAAACACCGCCAGCACTGCTTCCATGGCGACGACATACACGAAGTGGCGCCACGTGCCTTATTATTAATATCTCTCCGTGTGAGCTCGCCGAGAGTCGAGCGCCCGTCTCCACGGATGGGAAACAACGCACTAGGTGACTGTGCATTTCTGATTCAGTCCTCCTCGCCGCTGGCATTGTCACGCTGTCATAGCCGACTGTTGCGTGTTTGCAAAACAATACAACCACGCAACGTGTGTCTGTCCACCGGGCGTCAAACGCCGTGTGTCGCTACCATCACAATCGGTATCGATTTGTGTTTGCTCTGTGTTTGCCTAACGACACAGGTAGTTTAGCTGAAGTGCCGCGGTGGATCCAAGGACAGTTGACTGATTGCGACGTCGACGTACGGTCTTCCGGGTGTGGACAGTCCAGCAGCATGTGTCACAGGGTGAAATGTTCTACGTGCGGCAAACCGTCGTGGGGAGGTAAGCGTCACACTCACAGTTGTCTCTCTTCGACACGCTTGTGTCCTGTAATCAGCGATATCACATTTGATTTTATATTTGATACGGGTAAGTGCGTGGGTCACGGCGACATATAGAACATAGGTGAACTTGTGGTAGGCCTATACAACGTGGAAGCAATGAAGTCAATAGTATTACTTACAAAGGGACAAGTTACTTAGCAGATAAACCGAAACCAGTGATATGAATGTGATCTAGACATAATCAGTATATATCTGATAATAACTGGCTCATTGTAGATAACAATATACAACTGCAGATATGAATCACAACAAGCCAACTACTCTCACGTTGACTATAGCTGTTTGGAGGGTGTTGTTTTTGGAATCATTCTGTAAAAAATATCGAATAAATTACGTGGCCGTTGTTGCAGGGTGTGGGATGCACGTCGAGGAGGTGCTGGGAGACGTATCGGAGGCTGAGCGGTGTCACTGCGAGCGACAACGGACATGCACAATACTGTAGAGTTTGACGACTGCGCTAGTGAGACGGGCCCGAACAATGACGGTGGCGCAGGCGTCTAGAACAGAGCCACAACAACAGTCGGTTCCGATGCACGCTCGAATGTTATTAACGTAGTCGGCAAAACGTGGTTCATTCACCGCCTGCAGGCCAGACGGAGAAAGCTATCAATACGACGAGAAACAGGCGGCGCGTGACGAGATGAAGAGTCGGCGACGCGTGACGAGATGAAGAGTCGGCGGCGCGTGACGAGGTGAGGAATCGGCGGTGCGTGACTAGCGGAGAAACTACAGCGCTAACAAGGGATGATGGATAAAACCAGCACAAAGTAATTACAGTGACACCAAGACAACGATTGGTTATATAACAAACTACAATCGTTGAAAGTTAAACCGTTAGTCGAAGAATGCGGATACACTCTGTGGTGGCTATTACAACGAAGCAATATTCTAGAAGAAAACGATTCGCTACAAATAAGGTGTTGGTGTATAGCGAAATGAAAAGAATCGTTATGAACTCATTGAAACAAATCATGTAATTGGTAAGTGCGTGCAATAACTAACAACTATTAAATGTGAGTACTTTCTATTTACCATGTTTATATTTTGGTGAAATTATTTAACAGTTTGTTTCCTAATGTAGACTTTATGTTTATCTTGTTAATATTTTGGCGATAATATTGATCAGTTTGATTCCTAGTATAGTGTTTACATGTTACGTAATGTGTTACTGGTGATCAGATATATCGTTTTGAATGTACTATTATAAGCTTGAAATATTATAAGCTTGAAATACCATTTGGTTCTGAACGTCTACCATGTGTGTCACCCGGGTAGACGGGATAAACATATTTATGATTTCCGACGTTGCCTACTTACACTTGCTGTGGGAATTGAATGAACAGACATTCATTTAGCACTGCGTACTATAATCACTGTATTAAGTAAGATTGTTGGTTGTATCAAACGTTATGTTATCGTGAAGGCAATGTTGTACGAATAGTTGAAATTATGTGCAACATTGTTTTGGTTTAAAGGTTCTCACACAATCCAGTTATGCCTGGGTCGTTTCAGAATAATTTCCGGAACTGACTAACATTCGGCGATGAGTTTGGAAAGTTATCCGCCATATATTAATTATAGCATGCATAGAGATAACATATGAAATATATTATAAAGTTACATGATATAATGACTAAACTATTAAATGTTCCGACACTATTTAACAAACCACACACGCCTCAGACTGCTTATTTCGTCAGGAGGCAGTGCCGTTTTTCCAAGTGAAATACTGTTAAAGATATAATATATTGAGTAATTACATGTTAACCTGGGCAACTAATGGGTAACTAGGAAATAGTTTACAGTGGAAGTGACGAAATGTGGTTTACCTGAAATCGTGCGTGTGTGTGTGTGTGTGTGTGTGTGTGTGTGTGTGTGTGTGTGTGTGTGTGTGTGTGTGTGTGTGTGTGTGTGCGTGATATATATATATATATATATATATATATATATATATATATATATATATCACGCACACACACACACACACACACACACACACACACACACACACACACACACACACACATATATATATATATATATATATATATATATATATATATATATATATATGATTTCCCCTTCTCTGTGAACCCCATTATGTATGTATGTGTGTTAAGCATCTCTAAGCAATTGCTATGCATAAATTATGGCAGGCATAAATTATGAATATTTGTGTATAATATACACCAGTGACATACCAATGAGAGTAGATGGGAGAAGTACAAAAGAAACGAGGGCTGGAATATAGTGCAACCTAACAATAGACTTTATGACAAACCGGATAAAGTGTGCAAGCCAAATGATAAATCGAATCTGACGAATTGCTGGAAATGTGAAATCACAGGCCGAAAATGCACCCTCCAAATCAGCCAGGATACGAGCCTTCACAGCAAAGGTAAATTGAGGCAACTGAACAGTAGACATAACATGCTGAGGATGTCATATTTCGGCATCGCTGTCATACAGAAATTAGCGGCAGGCGGCATTCGCTGCTTAGAACTTTCAAAATACGAATTAGACACACGCAACCAATTACAGGGAAATAGAACCTGTTCCGCTTACATGTGATTTCTTGGAAGCTGCGTGAACTTAGTCAGCCACGGTATGTTCTACAACTAATAACACCGCGATAACTGCACTTAAAATATTCATTACGATATTATCGTGAATACATGTAGTGTTTCGATCGATAACGTCATATAATCGCCAGCCACCTGCTTAACGGATTCAGGCGATTGGCATGCCAACAGGTATATCTAGGAGTCAGAAGCTGGTGAATATTGGGATTGGGGATGAAGGCAGGGAGAGAGTGCGATTAAACCCTACGAAAGATTAGCCCCTTCCCAAGTTACTGGGAAAGCTGCTGACTGTCCCACCCAGAGGCTCGTTCTGTCTCCCATTGATAACTACACCACCACCAACACCTATAGCGAACATGACACTGGTTTATAAAATATATTCTCTCAAAACGAGCGGTCAGTTATGTAATGTTTTAAAATTATTCGTATTTAAAATAAACAAAAGGGGTATCGACCAAAACTGTGCGATTATGTTTTCGTAATTTAGAATCCACTCAGTACATTTAAGTATTAATACTTCGTAACTAGCCAACATTCTGTCAATATTGGCGGGCTGACGTAATCGCTAACCGCCCCACGCCACCCCCACACTCAACATGTTGCTTTGCTTCTCTCCTACTTTACGTCGCGCCATCAGAGAAGGTCCAGACTCGAGGCCGTTTGACATTGCAAGCGACGTCACGTAAAAATATTGTCAACTAGCCGAGCCATCCAGGGATACTAGGGGAAGGCTAAAACTTGCTAAAACTTGAACAATGCGATCCATGAGGTCCCACCCCCACTACGCTTCTGGAATATATATATATATATATATATATATATATATATATATATATATATATATATATATATATATATATATATATATGTATGTATGTATGTATGTATGTATGTATGTATGTATGTATGTATGTATGTATGTATGTATGTATGTATGTATGTATGTATGTATGTATGTATGTATGTATGTATGTATGTATGTATGTATGTACGTATGTACGTACGTATGTACGTATGTACGTATGTACGTATGTACGTATGTACGTATGTACGTATGTATGTATGTATGTATGTATGTATGTATGTATGTATGTATGTATCCAGGTTATTTGGCAAACTCCGTCAAGCTGTCAACGATAATGGCTGCCTGTGCTTTTTGTCGTATATTTTGTTAACATTCTGGTTTAAGAAGAAAAAAACAAAGGGAATGTTGCTAAAGTGTCAAACGTATACAGAAATGTTTCCTCTAAGAGCTGTTGTGTCGCAGTACTACTGCACTTTACATATTTAATCGTTACCAACAGTGTCTCAGGTCTCAGGTAGTTTACTCCAAACAGCCCAAACCTGGGCTAACGCAGGAGTTTGTAGTGCTTTTTGTGCAACGCGTGGCGGATGTTTCGCATATATAATTTCCAGTGTGACGTAAGCGTACCGCGACCTACTGGATGTTTCATTCTTGCGTGCGGAAAAATGACAGTTACTCACGTTTAAAACGTTTGAAAATTACGTTACATTGTTTCAGTGTAACGTTTCTGTAGGTCTTGCGCTCGTAACGAATCGATGACGTGAGGAAAACTCCACCTTTCGCGGGCCCGCTAAATCGCACGCACAATGTCTGCTCGGTACATGCTAAACTGACGGAGATGTGCGCCTACCAACAAACAAACAAACAAACTAACAAACAAATAAATAGGGTACTCTATTTTATAA
>OZ024854.1:56123940-56128940 GCA_964017155.1 Oasisia sp. SBJ-2009
GGTAATTACTACTAGGAGAGGTAGCTCGTTCTTCATGTGGGGAAGTTGCGGTTGTAGCTTCTCTCGAGTACGAGGCAGGTGAACCACATGTGTTCGAGTATAATAAATGTAGCACAGGAGCCGGAGATAACCCCGAACACGCCGGGAATCGATTTGCACTCTATTGTTCCACACTCGGCACGCTCTGACAAGACTTAAAGACTGAATGTCTGATTTGTTCACAGAGAGTGAGGCGAGACAAGAATCGTCTTTGTCACTACGCAGACGTGTGACGTGCATATGACACACGCAACAACATGTAATCAGCATAACCAAAGCACGCCGCAGACAATGGAAAACGCTGTGTCAATGGTGTTTGTTTGAAACTACGTCTTCAACTAATCGTGTTGTTTTTACATCACATGTAAATAGAATGTTGAATTTGTTGGGTAGACGTGTTTAATGTCGCACAAGCCACAAACCACGACACACTCCTTCTGACCTTGGCTTTTCTTCTAGACATGATCGAGGCCGTTGTAATCAGCGAAATCAAATTACTTCGCAGACAATAGGAAACGCTGTATCATTAGTGTTTATTTGGCACTTCGGCGTCGTGTATTCGCGAATGTCAGTCCTTGTTGACCGGCCGGGCACTTCGTCCGACCTTCACCTGTCGTCTTGACCCAGTCGAGGCCACATGCCAAGTGAGCTTTCCGACATCCTGCATTCGAGCTTACAACGAGAGTTGCCGGACGCAGCGGCGCGTGACTGAAGTTGGCAAGCCAATAAGTCAAGAATGACGCAGCAATTAATTCCATTGAGGTCTCGCCAACGTCGCAATTAACGGCGAGGCTTGTGCACCGCGGTTCCTCTCAGCACTGGTGGAGTGGCAGCGAGAGAGGCAGCAAGCACCTGCACCTACTTTACGTGTCCGATATAATTGTCTTCAGATTTTCAATATGGCCGCTATAGAGTAACAATAATAATGGGGACGGAGCTTGGAATTGCACGTGTAAAGTCTGACTGTTCGTATTGTCGTACATGTATCCGGCACACAGACTACCCCGAATGTTTAATTAACCACACGTAGTATTATGAACATAACCACTGCATGTTTACATATTTTTTTTAATGTTTGTGTGTGTGCGCGAGACAGAGACAGAGACAGAGACAGAGACAGAGACAGAGACAGAGACAGAGACAGAGACAGAGACAGAGACAGAGACAGAGACAGAGACAGAGACAGAGACAGAGACAGAGACAGAGACAGAGACAGAGACAGAGACAGAGACAGAGACAGAGACAGAGACAGAGACAGAGACAGAGACAGAGACAGAGACAGAGACAGAGACAGAGACAGAGACAGAGACAGAGACAGAGACAGAGACAGAGACAGAGACAGAGACAGAGACAGAGACAGAGACAGAGACAGAGACAGAGACAGAGACAGAGACAGAGTCAGAGTCAGAGACAGAGACAGAACGTAGAACACAATTCAATATCATATGATTGTTTGGCAAACAACGCGCGGATAATTATAATTTATTACGTTGTTATTCCGGGTTTACTGCCACTTAAGGATTATACCGCACTGCCATTCTAAATACCTACTGGGTATCGTTAACATACAAATGTATACAGAAGCTAACCCAAGTTTGCAATCTGTTGGCTGAACTTTGACACTACATTTGGTTTTGTCCGACAATTTCACCAGACACATTTGCACAACCTTTACAAAGTATCTCGTAGCCAACACTTGGTAGGTTCAAATTATTTTACGAAATTGACCTTAAACTGAAAACTGAAATTTATAGTCGAAGTATCGTCTAATCCCAGAACGCTGGCTTCCTGGATAGCGTGCGTTTTCTAGGCAAATATATTGTTTACAAATCATTACAGACAAGGTGATTAATAGTAATGTATATGTCTACCTCTCCACGTTGCCTTTCCGCATTTCGGACAGGTGACCTTATAACACATGACTGCTGCTGTCTTCGTCCCTGCTGCCTCGTGTACGTGTGTCTGCGGCGAGGCGCTGGCTGTTTTTGCCGGGTCGATGGCCGTAACTCGACACCCACGCCCCTTAATGACTCGAGGAATTAATTAGACAGTGACGATGCATTTTCTTTAGACATACTTATTCATTGCTGCTTTTCTTTACATAATTGAGTAACGTTGCTTAATTAGATTGTTGCCGTGACATGGGAGATTATCGGCTACATGTGTCTGCGCTCTGCTGAGTAGCTTTGTACTGTGTTCTTTGTAAAGACGGAGCACGCCGACATAGACTGACCTGCCTGCACCGCGTTTGATATGTGACTAGACAATGAAGATCGGCTCCAAAAATTAGTGAATAAACAGTGGCCCGCGAAAGGAATGGGATAATAAGTTGTAATTTTGTCAGTTGTTAAATTGTAATTCATTATTATGACCGTGTCTACTGTGATCATTCTGTAGGAATATCTTGATTTGAAAGAACCGTTTTTAAGTATAATGTTAAAAATAGACAGCTGTGCCGGTAAGCTTAGTGTTTCATATATTTCCAGGAAGGTTGTTTGTTGAATGCGTGGAACAATTATTCATGGTACAGCAGTAGCATGAAGACCAAAACAATGGTCGATATGCATGGATAGCGCGAAGACAAAAATAAGTGATATTAACAAGAACTGGCCGATCATTGGAACAGCGTAGGCGCAAATGTAGCATACGGTTTACGTAATAAAAGGTCGCATCTTAGTACGTTTCACAGAAAACAGATCCAGTGGCAGTACCGACTGGTGTTTTCTGAATTGACTGAATATGTCACAGTGACATATTGTCACCAAAACGACGGATTGCCAATTCATCGCCGTAATTATATACACAGAGGTATCATATAATTTATTCGCAGCCAATAACAAGAGGACCCGATCTCAAACGCCTAGGGTCGCGGTGACCTGATGTCTCTGGTCAAGCTAGTCCCCCTGCAGAAGTAGGCTGTGAACACAGATGACCGAGTTTGGGTTCTGTACTTCTTGTTTGAAGTGTAGACGTCTAATGACGTAACGGAGACGTCGACTGTGGACAATTATAAGAGTTTGGGAATGACAACCTTTAAATACCTTATCACCATCACCATCAGCATCATCGTTAACATTATCATTGGGCGGCTTTCAAAGCGACGACCTCACAGCCACCAATGAGTACTTTATTTGTTTTTAAACTAGGCCTGTTATTCTCCTTCTGGTTTCCTCTGGTCAGATTTCGACATGGTTTCACTCCTCGATGTATGTTTTCTTTTTCTTCCTCTCCATTTCCCTGACGCTTCTTGTACCACTTTCTCAGCCAACCGTGTCCAATTGCCTCCATCGTTTGCTCATGTCCTCCAGCCGTCTCGCACTCTGTCCACGTCTCTCTCCGTGCATTCCTCCCATCGCAGTCTCTTTCGTTCTCGCCGACTCTCCCTCCACTCTATGTGCATCTGATTTGGCTTAACATAATAATTCTAAATAGTTTATTTAATATAATTTAATAACATTTGTAATATAATTGTTAACACAATTTTACTAAGTGTTTGAATAAATATTTTTATATCTAATATGGACGCATTCGATTTTAAATATACTTGCATTTTAAATATATATTTAATTTTTTATATTATATATTTTATTATAATATTTATTTATGCATTTATTTATTTATTTCATTATTAACTTATAATAATAATAATAATAATAATAATAATAATAATAATAATAATAATAATAATAATAATAATAATAATAATAATAATAATAATAATAATAATAATAATAATAATAATAATAATAATAATAATAATAATAATAATACAATACTTATATAGCGCCCGATCAATTAAAATGGCTCTCAGGCGCTTTACAAACATACATAAAAGTAAATGTGTAAAGAATACCTAAAATACCTAAAATACAGTATCTAAAAGCATGAAGATAGCATTTGACAAATAGGAACAGAATAAAAAAAGATATATATATAAAATAAAAATACATAAATAAAGTAAAATAACTTTAAATACACTAATTGATTTAAACATGATAAATTAAAACACAAAAAGTTAAATTACAAAAAAGCTTGCCTAAATAAATGAGTTTTTAGAAGTGTCTTAAAACTGTTTACTGTTGAGGCAGTCCTGATCAAAGACGGCAAATTGTTCCATAGAACTGCCGAGCAGACGGCGAAACGGTGATCACCGTGGGTGACAGTCTGTGAGGCCGGTATGGACAAAAGGGGCGGCTGTGAGGCAGATCGTAGAGTTCTGTTTACGTGTCTGTAGTTGAACAATTCACTCAGGTAGTCGGGCGCTACCCCGTTTAGAGCACAATAGGTCAATAGCAGCACTTTGTAGGTTGGTCTCAGATGAACTGGTAGCCAATGTAGTCGCTGAAGCACTGGTGTAATGTGATCGTATTTCTTCGTACGCGTAATTATGCGAGCTGCACAATTCTGCACCCTTTGCAGTCGCTGCATGGTGTTGTTTGGTATACCATAGAGGAGAGAGTTGCAATAGTCTAACCGGGATGTTACTAGTGCATGAACAAGTGTTTTACACGATTCATTTGTCAGATGTGGGCGAATTCGCCCAATGTTTCTTATCTGATAGTAACACACCTTCACAACGTTAGCGATCTGCTGCTCCATCCTCAGGTTACAGTCAAATGTCACACCCAAATTGCGCACGCACGATGACGGTTTAATTTGATGGCCGGCTACTGTCATATACAAATCAGCAGGCAGGCTGTCGCGTTTCTTCGCCGAGGAAAAAATTATCACCTCGGATTTCTCCATGTTCAGTTTTAAGTTGTTATTTGTCAGCCAGGCAGCGACTTCAGCTACACACAGTTCTACCTTAGCAAGTGCCGTCACTATCGATTCGTCTCGATCAACAGCCAGGTATATTTGAAGGTCGTCAGCATAACAGTGATGGTTCATGCCATGTCTAGTAATAATCCGTCCAATCGGCTTTGTGTAGATACAATATAGGATAGGTCCTAGCACCCTTG